>CM053593.1:20273257-20291822 GCA_028646575.1 Pseudocheirus occidentalis
TCTCCCTCTCTCTCTCTCTCCCCTTCCTTCCTTCTCTCTCCCTCTCCTTTGGCCACCTAGTCCAACCCAGAGCCCAAAAGAATCCCTATAGCAATATGAATGAACGAATGAATGAATTCCAAGCACTGGGGATACAAACAAAAAAGGCTGATGGCCCCTGTTCTCAAGGACACACACGTGTGGGAGGTTGCAGCTGCATGGTCGGTCCTCAGGATGTAGCAGCCAAGCAGATGGTCCAGCCCCTTCTTTATTATCATTCCCATTAATAAAGCCATCTCCGTTTCTGAGACCGGCTCGTTTGAAGGTACCCAGGACTTTGGTGGTTTTCAGTAGTTGTGTCTGCTGAGGAGGCCCCTGGGGGCGTTGGCCCCTGAGGAGGTGGCATTGCCGTGTGTGTCTGTCTTCCCAGACGCCTTTGCCTGGAGCCCTCCCAGGAGTAAGACCCCAGCAACTGTGGAGGCACCTCAGGCCTCCTCGGGACAGCTGTAATTGCTGGGTGGTGTTTCCTGCCATCCGGTCTCAGCTGTCCTCTTAGCATCTCTCCACATGCTGTTCCTAGTTCTGTCCTTCGGGGCTATCACCCTTCTTCTGTGTGCCAAGTGTCTGAGGTTGGTGGCGCACCTTTCCCGAGTCTTCTCTTCCCCGCGCTCCACAGCCCCTGTTCTCTCCACCCATCTGAGGCGATGTACATTGTCACCAGTTTTGGGTCCCCCACTCACCTTGCCCTCTTTTTGGTCAAACTTGACTTTGACTGACACTGACCCATTAAAGACCACAATTTGGATCCTGTCAAACAGCCAAGTTCAAAACCACCTAATTAGATAATTACCAACTAAAATCTCTTCATCTTTCCTACAATGAGGTGCCTAGAACTGAACGCAGTCGTCTGATGGGGCTGAAGTGGCCTGATCATTTCCCTCCTTCCAAACACTAGGCAATCTAGGGTCACGTTGGGACTTTGGTCGCCGTGCTAAGGACCTACTTCTATTGCGCAATCCACTAAAACCCCTCGATTTTTTTTCACATATTTGTGTATCTCCTCTATTTTGTATGTGTGAGTTGATTTTTAACCCAAATATAGAACTTTAAATTTATCACTAATAATTTTATCTTATTAGAATTTGGCCTGTTTAAAATTTTTTATTATTAGCTTACCAACGATCACCAGACACATCCATGTATTGATTTGTTTTGCTCTCTATTCCAGTACACAAGGGAGGGATTTTAATTCAGCCTGTGCTCTAACCTATTAAAAATGATTGCAAACTGCCTCTGTTGACCATTGTGTTAACCATCCCTCCCAACTCTGTGCCTTCTGTAGAACCGGCCTTATTAAAGTCATCAGTAAAAATATTAAATGTCGCAAGGCTAAGGTCAGATCCCTAGGGCATTCCACCAGAGACCTCTCCCCAACCCATTAATGATCACATTTGGGCCCCATCATTCAGCCAGTTCTAAAGTCACCTATATATAAAATGTAAGAATGGCTTAAACCCAAATATGGGTAAACTGTGTCTCTGTCATTTTCCCTGGTTCACACATCTAAGCCGCCAGTCTGGTGTGACCTGCTCCTGGGCCTCTGATACTGCCTCTTTGACTTGGGGCGGGGTCTTTCCTACTCCTGGGGCTCAGTTTCTTCATGTGTGAAATGAGGGAGTCAGACTACATGGTCTTTAGAGCTAGGATCCTATGATCCTATGGGAAGGACATAGTCTTGTCTCATTCTTACTCTGCTTTGGTCTGTCTCCCCAGCGTGTGGCATTAAGCCTTGAAGATGATGGGTTGCCCTAAGGATGAGCATCCTTCCATGCCTGATGGGATCAAACATGCACTGGACTCTTTTTGGACACTGGATGGATGGACAGAAGGATGCTTTTCTTTGCCTGGAGTTTTGTGTGTGTGCGTGTGAATGAGGGTGCGAGTCTGCGTGAGTGCTTGGGATTCTTTTTTAAAATTTATGTTGCGGAAAGGTAACCACAAAGTTATAATGAACTGCAGACATCCAAAGGATGTGAGAGTTTTGTATGTATAATGTTTTATACGCGTCTTACCTGGCTGCGCTACCCATAAGGAAAAGCAGAGCAGCCCTGCTGAGCGACTGACGTGATGGATGGAACCAGACCCGGCCCAGCAGGACAGGAGCTGGCTTACATTTTAAAATTATATTTATAGAGGGTGTTTAGGGGGGTTTTGTAAATAAAATGAAGATGCTTTGTGGCTATCCACCAACATAAGTTAAAAACAAACGATGAGCCCCTTCATGTCCTTCCCGCTCCCCAACACCCCGTCTAGAATATTTATTAACATATTTCACAGAAAAGAGCTGTAAATAATTTAGAGAGGTGAGAGTATTTATTTTGGGGTATGTTTGACTTGCTGTATATAGACTCTGTGGGGGCAGTCAGAAGGAATGGACCTTTACGGACATTGAACGTTGAAATACAGATCATCCTGCTGCAAAGCCCCAGGGCCACGTTGCTCATTGAGGAGGGGCCGGGATGGCATCAGAGGTGGTTGTGGAAACGAGGCTGAAGCCGCCGAGTAGATCAGATGTTGGCTAGAGGAGCAGGAAGGTCCTCTTTGCTTCTGCTCCATCTCCAAAAGGCAAAGTGGGCCAGAGCCCCATCACTGGTGGTCAAGACAGAGGCATGGAGAATCTTCCTTGGACTGGGCTTCTCTCCCTAAGTCCAGTGTGCTCACTTTGTACAATGCCAGGAACGCCTGGGGGTCTTGGTTCCTGCATCTGTAAAACAAGGGTTTGGCTATAGGTGATTAAATCATCTCTTCGACTTCTCCTTGCCCTGATTTTGTGTCCCAAGGCCCCTCCCAGCTCTGACATCCCTTGTTCTAAGGCCCTTCCAGCTTTGAGATTCTATGCTCTGAATTCTGTTTTCTATTGTAAAGTCCCTTGCATCCTTGAGGTCTTGTTTTAACATTCTGAGATGCTGTCTCACATCGCCCTTCTCTGAATCTGTGATTCTGCTTGTTGGTTGGCAGGGTCAGTGCTCTCATCTCTTCCCAGGCCCCTTGTGCATTTGATCATGTTATTTCCGATTTCATAGAAGAGGAAACCTGGAAGCAGCCTGTAGAGAACTGGACATTCAATTAATTCACAGGCACTTATTAAATGTTAAGCCCCGTTTGTCCAATCACTGGCCATATAGATGCAAAAAGAGACAGCCCTGCCCTCAGAGGGCTTACATTCAAGTTAGCCTCAGAGCTGGAATTAGGTCGGGTCACTTCTTCTCCATCAGACCCTGGAGCCCTCCCAGGTCAGGGTCCATCCACTCTGCTCTAATCATGTCTGTTGGAGCCCAGGAGAGGATCCAGCCTTCCAGTGGGGTGGTGCGGAGCAGGGCAGGGTGAGCTGGAGGAGAGAACCAAGGATCTGTGGGAATATCTGACCCTTTGATGATGTACAACAGCCATTGGTGCTCAAGAAGAGGCCTGGAGGACTGGAGTGCGAATCCTGGTGCCCGTACACCCCGTGTGAGCCTCAGTACCCTCTCTGTGGAATGAGGAGGGAACCGAAGAGTCTCTTTCTAGCTCTAGTGTTAAGGTAATAAATTTAGAGCTGGGAGGGATCTCAGAGGCCTAGTCCAACCTTCTCACTTTACAGAGAAGGAAACTGAGGCCCTGAGGAGAGGTTAAGTGGCTTACACATGACCATAGATCTAGAACCAGTAGAGAAACAAACCATCTTCTCAAGAAGCTGGTAGAGTAAGAGAATGCTTGAAGGCCCGGGTAGCATTGTGCCTGGCATGTAGCATGCAGTCGGTGCCCAGTAAATGTCTGTTCCCTTCCCTCTTCCATACTAGCTGTGTGACCCTGGAGAAGCCGGTCATCCTCTCTGAGCCTCTTTCCTCTAGTATGGTGGTAACAGGCCTTTTCTCCTGGAGTGATGGGGGGCTCAGTGTGCACCTTTGTACACCTTGATACACTCTAAAGTGGTCAGTCACCATTTCCTAGATGGAGGAAAGGAGGCACAGATTATGTGGCATGCCCATGGCCATACGGCTCATAGAGCTGAGACTCAAACCCAGGGATTGCATTGGTGTAGGAGATTCCCAGGGGATGAAACTCCCTCTGCCAGTGAAGATCAGCACCTTCTGTTCAACTTTCTTGCCTTAGGGAGTGGCCAGGCTGTGTCAGGGCCAGATTTGAACCCTGGCCTTTGCTGGTTCCAAAGCTGACTGTCCACCCCGCTATTCTGATGCCTCTTCAAACCCAGGATTTCTGGCTTTTAATCTGTCTCCATTTCTGCCACATTATGGCAGTAATGAGAGTACCAGGAGCATAGACTTGACCAGTGGGCTCTGGCTGCTCATCTTTTCCTTTTTGCCTTTTTTGTGGGGAGGGAAGAGGAGAGAAAAACAATGTTCAAGGAAAAAACATGGTTCCTTCCCCTACTGTAGTTCAGACTGAACAAACTCCTTTCTGATCCTTGTCAAGAGAGACAAAAGAGGTCAGAATCACAGCAGAGATAATTTCTGAGAAACAAATAAATGGCAAATTGTTTATTCCCAGGTCTCAGACATCCATGCGTATGGGTATGTGTGGGTTACAGTTTTGTAAATAAGAGGGGGAAGTTTTAATTTCTCTGTCTGCATACACAGACACACACAGACACACAGACACACACACAGTATAGGTCACTTTCTCTGTGGAAGCCTCTCATAGCCCATGGGGGATTATTATTCTCTTTATGAGATCTGTTATCAACAACTAGCCCCTTCACTGCCCAGCCAATGGAGGGATTAAGCCCCCATTTCCAGATCTCTGCTGGGATGGACTTCTCTTGACTCATTCCCTGCTGAGCTACTCCTCCTGCTCACACCTGTCACCTACTGAACCCATCAGCCATGGGATGGTTGGGAATCAATAATCAGAATTGTACCTTCACATACCAGGGATAGGATGCTGCCAGGCATTGATGGCCCTAGATTGTTCTACAGCAAGGCTTGTTGACCCTAGAACATTCAGCCATGTTTCACTATGATGGGCCTAGACCCTTTCTCTGTGTACTATGCATTTATCATTTTGGCTTTGGGACAGAAACACAAAGGTATGCAAGTAGTGAGAGGGGGCCTTGGCAGCTATGTAGGACAATTAGAATTCCTTTATAACATGCATTACTTAGATCTGCCCTTTATCACCAGCAAAATATCCAAGGTCAGTAGTAAGAGAAAAAGAAAGAAAGAAAGAAAGGAAGGAAAGAAAGAGAAAGAAAATGAGTTTCTGTGGCGTACTTTAGAACCCGGAAGAAAGAACCTTAGAGTTCTTCCAATCCAACCTCTTCATTTGACTCAAGAAGAAAGGGCGTAACATGGGAGGCCATGACCCTCAATTTTACAGGCCTGGGTTTGAATCTTGCTCTTGTTATTGATTTTCTGATATTTGATGAATTATTCTCTGAACCTCAGTCTTCTTGTCTATGAACAGAGTTGGGCTCAGTGCTTTAAGATGGTCCCTTCTAGCTCAGGTCCTAGAATCTGATGGATTCTTGATTCTGTCCCCTTCCTCGACATCCTTAGGAAGACTGCACCAGCCTCCTCTGGGTGACACGTCAACTCTTCCATTTCCTTAGAGATCCTTGTCTTTATTGGGAATCTTGGGCAACATCTGAGCTCCTAGGCATGATGCCAGCTGAGTTGGGAAATCAGGAAATGAGGGGAGATTCAAATTATGGTGACTCAACCAAAAAAAGCCTGGGATTCAATTGTTCAGCATCCTGATTAGTCATTAAATGCTCTTTTCTAACTATTTCTCTCCTCTCAACTTCCAGCATACAGTGCATCAGCACCCTTTGCCCTTTTACACTCAGGGCACTGGCTCAAGGAAAGATGCCCCAATTATATTCCCAGCCCTGGGTGGATGGGATCTTTTAGGGTTTGATCTAGAGTTATATTCAGTTCCCCCCACACACACTTTGATAGATATCCTAGTGCCTGCCAAAGGAGAGAGGCATGTTAGAAAGACCTCTGAAATTAAAAGACCCGGATTCAAATCTCTTTGATGTTTAGTATCTGTGGGATCATGAGAATGCCATTTAAACTCCTTGGGTCTCCTCACTTTGCTCATCTATAAAATGAGAGGTTTGGACGACATGGTCCTTGAGGCATCTTCTAGCCATGTTCTATCCCCAGTGTTTTGTAGCCATCCTAAGCAGAGGGCTTCTGTCCAGAGTAAAGTCCATCCCCAATCTTCCACTGTGTAGCCATCCTAGAGCTCCTGTCTCCATGCTTTATAGACATCTCAGTGTTCAATCAAGAGCTGTGTCCTTGCCGTTGGGAGCAGGGCAGGTCCTCACCGTGTTTCGCGTCCATAAATCCCAATTCTTTGACGCAGACAAGGGCAATTCAAGTGAATGGACCTGGGGCAGGGATGTCTTTATGTCAATGTTGTAAGTGCACCCCAGGAATTCTTTCTTGACTATGAAGAAAGTGGGAGGTCTGTAGCATCATCTGGAGACGTACCCCAATTATTGTATACCATGAAGTTCAGTGAACCCACCATCCTCCTAGAGCATAGCAGTGAGTCAGCCACAATAAGAAGAGTTCCCAGAGTAAATCATCCCTTTCCCCCATCAGTGCATGAAGGGAGAGTACTGAAGTGAGGCTTTCATTATATTTTTAGACTTGAGGTCCTTTGGGCCTCCAAAGAGGGGACACACAGACCGGCTTTGGATTTCCCATCTTCATCCTAAGGCAAGGAAGTCCTCTGTCCTCTGAGGCCATTCACCATGTGCATGGCCCAGGGTCAACAGGAAACCACGTTTGTACCCATCATTTGACATCAAGAAGAAAGAAAAAAAACACCTGTAAATATGTTTGGAGATGGGAAGGTTTTGATACTTTTTTTTACAAAAAAAAAAAAAAGACAACAAAACAAATCTGTACAGACGTGTTTTATGAAGCAAAAACAAAACAAAAATAAATTCC
The DNA here is from genome assembly GCA_028646575.1 of Pseudocheirus occidentalis. Taxonomy (NCBI): domain Eukaryota; kingdom Metazoa; phylum Chordata; class Mammalia; order Diprotodontia; family Pseudocheiridae; genus Pseudocheirus; species Pseudocheirus occidentalis. The sequence goes on from CM053593.1 coordinate 20,280,199, forward strand.
ATTTCCTTCAAATTGTAAATTTCACGTAAAAAATCAGAAGTCGGAACAAAAAAGCACTTTTCTTGGGCTCTGATTTTTTTCCTTGCTTTTCTTTAAAAAACCAAACAAAGAGCGATCCGTGTTGAGCATCCCGTCAGGCTTTGTTAGAATGCTGTTTAACACTAATTGTTTCTGCCCCCGCCTCCAGTTGCCTCCAGCTCTTTTCACATCCCTGCTCAGTGCCTTTTCCCTTTCGGTTTCTAGCTCATGGGCTGAGGGACTGAGGATGGGTGGGGGAATCTGCTGCATTTCTTTTGCTGGACTGACATAGATGTGGGGGAACTGAAAACCAAATGAGGTCATTTGTAAAACAGTGCACTGTTTCTACAATCAGATTAAACTCATTTTTTTTTAATCTGTGAGAATTGTGCTATTGTGCTTTGTTTTTTAAATAAGGAACATGTGGTACTAGTCAGCCAGAAGACATTTATTAAGCACCTACTACATGCCAGGCACCATGCTAGGCATCAGAGATAGAGAGCCAACAATGAAACACGTCCTGCCTTCAAGGAGCTTACATTCTGAAATGGGAGAGACATAAGCACCCACAAGTAGCTGTAGAAAAATACAAGGTAATGACAGGGAGTGGTTCTAACCAAGGGGTCCTTGAATCAACCCATGGGTAGATTTCAAGGAGTCTGTGAATTTGGATGGAGAAAAAATTACATCTTTATTTTCACTAACTTTTGGTTTCCTTTGTAATCTTCTGTACTTTATTTTATGCATTTAACAACACAATTCTAGAAGGGGTCCATAGGTTTCACCAGATTGACCACTAAAGGGATACAGGATCAGAAACAGCTAAGAATCCTTGGGCTACCACATGGGGGAATCAAGAAAGGTTTATTTTTATACAACTGAAACCCCAGGGCCTTCAGTACTTTATATATTATAAACTCATGGAATCAGAATTGGCTCTAGAGGTCACCTTCACTTAACAGATGAGGACACTAACCCTGTGTGCTGAGCTGGGGTGGAATATGAATTGAGTTCTTCCCGACTTCAAGTCCAGCCCTCTCTCTGACCACTCGTAGTCCAAGAATCTCGGTGCTGAAAGGGACCACAGTGGCCATCCATCCTCTGCTTGAAGACCTCCAAGGAAGGGAACTCATTAGTCAGCACCTTCCGTTTTTGGACAGTGCCACTGGGGCCAGACATAGCACTTTAATCTGCTACCGCTGTGGTTCCTAGCTATTTCTAGTTCTGGGACCAAGCAGAGGAAGTGTAATCCCTCTTGTTTCATGATAGCCATTCAGAAAATTGATAGTTATCACCTGTCTTTCCTCCCGCTCCACCCTCCAACCTTCTCTCCTCCAGGCAAATTGTTAATCCACACATGACCTAAACCTTCCTCGTGCTGGTTGCCCTCTGGACACTCCAGTCTATGACCTGTCTAAAATGTGACACCCAGAACTAAAGACAACGCTTCAGATGGGATCTGACGAGGACAGAGTCGTTCAGTCACTTCAGTGGTGCCTGGCTCTTCACGATCCCTTTTTGTGTTTTCTTGGCAAAGACGCTGGAGGGTTTGCCATTTTCTTCTGCAGCTCATTTAACATATGGGGAAACTGAGGCAAACAGGGTTAAGTGACTGCCTTGGGTGACACAGCTAGTAAATATCTGAGGCTGGATTTGAAATCAGGTCTTCCTGACTCTGGACTCAGGGCTCTATAACTATTGCCTTATTCCTGGAAGCCTCAAACACCTATTACGCTACAACCCACTGTTGACCCATAATGTGCTTGTGATCCACCAAAACCCGCAAATTGTTTTCAAATGAACTTGTCATTATTCCTTCCATCCCCATCTTGTACTAATGAAGTCGATTCCTTGAGCCTCAAAGTAGGATTTTACATTTGAAGGCAGTCTGAAATGGGGTTAGAATCCGAGGAACTGGGTTTGAATTCTGGCTGTCCGTTGTGTGACCTCGGACAAGTAAATCACTTACAAATCACCTAATCTTGCTGAGCTTCAGTTCTCTGTTCCGCACTCCTAAAACTATGGCTCATGAGCCCCTACCAATGAATCTGTCACTAACAATAAGCAAGCGGACATAATTAGTTCAAAGTAAAAGCATTTATTAAGATGACGTGGTTTATTCAGCTGTTTCAGTTGTGTCCGACTCTTCATTACCCCATTTGACAAAAATACTGCAGCAATCAGGACAGAAGCTACCAAAAAAACTTCCTCCCACAAACCTGGAACACTCTCACTGAGAAATACTAGTGTCTATGGGAAAAGTGGGCACAAATTTTGAGTATAAAGACACACACACACACACACACACACACACACACAGAACTCATAGGGGAACTCACGTCTCCAGTCCTGCCCATCTCAGCATCCTTATTCTCCTCATGAAGCTTTCATAGAACTTAGCTCTTGACTTTCCGGGCTAGTTCTCCCCTGAAACCACAGCTGACTCTCTTCTCTAGAACTTGAAGCGACCTCTTTACTCTAAACATTCCTTCTCTGCGTCTCTCTGTGAAGATGTTTCTCATTCATCTGCTGAATGTGTATCAACTATGTCCAGAAGTCTTTCCAACTGGTTAACTGACTGCTGGGTAGGGTGTCTGTTACTTGGCAAATAACTCTGGCCTACGGAACGCTGAATCAGGGGAGCCTCAAGCAGGCTCTTTTGTAGGAAGGCGGGTGTGGCAAGTGTGAAGGGGCTGCCCAGGGCAGCAGGGAGAGGGGGACCCCAATTTGTTTTACAAAGGTGATATTGCCGAAGTTTTCTTTGTGAAAGTACCTGGTCAAGCTTGGGGGTGGGATGTGCTTCTGAGATGTGGCTCTCACCCCTTAAAAGACTGAAGCATCTTCTCAAAAGACAAGAAGGAAAGTGGGCTGGAGCACTACTGTGAGGAGCTTAAGATAGCTATCTGACTGAGGGGTTTGAATAGGATCCGGGAGACTATAGGGAGCCACTCAATATTCCTGAGCAGGAGACTGATCAAATTAGCCCCGTGCTAATTAGTGCTCATTTGGCAGCTACTGGGGGGAGGAGGAAGGGGAAAGGAATGAGCACATATAAGTGCCTACTATGTGCCAGGAGAGGTGCTGAGTGCTTCACAAATAGGAAGAGGATGTAAAGGACGTGTTGGAAAAGAGAGAATGTGAACCGGAAGGCCAGCTAGGGGACAATTACAGAGTAAACCACAGCAAACTTATCACAACTTACTGCCGACTGATCTTTAGACAGAGGCAATGGATCATAGTCTCCCTTCTATATGCTTACACATTTCCTCTCTATTAATAATTTATCTTAGGAAAACATCCGAGACTTGAATAAATGGGGGATTCGTGATAAAGCGACTAATTGTCTCGACTGTAACACTGCCTGTTGAGGCGTCAAAGAACCACAGAATCATGGAATCTTAGAGTTGGGAGGTTCATTCATTCCATCTTCACCAGTTTATATTGTTGATAATTATATTTCATCAGTCTGTCTACCCAACGGTCCTGAAGAAAGTTTCCTGAAAAAAGTGTTAAAAAAAGACACTGGCGTTCCTTATGTAATAATAGCAGAGTGTATATGTGCATACACATGTACATATATAAACAAACACACACATATAGACATGTAATAGATACACAATATACATGCGTGTTTATATATGTTTATATATGTTCCTTAATAATAACAGATTATAATTTGTATAACATGTTAAGGCTTGCAAAGTGCCCTGTGAATACTATTTGATTCTCATAATCCCTCATTGGGAAACAGGTGCTATTGTTATCCCATCAATTTTACAGCAGAAGAAACTGAGTCAGAGAGAGGTGAAGTGACTTACCCAGGGTCACACACAGTAAGCGTCTGGTGTCAGATTTGAACTCATCTTCCTCACCCCCAAGCCCAGGGCTCTGCCCACTGTGCAATCTGGCCTCCTGAATGCTATCTAATGGCAGGGTTCCTAAGGCACATCCGAATCTAGTTTTGGATGTTATAGTCTTGGAGGAAATTTTTTCAGAAAATGAATACTTAGAGTCTCCTTTGAACAAAAGCGACCCCCCCCCAGCCTCAGTTTCCTCCTCTGTTAAATGAGGGAGGTAGACTGGCGGGCCTCTGAAGACTCTGAACCTGGGAGCCTGCGGGAGACTTGGTTTCATTTTCTTTTTAATCACGAACTCAAAGGTCTCTCCTAGCTCTAGCTCTGTGCTGATAAGTGTTTAATAACTGCCTCGGGCTGTGTGTGTGTCTGTCTGTGTGTGTGCCCTGTCTGTGTGTGTCTCCTGTCTGTGTGTGTGTCCGTGTGTGTGTCTGTGTGTGTGTCCGTGTATGTGCCCTATCTGTATGCCTGTGTTTGTGTGCGTGTCTGTGTGTGTGCCCTGTGTGCCTGTGTGTGCCTGTGTGTGTGCCGTCTATGTGTGTGCCCTGTCTGTGTGTGCCTGTGTCTGTGTGTGTGCCCTGTGTGCCTGTGTGTATGTCTGTGTGTGCCCTGTCTGTGTGTGCCTGTGTATGTGCCCTATCTGTATGCCTGTGTGTGTGTCTGTGTGTGCCTGTGTGTGTGCCGTCTGTGTGTGTGCCCTGTCTGTGTGTGCCTGTGTCTGTGTGTGTGCCCTGTGTGCCTGTGTGTGTGTCTGTGTGTGCCCTGTCTGTGTGTGCCTGTGTATGTGCCCTATCCGTATACCTGTGTGTCTGTGTGTCTGTGTGTGTGCCCTGTGTGCCTGTGTGTGTGTCTGTGTGTGCCTGTGTGTGTGCCATCTGTGTGTGTGCCCTGTGTGCGCCTTGTGTGTGTCTGTGTGCCTGTGTGTGTCTGTGTGTGCCCTGTCTGTGTGTGTGCCTGTGTGTCTGTGTGTCTGTGTGTGTGCCCTGTCTGTGTGTGCCTGTGTGTGTGTGAGTTATGAACACACAACACGCTTTGAAGTTTAATCTGAATTTGTATCACAGTCTGCCTCACTCTCTAAAGAAAAGACTCAACAAAACAATAAATCTAGTCCTGGTTTGTAGCATTTGCCAGTTTCCAAGGTGTAAATGCCCACGATGCACATTTAACAATCAGCTCTCTGACCTGGCTCAAACGGGCTCTGGCATACCTGTATCTGGCATCCTCTGGGATCCAGTGAATCTTCAAACATCATCATCAGTTTTGCTGACTCTGAAGACCAAGTGTCCAAATTCACCCCAGGTAGGAGTTGAGCAAATAGCACAGAAAGAACACCAGGGGGCGGTGTTTCCACAGACAAGTTCTTTCTCAGCATCTTGGAGGATGTCTGAGTGACAAGTCCTATTATGTGTGCCATTCGTTCAATAAACATTTATTAAGCGCTTACTGTGTTTCAAACACTTTGCTAAGGGTTGCCGCTTCTTCAGTATTGCCTCCCACCTCCTTTATTCTCACCTCTCTTGAGCTAAAGCAATAATCTCTTAGCCTGATTTCAACATACACAGCAGGTGGCTGCAAACTGAATTCCTTTGTCTGGCATCTTCCGAGGATTGAGGGGCAGAGGGGAGCACTAGGCGGCCCCAGAGTACACAGAGCCCCGGAACTGAAATCAAGAAGACCCGAGTTCAATTCTAGCCTCAGACACTTAATAGCTGTGTGACCCTGGGCAAGTCACTGAAGCCTGTTTGCCTCAGTTTCCTCATCAGTAAAATGAACTGGAAATAAGAATGGTCACCCACTGCAGTATGACACCCCCGAAACCCCAAATGGTGTCATGAAGAGTCAAGAGACGACTGAACAACAGCAACAAACTTGCCAGGATGACCTTGAAGCTACCCCCTTGTTCGTGCTGATGCTGTCTCCTGCTTCATCTGACCCCCAGGGTACTCTACTGGATCATCCCCCTATTATCTGCTTCTGACCCTCACGTTGGAAACTTGCTCTTGGTGCTGAGGCTCAGGAATGAGTGTAAGTCCCTGGAGGGCAGGCATTGTTGCGGAGTTTTCATTGTTATTGCTGCTTCTCCTCACTTAGTATAGTACTCTGCTATTAAAACTAGACGTGGATTGCTGAAAGAAGAAATACACCGGGGATTTTCTAACTCTTGACTCACAGCCCCTGCCCTGGAATCCTGAGAAAACACGTGCTTGGTGACCCACAGGTGCACTGAGAAGGACAGCAGCTCACTTGAAAGCACATAGGTGAATGTATTAGGTGGGAAATGTTTATTAAAAGGAGAAACCCGCTATATGCATTCTAGAATGATTGACCATGGAACATTGTCATTTTATTTTATACAATCAAAAGAATTGTGTCTCTGACCACCTGCAGTTTATTTCAAAATCTAGTCAGTCTCTTGATAAGCTAGGCACTTCACTAAGTACTAAGGATACAGAGAGGAGTGAAAACGTGGTCCTTGACTTCACAAAAATAATATTTGAAAGAGGGAGTTGAGATTTTTAAAATTACATATACAGAAGAGAGATAACTAGTGTAAATGACCAAGTAATCTCTGTAGAGCATGTCATACAATGGCTGGCACACAGTAGGCACTTAATGAATGCTTGTTCCTTTTCCTAAATGGAGGGTAATCTTGGAGAGAAAGTACTGGGGCTAGGAGGGATTGAGAAAGGCTTCTTGTGGAAGCTGGGATCTGAGTTGAGTCTGGAGGGAAGCCAGGGGAGCCAGGAGACAGAGATGGAGAGGGAAACACACACCAGGTATGGGAGACAACCAGTGGAAATGCAGGATATGTGACAATTAGGGGCCCAGTGTCACCTGATCATAGACATAGAGTACAAGTAAGGAGGCAAGTATGGTGCAAGTGGTCTCAAATGGTAAGAAGGAGCTGATTGTGAAGGGCTTGGAACACTAAAGCAAAGGTTCCACATTTGATCCTAGGGGTAGGAGGGAGCCACTGGGCTTTATTGAGAGCAGATGAGTGGGATTCGATTGGATCTGCTCTTTTGGGAAAGTGTGGGAGAGAAGGTATTAGACCACCCACCAAACTGAAAGTCTAGAGAGCCGTCATGCTGACCTCCATGTTGTATTCCTGTGATGCCTGGATGGTCTTCCAGAGCCATGCCAGGAAACTGAATCACTTCCATCTGAATTGTCTTAGGAAGACTCTGAAGATCACCTGGCAGGATAAGGTACCGGACACTGAGGTCCTTTCTAAGCTTAACTGCCAAGCCTCCAAAATCTACTACAGAGAATTCAGTTCCCAAAGGGCTGGCCTCTTTTGTGCAAATGCCAAAAGCATGTTTGCCTAAAAGACTATTTTACAGAGAACTCACACAAACCAAGCACTCACATAGAGGTCAGGAGAAACGATACAAGGACACACTCAACGTCTCTTTGAATAACTTTGGAATCAATTATGAGATATGGGAGACACTGGCACAGGACTGCCCAGCATGGCATGCCCACATCAGAGAAGACGTTGTACTCTCTGAGCAAAGCCAAATTGTAGTAGCTCAAAAGAAACAGGAGATGCACAAATTTAGTGTTCATATGGACTATTTGTGCCCCACCTGTGGTAGAGCCTTCTGAGGCTCTATTGGTCTGATGGGCTACAGTCAGACGCACTGTACCTTGACCCAACCTAGTGATGTCATTTGGTCCTCTTTGAGTATGGAGGCCAATGACTATGACTAATTTTGCACAGCCTGGTGGAGGGAAGAGAACTTGTTGAAGGACACACCTTGACTAGAAGGGAACAGAATGGGAGCAGGAAATACGAACCATTGTCATTTCACGTCATCTTAATGGATTAACAATGTCGAAATCCCCCAGCTATCTGGCGTCCTTCTATCAGAAAGTAAGGAGAATTAAATTATAACCATATAAAGTGGATAATCACATCCACTGCTGTAAAAACTTCTTGCTGTCCTTGGACAAGAAGCATCTGCTCTCTGCTCTGAATGCTTATTTCAACCCTGCAGTTTTGTCTAAACAGACATTTTTCACACTGGTAAAAGTATTTGGCCACTTGCCCTGGAACAGGTAATGGTCTGTTGTTCCAGTAAATATTCCTTTAGAAAGCTCCCCTTTTCTCCCTTTCTCTATTTTTCTATCCTCTGATGGAAGCCCCTTTCTGTTAAAGGTGTTATTGCTAAGTTGCCGCAGAATGCTACCATTTGAATTTGTACGCTAAGCAAGCCCAAAAGTTATGAAAACCAAATCTGCACCCTAGAAAACTGAAGCTGTGGTCAGCAGTTTCTTTAGCATGCTAATACGTTTCTTTGCTTTTGGTTTGGTCTCCTTTCTTTTTCTCAAAGTCATCTGACCCTCCTTTCCCTTAGAATGCCTCTCCCCAAAGGTCCCGTTCCTTTTCCCAATAGGGCAAAGATGCTAAGGAATGACATGTGCGCTGTTTCAATACTGTCATATGTAGGGAAGAGACTTTCTTGCTTCCCCCCCCCCTTTAATCCCTATCTGCATTCCTTCCCAATATAGTTTCAACGCATGGCTGTTCTTCCTGACTCTACAAAAAAAAAAAAAGAATAAATAGGATCATCATAAAGCCAGAAACACAATGCTGCTATGAATATTAGGAGGTCACATGACAGAGGGGCTAGAACGCAGGCCTGGGAGTCAGGAAGACCTGGGTTCATAGTCTGCTATGCTGGTTAGAGGCAACTAGGTGGCAAAGTAGATAGAGAGATGAACCCAGAATTGGGAAGACTGGAGTTCAAACCCAGCTTCAGACAATGACTGGCTGTGTGACCCTAGGCAAGTCACGTCACCTCTCTTGCCTCAATTTCCCCTATTGTAAAATGAGAATGACAACAGAACTTACCTCCCAGGGTTGTTGTGAAGATTAAGCAAGCATTGCATATTGCTTAGCACAAAGCTTGACACACAGGGATTGCTGTATTAATGCTCATTCTCTTCCCTAGCTGAGAATGTCTCCTCATTTTACAGCTGGGAAAACTGAGGCTCAGGAAAAGGACTTAGGGTCTCACACAGGCATCTAATGAAATGTACACCAAAGGGGTTGGATGAGCAGGCCTGAGGAGTGTCCTCTTAGGAGGAGTCAGTGCTCTTAGGAGAGGTCTCAGGCAGAGAAAGCCCCAGGGAGCTGTGCTTGGTCCTGACCTGTTCTAACCAAGTCCCTAGAATCAAATAGGCTATGACAGATTTGTAGATGATACAAAGCTAGAGAGAGGCCAGTGAATGTGTCCCATGCCAAAAGTCCTTCAGAGGTGAGTGTAGAAAAGTTAGAACCTGAGGATTGGTTTGGAGCTAGTGCCAATAAAAGTTAGAACCCCAAGTTGCCTGGGGTACTGAAAGGTTAAGTGATTTTCCCAGGGTCACAGAGCCAGGAGGTGTCAGAATGGGATTTGAACCAGAGTTTTCCTGGTAATGAGGCTGGCTCCATCATGTCAAGCCGTAAGATGGAAATACCTGTACCACACCTCTACAGGGTTGTTGTAAGGACTGATCTTTAGGTGACTGATCAATGCTAGCCATGATTATTGTATGTTTCAAATGAGGTCATATTTATAAAAGCACAGCAACGGACACATAGTAGGTACTTAAAAATGCTTATTCCCCTATCCTCTCCCCTTATATAGACATCTACTACAGTCTGCCTGAAGATTTCTGAATGGAATGGAGGGAGGATCTAGTTAGCTTTTGAAGGAGAGATCTTGTCATCTTCATCGAATCATATGCTTAAATGATGCCTCTGAATCCCAGAAGACTAAGACTGAGTGGGAAACCTTCTTTGACAGGTAGAGACAGCCAAAGGCTCCCTGGGATGGAAAATGAAAGGCCAGCTTGGAGCTGGGAAACACAAATGGAATCCTGACCAGTCTGGCTCCCCTTCTCCTAGGGCAGTGAGGAGAACAAGCATTTATTAGTCATCTGCTACTATTCCGCACCATGCTAAGTGCTTCACCAACATGATCTCAATCGACTTCTTCCAACTCCAGCATTTCCTTTGCTCTCTGCCAAGGTGAAGAAGACTCTGGGGGCATATGTTTATAGCTCTACAACACCAGAGGGCAATGATCTTCTACACCCTCTGCATCCCTCCTGGGTAACTACCTTTCTGCTGCCATAACTCTTCTTCAGTTGTGGCTTATCCAGGATCTTTTGAAATTAATTCTCCATTAATAGCCTGGTGATTGAAGCCCCACCTCTCAACTTCTATTAGGAAACAACATACAAATAGGCACAAAAAAGGTATACACAGGATAAATGGGAGATAAGCTCCAAGGGAAGACAGAGGCATGAAAGGGAAAGAGAAAGTCTTCTTGCAAAGATTTGAGAGAAGCTAGGGAAACTCGGAGAAGGAAGTGAAGGAGGAGAACGTTTCCAGCCGGAGGGAGCTGGGAGGAGAGGCCGGTGACAGTGGTTCACAGAATACATGGTGGGGAGAGGAGGTGGAGTAAAGGGATTGACTGATCCCTTAACGAATACTCTCCAGGTCTGCGCATTCAGACCCTTTTGAATACGTTTCATTAGACGGATGCCTGTGTGAGAGCCCAAGCCACTTCCCTGCGCCTCAGTTTTCCCAGCTGTAAAATGAAAAGGCCATCTCAGGTAGGGAAGGGAACGATCCTTTGTAAGACTGGAAAGGCGGGGATAGCAAGGCGTGAAGGACTTGGGATGCCAAACAGGGTTTATGCTCCATCCTAGAGATGACGGGAAACTACCGGAGTTTGAATGGGGTGAGGTAGGTGCCGCGATCAGCGCTGGGCTTTAAGAAGACCCCCTCGACAGCCGCGCGTACGGCGGACTGCAGAGGGCAAACCGGGCTGGGAGGCCAGCCAGCCCGCTGGGGCTATAGCAGAAGCGTGAACTCGAGAGGGCCGGCAGCAGGGCGCAGGGACCGGCCGAGGACAGCATGGGGCACGTGGATGTACAAGAGATGTTCGCAAAAGCAAAGTCAGCAGGACTTGGGGTTTGGCCCCAGATTGTATGTGGATGGGTGAGAAGCTGCAGAGCTGAGGACGACGTCTAGGTTTAGAGTTTGGGGGCTGGAGAGGAGCGGAAGAGGGGAGGGACTGGGGGAGCCAAGGAGTTCGGGTGGGGACACGTCTATAGGATATCCAGTTCCACGTGCCCAGTAGGCGTCTGGAGACCCAGGACTGGAGAGCAGAGAAAGGCCATGCCTCCTGCCGTGGGAAGGGGTGGGCAGGGCAGGGGTCGGGATTCTCGGTACAGAGCGGTCCAAGGTCTCCCGGGCGATAGGAAAGCCGAACTTGAGATTCCCTGCTGCGCATGCGCCTCCTCGCGCCTCGCCCATGGGCGGAGCCAGGCCGGTGACGCATAAGGAAGGCGGGGCCTATCTGCGGGCGGAAGAGAGTGGGCGCGGCCTCGGGCGCTGGCGGGCGCCGGCTCGTGACGTCAGTGCCGCGCGCCCAGCGGCCTAGGCCAAGGTGGTGCCGGTCTGCTTCGTAGAGACGATTGTGCGCCCGTCTTCCCTCCGCGCTTCCCGCAGCTTCAGGCCCAGCTTGGCTCGGCCATGGCCAGCGACTTCTACCTGCGCTACTACGTGGGGCACAAGGGCAAGTTCGGCCACGAGTTCCTGGAGTTCGAGTTTCGGCCGGACGGTGAGGGACGGGGGCGGCGTGGCCGGGACTGGGAGCGGGGAGGAATGGCGGGGGGGAAGCGAGGGGGGGGAAGGAGGGTCCTGGAGGGCGGGGGGACCCGGGCCGGGGGGGAGGAGGGTCCTGGGGTATC
>CM053593.1:20292322-20316167 GCA_028646575.1 Pseudocheirus occidentalis
GAGGGGAGGGGCCTGAGTGGGGGCGGGGCTATGGTGGTGGTGGGGGCCCCCGGGGGAGGTGGGGGGCAAAGGCCTTTGGCAGTCACTGACCAGCCGCTCTCCCCCTCCTCTTTCTCAAGATGAAATGCGGCAATTGTGGGGAGGTGTCGGAGAAGTGGCAGTACATCCGACTGATGGTGAGACCCCCATACCCCCAGCCTAGCCCAGCAAGGGTGGGGGTGGGGGGCGGCCTTGGGATGGCGGCTGGACTCGTGTCCAGAAGCCTGTGAAAGTCAGTGACCCGGAGACGCCCCCCACGGGGCTCAGCAGCAGCTCATGGGCACAGACTTCACAGCACACACGGGGAGTTTGTCAAAGGCCTCCAAGGCCCCCCGACCTGTAGCGGGGTGTGGGTGGGTGACCCCCAAGGCCTCGGAGCTCCCTGTCTGCTTGGACCTGAGACAGGGGCTAGTATTCTTGTACAAGGACGGCTGTGAGAACCCTAAGAACGGCTTCTCTGCAGACTTGGGAAGGGGAGAGCTGAGCCTTGGGCACAGTCCTGGAGAAAGCTGGGGAGCTGCGTGCGCCTGTGGCACAAGGGAGAAATCTCTGCCAACAAAGCTGGGGCTGATCTTGGATCATAGGATCCATAGGGACCCTGGAGATGTGGCCCAGCCCTTGCCTTTCATAGCCAGCCTCTCAGTCCTGGGCAGGCCCTTGTCCTCTGCCCTGGTCAGACACACGTGGAACCTTCCTTGTGGTCAGTTCTGGATGACACATTGTAGGGGACCTCTGATGAGCTCCAGAAGGTCCAGAGGAGAGGTGTGGGTCGGGAGCCCTGCCGTGGGAAGACCAGCTTTTCACGGACAGACCTGGGAGTGACTGATGGCTAACAGTTACAGGGATGTAGATTTCACCTGGAAAGAAGTGTCTAGTAAGGTGATGAGTGTCCTCATGTGTGGAGAGGCTCCCGGTGATCTGGATGGGCCTCCTGAAGGAAGCTGCTGAGGATGTTGGGGCTGGAGGTTTGAGTTGGGACTAGATGCCCCAAGGGTCTTTCTGACTCCCTCAAGTTCTCTGTTTTGCCCCTTGGGTTGCCCTTGATAATCTTGGTTGGTAGTTTACAAAGCACTTTGTTGGTGGGGTGGGGGAGAGAGACTGACCTCCCCATTTATGAAAAAATCGATAAATTGATTATGGAATCAGGCCCAGAATTCGGGAATCTGAGACTCATGTGGAAGACATTTCAGGGTTTTTCCTTCTAAGCTGACCAAGGTGTTGGGACTAGAAAGGAGAATGGTCAGTGACTTGAAAAGTGTAGAGCAGCTGCTTAGGAGAACTTGACCAAGGAACTTGGGAAACTTCACAGAATGAAGGTTCTTGACTGTTCTTGTGTCCTAGACCCCTTTGGCTGTTGTTCTGATGAAACCAACGGACTCTTCTCAGAGCTGTTTTTGAGTGCCTCAGATAAAATATGTAAGATTGATTATAAGGGAAACCAGTTATATTGAAATACAGTTATCAGAATCTTTTTTAAACACAAGTACACAAGACACCAGGTTTAGATCCCTGCCATCAATTGCTCCGAGGAGATTTGGTTTTGGATTATAAAGCCACGGTTGGGAGGAGATTGTGGGCTTCCCCCTCCCCTCCCTGACCCCTCTTCCTCCTTTGCTTCTGAACTTGCTTTGTAACTTTGCAGGACAGTGTTCCCCTGAAGGGAGGTCGGGGCTCTGCAACCATGGTGCAGAAATGTAAGCTCTGCTCTCGGGACAATTCCATTGGTAGGTGCTCGGGGGACTCTTTTGGGGGTAATGGGCTTGGACTAAAACCTGCTGGCACTGGGCAGTTTCTTCCCAAAGCTAGGTTCACTTACCTCTCCTGAAATTCAAGGCCCTGCACACCCTTCCTTCATCAAGCCTCATGCCCAGGGTGTGGGAGCCACAGAGGTCAATTAGATAAACACTCTCCCTGCTCTCAAGGGACTTCCAGTCTCTGTGGATACCACCAGACAAACGTGCATGAAAGAACAGTGTCCAAGTGAGCTTGGTGTCTTTGCCTCAAAGCCCTCCCCTCTTCTGAATTTCCTGTTACTGCTGAAGGCACCCCTGGGCTTCCTGCTGCCTTTACTCCTTGGTCACACCCCCACGTCTAATCTGTTACCAAGTCCTTGTCTTCTCTGACCTGCCCCCAGCCTGGGGCAGACCCTCATCCACTCCCACCTTTAATGCTGCAGTGTCAGGGAGGGTCCATCTGCTTCAGTCCATCCTCTACTCAGCCAGGTTAGGCCTCTCCCACAGTCACTCCCTGTCACCTCCCAGATGGCCTCCAAAGCCCTTCATAACCTGGCCTCCTCCCACCTCTGGTCTCCTCACTCCCTGCTACATGCCCTCCAGTCCAGGGGCACCGGCCTCCTGGCTGCTCTGCACACAAGACCCTCCATTTCCAGACTCTGGGCATTTGCTCTGGCTATAACCCAAGCCTGCAGTTCTCCCCCTCATCTCCGTCTCCCGGATCCTTCATGTCCCAGAGAGCCTTTTCTGCCTTCCCTCAATCTGGACTCCATCTCATTTCTCTCTCCTGGCTGGCAAGGACTGCCGTTTACTGTTCTTTATATCCACAGCACCCAGCCTGGTGCCTGGCACACAGGAGGCACTTTGTGAGTGACAGGGATGTGAGAGAGAAGGGAATCCCTGGGCTGGAGGAGTCACAGAAAACCCATTCATCTTTCTGCCTCTAGCCTATTCCCTCCCCACACCTACAAAAAGGGATCCCAAAATCCCAGGTGACCAGATATGTCTCTGCATCCCCCCACACCCCCACGCTTTCTGCTGCTTCTAAGGTCAAATAGAGACTCCTCAGCTCCACCCCCAAGCCTTTCCCTGGGGGGCTCCCACCTGCTTTTCCACACTGATTCCACACCCCTCCTGTACATGCCCGTCTACATCATGACACGTCGTCCCACTGAGCTTTGGCGAGAGCTGCTCCAGCCTAGAGTTCGAGCCCCTTCCTCACTTGGTGTGCCTCTTTCCAACCTCTGTGCAGTGTTTGTGATTTCTCTGGAAAGCAGGAGCAAATTTGTTTTTGTCTTTATGTCCCCAGTGCCCAGCACAGAATCTGGCACATTGGAGATACTCCATAGAGCTGGCTGAGGGCCTGGTTCTGCCTGTTAATAATCAGTGCTGATGCCAGGAGGAGAAGAGGGTGGAATCTGTCTCCTTTGGGTGCATGAGTTGGGAGCCCTGAGAGGAGGAGAGCAGAGGGTCTCTGGCGGCAGCCTTCCAGCTGCCTGGGCAAAGAGAAGCAGGGGCATCGGGCTGGGGGGCTTTGATGCTTAGGGCTCAGACCCACTTTCTGGGGCAGTGTCAGGGGCCCAGGGAACTCTCACCTTCTCTTCTCATTTCAGACATTCTGAGCAACAGCATCAAGCCTTACAATGTGAGTCTGTGCCTGCCCTGGGCAGGGAGGGTGGGGGGAAGGGGCAGCTACAGCTGCTGTGCCTGGACTGGGCTCTACTGGGAATTCACTGTGAGTGTGGGAGTGCCCATTCCCTTCCCTAGTCCTCAGTCTTCTCACCTGCAAAATGGGTATAATGTCAACACCTGCCTGGAGAACTGTGTGACAGATTAGGATGGATGAGAGGGCACTTGGATGAATCATGGGGGCCCTCCCTGAGGGATGGGGAAGTTCTCCAGCAGCATCAGACCCCATGCCAACCAGAGGACTTGCTGTGCCCAGGACAAGGATGGGGGAGGGATGCCCTGCAGGGCAGAGGTGCTAGAGGAGAGGGGAAGGACCTTGAGTCTGGCATTTTGTGCCTGTGTGGTCTTAGACAAGGTGCTCACCCTCCCTGGGCTTCAGTTTCTTCATCTGTAAAATGAGAGCTCTTGGGGTTCAGTCACCCCTCTAGTCCCTTTCACTTCTCAATCCCATGATTCAGTGACTCTGATTTCCCTGGGAGGGTCACTGCCTAGAGGTGGCCCCGGGGTGGTGGGTAGGGGGTAAGGGGGAACAGTTCTTCACTAACCTCAGGTAGCTGAGGAAAGGCTGACTCCCCTCTCTCACCCTCTCCCTCATTCAGGCTGAAGACAGTGAGAAGTTCAAGACGATCGTGGAGTTTGAGTGTCGGGGCCTGGAGCCCGTGGACTTCCAACCCCAAGTAAGAGGTGCCTCCAAGTAAGAGGTGCCTCGAGTGGAGACCCTGGAGGCCGGAGGCATCGCAACCCCGCCCCCCACGGTCACAGACAAAGCAGATGGCATCCTAAATCCCCAGCTCCCCTCTCCAACACCTACAGGGAGAAGGAAAGAGCCCCTGCTTATGACAATAAGTGGAATTCAGCATTTATTAAACACCTCTGGTGTGCAGGGTTTACAGTACTAGGTGTCAGGGGCACAGAGAGAAGCCCAGGGGCAGGGGTGTGGGGTGGTCTGAGGTAGGGGGGTGGGTATTAATGATAAGTGTCTATTTATAGAACAAAGCAGGCCAGGATAGAAAGTGCACCCATGGCCTACGAGGCTGATTCAGAACGGACAGAAGCGAACAGAAGACAACAGCCGGGCCTCTGGGTCTGGGCTGAGTAGACACTTCTAGCCAAAGGGCCTCACCAGGCTCTCAGGCTGGCACGCAGCATGTGTCGTGTGCTGTTAGAAGACATTTGGGAGGCAGGAAGGTGGGGGGGACCTCAGGGCTGGGGACAATTCTGGCCTCAGTTTCCCCTGCTAAAAGGACAGGTTTGAGCCTTCCTTCTGGCTTCCCCATTCAAAGACCACATAGTCTGTGAGCAGGACCATGTCCCGAAAGGCCCTGACCCAAACCCATCTGCTGTTTGCTGCTTCCACCCAGGCTGGCTTTGCTGCTGAGGGCGCAGAGACCGGGACAGTTTTCAGCGACATCAATCTGCTTGAAAAGGTAAATGAGGCCGGGTGTGGAGGGTTCCCTGTGAGGATGGGAGCTCTTGGGGGAGGCAGTGCTGCTGGTCTTCTTTGTGGGCAAGTCTGCTATGTGAAGGCCGAGTATGAGATTGAGCATCACGAGAGCTGGGGTCTGGTCCCAGCTCTGCCTTGGCATGGTCCCCCAGGCCGTTTCCTCAGCTCTAAGCACAAGGAGGTTGGATTGTTTCATAGCATGCTGCCCCTTAGCAGAGAGGTAGACTATAGGATTGAGGTGCGTCATACTCTGGTGGGCAGGCCCACCTATTCCTTTGGGGAAGGGGGTGCCAGTGGTATGAAAGAACACAGAAATTCAGAAGGTGGGAGGGTGAGAGGGGAAGGATTCCCCCAAAGCCTTTCCTGGTTCTCTCTGGTCCTTTGAGCATTGTAGAGTCCTGACTCCTGTGGCCACCCCAGGAGAGGAGAGTAGAGGGTGTGAAGGGACTGCCCTGGGTCACCTAGCCAGAAAGGTACAGTTCCAGGACTCGCTTCCTTCTTCCTCCGCCTGGAGCAGATGGCAGATTCCATGTTAACCTGCCTGTGGGGCCTAGCAGGGAGGCCACAGCACCATGTGTGCAGAGGCCCAAGGACAGGGGTAGGTCCTGTGGCCTCAGATCTGAGGCCTTCCCACTGTGGGCGAGGCTGTGGAGAAGGGGTAGAGAAGCCCTAAAGGGCCCTTGCCACCTCATGCTCCTCCTCTCCTTTTCCAGGACTGGACAGACTATGATGAAAAAGCCCAGGAATCGGTGGGAATCTACGAGGTCACTCATCAGTTTGTGAAATGCTGAAAGAAAATGCTCCCTTGACTCCCAGTGACTGCCATTCACAGGCTGGCCTCTGGCCCAACCTGGCCTGTCCTTGTAGCTTCCCTGGCCATGCCAATAAAGGCTTGTGTTCCTCAAGCCTGCGTGATTCTACAGGAGGGCAGGTGCTGAGGGAGAGGGGGAAGCAGGGGCTGCCTCACCAGCGTTCTCAGCTCCTTCTCCTCCAGAGCTCGCTCAGGCAGCTGCGGGTCTGATTGGCTAGGGGTGGTCGAGGGGTGAGGGGGGTGGAGAACGTGCCCGGAAGGCCTCCATTTGGTGGCTGTGGGGATGTTGTGTACCAAGGGGTCAGATGGTGAAAGGAACCTCACAGGTCATTGTGTCCAGCTGAGGCACCTGAAGGCCAGAGGTCATGATTTGTCCTGGGTCACATAAGCAGTAAATGTTCATGTCAGGGCCTTCATAATCCCACCAAAAGCAAAGGCCAGCCACTTCCCAGTCAGTCAGGCAGATGGTCCTGGGACAGAGGGGTGGCCCAGGTCAGGAAGGAGCCCTAGGTAAGTGAGGAGTTGGCTCCTTAGGACGTGTACCCGGCCTGGAGGCCCTGATCGTGGTTGTTGGTTGATGGATGGTTGTTCTGATGGCCAACAGACGTCCCAGCAGCCCCAGTGTGGGCAGCAGCTGAGATCCTCACTCTGGGGGAAGGGGCGCCCACAGACAAGAAGAGCCCCTGCGAAAGTGATGGCAGCAATGTTCAGGGCAAGCGTCGGAAGGAGGGCCCCCCAGACACAGCTTGTCCACAAGCCCTCGGCACCATTGCCAGGCCCAGGAGAGACAAAGGCTCCTCAGAGCTCGTTGAGTCCAATCCCCGCACTTTTCATGAGAGGACTGAGGCCCAGAGATGTTAGATGACTTGCCCGGCATCAGGTGGGTGGGTCTGTCCCCTCTCCCCATTGCCACTCTCCCTCTCCTGATGGATACAGACTGAGGAAAACTGACCATGGTGAGATGGTGACACAGGAGGATCTGCTGCAGAAGCAGGAAGAGTGGGCTTTGGGACCTCGGAGAGGCAGGAGGCCCGGGGGCAGGGGCTGGAGCCCAGTAAATGATGGTAGCTCAGAAGGGCAGGCCGGGCCATTGTGGAGAGACGGCCGTTTTCTCCTGGAGACAACAGGGACACGTGTTTGGGTGCAGGGAAATGACATGGGTCAGTGATGCCCAGAAAGAGACTGGAAACGGGAGATGATGCAGCCGTGATGCACGGATGGTGGCCCGGGTGGAGAGAAGGGAGAATTGGGGCAGGAGGCAGGGCAAGTGGTCCAGGGCGGCTCCGCGGTTTGGAAGGTGGGTGAAGGAAGGGCGCCGATGCTTCAGCACAAATGGAAGTCTGGGAGCGGCTGCCCTGGGAGCGCCTGCGGAAGGGTCTCAGCAGCAGCTCCAGGAGGGGAGAGGGAGGAAGGGGAGGTAACCCTCCCTAGAATCCGCGGCTTCCTTCAGGGCTCAGCTCGCGGCAACTCCTCCAGGAGCTTTTCCTCACCCCGGGGATGACTACAGCAGTCCCTGGGCTTCTCTTCCCCCAGACTGCCCTGGACAGACTCGGCTGTTTCCATGCTGAATCTCCCCAGGACAACGCAACCCCCTTGAGCGCAGGGGCCTGTTTTCTAGTTGTATCTGAATCTCCAGCACCTCGCTTATGTGCTGCATATACTAGGTGCTTAATAAATGCTTGAGATTGGACTAAATTAGGCCCACCGAGGTTCCTTCTGACTCTGAAATCCTATGATGTCACATTGTCTAACAGTGGACAAGGCCTAGTGAGTACAGGCCAGAGAAAACGAGGCATGTGGGGAGAAGTGACTCCCAGAGGGAATGGCCCCTTCCCTACCACCCTTTCTCCTGTCTGGGCAGTTGGGCCCAGCTGTTTTCTGGTCACAAGTGAAGAAGCGCGTCTCAGAAACAAGGGGTTTGCCCCGGATCACGTCTGAGCATCAGGGCCTGGTGTCTCATCTCCAGAACCAGTGGGTGCTCCCCGACACCCATTAACTCTTCCAGGCCTATGTATTCCAAGCCTAATGTTCGTGATTCCTGTGCGGCCTTTGATAACTGGCAGACTGCTTAGCTGCCTAAGAGTTTCTGTTAGCTCTGTGTGCCTTGCCCAGTCCTGCCATGGCTTCATTAAGCTGGATGAGGTGACTCTAATTTGGAAGTGGGGCAGGAGGAGGGGTATGGTACCAGTCTTCCTTCCACTCTCTTTTAAGAGTTGTCTTGTGAGGGGGGGGAGTGGACCTCCTGGGGCTCCAGAGCCTAGACCAGGAGTCGGGAGGTTTTGGTCCAGCTGCCTCAGGTCACTCCCCATTTCTGTCCACCTGCTGGGGTGGAGCTTCACAAGCTGGTTGGCAGTCAGAGGCAGCTCAGCCCAGTGGAACGAGGGGGCTTGGATCTCCCTCTGGGTTTGCAGCTCTGTGGCTCAGGCCTCCAAGAGCCTAGGGCTGCTGGTAGCTGGAGACAACGTTAGGTTCATTCTTTGGCAAGCTACAGTGTGCTGCTGCTTCACTTTTTTTTTTTTTTTTTTTGGAGGGGGCAAGACAGGGCACTTGGGGTTAAGTGACTTGCCCAAGGTCACACAGCTAATAAGTGTTAAGTGTCGGACTGAATTTGAACTCAGGTCCTGACTTCAGGGCCGGTGCTCTATTCACTGCACCACCTAGTTGCCCCCCCACAATATGCTTCTTACATCTTAACTCTTGTTAACAACTGGAGTTGTGAATGATCTCTGAGACATCGAGGATGGGATTACTGCCAGTAGAGTTGACCCTGGCCCGAGTGGATGGATGGACTAGCTTAGCGAGCCTGGGTGGCCCCTCGTTCTACAGAGACTTATGTTTCATTCGCTCAGTGAGCCAGACGGTCGAGAAAAGCCAGTCTTGAGCTACTGTCTACTCTCCCCCTGGCACTTCCTGCTCTTGTTGGGAATGTGGACCATCCAGCATATTTGGGTTGTCACTTCCCCAAAGCCTGGAATCACAGGGAGTGAGCCTCCCGCTGCCCCGGGGACTGGGGGCTACTCCCTTCCCCCTTCTAGCTCTCTCCAGGTAGCCCTTGTACTGAAAGACACTATGAGTCGCAAGTTTCTCTCCTAAATACCAAGGTATGAAGTGTTCTGTGGTTGTTCAAACTCGTTTTCAGGGTCATAGCCTTGGAGCTGGACGTGACCTTAGGAAGCATCTAACCCAGCGTTTTTATTCTGCAGATCAGGAAACTTGAGGCCCAGTGAGATGACGTGTCCAAGGGGTGGTTGAGATTGGGCCCAAGGCCTTGGATTCCCAGCCATCATCTTTACACACTATCACGTAGGCACTTTAAAAAAAAACCCAGGAAAACCAAAAGCAGGCAGAAGGAAAATAGGATTCACTACGTGGAAGGTTCTTCTGGAGCCATCTTGGCTGGTTGGGCTGACTCATGATGCTGATGCTGATGCTGACACTGACACTGACACTGGCTACCGTTTACAGGGCATCACTGCAGCCAGGCCCTGCACTCAGCACTTCACAAATATCTCATCTGGTCCTCACCTGCCTGGGAGGGAGGTACTCTTGTTACCCCCATTTAACAATTGAGGACACTGAGGCAGAGCTAAGTGATTTGCCCAGGGTCTCACAGCTGGTGGGACTTGACCTCGGCTCTTCCTGATGCTCTCCACTGCACCACCAGCTTCCTCATCTAGAATCAAGAGGTGTTGGTTCAAGACGAGCTCCAGATGCGCTTGAGCAGTGCCCTTCAGCTCTGAGCCTCAAAGGACTCTTACCACCTGCCCTGCCTCCCTCTCCAGAGAAAACAAGGTACATAAAACACTTAAGCACCAGCAGCTGTGACAGTAATAGGGGCCTCCCTCCATCTTCCTCTCTGGCACATCTGAGTTGGAGAGGCCTTAGACATCATGGAACCAGTGCCATGTTTTACAGGAAATAGGCCCAGATCCCTGAGGATCAGAAGGCAGGGGAAAGCCTCCTGGCCTTGGACTCGGCCTTCTCAAATTCTCATCCTGACCCTGGGCAAATCACTTGGCCCCTCTATGCCGGTTTCATCCTCTGTAAGAAGGGAGGCCAAGTTTTAGCGTGCATTAGCCCTCCTCTGGCCTCCTCACTACCCATTTCTGAGGCCCCTGGGTTGGGGTACATCCCAAACATGATGTGCAGAAAAGGCTGAGGCCACTACATGTGAACAGAGCTCAGCCAGATCCTGGGTTCTGACACTAGTGGATTGCATTCAGGTGACAGGAAGTCCATGGAGCTGGGGACTCTGCCTTCAGTTTATTCCAGCTTCACCACAGGCACCTCCAGGGAAGCAGGTGGGTTTAAAGTACACAAGAGGGTTAAAGGTAGAAAGGTGGGAGAAGTCACTATAGGTCACCCAGGTCTTCCAAGAGTGAACTGCCGACCCTGCCCTCAGTTGTCAACCTGTGGGTCGTGACCCCTTTGGGGGTCAAAGGAGGGCATTGCCTAAGACCATCGGGAAACACATATTTCCTCTATCTCTCTCCAGGTGGGTCTGCCCACATGTAGATACGCCCACATAGGAAGGTTGAGAACCACTGCCTTAGACAATGATGCACACCTTCCCTCTTTACTGATTATCTTCACTGGCCTCCAGCTCTCTCCCTGCGGACTTTGCCTTTCCTGCGGCAGACTGAAACATTGTCCCATAGCCTTGCCTCCTCTGTCCCTCTACCTTTGCCAGGAAGTTCCAAAGAACGTTAAGGTCTTCGAGGAGGCCCTTGATAGGTGCCAGAAACGCCAAAACAGGAAGATTCAAGAATAGACTGTGCACTGTGACTGTGAATATAAAGGGAGGAGGCCTGGCCTGGGACTCTACCCAGTGACTCATTGTCTGGCCCCAGGCAAGTCCCTCCTCTTAGCTGGCCTTTCTCTGCAAAGAGCAGGGTGGGCCTGGCAGGCTGTCCAGCCCCTTAAGCCTCCAGCATTCAGCCTAGAAGAGATGGATATCTGGGAGAGCAGAGTTCCGGTCTGACACTGCTCAGGCAGCTAAGTCATCTCATCTCTCAGCCTGGTTCCCTTAGTCAGTCACATGGAAGAACAGCTATAACCAGCTACCCCCTGGCAAATTACACAGAAAGCACTTTTTTCATTTTCTCATTCTGAGAATTCAGTGGAAGGGCACCCTGGGCCTCTGCTGCTCCCTGGCTGAGCTGAGCCTGGCCTGTCCCTTCTCACTGCCTTCACACAACTCTGGAGGCTCCTCAGTGGCTGATCAGCATTGGCAGAGGGCATCTTCTCCCTGGGATCTCCCTCTCCTGATGGAATCACAGGTCCAGGCACCAAATAAGAAGGGTTCCATTAGTAAAAAAAACAAATGCCCACGACATGCCAGCCTGTCCTGGGTGAGAGAAGCAGCCAATACAGTCACTAGTTTCAAGAGGAGAGTATTTATTGCAGGAGAATCAATATCCAACAGCCGTCAGTCACCCCTGATGTGGACCACATGGGATTCTCAACAAGAGACCGAGATGGTTTTCTGGAGTAACCTGAGCCTGTGTAGCCAGTGCCACACTAACCAGGCAGGAGCCAGCGGCCCCCTCAAGGACACGCACTGTGTCCTCCATCCAGCTCGAGTCCTACCCCGGAGAAGCTCCTAGAAGCCATGATTCACTAACTTTAAACAATCCACCCTACTTTAAATAACCCATTAATTTTGTCAAAATTCATGATTCTGAAGCTCACCCTATCAACCCCTTCCTGTTCTGTAGTTATCACTAGAGAGGTGCTTTGTGCTTAAAGAACCCTGAGCTTCCCTGCTAACTTCTGACAGGTTTACCTTCTAGGACATCAAAAATGGCTCCTAAGGCATTATTCACACACTGGAGGAACTCCCTGACATCACGAGCTGGGTAGGAGGAGACATTGCAGCCAATCCAGTCATCGTGGACCCCATAGCCGACACCAAAGCCATCAGGGACAACGGGGGCAAAGCCCCCGATGTTCACAGCAGGGCTGCTCAGGGTGCTGGTGGACAGGATGTTGTGATTGATCTGCCCGTAGGCTGGGTCCTGGTATAACTCGGGCAGTTTGTGGCCTTCAGATGCTGCCAGGTATCTCAATGCAAACAAGTGTCTGTCAAACCCCTGGCCTGTGGGACATAAGGTAAACAGTGACTGATGTATCCACCACCTGATTCTCCAATAAAACCATCTGTCTGAAACTCAGCTTCTGTCTTAGCAGGATGGCAAAAGCACAGCTCAAAACTCTGAGTCTAAAAAGGTGTTTAAAGCAAACAGTAACAGGAGGGAACCTGTTAAGAGGCCTGCAGAGGTCATGCGGTCCCACTGCAGCCCAGTCATACCCGGACTCCAGCCCATTATCAGTGAGTTATCTCCTACTAAGGGAGGGCTACAGCAAAAGCCATCCACTCCTCTGTTGGACGGCTCTAGTAGGAACGCCTTCCTGAGCCCTGGCCCACCTCCCTCTCCCTCCCAGGGCAAGACGAGGCTGATGGTGGGGACACTCACCCATCGCAGCCTCCTTTGTCAGCTGGTTGTGGTACTTGGAGCACTGAGCAATCATCTCCTTTAGCTGTTCTGTGCTATGCTGGGAAGGCGCTCTGACAAATGCCTCTGAACACTTCTTAGTGAACACGGAAGCTGGACGGACGGTTTCAGTGCGGCCGTGTCTGAATGCCGCCGTGCTGCAGGACTCATAGGTGGCCACTGTCTGCCCATACTGCTGAAGAAAGGCTATCTGGAAGGAAAGCTGAGCCACAGCATCAGGGCTGAGCTTGTGCTTCTTCAAGAACTCTTTGCCTCCTCTCTGAAACTGGATGCTGTCCACAGTGAGGGTCTTCATGGTGGAGTCAAACTTCTCTTTGGCTCTGGTGATTCCAGCTTTCAAGGTGTCATTCAGTCTGAAATCAAGTTTCTGCACAGCCCTCGATGAGTCGACGGGTGCAGGCTGAGCCTGGGGTGTGACAGCTGGGGTCTGGGTACTGTCTCGAAATACATCATTGAAGACTCTAAGCACAGCGACACCATCGCCCCAAGAGTGCTCAAAGTTGATGGCTGCATTCCCATCTTTGGCTACGATGAGGTTGAAGGATTTATCAAACCATCGGTTTACACCATCTCCGTGCAGCATGGTATGGGACAGATGGGCCAGGTCTGTGATGGGGAAGTCGTCTAGACACAGACAGAACACGGCCGAGTCCACTTTGCCAAGCGCTTCCTTGTTGCCATTATTCAGCAGCTCCTGCCTCAGTCCTGCCCATGTGTCTCTGTTTTCAGTGGGCAGATACGCCAGAGGGAACTTGGGAGTGGGGCTCTTGTCAGAGAGAATGTACTTCAAGTGAGCGTGGACTTC
Source organism: Pseudocheirus occidentalis (assembly GCA_028646575.1). Taxonomy (NCBI): domain Eukaryota; kingdom Metazoa; phylum Chordata; class Mammalia; order Diprotodontia; family Pseudocheiridae; genus Pseudocheirus; species Pseudocheirus occidentalis. The sequence goes on from CM053593.1 coordinate 20,305,359, forward strand.
TGCTGCTTTGAGTATGTTCCCATCTTGATCCAGGATATCAAAGATGTAAAAATGCCCATTCCTCAACACTAGTAGGTGCTTTTCCTTTTCATCAGTAAAGAGCTCATCTCGACCAGGCTTGGGCAGCCGAGTTGAATTGAAAAGTCTAAAATACTGCGACATGTCCAAGGGGTAGGCATTTACCATGTAAGCCCCATACCAGGCCAGGGATGAAGGCACAAAGCGGATAATTTTCTTGAAGGTATCAGTGTTGCTTTTGGCAGGGTTGAGGTGGAACACCTCTGGCTCGAGGAGGCCAGCCCGGAGGGTCTTCATAAACAGCATGGCTGACATAGTTAAGTTAGTTGCCCGTGTGAGCTGGTCATTATAATCAGGCTTTGGGTCAGGGTGGAAAGATATGAATGGATTAAAATTCAGAACAATGGAGTCTCGGGCAGAGAGGTACATATCAAACCAGGGACCTAAAAAGATATTGAAAGCAAAAAGTTACAAGCACAAAAGGTTCATTCTAGGAAAGTCACACATTTATTTATGAAGCTTCGGCTTTGTGCAGACAATGGTGCTTAGTCCTAGGAAAAAGGATCCCTGCTGGCGTGGAGAAAGGAGACACAAAATTATCGTAGAGAGGTACAAAGACCTGCCAAACACACGGAGATCTACCATCAAGAAAGCTTCCCTGTATGCTGGCAGGCAGTCAGCTTGCTTTGCAGGTTCGGAACTGTCCAATGGCCAGTAAAACAATTGTCCGACAACACATACTTTGGGGGAGAACCAGTCCTGCACATGGCAAGCCCTAATGTGCAAAGGTGCCTGAAAAAGTCCCTAAGGGTCCTGGAAGAGAACAAGCTCAAATGCTATGACTAACGTCAACATGAGCACACCTCACATATGAAAAAACCTAATGGTGCCTTTGTTTTATATGGTCTGAGGTCAAGATGGGGGCTCCTCAACAGCTTGTAAGGGTTTAAAAATTTCTAACCAGCCGAGATGATGAAGTCAATGAATAAAGTGCTGGTATCAGAGTAACTGTTAGAGACCAAATAGGAACAGAAAGAAAGTGTGTCCGCAGTGACAGAAAACCAAGGAAGTCGTGTTTGACCAGAGCAGTCTCTTCTGGGGTACTCCCACAGTGCATCCTGGTGGGGTGGTTCCTGGGGCAACGGAAAACCATGGCAGTGTGCTCACACCTGGCAGGTCAAGGCCAGAGCCAAGTGATGAACTGTCGGTCTGCTTTCTGAGGACCAGCCAGGCCACGTGAAGAGCCTCCACACCAAGGTGGCCACAGAGAGGATGTGGGCTTTGTCCATGGTAATTCAACCAGAGTCAGCTCAGTGGCACAGTGGATAGAGTGCTGAGTCTAGAGTCAGGAAGACTAAGTCGTATTTCCGAGTTCAAATTTAGCCCTTGATATTCACTAGCTGTGTGACCCTGGGCAAGTCACTTAACCCTGTTTGTTTCCATTTCCTCAGTCGTAAAAGGAGGTGGAGAAGGGAATGGCAAACCACTCTGGCATCTTTGCCAAGAAGACCCCGAATGGGATCACAAAGAGTCAGACACAATTGAAAACGACTGAATTACACACAGTTCAACCAGTAGAGGGAGCATGATCTACATCAGTTAAGGACGGTCAATTCTGACAAAAGCCCAGATCTGAAAAACTGAAGAATTTTCTATTGCCTAACAGGGCACATCTCTGTAAAATGTCAGTGCGTCTCCTTAGATCTCTTCACTAATTATTACCACAGAAGACAGACCTCCTGAGAGGTGTTTCTGTGACATCCTAGGAGGCTGGCACCACAGGGACTCTGTGTCCCAATCCCCTGCTCCTTTCTGAGTGACCTGAGCAGTAGGTTCCTCCCTTCTCTGGGCTCCACTTTTCCTGTCTCTAAAATTGTGAGGGTGGGGACTAAGCTTCTGTCCAACTCTAAAATAAAACACCATGCATTTCAGAAGAGAAGTAGCTGCTGTCCCTGGCTGGCAGTGGGGCACTTTCCCCATCACAGGGTAACCTCAGCCCATTCTAGAACTCAGCAGTCAAGAAAAGCCCAATGCAGTGGGATGGCTGTGCAGAACAGGGCTTTGGGCAGAATGTTATGCAGGGCACAGTGTCACTGTGTGATCATCCTGAGTCACAGCTGGTGAGCCCAGGGTTTCCTAGGGCTGCTGAGGGAAGGGCCAGCCTCCCCTGGGGACCCTGCTGAGACCAGAGCCACTCCATCTTCCTCGGTGTGAAAAGATCAGGAAGCTGGACAGTGAGAATCCTGGGCTCTGAGCCCCAACGCTGACACTGCCTCACTGTGGAACCCTAGGCAGTCACTGTCCTCACCTGACCTCAGTTTTTCCATCTGTAAAATGAGAAGACATTAAACTTTGTATTTCATGGGTCTGTTGTGAACAAAGGGCAGCCCTATAGAAATGGGAACTAGAGACATTTGACTGTTTGCTGGAGGCCACCCAAGGCACCGTCTTTTGGCAGTTTTCTTCCCATCTTTCTTTGGTCCCTTCCGCCCCCATGTGCACCAAAGCCAAGATTTCTGGCCCATCCTCGTCCTCAGACACCTACCAAAGGCTCTGGGAGCAAGATGCAGAGGCGGTGTGGCCGCTTAAGGGCATCACAAGAACTGAATGGGGTCCCGAGTGTGACCAGGGCGCAGGCTGGTGATGACCTCTGACCTTCAGTGCCTCGCTGCCCACAGGCGAGATGCCAGGGACTGAATTAAAACAGGAAGCTGCAGGTCAGTCACGTGAAGGATGACATGGATGGTTTTCTAACACCTGGCCAGTGGTGGGGCATAAAGGAAGAGCAGTGAACTTGGACTTGGAAGAACTGGGTTTGAGTCCAGCTCAGCCACTTACTAGCTGCATCTCCTGAAGCCTCAATACCCTTACCTGTGAAATGGGGACAGCAAAGCGTGTACCACCTCACTCAGAGGTTCACTGGGAGACACACTGTAAAGTGCTCTAAAAAGATGGTTATAATTATCATTGTTTTGTCAAGGGGCATCCACTATAGTGCTAACCTGATGCCTCCTTTTGTGGGGAGTGAACCCATCAGGTCCTTCCAGACTAGAGAGGCTCCAGATCTGCTGTTGGAGGACCCAGCTCATCACCAGGGAGGCCAAAGCAGCCACGACCCTGCTCCCCAATGACGGTGGTGTGCTGGCACATGCCCATCCATCGGTGTTTTGGGCCTCACCAGCTTGGGGCCAGGGGCACCCCAGCCTCCATAAGGCAACTGCCTGAGGATGGCATGCCCTGGGAATGCTGATAGACAAAGGGAAGAGAACATGGGTTTGAGTCCCAGCTCGGTGACATGGGGTTGAGTTGTCCCCTCTGAGCCTCTTTCCTGCCTCCCAGGAGGCTCCTGTGAGCTGCTCTGAGGGAGGACATTTTCAGGAGGCGCTGAAGTCACTGACATACATACATGCTGGGGTCCTGGCTGGCGTGGCTTTCCTTGACCTCTCCCTCTCTGCACTCAGCCTTTGTCTCCTGCCTCATCTTTCTGCTCTGGCTCTTCTCCTGCCCATTTCTTTTCCATCCTTCTCGTTTCCTTCCCTGGTTCTTGAGAGAGCAAAATTAGCACAGGTAATACACCCCACTTGGCCCTGCCACCCCTAGGACCCAGCCCAGGGCCAGGCAAGCACCATCTACATCAAAGCCACAGGGATTCCCCTTCAGAGATGACGGAGCGAGGAGCTTTCTGGGCACAACGAGCAGCTAGAAACCTAGATTCCTCCCTCAGATCTTCCACCTCCTTGCTGGGCAATCCTGAACAAGTCACGGAGCCCTGTGGGGGCTGTCACCCCTCTTGCTCACAGGGTCACAATGAAAAGCAGGACAGTGTCAGGCAGCAGGGGTTCAAACACTGCCTGTCATACCTGCTAGACGCTTGCCATGGGGAAGTCACCGTCTGTGAACCTCAGCTTCCTGGTCTGTAAAATGAGGCTAGTAACCAGCTACCCAGGGTTGTGGTACTCCAGTATAGCCAAGAAACCCCTGGAACCCAGGGCGCACTCCCATCTTTCTAAGAGGCAGGCCCTGGTGAAAGGAGTGCAGGAGGGGGAGCGGGGAGACTTGGGCTCCAGGCTCAGCACGGACACTGAACTAACCATAGGCCTTGGCCTCAGTCCCTCCCTTTCTTGGCCCTTAGCTGCCCTTCTGTAGGACCAACAGCCTGCACAGGAACCGTCTCCTCTGTCCCTTCCAGGCTGAACTGCCTTTTTTTTTTTTTAAGTACAAGAAAACTGCCAATAGGGGCCACAGCTGCAAGGGACAGTATTTATATGTGCAAACACACATGCGTGCATACACACACATCCTGATGGAGCTTTTCCCTCAGCTTTCTCCCCTTCAGTTGGCAGGGCCCTGGGCTCAGCAACACTGCTGGGCTGACCCTGACCTCTCTGCTGTCCTCCGTTGTAATACTTTTAGGACCAGAATTCCACAGAAGGTGGCTGGCCTCAGGTCACAAGGTGCCCAGGGTAAGATGAATCTGCTCTTCACTCCACTGTATGAGAATAGGGCATGTTCACAGTCAGGCTTCACTGGAGCCTACCTGAAATGTAGCTTGTGTGTTTATTTTGCTTGTCCTGAGCAACCAGCTTTTCGTGGAGTTCTTTGCCGAGTCCGCTTTCAAAGGTCCTGCAGAGCTGCTCTGTTCTCCTGCGACATTTGAGAAGGAAGTATGAAACCACAGGATGGCAGGGGCTGAGGAGAGGCTGCAGCCCCCAATCAGGCCAGGCTAAAGGACAGCTCACATTTCTGTGGATTTTACTGTTTACAAAGACCCAAGACCATTATTACTCCCATGTCCGAGATAATTTACACCAGCGTTAATATCTACATGGCACCATAAGGTTTGCAAACCACTTTGACACAGGCCCCTCCTGCCTCAGAGTCCAGAGTTGTACCTACCAGCCTCTTGCCTCTAACCTCAGCTCAAGTCACCCTAAGCTGGAGCGCTAAGGGAGCAGGCAAAAGGCACTCATTGTTTCCCACTGGCTGAACTTCCAAACTTCATCCCAATCTCATCATCCTGAAAAGTCCCAGCAACTTCCACCTCACCTTTTCCAGCTTCTTTTTATGTGCTGTCTCCCCATTAAACTGTGAGCTCCCTGAGGGCAGGGGCTGTCTTTTGCCTTTTTTTGTATGTCTAGTGCTTAGCATGGTGCTGGGCACCCAGAAGGTGCTTAACAAGTGTTTACTGACTGATGGAGCTGCTGCTGGTGATCTTTGAAAGACCCAGAGGAAAGGAGAGGTGCCCCAGGACTGGAGGGGAGCTGATGTCATCCTGGTTTGCCAGAAGGGGAAGCATGTGGGTGTCTGTACTATAGGCCAGCGAACTGATTTATAAATCTTGGCAATATCTCAGCAGACATTATTAAGGAGATGCTTGTACCCACTAAAGGGTGACATGACATCACCAAGCCCAGGCCATAGCAACTTAATTCATGCCTCCTTTTTGCCAGGGAAAGCCTGGCAGAACAGCCCCTAAGTCAGGAGTTCTCAACCTGTGGGTTATGTTCAATTTAAGTACATCCTGCATATCAGATACTTAGATTACGATTCATAATAGTAGCAAAATTACAGTTATGAAGTAGCAACAAAAATACTTTTATGGTTGGGGGGGTACCACAACATGAGCAACTGTATTAAAGGGTTGCGGCATTAGGAAGGTTGAGAACCACTACTCCAAGTCTCATGCTGCCCTCGGCCAAGATAAAGTGGCAACATGGGCTCCATGACAGTACGGTTCAGTGGATCTGGCAGAAAACTGAAGGTCTGGCCCCCAAGTGCTCCTTAAAGAGATGTTAACCTGGAGGAAAGTCTCCAGTGGGGGTTGCAGGCACCTGTCCCTGAGGCATCCTCCTCAACATTTTCATCAGTGACTTGGCTCTGGGAACAGATCACATGTTTGTCAAACTGGCATGAATGGAGGCTTGAGAGAACAGTTAACACCTTTGCAATGAAGCTGAGACCTGAAAGCTACAGTATGGGCCAGACCAAGATGATGGTTCATAGAGGTCAAAGTAAAGATTTACACCGGGATTCACAAGATGAACTTCACAAATGACAGGCAAGAGGAGACGTGGCCTTTTCTTGTGAAGATCTGGGAGGCCTAGTGAAGAACAAACTCAAGAGGAGTTGAGAGGGAGACACAGCAGCTGAAAACTCTTACACTGCCCTAGGCTCCATTCAGAGACACTACCCAGAACAAGCAAGGTGACAGTGTCCCTGAATTCTGCCCTGGCTGGCCACGGCCAGGGATTGTGTGGAATTCTGCGTACCACGCATTTAAAGGCTTTGCTATGCTGAGGTGTAGTGAGGCACAGCCCATCCCTGCTCCTGAGGTAGATGCTGGCAGGTCCTCTAAGATACCCACCGTGCCAGGCTTCCTTTGACCTGAGAGGTGTGTCCAAGAGGCCAGTAATCTCATCTAGTACACTGATGAGAGAAGCCCGTCAGGCAGTGCTGCCCTCCCCTGGAGAAGACTGCCTCCTGAAATGAGGGGGCTCCCTGACCACCCCTCAGCAGGTACTGCAAGCAGGATCTGTGCTACAGGTGGGCTGTAAAGACACCGGCCTCTCAAGTGCTTTTCAACCCAAAGTCAAATCTATGATTGCTGGTGACATGATTAAAAAATTAAAAGTTTGTTTTCTAAATTGACAAAGCAAAGGACCAGCACCTGGACACTTTTTTACCTCACCCAGTTCAGAAACACCTCTAAGGTTCGGCTTGACCTGACCCTACTGGCCTCTCTGGCCCTTTTGACCACTTCAACATGCATCAGATACCTACTATGTACAACGCCCTATCCTCTGGGTGATGGAGATGCAAAGTAAAGGTGGCTCCTTGTCCAATGAACTAATGTTCTCCTGGGACAGGACATCTATGGGAGAAGTGGGACACAAAGGAAGGAACACCAGAACCTTCCTCTAGGGACCCCAGAGGACAGACAGAACCCTTTCTGCTGGGTGGAAGGGGAAAGGCCACATAGTGGTGGCTCCTGAGAGGTGGGAAGGAGGAAAGGGCTGAGGTGCCTGGGCCACAGATGCAGCTGGAGAGGCAGAGACACCCCTAAGAGCCCTCACAAGCACTGGATCATGGAGGAGCAGCCCCCCCCAGGTAGCTAGTGTCCAAGGTTTGCACTGGCCTCTGTCTCTCCTCAAGTTCATCTCTTCCCATTCTGGCTATGGATATCTGAGGGCATAAAGTGCACATTCCCCGCCAGGTTGTGGTGGGAAGCTTGCTTTCTGGAGGGAAAAACAATTCATCTTTGGCTTTGTAGCTCTAGGCCATCCTCAGGTTGGACCGGTTCTATCCCACAACATCTTCTGGGTTACCTGAACTGGCTGTCATCCAAAAGAGGTCTCTGGGCACTGAGGTATCTCTTCATGGTGTCTTCAAGTTTGGGAATAGGCAGCCTGAAGGAAAGAATTCCAAGTCAGCCAGGTGGGATTTAGATGGAGAAGAGTAATTGTACCCACCACCCACAGTAACCAAGCATATACTGGCACATTGATTTCTTTGCAAAAACTGAAGAGAAAGAAGTCGTGAAGATTGTCTTGACTGTCTCTGTGAGCCCACCTACCCACCTCTGAAACTCAATGTGGCCAAACTAAACTTATCAGCTTCCCCCTTAGAAGAGTCCATCCCCACCACCCTCCTGAGCATCTCATGCATTTCCAATTCTTCCTTCCCCTCCTGTAACCCAATCATTTCTTGTTTGTTCCTGTGGATTAGAATGTCATGTACAGTCACCTCTCACCTGCAATTATCCTAATTGGAATTGGCCTCTTTGCTTCCAGCCTCTCCTCATCCTTCCTGTGTTAACTAAAGTAATTCTCCTGCGACACAACTCTTATTTCAGTGGCTCCCTATTGTTTCTGGGCTAACACACAGCCTTGCATGTTAGGGCCCTGGAGGTGAGTACAGGTGAGCTTTCTACTTTGCCTTGAATCCCCTCCTCTGCTGCCTCCTACTCCATGCTCTTGGCTTGCTCTGTCCAAGAGCTGGAATCCACTTTCTCCTCTTCTTGGCCTCATGGAGCGATCTTCTTCTTTCAAGGCTCAGCTCAGGTCCCACTTCCTTTTGTATACCATTTCCTTATGGGTGTTGCTGTTCCTTCTCTCCTCACATATTCTTAGGACCCTTTGATCTGTCCTTTGCCTCCTTCACTCCCTAGCTTGTACACCTAGTCTCTCCACAGAAGGTAAGCTCCTTGAAGGCAGGGACCGTTTCTTTTCTGTCTCTGCATTCTCAGTACCTAAAGCAGTGCACAGAACAGAAAGGCACTCAATGAACGCTTGCTGAATTGAATTGGACTTGAGACCTGGAGACCAGGCTCTAACCTGCAGGGCTTGAAGCAAGTCATCTTATTTATATAAATGTTCTCCTTTTATAAAATGGGAGCAATGTCTATACAGCCGGCCCAACACCACATGCTAAGGGTTCTTAGTGCCAGTATCCAAGACAACTGTAGTCAAAGGGGTCTCTTAAGAGGGCGGTTTGTTGTGGAGGCTGCACAGTGATAGATTAGTTTTATTGCCACAACAGAGTGAGTGGCACAAAGTTTCCCCCAAGCACTCTCACTCTCTACAAATTACTTTGTGTAGATACTGTAATTACTTGTGTCCATATTGTATACACATACATACACAGAGTCCCGTGGAAGGTAACCTACTGGGGGATTCTGTTTGGTGGTTCTCTAGGGCCTGGCACTGGCACTGGCACACAGGAGGTGTTTAAAGTTGGCTGAATTCCTTGTGTCCTGTGTCCTTGAATGCATTGTCACTGGTTTTACTCTTTCCAGGCTGGACAATGGATATCCCACTCAGCTTTCCAGCCCTTGTTACCAGCTTAATATTAGGAAAAGGGCTGCTCCATGATCACCTGTTGGAGATGCTCTTAATATTAACTCTTGTGTCCTATGTAACTCTGACAGGTTCTCAATCTAGAAAGCCAGCTGGCTCTGCTCAGCTCAGCTTGGTTCCCATGGTACAGAGTGTGTCTATCCAATCTCTAGAAGCCATAAACATGGCCTTGAACCTGACAAATGCAAACTCTACCTCTCCTACCTCCACCCCTATCTATGAAGAGGCAGCTCCAGCCCTGGGGGAAAAATAAGTCTGCACTTTGGAAGCAGAGGGCCTGGCTTGGCTGCTTAATTCTCTCAGGTGTAAAACAATGGAGTCAGCCTAGACTTCTGAGCTCCCTTCTGGCTCTGGAACCATGGCCTTATCAGTATTCTTCCTCCTCTCTGACTTCCTACCTTGTATTTACCCTTCCCTGGGCATGTCTCTCCTGTAGACTCCAGAAAAAGGCAAAGTCCTCAGAGGCACAGCCTCCTTTACTTCTGGTCTCAGTCTTTCTAGGTGCTTCCCCCTCTCAGATCAACATCCCCACTAGAAACAAGGTGGAAAAAGCTCAAGTCCCTGACCTCTGGGATCCCTTCCAGCAATATGATTCTGGAAAGTGGGGGCAGGAAGGCTCCCCCAAGGGAGGATGGTGGCATTAGTTTTGACTTATGACTTCTATTAGGCTTATAGTCCACTAACACCCCAAGGCCAGTTTTTTGGGTTTTTTTTTTTTGCAAACCACTACCCAATCATGTCTCACCTATGTCCATCTACCTCCACCCCCTCATTTTCCATATTATCAAATTCAGAGGAGACAAGTGCCTCCCTTGCCCAGGATTCCAGGGGTGGAGCTAGTATTTGAATGTGGGTCTCCTGACTCAGATCCAGTGCTTTTCCCAATTCTGTCTCAAAGAGAGACTTAAGTCATAGAACAAAGGGGTGACAGTGGCCTAAGCATTCATCTCATTTTACAGTCTGGGCCCAGCTCAAGGACTATGGTTTTTAAGACCATCAACAAACATTAATTTAGTTGTTGGTACCCTGTATGCAGGAGCCTTGGTCAATGACCCCTGACCTCAATATGTTGGTCAAACTTAAGGAAGGACACTGAAGCAAGCTGCCAAACCAGAAGCAATGCCCAAATGCTTTAAATCACAGAACCACTGGAGTGATGCAGTAGGACTGATCCTTTAAAAATGAGAGTGGAGGTCAGAACCATGGCTATAGAAAAACAAAAGGTGGCTAGGGATGGGATGCTGTGAGGGTCTGCAGGGACAAGAAAGGTGGGCCTCTGTGTGGCCCAAGTGAGAGGATTCAGCCAAGATTTAGAAGCTAGAAAGGGTGAAAGCCCATACTGTGTTGAGTTAAAAATTTAACAAAAAAGTCAACTGAGGCAATTCTCCAAGCAAAAAATTTATTAACAAGGGTATTCGAACTGATAATAAAAGCTGAGTGTCACATGTCACGCTAGACCTTCTGAGAGAAAGTTCTTAGCACAATCAACCTACGAGGTTAGTAGTGACCAATAGACTGGGTTACCCGCCCCCTCCTGAAGAGCAAACACCAGGAGGGCTGGCAGGGCCTTTTATGCCGAGGTGTGTCTTCCTTCTGACTGGCCTGATAGCTCCTCACTGGACCTCCCCGGGTCAAGTAAAGCAACTCTAAACGGTAGGCCTTGTAAGGAGGAGGTGGGATGAGTGTTCAGCTCTTCTTACTTATGGGGGTAAAAAATCTGGGCTTTATCATTATGCTCAAGCTTAGGTTCGGGGCTCAGAGAAAACCTGAGTCTTGACTATGACTAACAAGGTTTCTCGTAGCCAACATTGTGCCCCCAAGACAGAAAATGAGGCCATCTCCGCGGGACAATCGTGACCATCCCTCTCAGGGCGCCATAGACCCGCCCGGGCAGGTTTAATCGGCCATCACCACCCACACCCCCGCGCCGACTCTA
>CM053593.1:20316667-20330518 GCA_028646575.1 Pseudocheirus occidentalis
TTTATTCACAAGACCGTCCTTATAAAGTAAAAGTTTCCAAGGAAACCACATCAGAGATAGTAAAAGGAAATCATCATACTAGTTTAAAATGCTACATTACTCAGTTCCCCCAGGTTTTAGATAGTGGTACGATACCTTCAAAACCTGCCTGGTCATTTAGGCATCAGAAAGCAATCTGGTTTATGCTCTTAGTCAGGAGACTCTCTTAAATTCTGCAGTCTGTGTAAAATCAAATATTAGACGAGATGAGTCAGTCAACTAGCGTTTCTTAAGCACCTTTCATAGATATATATGTACCTTCATTTTTTTGCTGTGTAGAAGCAGCTTCTGCTGGGACTTTGCTCACGATGGTTATAAGTTTTGTTCTCGCTTCTTAGAAAAACAGAACTCTTAAGTCATTCTTTTAAATATGGTATTGGAAAAAACCTGCATGAAGAGCTGGTGGCCCTGGATAAGCTCCATCAGGATACCAGCTACATTTCAGGTAAGCAGGGAGCGTCCAAAGCCCGCCCAGAGGCGCTCCCCCATTCCCCTCCCCCCACCCCAGTTACAGATAAGGAAACTGAGACCTGGGGGAGAGTGACTTAAGTGACTAGAGGTTGCCTTCCTCATTACAGAGATGACCCACATGGCTGGGAAATATCAATATCAACCCAGGGACAAAGGGGATTGTCAGGACCTTCTCTGAATCTACTCTCAGGTGACTCCTTAATGAACTCAGCACAGGTCCAAGAGAGTGGAAACTTTCCTTCCCTACTGCCTTTGAGAAGCTTACAGTCTAGTGGGGGAGATAACATGCAAACAAATATATACAAAACAAGTTAAATACAGGCTAAATAGAAAATTAGAATTCATATCCCCATCAGCCCTGGGACCAGAGAACAGATAATGCGGCACACCTCCTGTGAATCCCAGGAGGCTTTAGGGAGCAGTACACTGCATCATAGTCAGATGCAGACACCCTATGGGGGACTTGTGCCTACCTGTTTTTCTTGCCCCAGGCAAGACCACCCTTATCATGATCCCAAGGACTAGCACAGGGCATGAGTTCTTCCTGCAGACTCTATGATGGACACAGGTATTCAGTATAGTTATATTTTTCTATAATTTCTTTAAGAATGATATAAATTTGAATATTTATCAACCTTTTTAGAGGAATAGCTTTCTATCTTTTCTAACTTTTGATGCATAACACAGTCAGCCCTTAAAAGCATGTTATGAATTGAACCAGATGGAATTGTTGAATTTGACTTCTGATCGAGGATCCTTTTTTTCCCCCTTTTCAGCAATGTGGATTGATGCATTTTTAGCTCTTAGGAATTCTATAGCTTTCCATGGTAATGCAGCTCTGGCCTTCCAAGCAGATCCAAACCCTGAGCAGAATGACCAGCTCACCCGAGCAACCAACCTGACCATATCATCAATTCGGTTCCTGAAGACCTTCAGGGCTGGATACCTTGAACCAGAGGTCATGCACCTATATCCTGAGAAGACCGACAATGAGCAATTTAAGAAACTCATTCAGTTCATATCTCCAGATCTCGTGTGCACGGCAGCCTCCATGGTGAGTGCCTATCCTCTGGACATGTCTCAGTTCTACAGGCTTTTCAATACAACCCGTGTTCCCCTAAACAAGAAGGATGACTTAGTCACTAATGAAAGTGGGAAGCACATTTTGGTTCTACGAAATGGAAATTTTTATGTCTTTCATGTTCTGGATGGTAATGGGAATATTGTGAAGGCCTCAGAAATCCATGCCCACCTGAAGTACATTCTTTCAGATGAAAGTCCCACCCCTGAATTCCCTGTGGGATACCTGACCAGTGCAAATAGAGACGCCTGGGCCAAGCTGCGGAATGAGTTGTTGACCAACGGCAATGAGGAGGCCATAAGCCTTGTGGAAACAGCCATCTTCAGCCTGTGTCTAGATGACTTTTCTGTTACAGATGTTGACCAATTAGTTCAGACCCTCCACCATGGGGAGGGGATGAACCGCTGGTTTGACAAGTCTTTCAACTTGATCATCACCAAGGATGGGTCTGCAGGCATCAACCTTGAGACCTCTTGGGGGGATGGTGTAGCCGTGATCCGTTTCATGAGTGAGATCTTTAAAGACAGCACCCAGGAACCCATGGTCACACCCCACTCTCACCTTGCCAATGTGGACTCCTCTTACCTAGTGAGGAAGCTAGACTTCCACCTGAATGACACCTTGAGACAGGGCATTTCTGAAGCCAAGGAAAACTTTGAAGCTATGAAGAAATCCTTGACTTTTCAGTGTTTCTGCTTTGAGAAAGGAGGGAAGGCCTTCCTCAAGAAACAGAAGGTGAGCCCAGATGCCATGATCCAGCTCTCTTTTCAGATGGCTTTCCTTTCCCTGTATGGACAGACGGTACCAACGTATGAGGCCTGCAGCACTGGGACTTTCAAGCATGGCCTCACTGAGATCATTCGGCCTGCCTCTGTTTACACCAAGAAATGCTCTGAAGCTTTCATAAGGGAGACTTTCCAATACAAAACAAGGGACCTTCGGAATATGCTGTCTGACTGCTCAGAATACCACGTCCGACTGATCCGAGAAGCAGCAATGGGTAAGTAGGAATGTTGGGTGTTGAGGAGCTCCTTACTGAGGACTCATTCCAGAGGGAAGACAACCCCATTTTGGCCAATTCCAGCAGCAGAAAGACTGAGTCATTTGTAGACAAAAGAAGTTTTTACCCTTCACTAGGGGCCCCCTCCTATGGCTCATTGTGACAGGGAGATGACTCTGTCTTTCTGAAGGCTGAGTGCAGCAAAAATGCCATAGACCTGTCAAGCTGGAAAGACCTGGGGATGGACTGAGTGTCTGCCACAGAATCATAGACCACAGACCTGAAGCTGGAAGGGACCTCAGGCACTGCTGAGGAAACTTATATGTGCTATATGTGACCTTCAGCTCATTGTCACTTTTCTGTGCCTTGGCCTCCCAGGCTCTGTAAGGTCCCCAGTGTCCTTCACATTGTAGAACCGGTGTGTGTGGTGCTGGGGGCAGGGAGTAAGTATGTGTGACTAAGTGGTCTTTTGAGGCTCCTTGCGGTTAGTCAGCTAACATTTATAAGGAGCCTACCATGATTCAGGTACTAAGTTAAGTGCTTACAGCCCTAATATTCTATGCTCTAAGTTATAGGATTTCTTCTAGCCCTGACATTCCCTGTTCTATAGACTGTTTTTAAAAGGTTTAAAATTTCTAGCTTTGAAATCCCATGATCCTGAAGACCAGTCACTTGGGTGGTCCTTTTTAAGAGAGGTGTCATCAGCTCCCCAGGAGCTGTGGCCTCCCCTGATGGCATCTTGCTCTTTCCCTGCCGAAGGGCCCTTGTCAGCAGTAACCACTTTTGTCTGCTCCCCAGGTCAGGGATTCGACAGGCACTTGTTTGCCCTGAGGTACCTGGCAGCAGCGAAGAGAGCCCCTAGGCTTCCTGACTTCTTCCAAGATCCTGCATATTCTTATCTCAATGAAAATATCCTTTTGACCAACACCCTGAGCAGCCCACTGGTGGCCAACATTGCTTTTGCACCGGTGGTGCCCAACGGCATTGCGGTTGGGTATTCAGTTCACCCAGACTACCTGAAGTTCACAGTCTCCTCCCAGCATGGCCGAAATGTTGGAGAGTTCAATCAGGGAGTGACGAAGTGCTTGGAAAATATTTTCGGTGTTCTAGAAGGCAGACCAATGCATAGCTAAAGAAGTCCCATAAAACAAGTGGGTGGGGATAAGTCAGAAGGCCCAACAGCCAGGCTTGTAACCAGCATTAATTAAAGGCCAACTGTTTACTCTGGTTGAGGCCTTCCACTTTTCCCCAGAAAGTCTGTAAATGGAGGAAGAAAAAGGGAAATCTCTCTCTAGAGCTAAGTGACCAATCCTACACCCACCATCCATTCATTCACATGTTGGTGCTCAGCTGTACCATCATCCAAATATATTCCCAATAAGGGAACCATCTTTTTGCCCCTCCATGCTTCCATTCCCAAATGCCCCTTGTTACCCTTCTAAGAGTCTCACAGATGCTGTAACACCAGTGTAAGGGAGAACTGTGTGGCTGAAACTCTTAATAGTGCACAGGGTATCAGAAATTATTTTTATGAGTAGTTACCAGTGTAAACAAGTTCACCCTTTTTGGAGGTGGATGTACTAAATAAGGGGAAGAAGGGAAGAATAACACAGGATAGCCCTTTTTCTGGGGTAACTGATTGAGAATGAGCTGTGCTCTTTGAATGACATTGGTCAGACTTTATCCAGTGGATATGGCTACGGGGTTGGGTCTGTCCAGGACACATCAAAAGTATTCCTCTTCTCTCTCAATTCTGCCACTCACAAGTCTCTTAACTATTTGTCCTTGAAGAAAAAAAGTTGGGTCATGTTAATAGAGCTTGGCCACACCTTTCAAACATAGCTTATCAGTCCTGAGGAATTTAGAATGAATTTCCAAGTCACTTTCACAGATAGTCAAAGGGAGCCTCCTTTGAATGGAAGCTTGAACTGATTTTTCCCCCAAGGGATACAGCAACAAAATATTTGGGTTTAGCTAAGCATCCAAAATATAAGGAATGACTTGTAAGCACTGATTTTACAAGAGTCTTTCATTGTTGATGCGTTTGAAAAGTTTCTGCATCTCTGAGATTTAAAGACAAATGAACAAAAACCTCGTAACCTACCATTTGCTGCATGTGAATCTTGTGTCTGCTTTGGGAGTGAGGACTTCTCTGTTCTGGACACTGGACTGGTACCTAGTAAAGGTGGCACTGGTGTTGTGAGGCTGGTAGTTATTGACTTGCTTGCCTCCCTTTTGCATTTTAGAAAAATTTGAGTCTAAAGATGATTCACTTAATAGCTCAAATGCAATTCCTTCTGTTGATGATTTTTTTCCCCATGTTTTGGAGGAAAGTTTGAATTTGAATAAGAATTCTACTTTGAGTCAAATATGAACTCTCCTGTCTTTTCTTTGGGGACTTATACTGTGATGGACATTGAATATTTAATATTAATATGGAAATGCATGGAGGGGTCCCAATAATCTGCAGATCACAGGTGCCTAGCATTCCTGGAGGAATGCCAGGACTCCTGTCCTGGTGCTGGTGACATATTCCGTGGGCCACCCATCCCAAAGAAATGACTTCCCAGAACTCTGTCCCCAGGGACAATAAAAAGAATAGATAAATCCCCCAAATGTAGAGCAATAATCATTGTCTCCCAAGTCGTACTCATCAGGTTAAGGTAGTACTTTAGGTGAATATCAGGTGATGTTTAGGGGGTAGACCAGGTGGAGCTCCTTGTTAGTGTCTTTCCTTAATCCCCATAAGCCCGCCTTTCTACTTTACATCCCATTGGAACACATCCTTTCTCCAAGATTTACTCTGTCTCCGTCAAAAATACAAGAGGTTTTGGATAAACATTGAGTTCCTGATGAATTCATTCACACTGTAGTGTTCCTATGGAATTCCACTCCTTTGTAGCCAACATCCAGGGAAAGGGGCCTACAGTTTGAGCCAAGCAGCTGAGAATAGCATGGGGGAGGAGGGGACGTGTCTTCTCTGATCTGCATCACGGAAAAGGGAATTTTTCAATTAGGTCAGAGCTGTAAAACTGATGTGCCATTGTCTGCCTGGTCAAGTTTGGGGAAAGGTCACTGTGTTGCATGTGGGAGAATAAAGTCGCACAGGGCCAGTGAAAAGCTTATAATGGCTCTACTCTGGCATTTATACTATAGAAGAAAACACTGTCCTTGGAACTTGAGACACAGGCCTGCTGGAACATTTTTGATTCATTTCAATTCCTTTTTTTTTTGCAGGGGAGAGGGCAGGGCAATTGGGGTTAAGTGACTAGTCCAAGGTCACATGGCTAGTAAGTGTTAAGTGTTTGAGGCCATATTTGAACTCAGGCCCTCCCAACTCCAGGGCCTGTGCTCTATTCACTGCACCACCTAGCCACTCCTAAATTATTCTAACTAAGCATTTGTTCTGCTTAAAGTCCAGGTCCCTGGAAATTTCTCTTAACACAAGCAAATCTGGACTTAACAATTTATAGCATTTCTAGACAATATTTCACAAAAAAATGTTTCTTATGATTACAAAGCCTAGATGAAAGCTTAGTTCACTTTTCCTTCATCAAACAATAATCTTCGGGGTGGCCAGGTGGCACAATGAATAGAGTACCAGCCCCGAAGTTGGGAGGACCTGAGTTCAAATTTGACCTCAGACACTTAACACTTACTAGCTGTTTGACCTCAGGCAAGTCACTTAACCCCAATTGCTCCCTCTTCCCCCCTCCAAAAAAGCAATAAATAAATAAATAACCTTTTAATAACCTTTGCAGGCCCTAGAGAAGCATTTTTCTAAAACCCTTCCCACCACTTACTTCAAACACTCCCAAGGATTTTCTTTTCCAGGTGGTCAAAAGTGACTTTAAGAGATACTTCCATTAAACTGAAAAAAAAAAATCAAAGACTTCTGTCCTTCTCTTGATCTGATCATTACCTTAATCCAGTCAAGGCACCGGCAAAGACATCCTGCTTTTAAGCATTTACACGTGGCTCTTAGATACATGCCTGCTTTTAAAAAAATCTAGAAAACATAGGAATAAATAGATCTTTCATATGATAAGTAATATCTGAAACCAAGAGCCAGTAATATATGTAACGGGAGTAAACCTAGGGGACTTACCTGTAAGAGCAAGGGCAAAGCAAGTGTGTCCGACATCACTGATTGTTACAGTGGTAGAAATGGTAGTTGTAGCAATAAGAGAAGAAAAAGAAATTAAGGGAATAATCGTGGATAAAAAAAGGAAATACAATGACTACTTTTTAATGATATGATGGTTTGTGGGCCACGAAATTAGTGAAAAGCTTCTCAGTCTGGAATGTACTCCCCCCTCCTGAGTGCCTACCCTCCCCCTTTCTCCTGTCAATTACTTTTATCTTCCTTTGTCCATTTCTTCCCGCCCTGGTGAGGCCCGTCCCATCTCCCTCCCTTTTCCTTCTCAGTAGCGAAGGGATTGGTAAAGTAAATTTTTTTCACCAATGAAAGAAGGCAGTTGGCCAGGAGAGGGGATATCCTAATTAGGTCTTTGAATCCTAGACCGGGTCTTAGGAGCTCTCTCTCTTCTGTCGGGGCCTCATGAATCAACATGGGTAAGAAATCTGAGATGGGGTACCCCTTTCTCCCCGGGGGGGAAAGGGAATAAATTCCTCTTCTTATCTAAGGCATCTCTGTGTTTATTTTTCTAATTAAATTAAGAATAATGGGTATTTTTTTTTTACCACAAACAATGGTGTACTCAGAGAACCTTAGTCAACTAAAAATTTAATTGAAATACAATTAAAATTGAAAATCAAAATAAACCCACATGAGTCACGTAATTTATGTACGTAAACAACAAAACCCAACAGTGGGGAAAGAGAATTTTCAATTAAAATAACTACCAAATGTACAAAATATTTGGTACACACACAGGAACTGTGTGACTATAACTACAAAACATTCTTTAGTTAAATAATTGGAAAAATATTAATTGTTCACGAATGAGTCAATGTAATAAAAATGACAAAAATGCAGCTAAAATGAGAAGGGAAACATAACTGGAGGAAAATCTTGGTGGTAGGTTTCATTTCCAAGATGTATAAGAAACAGATTTAAATGTAAAAAAGTTATTCCCCATATCAAAGAATATGAGTGGGCTCTGTAAGGAAGAAATCTAAGTGGAAGATAATAAGTGTAATTAAATATAATTAATATATATTGAAATGCTCCAAATAATAAATTATTAGTGAAATGCAATTTCAAGCAATTCTGGGGTTCTTCCTTTTACTCATTAGATTGGCAGAGTTGATGAAAAGGGAATATTACAAATGTTGGTGGGCATGTGGAAAAACAGGCACATTAATGCACTGTTAGTGGAACTATAAACTGGTCTGACATTTACTCCACAGATATAGCAAGAGTGAACATACATTTTCCCTTGACACCTTGGGAGTACAACCCCTTCTACACCAACTTGGTCTCTGGGTATAGGAAGTATATTGGGCTCACACTTCCTATAGAGCATTGGTCCTACCAATTTCATATCCAAAGCCAGAATCACTATCAGCTTCTGCCAAGCTTGGACCCTTGCTCCTCAGGGCACTGATACTCAGCTATCTATAAAAAGACACACCTACTTTCATAACAAAGAATCCAACACGTGGTTGAGCACTTAATGTACTTTCTTATCTTTTAAAAAAATTATGAGAATAATCTACCCACATATTTATACTCAAGCAACAAGCATAGCTCAAGTGTCATTGATATTCCAGACATTGTGCTGAAACCTGGAGTTATATTGAGGCTATTCTTGAGGAAAATATGTGAAGGGAACAGTCAAGCTTTCTCAAATGATGTTTTTTCAGCATAACTCCATCTTCACAGTAGCTCAATTGACTGAAAGGTAGATGTGGAGAATATAAAATCCTGCTGGGTTTATTGTTTATAGATTATAAAATGGAATTTGCTGTACTGTGAATGATGATGATGATGATGAAGAAGAAAATCATTTATATAAACATAACAGTGGTTCTCAACCTTCCTAATGTCATGACCCTTTAATACAGTTCCTCATGTTGTGGTGACCCCCCCAACCATAAAATTCTTTTCATTAAATAATTATTTAATTAAAACACTTTGTTAAATAATTATTTATTTAAAATATTTTGTTAAATAATTTTATAAATATTTTATGTTTATATGTATAATATGTATAATTTTATGTGTATATGTATAATTTTATATATAAATATATATGTATATATACATACATAAATATAAAATATATATTTATAAATACATATAAGTTTATATGTACAATAATTTTATGAATGCTTAATAAATAAATTATTAAATAGTGGGGGGTCACCACAACATGAGGAACTGTATTAAAAGGTCGTGGCATTAGGAAGGTTGAGAACCATGACTTACTATATGCCAACTCTGTGTTAAGCAGAATACAAATGTTGAATTTGAATGAATGGAAAAAAACCATTTATTAAGTACTCTATGAGTGTGAAGCACTGTGCTAAAGGCTATACAAACAGAAAAGTGAGATAGTCCCTGCCCTCAAGAAACTCATGTTCTCATAAGGAATAAGTGTTTGTTAAGCACCTACTGCTCAATCTTTGCAAATATGATTGCATTTGACCCTCACAACGACCCTGTAAGGTAGGTGCTATTGGAAGATTCCTGTCTAAAGAGGGTATTTTGGTTTAGAACGTCACGGGGAATTTGAGTGGAAGCAAAGGAGGGTGCATTGAAGCACTTTTCCCAGTGGTGGTGTTGGGGTTCGAGAACTGAATGGCTTTCTGGGATTTATAGTTCATGTGGACAAGTATCACATCACTGGGACTTCTTGGAAAAGAGCCTGCAAAGGAGCAGAGTAGGGGGAAAGGACCACATGAACATCTGGAGACACAGGATGTCCTGAGCCCCTACCCTGGTTTTAATGAGCTGAGCTGGAAAGGGAACCAGCAGCTGAGGGATGATGGGAGATTAAAGAGAGAGGACGGCTGAGCCGCTGCTGCCAAAGAGATGAGGAGGCCGCTGAATTCTTGGAGTTTCCATCTCCGCCGCAATGAGTGGAGCCACACTAGGCCCAGACATCTTGAGTCAATCAAAAGTAAACTGGGTGTGAAAAGTCCTTAACCAAACTGAAAGGATGGCAGGGACCTCGTGGTTGCTGTTTGTCTTTGTCCTCTGAAGAGGCTGACCTGCCAGTGAACTGGATTTAAGTGAGGGAGGACTATGCAGTCAGGACTCAGAACTGGATCAGAGCTTTCCAGTACCTACTTCCTAGAATACTCAAGCTGAGTGACCTTAAACAAGTCATGTAACACCTCTAGTACTTCATCTCTTCATCAGCAAAATGGTAGGATTCAGACTGGCATCCAGCATCCTAAGATCCTATGCTTTCCATGGGCAAAATTCCATGTTCCCTCCACATGACTGTGCACATGGAAATGGATTTTCTGATGTGGTTTCCTTGCCCAGGGTCCCACAGCTCAGAAGGGTCAGGCTTTCAATAAGAACCCAGGGATTCCAGCTTCCAGTCCAAGGTCTTTCCACTGCCCCACGCCACCTTCCCATGCATGTCATTGGCAAAAGTCCACACTCGCCTCATGCGATGGGTTTTCTTGTGTATTTTATGTAAATCTGTCTCATTCCTTCCCAGTCACACCATTTCTTCTTCATCTGGTGTCCATTCACCCACAAGATAATGGAGTATGTAGGTTCCAAAAGAAATCTCTTTCAGGCTTCCTTCATCGGATGATTCAAAACCCTTCCCTGGTCTGACTTGGCTCAACATTCTACCACTTATTTACCACTTCTGGAGCAAGACATCTTTTCTCTGTCCCCCAGAGAGCAAATCTCATAAACTTAGTAAGGAGTGGGAAAAATGCTATTGTCTGCATGAAGGGAAGGCAGTGCCTAGGATGAGCAAGGTGAAAGGGCTGCTGCCAGACCAGCCATGCAATGGGGGTGTTCGAATCTGGGTGCCACACTTTGGAAAGGACATTGATAAGCTGGCAGGTGGTCAGAGGAGGGCAACCAGAATGATGAGGGAATGAAGGACCGTACAACATACAGATGAGGACAGGCATGTTTGGATCAGGGAAAAGATTTAGAAGGAAACTGAGCTCTGTCTTAAATGAATGGAAAGGCTGCTCCATGGGAAAGGAAGCCCACTGGGTCTAGCTAGCACCAGAGGCAATGGCTGAAAGGTGCAAAGGGACCAATCTAAGCTCAATGTGAGGAAATACTTCCCAGTGACTAGAATTATTCCAAAGTAGAACAGGTTACCTCAAGAAAAAGGGGATCTTCCTCATTGGAGGTCTCCAAGGAGATGTTCTAGTGAAGATCCTTATCCAGATCTTGGTTAATTAGACAGTTCTTAAGGCTCCTCCCAGCTCTGACATTTCCTGTTCTAGGTCCTTCCCAGCTCTGACATTCCCCATCAGAGCTGCCAATAGTCTGGTGATCTGCATAAAAGGGACCGAATTAGCCTCTTGGGATCCTCTGTCATGTTACCCATGAAGAGACTGAACCTCCCAGAGATAGAGTGATTTAAGAAGATCACAGACATATTAAGGGGCAAAGCTGGGATCTGAACCCGGGTTCACTTATTCCAACTCAAATGCTCTCTCCATCGCCCTTCTGGTATGAGGCAAGGAAGCCAGTTAGGAGAGTACTACAGAAGGACAGGTGCGAGGTAGCAAAGGGAAGGGAATTTCTGGAGCCGGTTCTGGTTTCCGAAGTATCCTCAGCATGTGATGATCCTAGCGGGAAGGCTCCCCAGGCACCTTGGTCTTCATTTTCAGATGGGGAAACTTGAGGCTGATGCATGAAGTGACCTGCCCAAGGTCGAACAACCAGTAAGTAGCAGAGGATGGAACCTAGGCATAAACCAAGGGTGAACTAGTCATTACTTGTTTTTGCTTTTTGGGGGCAATCAGGGTTAAGTGGCTTGCTCAGGGTCACACAGCTCAAATGTGTCTGAGGCTACTTCCCAGCTGTGTGACTGTGTCACTTAGCTTTTTTGCCTCAGTTTCCTCATCTGCAAAATGAGCTAGACAAGGAAATGGTGAACTATTCCAGTATCTTTCCCAAGAAAAACCCAAATGGGGTCACAGAGTTGAATGTAACTGAAATGAGTGAACAACAACAAAATTGGCCATGGTTTGGAAAACTGAACTGCAGATATAAATAAGCAGAAGGAAAAATATTTACCCTCAGAGAGCTTATATTCTTTCCTAGTTATTCTTATGAGGAAATTAAATTTGATTGTTATTTTAACGAGTCTGAAAGAATAGAAGTATCATCAGTCAGTGAGTTAGTCTACAAGCGTTGAGTAAATCCTTCCTGTTCCCAAGGCACCAGAGGCGAAACCCCTCAGATAAAAAGTTTGACAAAAACCTTCTTGTTCTTGAGGAGCCCAGTTTCTGTAATGGGGCCCGTGGCAAGTTCTAATTTCTAATTCTATTTTCCTTTTCATGTATGATTACATGTGTGTGTGTGTATTTGGTGTAGCTAATTATTTTTGTGAGCTTCCCCTAAACCAAACATTGTTAAATCAACATCTGTGACCATTTCAAGATGAGTAATTCTATTTTTTGTTGGTTTTTTTTTGGAGGGGAGAAGGCAGAGCAATTGGGGTCAGATGACTTGCCCAAGGTCACACAGCTAGTAAGTGGTAAGGTTCTGAGGTTGAATTTGAATTCAGATCCTCCTGACTCCAGGGTCAGTGCTCTATTCACTGTGCCACCTAGCCACCCCATGAGTAACTCTATTTACGTACATACTTTGAAATTCCCTTATTTCACATTAACCTGATAAGTATTTTGTAAATGTTTATCATTAAGGGATGATAATATATGTCTAATCATCTTTTATTACATGAAACAGATCCAGGAAACTTTGACACTGATATACACGTTAAAAAAAATGAGGAGGGACAGAGTGAAAGTAGAGAAAGAATAGAATAAATGGGGGGGAGGGGAGGGAAGGGATAAGATGGAGGGAAATACAATTAGCAACGGTAACTGTGAAAAACAATTTCCAGCAAGTTTCTCTGATAAAGGTCTTATTTCTCAAACATATAATGAACTGAGTCAAATTTGTAAAAGAGCCCTTCCCCAACTGGCAACTGATCAAAATATATGAATGGTTTTCAAATGAAGTAACCAAAGCTATCTATAACCAGATGAAAAAAAATGCTCTAATTCACTATTGATTAGAGAAATGCAAATTAAAACAATTCTGAGGTACTACCTTATACCTAAGTTGGCTAATAGAACAGAAAGGGAAAATGACAAATGGTGGAAGGGATGTGAAAAATGGGGGCATTAATGCACTGTTGGTGGAGTTGTAAACTGATTCAACCATTCTGTAAAGTAATTTGAACCTATGCCCAAAGGATCATAAAACCATGCATATACCCTTTGACCTAGAAATATACCTACTAGGTCTGTATCCCAAAAGAGATTAAAAATAAAACAAAAAGGAAAAGAATCTATATGTACAAAAATATTAATAGCAGCTCTTTTCTCATGTCAAAGAATTGAAAATTGAGGAGATGCCCATCAATTGGGGAATGGCTGAGCAAGTTGTGGTATATGAATGTAATGGAATACTATTAGGCTATGAAAAATGATGAGCAGGTGGACTTCAGAAAAACCTGGAAAAGATTTACATGAACTGATGCTGAGTGAAGTGAACAGAACCAGGAGAACATTAGACACAGCAACAACCACACTGTGTGATGACTGACTTTGATAGACTTAGCTCTTCTCAGCAATGCAGTGATTGAAGACTCATGATGGAAAATCCAGAGAAAGAACCATGGAGTCTGAATGCAGATTGAAGCATATTATTTGCTCTCTTTTTTTTGTTTGCTTCTTCTTTCTTGTGGTTCCTCTCATTGGTTCTAATTCTTCTTTACAGTATGACTAATGTGAAAGTATGTTTAATATGAATGTATATGTAGAGCCTATATTAGATTGCACACAGTCTTGGAAGGGGGAGGGGAAGGCAGGAGAGAAAATTTGGAACTTAAAGTCTTATGGAAGTGAATATTAAAAACTGAAAATAAATTTAAAAACAAAACAAAGCAAATTGGGAAATGGTTGAACAAGTAGCAGTATGTGATTATGATGCTAATATTTTATTTAACATTTTTGCATCTATATTCATGAGGGAAATTGGTCTATAATTTTCTTTATCCGTTTTGTCTCTTCCTGATTTAGGTATCAGTACCACATTTGTGTCATAAAAAGAATTTGGTAGGACTCCTTC
>CM053593.1:20330618-20340632 GCA_028646575.1 Pseudocheirus occidentalis
TGTTTTCATTCACAAAGTGACTAGTATGGAAATGTTTTACATGACTACACATGTATAACCTATAATGAATTGCTTGCCTTCTCAATGAGGGGGAGCAAGGAGGAGAATTTTGAACTCAAAATTTTAAAAATTAATGCTAAAAATTATTTTTGCAGGCAACTGGGAAAAATACTTAATAAAGAGAATAAGATACTTATGCTCCTCAGAAATAGTCTTCTTTAACTCTTTAATGTTTTCAGTCATATAATTTGAAAATTCTGCATAAAATAAAATTTAAAATAGTGTCAAGTTGCCAGTGGGGGTGTATTGTAGAAGTTGACGTGTAAGTTGGATACTTGCTCTCTCCTAGGAGATAAAGCACCAAACCTGGAGTCAGAAAGACCTGAGTTTAAATTCAGTCTTAGACACTTACTAGTTGTATGACCTTGAGCAAGTCATTTAACCTCTTTTTGCCTCATTTTCCTCATTCATCAACTGGTGATAATAATACCTACCTCCCAGGGATGTTGTGAGGATCAAATGAAATATCTGTAAAACACTTAACCCGGCACATAGG
Source organism: Pseudocheirus occidentalis (assembly GCA_028646575.1). NCBI lineage: Eukaryota > Metazoa > Chordata > Mammalia > Diprotodontia > Pseudocheiridae > Pseudocheirus > Pseudocheirus occidentalis. The sequence goes on from CM053593.1 coordinate 20,331,175, forward strand.
AAGTGCAATTAGTTATTGTTAGTGTCTTAGAAATATAATTTAAATGTTTTATTGGTTCACAGTCCAGTCCACAATATTATAAATAGAATTTAGGTTCCCAGGCTAGCCCATACTGTTATAGTAGCCTTTAGGTTCCCAGGCTAGCCCATGTTATATTCAACTTTAGGTTCCCAGGCTAGCCCACAATATTGTAAATGGTGTGTAGATTTACAGGTTATCTCATAATCTTTCAAATGGAACTTAGGTTCCAAAGCTAAACATTTCATCATAAGAGAAAAAGGAGGATAAGGAAGAAGAGGAGGAGGAGGAGGAAAAGGAGGAAGAAGAAGATGATAAAAGGCATTTACGTTTCTGAAACAGCACACAATGTTATAAATGGAGTGTGAATTCTCAGGCTGGTCCACCTTGGATGAGCTGCTATGAAAAGTGGTAGAAAATATTCCTGGTACAAAATGTCCATCTGTCATCAGATTCTTAGGGTCCAGCAGCTGCTACAGGTTGGCCTCCAGCAGCCCAACTCACACAGGCTCTGAAAATCCTTCACACTAAAGTATAAATGACTGGAAGTAGATAAAGCTTTGATACGAGTGAGCAAAAGAAAAGTCAAGACCCACCCAGAGCTGAAAAGAATTCCAATTTCTCACTGTATCTAGTGCCTACTCACAACTAGTGAGTAGTTATTGTTAGTGTTAGTAGTCTCACTCCTAGTTAAGTGGCCCCCTGAACGCCATCGTCCTCATCTGCAAAGTGAAGATAATAATACATTTTCTGGCTGCCTCAGAGGGTGGCTGTTAGGATTAAATGAGATGATGTAAGGATTTCTTAACCTTTGCCCCCTTGTCCTGGACCCATTTGTCAGGAACCCTCCTCAGAATGTGTGTTTATTTGCTTGGGTTTTTTGGAGGGGGGAAGGCAGGGCAATTGGGGTTAAGTGACTTGCCCAAGGTCACAAGGCCAATAAGTGTTAAGTGTCTGAGGCCAGACTTGAACTCAGGTCCTCCTGACTCCAGGGCTGATGTTCTATTCACTGCACCACCTAGCTGTCCCCTCAGAATGTTTTTAAATGTATAAAATAAAAGAATTTGATTATAAGGGAACCCAATTCAGTTGAAATACAGCTGTAATTGTTTTCCCATCCAAGTTCATGGACCGATGGAGATCTGTTACAGACCTTTGGTGGCCCTCAGGTTAAGAATCCTCTTAGATGGCTTCATGCGTGTTGCTTTTCAGTCTGTCTGGCTCTTGGTGACCCCATTGGGGGTTTTCTTGGTAAAGATACTTGAGTGGGTTGTCATTTCCCATTCTCGCCACTAGGTAGTACTGTTTCCCCTTATTTGATGCTAACCCTTGGGAAGCAGGCACCAGACAAATCTACTTTCAGGGAGAAGCTTTATGTTTCACTCAACCTCAGTGGGAGCTTCAGATCCAGAGGAATCAGCAAAGACCCAGTTCAGCCATTAAGTCTTAATGGCAGGGAGCCAAGAGAATCATGCACTAAAAGTCCCAATTCCCAATTCCTATCACAGTCAGTTGTAAAGGGGGGAACGCATAGTGCCAAGTGACCCACCTCTTCCTGTTTCTCTACTTGTGAAATGAGTACCAAGTGAGGTCCAATAAATCAATAAGTATCCGTGAAGCTCTTACAACATGGCGGGCACTGTGGGCACAAGGAAGATAGGGACCATGGCTTTGACTATGTGGACCTTCGATAGAAAGGCAATGTCTCTGCTTTTTAGTATGTGGTGCAGATTTGAGCTAGTTTTCCTTCCAAGGAGAAGGTGTCTTTTAATTTCATGGCTGCAGTCACTGCCTATAGTGATCTTTGAGCCCAAGAACATAAAATTTGGCACTGCTTCCAGTGGTTTTTCCAATAGTAATACATGGTTGTAAGCGGTGAATTGAAAGGAAAGCTGAGCACTGCTGAAACAATGCTTTTGAATCTAGGTGCTGGAGAAGACTTTTGGGGGGCAGAGCCAAGATGGCAGAGTAGAAGCACAGACTTGGCATGAGCTCCTGCTCCAATCATTTCCAATACATGTAAAAAAATGACTCTGAACAAACGTTAGAGCTACAGAACCCACAAAGTGACAGAGAAAAACAAATCACCCACTGAAAAACGCCCAGCAGGCCAAAAGGAAGGGTCTATTGCAGCACGCTGGGAGTTGAGCACAGACCCCCATGAGGTGTGCAGTTATGGCCCTTGGGGCAGCATTGAATAGTTGTGACCAGAGCAGACTTCAGGAGAGTAAATCACCAGCAGCTGTGGTAGGTTCCAGACTTCTCAATCTATAAATGCAAAAGACAAAGTAAAAGGTCAGCATAGAACTCTGTTGGAACAGGGAGGGGCAATAGAGTTTGGTCTGGACCTTGCCTCTGGGGCGAGAAGCAGTGGAGGTGCAGCAGCAGCACCACTGCATGGCTGCCTCAGGAGCTCCTCACCTGCAGATTGTAGTGGGACCAAGCATCCATTCAGAGGATAATCGCTCTTGCTTTCACCTGCTTGGATATGAATCTTGGTCTTGGATGGTGATCCTGGGGTATGTGGCCACTGAGCCAGAGCTTGTCGGGGCTGCAGAGAGGGTGCCCTCCTAATAGCTCCAGCAGCTGCAAAACACCCAGCAATTTGGGCCAAAGCTCTTTCCGTTCTGGAAGCAGAGTTCTACCATGGCAAAGAGCTCAAAAGTCAAATAATTATTGCCTGGCAATATGAGCAAGCACAGGAAGCACAAACAGACCATAGAATCCTTTTTTGGGGACAAAAAGGATCAAGGCATGGAGTGGGAGGGAGACAGCAAAGTCAGAACTCCTGCATCAAAAGCCTCCAAGAAAAATATGAACTGGTTATAGGCCATGCAGAAGCTCAAGAAGGATTTTGAAAATCAAGTAAGAGAAGTGGAAGAAAAATTGGGAAGAGAAATGCAAATGATGCAAGAAAATCATGAAAAGCAAATCAAGAGTTTGCTAAAGGGGACCCCCCAAATACTGAAAAAAAACAACACCTTAAATAAATAAATAAAATAAATAAAAAATAACTCAAAATGGCAAAAGAGGCCCAAAAAGCCAATGAGGAGAAGAATGCCTTAAAAAGCCAAATTTGCCAGAAGGAAAAGAAATTTCAAAAACTCACTGAAGAGAATAATTCCTTCAAAATTAGATTGTAGCAATTGGAAGCTAATGACTTTATGAGAAATCAAGATACTATAAAACAGATCCAAACAAATGAAAAAGCAGAAGGCAATGTGAAATATCTCATTGGAAAAACCTCTGACCTGGAAAATAGATCCAGGAGAGATAATTTAAAATTTATTGGACGACCTGAAAGCCATGATAAAAAAAAGAGCTTAGACACCATCTTTCAAGAAATTATCAAGCAAAATTGCCCTGATATTCTAGAACCAGAGGGCAAAATAGAGATGGAAAGAATTCACTGAGCACCTCTTGAAAAAGGTGCCCAAAAGAAAACTCCTAGGAATAACATAGCCAATTCCAGAGTGCCGAGGCCGAGGAGAAAACATTACAAGCACTCAGGAAGAAATAATTTGAGTATTCTAGAAACACAATCAGGATAACACAAGACCTAGCAACTTCTACATTAAGGGACTGAAGGACTTGGAATATGATATTCCGTAGATCAAAGGAGCTAGAACTAAAACCAAGAATTGCCTACCCAGCAAAACTGAGTATAATGCTACAGGGGAAAACATGGTCATTCAATGAAATAGAGAATTTTCAATCATTCTTGATGAAAAAACCAGAGCTGAACAGAAAAATTGACTTTCAACTACAAGAAGCAAGAGAAGCATGAGAAGGTAAACAGGAAAAAGAAATCATAAGGGACTTATCTAAGTTGAACTATTTATATTCCTACATGTAAAAATGGTAATTGTAACTCATAAGACTTTTCTCAGTATGAGGATAGCTGAAGGGAACATATATGTGTATTATATATATGTATATATGTATGTATGTGTGTATACATACATATATGCATATATAGGAGGTTGTATGTGTATATAAATATATATGTGAGTGTGGGCGTATATATATGTTCATGTATACTTAGACAAAGGGCACAGGTGAGTTGAATATGAAGAGGTGATATCTAAAAAATAAAATTAAGAGGTGAGAGAGAAATTTATTGGGAGAAGGAGAAAAGGAGAGATAGATCAGGGTCAATTATCTCATATAAAAGAGGCAGAAGAAAACTGTTATAATGAAGGGGAAGAGCAGGAAGTTGGAAGTGAATGGGACAACCTTATTCTCATTGAATTTGGCTTAAGGATGGAATAATATACACAGTCAATTGGATATCTTACCCTACAAGAAAATAGGAGGGAAGGAGATAAGAAGGGGGATGGATAGAAGGGAGGGCAGACTGGGGAGAGGGTAGCTAGAAGCAAACATTTTTGAAAAGGGACAGGGTCAAAGGAGAAAATAGAGTAAGTGGGGGTGGGATAGGATGGAGGGAAATATAGTTAGTCTTTCACAATATAACTACTGTGGAAATGATTTGGGTAACTACACATGTACAGCCTATATTGAACTGCTTATCTTCCCAAAGAGGGGTGGGTGAGGAGGGAAGAAGGGGGAAAAAAATCTGAAACTCAGAGTGTAGAAAGCCAAATATTTGATTCAGATTGACTTCTGGGCGGTCGGCTTCTATGTAGATGTCCTTGATGACCATGGCTTTGGCTTCTGGCCTTGAAGCCTACTCTCCAGAGCATCCTTTGTTATTTGAATGCATTCACTAGGAGTTAACTGACTTTTCCTAAGACTTTTTGGTGCCTAGACAACAAAGCCTTATCAAATTCTGAGCTACTTCCAGGATATGCCAGACTAAGATAATGATAAGAATACTTGAATCTTTGTTCAAAGAATCATTGAATGGAGCTCATGGTTCTTCCTTGAACTGCCCACATGGTCTGGTCATTTCTTAATCACATCTCTGATCATGCTTAGTACTGGACACTGAGCAGCCCGTGGCATCAAAGTTTTAAAAACAAATGTTTAAAAAAATTGTTTTTTAAATTCAACTGGGAAATAAGACATACAGGCATTGGGGTATAGAAATCCAGCTTGCCCTACTAGAAAGTTAGGGGGGTGATGGGAGAGAATATAAGAGAGAACAGATTGGGGGAAGGGCTATTCAGTAGACTTGCTATTTTGGGGTGGGGGTAGGGGAAAGATGGGGAGAAAAAATTAACTCAAAATCCTGTGGCAATGAATGTTGAAAACTAAAAATAAATAAATAATAATAATAATAAAAAGACTTTTGAGAGTCCCTTGGACATCAAAGAAGCTAAATCAGGCCATAGTTAAAGAAATTAATTCAGGGATGGGACTCACTGGAAAAGACCCTATTGTTGGGAAAGACTGAAGGTGAAAGGAAAGGGGGGGGCAGACAGTGAGCTGATAGATAATGTCACGGAGACAAGAAGCATGAACTTGGGCAGGCTGTGAGAGGCAGTGGAGTACACAAGGGCCAATGGTCCACAGGGTCACAGAGATTAGGACATCACATAGAGAAGGGACTCTTCTTGTGATCTCATGGGCATGGGGAACTCCCAGGTGAGGAGATGCCCCCTGCCACTGCAAGCTGGCACTTTCCCTGCAATTCAAAGTCTTCCAGAGCTATCTGGAGCCCTTAGCCAGGGCCACACAGCAGCTGTGGGTCCCAGTGGAACTCGGACCTCAGTTTTCCTGATTCTGAGGCCAGCTCTCTCTATCCACTACCACTTGTTTCTTTTCCTACTGCGGATTTTTTAAAAAGGCAGAATCAGTTCTGACTCTCAGGGAGTTTATATTCTTAAGGGCTAGTCAGTCAACAAGCATTTATTAAGTGTTTCCTGTATGCTATACACTGCACCGAGGTAGGTAAAAGACAGCCCTTGCCCTTGAGGAATTCCCAATTTAACTTGGGAGACAGGTAGGAGTGGGACAGATTCAAGATCAACTGGAAAAAATTCTCGAGCAAGCAGTCTGCGTTAAGGGAGATTGGGAAGAAGGTGGGATTTGAGCTGAGACTTGAAGGCAGCCAGGGAGGCAGGAGGCAGAGGAAGGGAGACAGATCCAGGTCTGGGGCCAGGCCAGAGACCAGGTTCAGAATCGGGATATTGGATACCAAGTGCTTAATAAATGCTTTTCATATTCATTCATTCATTCATGCTTATGCTCCCCAAGGACAATGGTGTTGGGACAAGTGGGGTTGTGAAAAAGATCCGGGGGGCATAGTGGACTGCAAGCTCAGCACTTGGAGCGGGTGAACCCAGACGGCCAGAGCCTCGAGGTAAAGAACCGTTCTTCCCTGGAACCGTCGGAGGGCGGCACGTGCCCTGGGCGCAGGGGGCGGTGTGCCACCGAGCAGGCGCCCCGGGTTACCTAGGCGACGGGCGGAGAACTAGAGACCAGGTCCCATGGCGCTGTCCACCGGGACCGGCCCGCTCCGGTTCGTCCTCCGCCTTCAGCTAGGCCATCACGGCCGCCCCCCGCGCAGAAATCTTGGGGTCGCCTTCTGGGACATCGGCCGAGACACAGGGGGCAAGAGACGCAGCAAAGACGTGGGCCTGGCGTCCAGCATTGTGCCCACCCTGCACTACCAGGACAGCCTGCCCCGGTGAGGAGGGAGGCGTGGCCAGCAGGGGGCATGGCCACAGCGGACCCGGCCATTGTGGGCGTGGTCAAAGAGGGCGTGGTCACAGGGCGGGGCTTGATCCAGTCCCGGGAGGCCAGCTTTCCCTGCACTACCGACTTAAATGGACAGTTTACGGAGGGGGAAAAAGGGGGTGGGAAGAGGAGTCGTCGGGGTTGGGCCAGGGAGGGGGCGTGGCTTCCTAGGAGGCCTCCGGTTGTGTAATCCGGTTTTTTTTTTCGTCCTTTCTGACCCTTAGTGATCCCCCTTTGGCGTCTTCTTGGCAAAGAGATTAGAGTAGCCATTTCCTTCTCCAGCTCATTTTACAGACGAGGAAACTGAGGCAGGCAGGGTGACGTGACTTGCCCAGGGTCCCACAGCTCTAACATCTGATTTAAACTCTTCCCGACTCCAGGCTTCCATCGCGTATCCATGCCAGGGAGACTCAGAAGAGCGTCTGTCCCAGCCCTTGACCCACCTTTACTCTGGGATCCAGGGACGCTGACCCCTTGACCTCCCATCTCCAGCCTCCGGGCATTTTCTCTGTCCGTCCCCCATACCTGGGATGTTCTCCCTCTTCCACTCCACATTACTGACCTTCTGGGCAGCCTTTAAGTCCCAGCTAGAATCCTGCCCCCTTCAGAAAGCCTCCCTAAGCCTCTCCTGCTTCCAGTGCTCCCATTTATTTTGCATGTGGCTTGTTTGGCACGGTCATTTGCTCATTGTCTCCCATGTTAGATTGTAAACGATGGGGACCATCTCTTGCCTCCCTTTGTATCCCCAGCCCTCGGCATAGTCCCTGGTAGGTGCTTAATCGATGTTTAGTGATTGCTTGACCAGAGCAAGAATCCTCAGCAAAGCATCTCCAGTGGACAAAGGCTCGTCCTTCATCTGTCAGATGTCTCTGGGATGCTCCAGCTCCACAGCAATGGTTCTAAGCATAAATCCCAGGACTCAGAACTGGGAGAGGCTTCAGGGGTCCATTCCCAGCCTCCTCACAGCATCACAGACACTCTGATGGGGAAGGGACCCCAGGAGGCAGTTAATTCACCCAGACCTGAGCAGTGCACCTGACTGGTGGTCGAGGAGGCTGTACCAGGTGACCTTCAAAGTCCTTGGCAGCTCTTTCTCTCTTCTTTTTGTATCCCCAGTACCTGACACTGTGCCTGGGATATAGAAAGAAGGGGCTTGATAAAACACTTATTGGTGGATGGCTAAGTGTCACCACGGCATAGTCAGGTGGTGCAAGTGGACAGAGAGCTAGGACCTGGAATCAGGAAGAGCTGAGTTCAAATCCAGCCTGGTCACTGTGCCCTCTGGAATGCTTGCTCCATAGGTAACAAACTCTTTACTTACTCCCTCTATCTTCTGGCTCTTCTTGAGACCTGGCTCCCTCATGATGACTCTCCCCTGCTGGCCACCCTTTCCAGCACGGGCCCACCTTTCCCCAATTCCTTTAGCTGCTGGTGGGGGAGTTGGGATATTCCTTACTCCTCATTGCTGCTTCCAAATTCACCAGATTCCATCTTTATTGATGAGGAATCTCCTTCCATGAGGTTCACTCAATCTGTGTCTAATACCCAATCAGAATGGTGGTGGCTGTTCTCTACCAACCTCCAGGACATTCCCCTGCCTTTATCAATGAATCTGGTGCCCTATTCAGACCTTCTCTGCCCCCCAGCTCCTGCCCTCATCCTAGGGGACTTCAGTCTACATATTGATACCCCCTCAAACACTCTACCCTCCTAAAGCAGGTTGGGAGAAGGAATGCCAAGTTTGGGCACTGGCTTGTAGAGTGAACACCTATGTGCTTCCCATGGACTGCTCTTCTACCCAGAGGGACAGTTGTACCTCTGAGTTTGGCATCACCCACTTCACCCCCCCCCCCCACCATTTCCATGAACTCTGAAATTCCCTTTTGTACTCATAATCCCCAGTCATTCGACCTCCACCTGACCTCCAGTGCACTGGCCTCTCAGTTTTTTCCCAGGCCATTGCCCTGCCCTGGCTCCCTTCTCTTCTCTTGAGGCCTCTGCCCCTTTGTCCTTGTAAAGCCAAGCAACAGTAGATTCCCAAAAGAATGCTACTCTGAACAGCTTTTAAGATTCGAATTACACAGTAGTAGTGAACACTCTGTTTATTCCATTACAAATCAAGATTCAGTACAATATTCACAGTGTCAACAATTACATACAATATTACATACAATATTTAGAACAAGGAACAAAAGAAGAATCACCTGGTTTATCTAAAGATTCAATCAATCAAGTTACAAAAGAATCACCTGGTTTCCCTAAGAGGGAAACCAGCTTAACACTTAAAGATTCAATCAACAATTCACAATATACTGATCTTCCACTCATGGGGCAACCATTAACTTTAGTCTCCAATACAATCCTTAGAAAACCACACAAACTTTCTACCCCTTGATTTCCAACAAACCTCAATTTAGTCCAAGGGGAGGCCTTTTCTTCATTTTGACTCTGGGTAGTCTCTCTGATTCCCTGGATCCTCTTCCCTGGTCCCAGCTCCCTCTTGAATCTGCCAAAAAAATCACCTAGATTCAGGAGCAGACAGCTGATAGGTTCTTGTCCAGTTCTCAAATGAAAACAGCTCCCAGGTCCTTGTCCTCAGCAAGCATCAATTTCGTCCAAGGGGAGGCCTTTTCTTCATTTTGACTCTGGGTGGTCTCTCTGATTCCCTGGATCCTCTTCCCTGGTCCCAGCTCCCTCCTGAATCTGCCAAACAATCACCTAGATTCAGGAGCTGACAGCTGCCAGGCTCTCGTCCAGTCCTCAGAGATAAACACCTCCCAGGTCCTTGTCCAGTC
>CM053593.1:20354028-20399871 GCA_028646575.1 Pseudocheirus occidentalis
CCACCTGCTCATCATTTCTTATATTTCTTACATTCATATACCACAACTTGTTCAGCTATTTCCCCAATTGACGGGCATCCCCTCAATTTCCAATTCTTGGCCACCACAGAAGAGCTGCTTTAAATATTTTTGTGCATGTGGGTTCTTTTCCCGTTATTATGATATCTTTGGGATACAGACCTAGAAGTGATTTCTGGGTCAAAGAGTATGCACAGTTTTATAGCCTTTTGAGCATAGTCCCAAATTGTTCTCCAGAGTTGTTGGATTAGTTCACAACTCCATCAACAACGCTGAACTCAGCTCTTCTTGATTCCAGAGCTAGTGCTCTATCTGCTGTGCCACTTAGCTGCCCCTCAATTTAATTTAAATTTAATTCTACAAGCATTTTAAAAACCATTAGTCACCCAAAGACATAAGTGAACCAATCCCTTACCTCAGGAAGTTTGTATTCTGCTTGGTGTTGGGAGTAGGGAAGGGGAATGACCATACAGGTACAGATGAGTAAATACAAAATAAATACAACCTACATAAAGTTACTTTGTGGTGTTGACCTGGTGGGAGCTGATAGACTAGAGATTACCAAGCCTATTTCAGGAAGCTGAGATTCAGCAAAGAGAAAATACATCTTTGGGAATCCACTGGGCTCTACATATTTCTCTCTCCCTGCCAAGGTCCATCACAGCCAACTACATTAGTTTTTTTAATATCATCTTTATTTTTGTATATAGTTTCCCTCCTCTCTTCCCTTACTCAGTGATCCATCCTTTGCAACAACAACAAAAAATAAAAAATAAAGGGGCAGGAGGGAGGGGAAGCAGTTCAGCAAAACTAGCACATCAGCTGCATCGGAGAGTTCCATACCTATAGTCCCCCACTCCTTCAAAGAATGGAGGGAGGTCAATCTTTTCACTTCTTCTTGGGAGCCAAACTTGGCCATCATAATGATCATAAAGCTTCCTTTACATGCATTTGGTGCCACCTGCTATTTTAGGTGTCATACTTTAATTCCTAGAATTTGGAAACCAGATCCAGGATTTAAAAGTCTATTCCATCTTTTTCTTGGACATAGAAATCAAGGATGTTGCAGCATAATAAAAAATATTAGCATCACGATCCCCTTCCTAACACCAGAGGGTGCTTGGAGGATTAGGCACACTGCTTCTTTTCTCTTACTTTCTCAAGAGAGAAGGTTGTCTATTAGCCTTTAATTTTGCCAGTGGGTTTTTGCCTTGAGAGGTGAGGGATGGTTTCACTTATGTCTTTGGGTGACTGATAGTTTTTAAAATGCTTGTACAATTAAATTTAAATTAATTTGAGGGGCAGTTAAGTAGTACAGTGGAGAGAGCACCAGTTCTGGAATCAAGAAGATCTGAGTTCAGCATTATTAATGGAGTTGTGAACTGATCCAACAACTCTAGAGAACAATTTGGAACTATGCTCAAAGGGCTATAAAACTGTGCATACTCTTTGCCTCTCAAGGCAAAACCCCAACACCAGTGGGTGGTGCCCATTTCTCAGGTCTATGTCTAAGGTGATGTGTGTGCATACGTCTGTCTGTGAGATTCCTTGGCCCAGCTCCCTGTTCTGCTAGGTACTCTTATTCTGTCCATTTAAATGGTGCCTTTATTGAATCCCCTTTGCCAAGGTCATTATTTTAGAAGAGCATTTCATCAGACACATATGGACGTTAATTTCAAAGATAAGCCACATGTACCACAAACCAGGTTTCTAGGAGTCCCCAGTCCAAGACCTTGTCAGCAGACAAGGCAAAAACCTAGTCCATTTCAGCAACTGACAGTGAGTGGTTGGACTGAGCAAAGACAACCTGCTGGCTTCTGCTCTATTGTGCTTCTTTCATTTATACCATTGTAGTTACTTTGTATGTTGTTTTGTTGTTGTTGTTGTCTCCCTGTTACATTGTAAGCTCTTTGAGGGCAGATATTGTCTTTCTTTTTAAAATTTCTGTCCCCAGTTCCTAGTACATAGTAGATATTTAATAAATGTTTATTGAACTGAATTGAATTTCTCTAAACCTGATACTTTTAGGGAGTCAGTCAAAGACACAAGCTAGTTATAAATAAGTATTTAGTCACTTGGGGGGAGTGGGATGACTGTGAGACATTGGGTGGAGTCAGATGATATTACACAAGAACTAAATTGAGATTCATTGAAAGAATGAGGTACCACACCTCCGGGCGTATAGACAGTAGGTAAGGAGATTCAAGCAGGAACATTTCAGTGACATCTTGGGGATCTGAGAGTTAGAAGAGTTCTGAGGGGTCGTTGACTTCAATCCCTCCACCCCCATTTTATAGAGTGGGAAACTGAGAGAAATTAATCAGTGCCTCCAAAGTCACACATGTAGTAGGAGGTAGAACCAGGCTTTGAATTGCACCCTCTGACTCCAAATCTAATACTCCTTTCACTATACCAAAATTTATTAAGAAAATGCATTTCTTTTGTGGGGAGCTAGGGGGCGCCGCAGAGCACAGAGTGCCTGGCCTAGAGCCAGGAAGATTCATCTTCCTGTGTTCAGATCCAGCCTCAGGTACTTCCTAGCTGTGTAACCCTGGGTAAGTCACTTAACCCTCTTTGCCTCAGTTTCTCCATCCATAAATGAGCTGGGGAAGGAAGTGGCAAGCCCCTCCAGTATCTTTGCCAAGAAAAGGGGTCACCTCAAAAGGGGTCACAAAGCATTGGATATGACTGAACAATAACAATAAATTTCTTTTTACATAAAAAAATGTTTTGCCCATGGGTTTAAAAAATATTCTTTGATTATAGGCCCGTAGTAAATGAAGGTTGTTCTCACTTCCCAAGAATGTCTGATTTTCTGAAATCTTGCACTTCCTACCAGGAAGTCAGACTTACATAACATTTCCCTCTGTTCCAACCAGAAGGCTTTAGTTAAATAAACAATTATCTTTGAGATGAGAATTATAGCAAAATGATGGAATTCATTCACTAGTGGACTGTTGTTGGAGGCTATGGATGTTAGCCCGACTCCCGACTTTAGCCTGAGCTTAGAGCATCATGCCTTTGGCACTCTCCCATGACATCAAATGTGTCCCTAGTTCCAGCTTGGTAGGACCCCCTAGAGCTCAGCTTCATGAAGCACAGGGTGGGGGGGGCATCACACTGACTCATTACTTTTATCATAACTATTAGTGCTGTGATTCTCTGATCATAGAATCCTGGAATGTTAGAACCAGAAGGATGCTTAGTAACCATATAGCTTGATTCCCTCATTGCCCAGAGGTACACAGTAGGAATGGAATCCGAACCCAGGTTGGTTGCCTCTTGGCATGCAGGAGTCCTCTTGAAATTGGCACCATCCTCAAACCAGAGAGGGCTCTGCTTTTGCATCATGGATTCCTAGAATCTGAGAGTGAGAAGGGAGCTGGGGGTCATCAGCTCCAACCCCCTGCCCCCATCCCTCCTGGCCAATGCCGCTGGCACCCTTCCGGGCTTTACTATAATTTCCGAGGGCTCCCTAAGCTGCTCCCGGGCTCTTAATGATGTAGTTGATAATAGGATTGTGGGCATTCATTTGGAGCAGTAATAATGCTGGAGGGAGCCCGAGTGGGGCCTGGCTGTGGGGGGGAAGGGTGACCTCACAGGCAAAGCAGCCGGGGCTGGGAGCTTGGAGCTGTTCTTCCCAGACCCCAGACGGCTCGGGGAGCCCAGAGCAGGAGGGAGGCTCCATGGGAGGCTGACCCCACACTGGGACCCTGCCTCCAGGGCAGAGGGCACCATGGCTCTGGCTTTGGATGCTCTGCTGGCTCGGGTAAAGGATGTGTGCCGAAGGAATGGGCTGCTCATCCTGTCCGTGCTCTCTGTCATCATAGGCTGCCTCTTGGGCTTCTTCCTGAGGACCCAGCACCTCTCGCCCCAGGTCAGTCCCTCTGAGTCTTGGCACAAGCCGTGCCTCCCATCCCCCACCCTGTCGACCTGAGGTGCTCTCCAGCCTCCCCCACCCCCTCCTAGAATCCTCAGGCTCTTTCCAGAAATGGCTCGTGTGCCACCTGGAGCCCAAGACCTTTCTTCCTCCCACCCTTAGTGGGCTGCACTCTCTGGATCCTCACTCTACGGACTATGTGCTCATCTGGATGTTTTTGTAACCTTCCCTCCTCTCCCCCCCAATCTAAGCTCTGGGACAGCTTTATATCCTCAGTATGTGGTGCCTTAGCAACAGTAGGTGCTCAAGAAACACTTGTTGGATTGAATCGAATTGAATAATGAAGGTAATAATAATGTTAACAATTATTCTTCCAAAATAACAAGGGATAGTCCTTAGAAATTTAAAAAGCTCTTTACATCCATTCTCTCATTGAATTTGAATGACAGCCTGATGTGGGCAGCAGGACTGGTATCAGTATCCCCATTTGGCAGGTGAGGAAACTGAGGAAGTCGCTCTCCCAGGGTCACACTGCTTATGTCAGAGGTAGCATCAGAACCCAGGTCTCTCTTGACTCCATGGTCAGGGTGATTTCATACCCTCCATGGGTTCAGATCTTAACCCATGCAGGTCTTCCCATCCTGGCCCTATAAATCTAGTGCATAAAAGGCCTCCCTAAAAATCCTTGTGTGTTTGGTAGATAGTAGTCTGTGGCACTCCATATATTTCTCTCCGTCTCTGTCTCTCCTCCTGCCATCTCTCCTCTGTCTCTCTCCCACCTCCTTTTCTGATGATAATTACTCCTTTTTCTCTGGTACAAAGGCCTGTCTTCCTAAGAGCTTTAGGAGGGAGGCAAATGCAAGGGTTATAATACCCACTTTATAAAGGAAAAAAACCAAGGGTTAGAAAAACTAAATGGCTTTTCCAAGAGGACAATCTAAGGAGCATCACAGATTAGATGTAAAGTCAGTCAGCCTCAGGTTTCATGATACCCTGGAAACTCCTTAGGGAGACAAAACTGTTAGGCACAGAAGCCCAGGGGAACCTGATCATACAACAGCATAGGCATAGACTGATTTCAGGGATTTTTTTCCCCTCAATCTACCTTCCCCCCCCTATTCACTGGGGCAAAAACTGTCTCTACTATTAGACATTCATTCCTTTGACTTGGACAGTATGAAGAGAAGTCTACCTTCCAGGACTCGGAAAATGGTCAGACTTCATCTGTTCCCATAAGCACCCTGAGCCCTTCTCTTCTCCTTGACAGACATTCCTAGTTCCTCTGATCTGTCCTGGACTTGAGGGCCCTTCCCTATCCCTTTTGTTCATTCATTTCAGTCATGCCTGACGCTTTATGACTCCATTTGGGATTTTCTTGACAGACTCCAGAGAAATTTTCCATTTCCTGCTCAAGTTCATTTTACTGATGAGGAAACCGAGGCAAATAGGGTGAAGTGACTTGCGCAGGGTCACATAGCTAGTGTCTAGGCAGGATTTGAACTCTTTCTGGTTCCAAGTCTAGCACTCTATGCACTATGGTGCCACCTAGCTGTGAGCTGAGGTCCTTGTTAACGATGGAACCTTGGACAGGTCACTTCCATTCTAGAGGTATCAGTTATCTCCTCTGTAGCATGGGCTATGTGGTTTCTGAGGTCTCTTCGGCCCCCAATCCCTACTTCATCTAGGGCCCTCTCCCCAGGCTCTGGGCAGCAGGGAGGGAACTGACTGTCATGAACTGGGGGCCAGCTCTTCCCCTGAGTTAACACAAGATCAAACATTTGTTTGCTGCTAGGGCTTAACTCGAGAACAAATTTGGAATTCCTGTGTGTTCCCAGCCCAGTTTGGGGTGGGAGGGGGCATTTTCGTCCAAGCATCCCTCTCCATCTGTTTGGATGGGCCCACAGCTCCCAAGCCAGAAAGATAGCAGGAAGGATGTGGACTTTAGAACAAGCACTTGGCTAGAGATGGGGAGCTCAGTGTCTCCCTTTGAAATAGAATCCTCCAGGGGCCATCTGATGTCTCAGCCAGGGACTGGAGCCCTGGACCGCCCTCTTCCCTAAACAATGCTCTTGTGTGCGATTGGGAAGGCACAGAAAGAGCCCAGGGAAGTCCCAGGAGCTCATCCCTCCTGACTCTGACCCTTACTGACCCTGGGTGCTGGCCCGGGGCCACATTCTGGACCAAGTTTGTGTGCTCATCTATAGCAGGATAGTCAGACTAGATGACCTCTGCCCTTCAAACTTGAATTCAAATCCCCACCTCTGCTTCAGAGCCTGATGCTCTGTGTGGCTTCTTCACTGGGCCTTGGTTCCCTCTTCTGTATAAAGGGGGTAAGAACAGAACCTCCATCACAGGGTTGCTGTAAGATGAAAGGAGGTAGCAGATTGAACAAACAAATGTTTATCGATTAGATTGAATCACTTGGAGCACCTTGAGACCCTCTGTCTGTCAGTGACCATTGGAGTTATTATCACTATTATTGTCATTGCAATTTGAGAAGGGACTAGACCTGTGATTTCACTGGTAAAAGGGATTCCTGATGAGGAAGGCCCCTCCATCAGTGCAGATGGCACCCAATCTTCAATTTATCATCTCACAGAATTTCCTGCAACACAGTCTTATGTAACCAGTATGTATCAAAGGCAGAACCGGAACCCAGTTCTTCCTGAACCCTGAGGTCAGCTCTCCAACCACCAGACCATACTCCCTATATTTCCCATCATTAACATTATATTCTAAGTCTCCTTCCAGTTCTGACATTCTGTGAAAGTCATGCCTTCTCCTTTCCTCCATCTGTAAGATGAGAATAATCTTACTTGTAATTCTTCCTCCTATTTTTTCCTGCTAAAAAATCCTAATTTAAAAAAAAAGAGGTAAAAGGTTCCTTGTGAAGCAATGTTTGGATACAATTTGTTTTTATTTGAACTTGCTGTTTTCTCATGATATGCTAGAAAAAGCACAAGGCTAGGAATTACAAGGTCTGGGTTCTGGTCTCAGCTCTGTCATGAAGTCATTTTTGACTTTGGCTAAGTCAGTTTTTCCCCTCTCTGGGACTCAGTTTTCCAATCTATAAAATGGTTGAGAGATTTGGACAGTACTGAGGTATGGTCTTAGCTCCAAGGTTACTCCAAGGTTTCTTGGGGAAGTCCATCTATGTTTCCTTACCTATAGAATGGAGTCAGGTCAGATGACCTCTAAGGTCATTATGGTCCAGACCTGGGAATGGAGATGAATCAACTTTAAAGGACTATCTTTTCCAATCTCCCATTTTAAATTTTATTTTATTTTAGTTTGCTTTTTGGAGGCAGGAAGGCAGGGCAATTGGAGTTAAGTGACTTGCCCAAGGTCAGATGCCTAGAAAGTGTTGTGTCTGAGGGTAGATTTGAACTCAGGTCTCCTGACTCCAGGGCGAGTGCTCTATTCACTGTGCCACTTAGCCGCCCCAAATATCTCATTTTTTAATGGGCAAGGAAAGCAAAGCTCAGAAAGGAGTGATTTGCCAAAGATCACACAGCAAATCAGAAGCAGAACCCAGGAATCCTGACCCCAAGGCTTAGATCTTTTTTTTTCACTGCCCATTAGACTTTTAGAGAATGACTTCTTCCCCATGAAAAAAACTGTGATAAATATAACAACATTAGGTTAACATAAGTGAGCGAGGGCATGCTAGAAACCCATACTTCTTCTTGCACTTCTAGGAAATCAGTTACTTCCAGTTCCCTGGAGAGCTGCTCATGAGGATGCTGAAGATGCTGATCCTGCCCCTTGTTGTCTCAAGGTGAGTGACTGCCAACATGTTTGCCAATGTCTGGTATAAGCAAAGTACGGCTATGGCGTGTGTGTGTGTGCATGTGCATGCGTGCACGTGTGCCGTGTGCAAGCATGCTGAGGAGAGTCTGGTTGTCTGGGTCTCATCGTTCTCTCTTGTTTCTAGTTTTATTTATTAAATCAAAGGAGGTTTTCTGTTTGCAATTTTTCTAATTTCTTCTTTGATTTTCAGAATTACTATTTTGGTGTTTGAATATTTTTTAACTGTTGGTTTTCTAGTTTTTTTTAAAGTTGGTTGCCCAGTTTCTTGATCTGTTTTTCCTCTCTTGTGTTGATGAAAGTATTTAGAGATGTACATTTTCTACTAAGTAATCTCTGTCTAAAAATGTTTGCTGTGTTCATCTTTAATGAAATTATCTACTGTTTTTATGATTTATTCTTTTTACCTACCTATTTAGGATTAAGTCACTTAGTCTCTAATTACTTTTTATTTCTCTCTTCATTGGGCTTTTACTCAATATAATTTTATTTCATTGTGATCAGTAAAAGATGAGTTTAATATTTCTGCTTTTCTATAAGGGTTTTTCAAGCTTTTTAATGACCTAATTCATGGTCAATGTGTGGAAAGAGAACATAGATTACTGAGAAATTATACACAAACAAACACACACACACACATAGTCCTTTCAATGCTCAATCAATATCTAACTTTTTAAAAAATTCTATTTTGGTCCTTAATTTTCTTTTATCTTTTTTGTTAGATTTATCTAGATCTGAAAGAGATACATTGAGTTCCATACTATTATAGTTTTATTGTACATTTCTCCATGCAACTCATTTAATTTTTCCTTTAAGTATTTAAGTTCTATGTCATTGGGTACATATATGTTTAGTATTGATATTTTTTTCAATGTCTATACTACCTTTCAACACAATGAAATTTCCTTATTTATTTCTTTTATTTAAGACAATTATTGCTGTTGCCTTGTCTGAGATCATGTTTGCTATCCTTGCCTTTTTTAGATTAGAGGGACCATAATAGATTTTGTTCCATCCCCTGACTTAAACTGTGTAAAAGTATTTTTCTTGTAAACAATATATTGTTGGATTCTGTTTTGTAATCTAACCTGCTATTTTCAGTTCTTTCCACTGACTTTCACAGTCATGATTGTTAATTGTGTATTTCCCTCCGATTCATCATACTATACTTCTCCCTCTTTTTGTTTCCTCCTCCTCTTAACAAAGAAGATGGTAGAAAGAGAGGAATGTGCTCAAGCACCAGTGTTGTATGCTCCATGCAATTTGCTTCTAATCCCCAACCCCTTTTCTTTTTCCCTTGCCCAGACTTTAATGAGAGGTTTCCCTTTTTTTCTTTCCTTTTAAATCCCTCTTCACCATCCACCCTGCAAGGCTAGAGTTTGTTTTGTTTATGACTAATCTCTCCCCAATCTGTCTTTCCCCTCCTTCCCCATTCTTCCTTCTCCACTCTCCCCTCTCCTCATTTCCTCCTGTTTCCCTATTGAGTCAAGTATATTTACGCCCAATTCAGTATGAAAATTCTACCCTCCTTTACCCAGTTCAATTAAGTTTCACGTGCTACTCTCATCCCTTCTTCCTCATTTGCATCATCTTCCACCTATAAACCCCAATTATGTGAGATAATAAACTCTCCCAACATTTCCTTCCCTTTTCTTCACTAATGTATTTCTTTCCCCCCTTCCTTTTCTTCCTTCTTTTAATATAATTAAAACAGAGTTAAAAAAAATATTCCCAGGTTTTATTGAACTCCCTTTATGACCCCTGATAGCATTAGGATTCAGAGGGGAACTTGTATCATCTCAGTGAGTCAGTGAAAAAGTATTTATTAAGTGCCTACTATGTGCCAGACACTCTACCAAGCACTGGAGATACAAAGAAAGGCAGAAGACAGCCCTTGCTCTTAAAAAAAAAACCCTCACAGTGTAGTGACGGAAACAACACAAAACAGATATGTGATATTCCAAATGTCTTAGTGCAGCTTTGAGTTATTAAGGCTCAAAACGACCCTTAAAATTTTGGGGTCATCCTGTACAAAATAAATTAGAAATAATTTCCGGATTAAGACACTAACATTAAGAGAAAATGAGAAAGTCTTCTTTTAATTGGTGGGATTTTAGCTGGGACTTGAAGGAAACCAGGAAGGCAAAGGGTGGAGAAGAGGAGGGAGGAAATTTCAGGCATGGGAGGCAGTGAGAGAAAATGTCCATGATCAGGAGATGGAGGGTCTTGTATGAAGACTAGCAAGGTCAATGTTGCAGAGTTACAGAGGTTGGGGTGATTGGGAGTGAGAAATGTGTAAGGAGATTGGAAAAGTAGGAAGACGGTAGATTTTGAAGGGCTTTGAATGTGAAAACATAGGATTTTGTATTTGATGTTGGAAGAGATGGGGAGCCAGTGGAGTTTGTTGGATAGTGAGATGGCACAGTCAGACCTGTACTTAGGAAGATTGATTTGACAGCTTAATGGAGAATGGATTGTAATAAGAGATGAGGCAAAAAGAACCAACAAGCAGGCTATTGTCCAGATATGAGGTGGTGATGGTGGCAGCTTCAAAGGAGAAAGAGGTTATGTATATGAGAGATCTTACTGAGATAGAAACAACATGACTTGACAATTGATTGGACTTAGTGGGATGAGAAATGAGAAAAAAAAATCAAGAGTCAAGGATGAAACATAGGCTGTGAGCCTGGATAACTGGGAGGATAGTAGTGTCCTTAATAGTAATGGGGAAGTTAAAAGAGGGAGGGGGATCATGAGTTTAGTTTTGGACATGATGAGTTTAAGATGTCTGTGGGACATCTAGTTTGGGATGTCTGATAGACAGTTGGAGATATAAGTCTGGAGTTTAGGAAAAAGCCTGGGGCTAGATAAGTAGACTCATCAGCATAGAAATGATAATTGTATCTGTGAGAGTTGATGAGATCACTAAGTGAAACAGAGAAAAGAGAAAATAGCCCAGAAGAGAGAACTAGTGGACACCTGCCATTGGTGGGTATTCCCTGGACAAAAAAGGAAATTTGTATTTGCCCTTTTATATTTCTCTTCACTCTAGTGTTTGTCTTTCAAAATTTCTACTTAAGCACTGGTCTTTTCATCAAGAATGTTTGGAAGCCCTCTGTTTCATTAAAGATATATTCTTATCTCCTGTAGGATTATACTAAGTTTTGCTGATTATGTTGTTCTAAGGTTGTAAGCAGTTTTTGCCTTTTAGAATATTGTATTCCAAGCTCTCTGCTCCTCTATATTAGGAGATGCTAATTCTTGTATGATCCTAACTGGCTCCTCAGTACTCCAATTCTTTACTTCTGGTTGCTTTCAGAAATGAAGGAAGGAAACAAGCATTTATTAAGTGCCTACTGTGTTCTAGACACCATCTAAGAACTTTTCAAATATTATTTCACTCAGCTCTCACAACAATCCTACAAAGCAGGAGTTATTATTATCCCCATTTTACAATTGAGGAAAATCAAGCAGACAGAGATTAAGTGACTTGTCCAAGGTCAAATAGATAGTAAGTACCTGGGGATGGATTTGAACTCAGATCTTCCTGACTACAGGTCTAGTGCTCTGTCCATTGCACTACCTAATGGCAAGTAATCCATTGATTCTTAAATTGTCCCTCCTTGATCTCTTTTCCAGTCCAGTTGGTTGGGGCGGGGGGGGGGGGGTAGAGAGGGAGAGGGAAAGGAAGACTTTGAGATGCTCTACACTTCTATTTTTTCAGGCTTTTGATTTTGTTGTAATATTTCTCATTGTCTCATGGAGGATGAGTTGGAAGGAAGGACACAAAGGATAATTCATTTCTGTTTGATCCATTCTAATTTTCAAGAAGTTTGTTGCTTAGGGAGGAATTTCTACCCCTTATTCCTAACTGTCAATCCTCCTTCCAAGTCTTTTCTTCAAAGAGCTCATATTTTTTCTAGTTATTCCCTCTAGTGACCTCAATTAATTTAGAAAATAATTTTAAAACTTAAAAAAATATTACCTTTGAATTCTAATTTATCATGTATCAAAGATCTATTTTTAGGTTTTTCTTATATATGTTTTGGAATAATTTCTTCTTATGGGTTTGTATCCTGAGTATTTCTGGAACCAGAATATCTCTTACTAGTGGTCATCTTTTTGTTCCTTGGTTTTACTCGTTTCAGTCTTATTTCCCCAAGTAGGATTTTATGTTAGGGCCAGGCTCTAAACACTTCTGTTGGGAATATTTGGGCTTTCAGTCCCGACTTATATTCTGGGGGTTGGGGGGGGAGGATTCGCTGCTGCTTTTGTTGGGTAGTGAATTGTGTGTTCTTCCAGGACCATAGAGGCAGCTGAGGCTGCAGAACTTCAAAGCAGTCTGATCCAGGGCAAAGTCAGGCTGCCGGCCACTTGGGCTGAGCTTTGCAAGCTCTTGACCCTGGTTTGAGTGTAAGTGACGTTGACTATAGGTTTACTCTGATTGGGGCTCCAGTAGACTGCTACAGGCTTTAGCCCCTTTCTGTCAGTTGGAAGGTTTTGTAGGTTCAGAGTGACAGAACTGCAGGCTTATCCTTGGTCTGAGCTCCCTGCCTCAACTGCAGGACTCAGAATGGACTGGGGGCTACCTAGCTGCTGTTTAACTCTGTTCCTACTCAGGTCTACAACCCTTCCTTGCCCTAGACAGTCACTTTTAGGTGCAGGTCTCCTCTTCAGTCCTCACTGGATCTTCAGCCCAGACAAGAGTACAAACAGCAGAGCTGCCAGGTGGCTCCTCTTCTTACTTCTTTCACATGACTGGACCCATCTCTACTGGATCTGGGATGTCTTTTTGCCCATGTTATCTCTCCCTTTAAATTGTAAGTTCCTTGAGGACAGGACCTGTCTTTTGCCTCTTCTTTCACATTCCCAGGAGTTAGCTCAATATATGGCACATAGTAGGCACTTAATAAATGTTTGTCGATTGATTGATTGATCATACACAACCACAGGCCCCCCCTTCAGTGCCAGTGTAGAAGGTACCGCATGGGGAACCTTCCAGGCTAGACCCCTGTCCATATACTTCTGTCTACCTTTGCTGACCTGGGCTAGAAAAATAACTCATTCTGATTTTTTTCTTTTCATTTCCCAGTCACAACTCTGATGTTTTTCCTAGGTCTTTGTTGGAATGGTTACCAGGGAGAGCTGGGCTGTACAGCTTCCCCTTCCTCTGCCACCTTTGCTGGCCCCTCCCACACCCTTGTTCTCTCCTGATGGGAGAACACTCATCTACAGCATTTGCTTAAGGTTCTAGGGACTGTGGAGTCTGGAACTTGTGATGTGTGGGAAGAGCTCTGGACCAGAAAGCAAGAGATAAGTTAACAAGAATAAATACATGTGTGTAGATAAGTACATATAAGTATATATACACATATGTATTTGCATTCGGGTAAAAAAAAATACTTTTATATTCTTCCCAGGGGAAAAAAAATCACTGCAGTCAAGAGGACTGGGTCTCCAATCCCACCTCTGACATTTACTAAGCCTGTGACCTTGAATGACCATAACTCTATGAGCCTTATCATATGAATTTCTTCATCTGCGAAAGTAATAATAATATTTACATTCCCTGCCTCACAGGGATTCCTATAAAGACAGTGGTTTGTAAACTTTAGAGTGCCATAAAAATTATTTCTCTTGTGAAGTGGCCTCCCAGTCCAAAGCTTCTTTCTTCCCTGTTTTGGCTTCCAGCTTCTCTCACTATCTCTACCTGAACCCTTATGACACTTTCCCCAAGGAATGGTCTTAGTAAGAGGTGGATTTCCTAAGGCTTAAGAGGATGCCATAGGGTTCACTGGAAAAAGCCTCTGGTTTTTTATTCAGATAAACTTAGTCTGAGGCTTGGCTCTGTGTGACTTGTCCTCTGTGTGACCCTGGATAAGTCACTTCCCCTTTATGAATCTCGATTTCCCCATGTATAAAATCAGGATAATAATTATTTCATTGTCTATATCATTGGATTGAACTAGAGAAATGAGAAACTTTAATAGCAGATACTTAATAATAAATAGCAGATATGAATAATAATAATGCTTGATAAGTAAAAGTTCTAATAATTAGCACATTTTAAGCCTAAGGGGCATCAGCCCCAAAGATGCACTTGATTCCCTCCTCTTCATATTTACGGAATTCATTTTAGATTAAAAATTATAAGTTCAGTCCCAGTTGCTTTAAGCCCCTAATCAAACAAATTCCTAACACTTAGAGGTTGAGCTCCCTACCTAACTGTACAATTCTGGCCAAAGGAGGTTGAGGGTAACAGAAAGTCCTCAAACCTATTGGTGAGTTTGGGGGATGTTTACCCCAAGCATGTGAAGACTTCCTCTGGTGGAATAGGAGAATGAGAACAATTTATTCCAATGACCACAAAGGTAGCCAAAGCAGGCATTGTGGTGCACTTAGAGCTTGCTCAGACATTGAAGATGCTAAGGTGCATCTTCATCCTGGCCATCACTAGTCATCCTAACTTTTGTCTTACTGCTGGAAGACTCTGGAAGGGAGAGGGAAGCTGATGACTTTGTACATCTCTGCCTCACTTAAATCCAATTGATGAGAAAGTCAAAACATCACCCATGATGTCACCAGTCCTTTTTGAAACAAAGGATGAACAACAATAAATCTATCTGTTTCTAGTTAACCCCTGGCTTCTTTGTGGATGAGGCAAAGTTTACTTTCCTGGAAATGTTTGGGTAATGAAACTGAAGGTTGTATTATAGTGTCTATGGATAGGTAGCACCTGGAGAGAAAAGTAGGGACAAACTGATCTTTTCTTGGGATTTCTTTCAGTCAAGATCTCCTTTGAGTGCCTATAGAGCTGATGATTCTCCTCAATATCTCCCTATTTGCCATAGCTGAGGGCTAACCTTTCCCCTCAGAGACATGTTGGACCTTATCTTTGCTCCAAGTTTACTCTAGTCTCTGTTTCTAGAGTCTTTCCTCAGAATTACTCTCCAGTTTTGAATTAGCTTCTTCTGGCTGTGTGACCTTTGACAAGTCACTTAACCATGTTTGTCTCAGTTTCCTCATCTGTAAAATGAGCTGGAGAAGGAAATGGAAAACCACTCCAGTATCTTTGCCAAGAAAACCCCAAATGGGGTCATGAAAAGTCAGACACAACTGAAAAGGGACTGAACAGCAACTGCATACAAATTTCTTAGGGCATGACTATGTCTCTCTCACTATGGCTTTGATTGATTTGAGGAGATGTACAGGTCCTATTCACACTTGGTCCTGATTGGTTGAATCAACAATTGTTCTTATCTAACAAAAATCATTTTTAAGGAAGTAGATTAATCAATAGAGCTCCACTCCTACACAAATATTGAACTGGGCTGTCCTATGAGGATAGGAGATATTCTAATTTTGCTGCTAGAGGAAACAGAAGCTCCTGTTACCCAGAGTCCTTATGTGAGTAAGTAGCGAGGACAGGATTTAAACTCAGATATTTCCTAAATCTGAGTGTAGTGTTCTTTGCTCTATACTATGAGTAACACATTTGAAATATTGCTGAGATTTTATAGTTTTCTTTCCTACCCAAAGGTATCCTATATCTGTTTGTCCATGTGCTTGACGTATGTTTACAAATGTACATTTAAGTATGTATGTGCAGAAATATGTATGTGCTTCTTCTGCTGGTGTAAACTAAAGGATTATTTTGGTTTTGTCTTTGAGTCTTCAATGCCTCTAGCACACAGAAAACACATGGTATAAGATTCTTGATTAATGAATAGGTTGATTTCCCCATGACCCTCCTATAAAGGCATCCAGTCAGTTGTCAAGGCTTGCTGACTCTACCTCCACAATATAACTCGCCTTTATCCCCTCCTTTATTCTTTCTGCTAGCAAATACCTTTCCATTCTTCTCTGTCTTCTCTGTTCCAGCTAAAGTGAACTATTCATTCTCCCCTGTCTGAATCCTATGCTCTCCTACCTCCTTGCCTTTGCTCAGGTTTTTCCCTATATCTAGAACACCACGCTAACTAGCCATTGACATCCCCTCCGTCCTTTGAGGTCCTGGTTCAAATGACTTTTTTCCCTTCAGGTTCCCATATAATTTTGTTTGCCTCTCATTCATCCAACATTTTATATTATAGCTATTTTCACATTTTGTATCTGTCTCTCTGTTTCATTGTGAGCTCAATGGGGGCAGGAATTATAGATTATTTCACACTAATGTTTCCCTTTGCACTGCTCACATGGTTCTGTACAGGGTAGGAGCCTAATAAGAGCTTAACAACTGGGAGTGTTCATCATTTTCCACCTGGCTGATCTCCTGGGTTTTGTAATTTTCCAAAACTTATCATTCTGTCAGATGAATTCAATTCCATAACTCACACTCTCTAAAGTCATTTCCTATCCCAGCTGCAGGACTCACCACACCCTTGTAATGAGCATCCCTGCCTCCCCCCCCCCAATCAAATTGTTGTCTTTCCCTCATTAAGTTGTGAACTCTTCAAGGGCAGAGATTGTCATACGTTTCTTTGTGTACGCAGCACTTAGCACAGAGCCTGGCTTGGAATTGGCACTTAATAAATATTTATTGACTGACTCTGAATGCAAAGATAATTGGAAGAAGCAAAGTTTTCACAAAGCACATGCACAAATTCCCTTTATAAAAGAGGCTTGGAACCACCTCAGACTTGAGGAAGCTTTCCAACTCTAAACCTATGATTCCATGACCTCATGAACTAGTGAAGAGGACATTCCAGGCACTGGGGATAGGCTTACCAAAAACACCAGACTGATGGATAGAGGGAATGCTGTGGTTGTAATTTGCCCAGATTTTGCAAAGCCTTTGCTTATGAATAAGATGGTGAGAAGAAGACAGAATAATAAGTCCAACTAGATGCAGCAAGAGCTAATTGAATGGCTAGACGAAAAGAGAAGTAATTACTGGTTTGATGTCAGCTTAGATGCAAAGTTTGCCTCCAGTATGGAGGGCATGCAGGAAGGATTAAGACAGAAAACCAGGAGAAAAAGTTGGCAAGGTCTTGAAAAGGTTTTCAGGATCAATTGGAGCAGGGAAGGACCTGTTAGGATACCACTGCATCCATTCAGTCAAGTCATGATGAAGATCTGAACTGGAGTGTTGGCACTGAGAATAGAGTCTATTTCACATGACAACCTGTTAAATACTTGAAAGCAGTACTTGTCCCCAGAATCTTCTCTAGGCTAAACATCCTTAGTTCCTATTCAACTTTATGCCATCAGCAAATATGACAAGTATGCCATCTAGAAGGTGGCAGAGTGGGTCAAGTGCTGGATGCAGAGTCAGGAAGACCTGAATTCAAATCATGCCTCGTGCTTTTTCTTAGCTATGTGAACCTGGGTAAATTAACTTCTGTTTGCCTCAGTTTCCTTGTTTGTAAAGAGGGGATAACAAAAGCACCTACTTCTCAGAGTTGTAAGAATTAAATAATTTATGTAAAGTGCTTTGCAAACCCTGAAGCACTTTATAAATTCTACCTATTACTACTACTACTACTACTACTACTACTACTACTACTACTACTACTACTACCACCACCATCACTACTACTACTACCACTACTATTACTACTACTACTGCTACTACTACCACTATTACTACTACTACTATAACTACCACTACTATTACTACTACTACTACTACTACTACTACTACTACTACTACTACTATTTGTGCCTTTATCCAAGTAAAAAGTATAAAATCACATAGGACTGAGCAGAGGTCCCTGGGGCATTCCACCAGAGCCCTCCTGTTAAGCCTGCATCAAGCCATTCATGATGTCTCTTTCTTACCATTGAGTCATTTTTCAGTCATTTTTGACTCTCTGTGACCCCATTTGGGGTTTTCTTGGCAAAGATACTGGTTTGGCTTGTCATTTCCTTCTCCAGATCACTTTACAGTTGAGGAAACTGAGGCAAATGGGGTTAAGTGATTTGCCCAGGGTCACATAGCTAGTAAGCGTCTGAGGACTTTATAAGTCTTCCTGATTCCAGGTCCGGCGCTTTATGCCCTGCACCTCCTCGCTGCTTCCCTCTTCTGGTCTGGCCATTAATCAACTCTGATTGGCTGTCTACACCCATAATTGAAGGGAATGCCAAATTTCTGTTAGATGTAGGTAAAAATAAAGATGTCATTTTTTTCTTCCAACCAAGTTCACAAACACTCTGAAACTGATTCACAGAGCCCAGGTTGAGAACCAGTCCCTGATCCGGTCTAATTTCCTTTTATGGATGAAGACATAGGCTGGGGAGCGGGATAGGGAAATGGCCTGTCCAAGGTCCCACATTCAGTAAGGAAGAGCACTAGAATTTGAACTCTGAGAGATCAGAAGAGATCTGAGCCCTGGTCCTCTGCCTCAAACACCAGGATATTTTCTGGGACTCAAAAGTTTCCCCGCTTGCATTACCTACAGAGTCCTGGAGCTTAGTGAACCTTAGCAACAACCTAAGGCCAGTGATTGTGAGGTTCAGCTTTCCTAAATACACCCAGAGTCATCAGGGGCACACAGGGGAAAGAGCCCTGGGCTCGGGGTCAGAAGACCATTCAGGGCCTGGCTTTGCAAATAACTTGCTGCGTGACCTTGGACAGGTCACAGCCTGACTCTGGGCCTTCTACTAATCCCATGTTCTGTGAGTGGGGCTGCACAGCTTGGGGGCTGTCTCTTCTCCGGGTTTTTCTTCATCATCCCAGATATTATCCTTCTCTCCCTCTTGAAATTACTCTGTCTACACTCAGGGAAATGTGTTGTGGTCCCCTACTCCTACCCCAGCAACTCGAGAGCAGGGGCTGTTCTGTTCTGTTCTTGTCTTTGTAGCCACATTTTAAGAACTTAATAAATGCTTGTTGAATTGAATCAGACCGGATAACCTCACTAGCTGTGTGACTTCAGGCAGTCACCTCCCTGGGCTTCAGTCTTCCCATCTGTAAAATGGGAGGATTTCCCTTGAAGGCTTCTGGGATCACTTGCTCTAACTGGAGGGTTGTCTGACCCGCTGAGATGCCCTCTACCATCCCCTGCCCACTCTGAGATTCTCCCAGTCTATGCCCTCCACCTTGGGCCTTGAGAAGCCCCGACTCTAACCCCTGGGTCTTGTTTTTTTACACATTCCCAGAAGACAGTGACGGGGAATTCAGGGGTGGCTCACACAGACTGCCTCCAACATCTGGAAATGGCCTGGGGCCTGTAGCCCTCGGATCCTCCACTGCTTGCCAAGCCTCCTCCCCGCCGCTCTCCCACCCCCTCCATCCTCCTAGGCCCGTGTTCTCAAACCAGGCATATTTCAAGAAAACTGGCTCCATGTGTTTCTGATTGAGCTTGTGCTGAACTCAGAATGTTTGGTGAACCCACTTTCTGTGCCAAGAATTGTGTGTGTGTGTGTGTGTGTGTGTGTTCCTTTCTTTTTCTCCTAAGCCTTCAAAATCCACTTTTCCTAGAATCAGGATGTTTGGGTGGAGAAACTCACTCCTTCCTGTACTCCCCATCCCCACCCTCCCTCTGAAGTCTTCAGGCTGGGGGGATGGACCTGCACCTCACTGCTGCAGAGCCTGGCCCTGAGCAGAGGATGGGGGTGGGGAGGGTGGAGAAGGACAGCTGCTGGCTCAGAGGGGACTGCCCCTGGGGAGGGCCTGAAATGTTAGGGTGAGTGGCCGGTGGGGAAAGGAGGGGGACAAGAGGGAGAAGGCACTGAGTCTGGAGTGGCCAGAGCTGGTCTCTCTCTCCTCTTGATTCTCCTCTCTCTGACTGCCCTGCTCCCTTTGCTGGGCTGCCCCCCCAGACCTGTCCAGAGCCCCCCTTCTGCCTCTCTTTCTCTTTTTCTCCCCCTCTTGATCTCTGTCTCCATCTCCCCCTGCCCCCTTTCTTATCAGCTCCCTTGGGTTCAGCCTTCCTCTTTAGGCAGATGACTTCCAGCATATCCTTCCTCATCCCTTAAGCTCCAGCCCACCAACAAGCATTTATGAATCTCCTCCTATGTGTCAGACACTGCCCCACAGGTCCAGCTCTCTGTGGGATGTCTCCATCTGGATGCCCCACAAACACCTCAGATTCACCATCTCTAGAACAGACCTCAGGGTCTTTCCTCTGAACTCCACTTCTGCTCCTTATTTCTTTGTCTATTGAAAGCACCATCCTTCATATCATTCAGATGCCCAACCTTAGACTCTTTCCTCTTCCTTGGTCCAAATATCGAATCAGTTGCCAAGCCTTATTGATGCTACCTCCTCAACATCTCTCACAGAAAAACATCTTCCAGTTGTTGGAAGAGAATCTGTCCTGCCCTGTGAAGGCAGAACCAGCAAGCCAGTTTGTAATCCAGAATTCCAATAGCCAGCCCAAGAGGCCAATCCCCTTTTGTTTACTCATGTAGCGGCTATCCAGTGTAAGCTTTAATCACCTCTCACTTGGACTGTTCATTAGCCTCCCAAATAGTCTCCCCACATTCAGTCCTTCCCACTCCAATCCATCTTCCACTCAGCCCCAGAACTGACACAGTACAGTCTGACCATGTTACTTACCTGCCCCAAAAGCTTCAGTGGTCCTTAACTGCCTCTGAGATCAAATATAAACTCCCCCACTTAACACTGAAAGTCCCTCACAGCCTGTGTCCCAACTAGCTTTCCATGCTCGCACCCCCCCCCAATATGTACTATGTTCCAACTTACATTAGTCAATTGTTACTGCTGTATACGTGAAATTCTGTCTCCCACCTCAGTGTTTTCGCACAGACCAAACTCAGGCTTGGAATGTCCTTTCTCTTTGCCACCTCCTCCTCCTCTTCCTCCTAGAACCCTGTTTCCTTCAAAACACTTCTCAGCCACCACCTTCTACCAGAAGCCTTTGCTGACCCCTCCTTCAAGGTACTGCTCTCCCCATCAAAAATACTTTGTATTTGTGAGAGGAATGTCTCATGCTCCCAACCCCAAAGAATGCAATTAATAAGGAACTCTACATCCCTATACTTTTTTTTTCAGGTGAGAAGCCTCTTTAATAAAGTTCCAGAATCAATAAAAGGTAAAAACTAGGTATGAACCTATTAGTCATTTTGTGAGTAAAGTTCTTAGGTCATTGAATGAAAGAAGATGAGACTACACAGCAAATGTCTTCCAGTTGATTAAAGAGAATCAGTTATGCCCTGTGAGGCATAGGGTGGTGGGGGAGCAATGAGAGAGGAAGGGAGATGGGGGAGGGGGGAGAAACAGTAAGACAGCTTGGAATCCAGAATTCCAATAGCCCATTAGTCTAAGAGAGAATCTCTTGAGGAAAGGAGAAAGTCTTTGTCTACACACACACACACACACACACACACACACATACACACACACTCTCCCCCTTCCACCTAGACCAGAGAATGACCTTTTGAATTTTGAAGGGTTGGAGTTGGAGTATTTGGATTGGAAGGTGTCATAGCAGTGTCCCCAGAACATCAGTGGCTGGTAGCAGCTTCTGAGGAAAGGCAGCCTCAGAACTGTACGAGGGCACTGACTTTTAAAGACCAACAGAGAGCTAGACCACCCTGGGAGGGGGGAAACTTCATGAGGACTCTGCTGGGGAACGGGAAAGGACATCCATCCAACCTAATGTGCTCTCTCAGTTTGAGCCCAAATTCCCCTGAATTCTGTACATGCTTTTGAGAGAGAGTGAGTCCAAGACTGGACTTTTCAGAACCAATTGTTTTTACTATGTCATCTCAGTAAATATTTAATGTTTTTAAAAGCTGATTAATTCTGGCGGGCTAAATGTTGATCAAAAGAGAACACACTGATGAGGAATCATGAGTGCTATTACTAAAACTTCTCCCTTCCTCAACTCCCCAGAGTAACTCTTAGAGGAGTTTAGAGACAGTTCTGCCTATTTCAGGGAACCAAACCTGACAGTGCTAGTGGAAATTGGGAGAGTGAACCCAAGGGGAGTGCTTGCACTTTGTATATTCTTCTCTGTATAGATGTTATTTCCCCAGTAGAATAGAAACTCCTTGCAGGCAGAGGCTACTTGGCTTTTGCATTTGTTTCCCAATTGCATGGTGCCTGGCAAATAGTAGGTGCTCAAAAATGCTTGTTGGATTGAATTATTGATGCATGAGGACATAGGTTCAAGTTCTGGCTGTAACACTTACTGGCCATATGACCAAAGGCATTGAAGGAAAGGAGATGAGAGCACACAGGAAATGTCTCCCAGTTGGTTGAGGAGAATTAGTTATGCCCTGTAAGAACTTTGCATAGCACAGGATTCCCAGTTTGCTTATTTTGCAAATGGTTATAATGATATTTGCCCCACGTAACTCATGAGGTTATTGAAAGGTTGAGGCATAACTAAGACCACTGGGTTCTGTCCCAGGGCACTGATGTGGAGGGAGAGGAGTAAGGGGAGCTGCCTTCTTCCCTATAATGACTCTCCATTCCTCTAGGTTCTCTTACAATCCTGCTTTTCTTGCCTAGCCCTTTCCCAGTCTTGGGCTGATGGCCTACCCATTCTCATTTCAACAAGGGTCCAATTGCTATCACACCCCTCACTTGGAGCCCAATTTCCACCATTTCTTTACTGGTACTCCTACTGGGCTGGAATATCAGTGACTTGTGGCCTACCCAAGATCAGCAGCAATTGAATCTATCTAGCAGCACCCTTGCGGGTTTCTGTCTCCCATCCACCTTACAAGTGAATTTGTCCCTGGATCTCGTAATAACAATTATACTCTGTTGAGAAAAAAGA
This sequence comes from Pseudocheirus occidentalis, assembly GCA_028646575.1. NCBI lineage: Eukaryota > Metazoa > Chordata > Mammalia > Diprotodontia > Pseudocheiridae > Pseudocheirus > Pseudocheirus occidentalis. The sequence continues at coordinate 20,376,427 of CM053593.1, forward strand.
AGCCCTTTGTAAACTTATAGAGACGGGACCTGCTGTTATTATAAAACATCATGCTTTTCAGCTTATTTATCACTGTGTGGTACCACATTGTGGTGCTGGGCTTTGCTACTGAGTCTTCTGACAAATGACCCAAGAAACCCAGAACCTGTCCTGGCCCAGAGGCTCCCTTAGGGATCCTTGAAATCTCTCCTTTGGCCTCCCTGTTTAGGCAGCTGCTGGGACTGACTCATCAAGTGTGGGAGTGGGAGGTGAGGAAGCAATCATTCCAGATAATGTCTCTGGGGTGAAGCGGAAACTCGTCTGATGCTAGAGGAGCTGGACAACTCAGCAAAGAGACTTAAATATTTTTTTCATTGATATCTTTTGTTTTAATATCCCACTCATTTCCCAGTATGTCCTCCCATATCCCCTCTCAGAGACCCATCCCCTATAACAAATAATTTTTTAAAGTTCAGCCAAACTAACCAGCACATCAACCAAGTTTGATATTTTATGCTGTGTTCCACACTCAGAAATTCCATCCCCCATCCCCACCCCCACCCTCTAAACAAAGAGAGGGAGGTGAATTCTGTATCTCTTCTTTGGGATTATTGATCATTTAAATTTCGTAGCATTGTGTCATTGTTACGATACTTTCCCTTTACATTGCTGTAGTCACTGTATATGTTGTTTCTCTGGTTCTGCTGATTTCACTTTGCATCGGTTCAGATAAGTCTTCTCATGCTTCTCTCTGTATTCTTCATATTCCTCATTTCTTACAGTGAAGGATTCATAGACTTACATTCATAGACTATCACGTGTATGACTGTTCCCTAACCAAAAGAGGCTTTTAATGGATACTGACTAAGCACGTGTTATGTTATGAGGCATGCACTGAGCTTGACAAGGGTGGGAGGGATGAAAAGATAAAGAAATCAGGATCTTTGCTTTTAATCGGGCTGTCTCAAAGCTTTAGTAGCTTTAATAAGTTATAATAGCCTAAGATGGCACTGAGATTTTTAGGACATCCTGAAGCAATCCCAAGCTTGGGGCTTGAGGTGGAAGACAGAAATGGGAAAACCAAGCATAAAATTCAGTGCAGCTTGAGGGATAGAATGCTGGACATAGAGGCAAGGACCCTGACCTGGAATATTTCAGGCACTGATGGGCTGTGTGATCCTGGACTAGTCACTTAAACTTATTGAGCCTCAGGTTCCTCATTTGTAAAAATAGGGATAATAATAATACATGTGACACCTGCCCCATAAGGGTGGTTGGGAGAAATTATCTTGCAAATCTTCAAATGCAGTGAAAGTTGTTATTATTCACAGATGATTATAATCAAAAATAGAAAATGATGGATCATCCCAAATGTTCCCAACTTCAGACTCCTCTGCCTGGCATTCAAGGCCTGCCCCAATTTGACACCACCTTATGTTCCTTTTATTTTGGAGGAGGGACTGGGTAGCAGCACCTCAGAGTTTAATAAAACAACCAACCAAGCCATCATTTATGGAACACCTACATCACCATAGTAGGCACTGTGGATGATACAAAGAAATACAAGGGGAAAACTAGGTGGTTCAGTGGATAGAGCACTGGTCCTAGAGTCAGAAGGACCTGAGCTCAAATCCAGCCTTGGACACTTATTAGCTATGTGACCCTGGGCAAGTAACTTAACCCTGATTGCCTTAAAAGAAAGGAAGGAAGGAAGGAAGGAAGGAAGGAAGAAAGAAAGAAAGAAAGAAAGAAAGAAAGAAAGAAAGAAAGAAAGAAAGAAAGAAAGGAAGAGAAACAAAGGAAGGAAGGGAGAAAGGGAGGAAGGGAGGAAGGGAGGGAGGGAGGGAAAGAAATATAAGACTTAGTCCCTGTCCTCAAGGATTTCCTATCTAGTTGAGGAGACAAGACAAATATCTAAGCAAGAAAGGTGGTAAGTAGAGCCAGGATTTGACCCCAGGTCTTCTAAGATGTCATAATCTGCATAGGTTGCCTACATAGGCAATAGAAAGGAAACTCCTTGAGGGTAGCATCAGTTTCATCTTCATATCTATACCCCCAGTCCACACTCAAATTCTCAAAAGGGTACTTGAGCTTATTATGTTGCCTTTGGACTATCTATAAAACCAACTCTGCAAAATCCTTTGTTTCTCCATGGAGAACTTGTAAGCTGTTCTTCCATTTATTTGCAATTTCTTTCTTCCATCTGGTACCATTTATGGTAAGAGTGCCAAGATAGCTGCATGTCCCCAAGGGAAACATCTAAGGAGAAAGTACCATGGTAACTCAATCTCAGGGCATCGAGGAAGGTTGCCCTTCTCCCCAGATATCCCTCCCTGTTCCATTCCAGTAATGGGCAGTGTAATACACTCTGCATTGTTTACCTAAATATTTCCTGTTTCTTGATTTGCTTCAAATATACGGAAGCCAGAGGTTAGCTGGAAATACACAAAATTTAAATTAGAGTGGAAATTGAAACCACTTTCAGGATATTAGCGATTTTTTAAATGGGGAGGCTCAGAATTATTGTGATCACATCAATGACTTTTTAGCCAAACTCCATAGAATAACAAAGAAAGGGATCATATTGACCTGAAGAACAGTATATTGCTCCAATAGAATGTGGCTGATTGTATCTCCAGAGAAGGGGGCAGGGAAGAAGGATCATAATTGAGGAAATGATGATACCCCTAGGAAAGGAGGAAAGCAGGAAGATCAATGAGGCTCAAGAAGAATTTGGATCCACCCATTTCCTAAAGCTGAAAGAACCAGAAAGGATCCAGAATCTGGTGGCCAACTCTACCCTCAGGAAAGATCCTCTAGAGTGTTACAAAGAGGGGCTCATCCGGAATAAGTTTGGGATGGGTCCTCAATGTATTGTCAAGAACTGGCTGGAGAGATTCTTGGCTACCCAAGCTTGGAATGGATCCATTGAAAAAAATACATATATATAATATTATATTATATATTTTATATAATTATATACATACACATATATACTTTTCTCTTTTGTTCTCCAATGTATTTTGTTTATAAGCTACACCAGTTATTTTTCAACAAATTTTTTATTTGCTCATTTGATTGCTCAGTACCAGTAATATCTGTTGTACTCCTGTATACAATATGAGGATTATAGCTACTGCGTGCAGTATGTATTTTTCATCCCTAAAATCCTAGTACCTATTAATTCATCTAGAACACCCATTTTACAGATGAGGAACTGCGAGTCAGAAAGATTAAGCAACTTGACCAAAGTCACACAACTAGTTAAAAGTTAAAGTAGGAACTCAAGCCCAAGATGGCAGATTCCAAATCTAGTATTCTTCTACCTAAGATTATCTCCAATTTATCCTGCCTAAATTTTTTTGTACATAGTTGTTTGCATGTTATTCCCCACCCCACCTCCTTAGACTGTTAGTTTCTTGAAAGCAGAGACTTTTTCTTTCTTCCTTCCTCCTTCCCTCTTTCCTTCCTTCCTTCCCTCCTTCCTTCCTTCCTTCCTCCTTTCCTCCCTCCCTCCTTCCTTCCTTTCTTCCTTCCTTTCACCTTTTTTATATCCACAATACCACAGCATTTGACTCTGGATTTGAATCCAGGTCTTCCTGATTCCAGGCCTGGTATTCTATCTACTTCACCATCTGGTTGTCCCTTAAAAGATCTGGTTTGTTGTTGTTCAATTATTTCAGTTAAGTCTGACTCTTCTTTGTAGAAAATACTGGAGTAGTTTGCCATTTCCTTCTCCAGATCATTTTACAGATGAGGAAACTGAGGCAGACAGGGTTCAGTGACTTTCCCAGGGTCATACAACCAAGGAGGGGGGTGGTGAATAACAGTAAGCATCTGAGGCTGGATTTGAATTCAGGTCTTCTACTCCAGGCCCAGCATTCTATCCACTGCACGACCTAGCTGCCCCAAGAACAACAAAGACATAAGGCACTTAATAAAAGCTTGTTGACTCTATGATAATTCGTAAATTCCTTTTCTTTTCTTTTTTGTCTTTAGGCAAACCTAGACTATTTGCCTTATTCTGACATTAGTAGAGATAACTTGTCTGAGATTCTTATGGACTGCAGGTCTACTATATGAAGTTTGACTGTTGACCTAGAAACCCCAAATAAATGAACATTAAATGTCTAAATCATCTTTGGGAACCCCACATCTCTTTGGAGCTATTCCAAATTTATTCTCCATTTGTGTTAACCTGCTTGTACTAGCAAGGGGTGAATCAGAAACTCCCTTTGGATTGCCCCATGCATTGGTAAGAATCCTCTGGAGAAAATGTGGGGTGCCGTGTGGCTCAGAGACATAGATGGAAGTTTTTGTCTGCAATGGGAATACCTTGTGCGTGATAAGGGATCCCTGGAGACATTTTGGTGCACCCTGTGTGCAAAGGGACACTTAGAAAATTTGTGCCCAGACCTCCAGGTGGCTTGTCCTATATTTGAAGTACATTTGGAATAATTTCACCCAGGAGAGTGTGCTTTTTCACCTAAAGCTGAGTGGGTGACTAATCCTTGGGGGAAGAGAATCACACATTCTAGGTCTGGGGGAACCAGACTTTCCCTCTGAGATGGGAAGCTAGATTGTCTTTCCCTTTTTCTTTTTTAATTGCTTTTGGGTTGAGGAAGACCTTCTGTAAGCACCAAGATAGATCATAACTTGTGAGAATTTGGTAAAATAATACCTTTTTATCAAGTTGTATCACCATATATCTGGAAGCATGGAAGATCTCTAGTTCCTCATCATTTGTGAATTGTGCCACATGGGTTTTCCTAAGAGTATGTGGGAAGGCACTGAAAAGGGACTGTGCTTTAACCTCCTCAAGGTACTAAAGAACAATGTAGAATTTGGGACCATGGTCTTGTCCAAAACACCCCAGTTACTTTTTGAATTAGATGCTATTTTTTTCAATGAACAAAAATCTATTTTCTCTCCATATTTACCTTCCCCACCACTAAAGAAAAGGAAAACAAAATCCTTGTAACCAGTGTTCCTAGTTAAGCAACACAAATTCCCACATTCACCACCATATCCAAAAAACATGTCCCAATCAGCATCCCAGGTCCATCTGTCAAGGGATGAGTAACACATTTTGTCATCAGTCCTCTGTAATCATAAATGATCATTGCATTGATTAGAAGACCTTTCAGAATTGTTTGTTTTTACAATAATGTTATTGTAAAAATTGATTTCCTTCTTCCACTCTGTATCATTTTATGGAGTCTTTCCAGGTTTCACTGAGACTATGTTTTTCATCATTTCTTATGGCATAATGGCATAATAGAATTTTATCGCATTCATATGCTATAATTTGGTTGGCCAATCTCCAATTAATGGGCACCTCCTTATTTGCTAGTTTTGGGGTTTGGGTAAGCATTTGGGGGTTTTTTGCTACTACAAAAAAGTGCTAGAAATATTTTTATACATATGGGGGAGTTCCACTTTGATTTATTTGGGATATAGGTCTTACAGTGATATTGCAAGGTAAAAGCATATGATGCAGTATAATAACTTTTTGGACAAAGCTCCAAATTGCTTTCCTGAATGGCTGGACCAGTTTACAGACCCATCAATAGTGTATTAATGTGCCTGCTTTCCCACAACCTTTTCAACATTTCTCATGTTTCTTTTTTGTCAGCCTTGACAATCTTATGGGTGTGAAGTAGGACTTCAGAGTTCCTTTCATTTGAATTTCTCATTATTAATGATTTGGAACAATTTTTTCATATGCTTGTTGGTAGCTTGGATTTCTTTATTTGACAACTAACTATTCATGTTGTTCAATCAATTTATCCATTGGAGAATTATTCTTATTTTTATAAGTTTAAATCAGCTCCTTATATTTCTTAGAAGTGAGACCTTTATTGGAGAAACTTGTGCAGATTAGTTTGACTTCAGTTATCTGCTTTCCTTCTAATTTTAGCTGCATTGATTTTGTTTATGCAGAAACTTCATTTTATGTCATTGAGATCATCCATTTTATCTTGTGTGATCCTTTCTATCACTTGCTGGGTCATTAACTCTTCCCTATCCATAGATCTGAAAGTGATTTCTTCTTTGCTCCTCTAATTTGTTTATTATGTGTGTTACCCTTTATGTATGTCATGTAACCATTTGCAATTTATCTTGATATATGGTAAGAGATGTTGGTTTATACCTAGTTTCTGCCAAAATGCTTTTCATCTCATCAGTTTTTAAAAATTAAATAATGAGTTCTTGCCTTAGGCTTCTATAATACTGTGCGCTTAATCTGTTCCACTGCAAACTGTATTACAAAGCAGCAACCATCTGAATGATTTCATTAAGAAATAAAGGGAAGAGTAGAGTTTTTGGAAATTCCTTCAATCTTTAAAGAGATGAATACAACCCATGGCTCTAGCCTGAGTCTTCTGTATCTGTTCCAAGGTACCTGCAGGGTCTGGACAGCTCCCCTTCTCTCCCTTCTTGATCCCAGTTCAGCTCCTTTTCAGTTTCTCCTTTTTTCCTGTTGCCTTGTATCCCCGAAGCTTCCCAAGCTTTATTTCTTAAGTTGCATGCAGGGCTGGGGTCAGTGTCTCTCCCATGCTGCTCATGTAGACCCTGATCCTTCCTCTCTATCTGGCCTTCTCATACTCTTAGCTGCGACTCAAGTCCTTTTTCAGGCTGAGAAATCATGAGAGTCCAAATCACTCTCAGGGCAGAGAGGTAAAGATTGTGCCTCTAAACTGCAAATCCCAACATACCAGACAGTTCTCGAATTCCTATTACAAATCAATCAATAAACACTTATTAAGTACCTACTGTGTACCAAGGACTGTGATATGAACTGAGGATACAAGACAGAAATGCAACCGTTCCTTGTCCTGATGGAGTTCACTGCCTGCAGGAGCTAAGTAGTAAAATAGAATGCTTGGCTTGGAGTCAGGAAGAACTGAGCTCAAATTAAGCCTCAGATCCTTACCAGCTGTGTGACCATGAGCAAATCATCTAATCTATCCCAACATCAATCAACATTTATTAAGTGCCTACTATATGCAAGGTACTATATTAAGTGCTAGAAATTTAAAGAGAGGCAAAAGGTAGTTCCTGCCCTCAAGGGGCTTACAATCTAACATGGAGACAACATGCAAACAAATATCTACAAAGCAAGCTGTATACAGGATAAATAGGAAATAATTCAAAGATAAAGTCCTGGAATTAAGAGGGGTTAGAGGAGGTTTCTCATAGATGGTGAGAAATGGAGAGATGGAGACCCCCTAAATTGGTTGGGAGGATCAAACGAGATGATGTTTGTAACTTTGAAAACCTTAAAGCGTTATGTAAATGCCAGTGCTTATCATCTTCAGCTGACAAAAATTCATGTGAGTAGTACACAATGAAACATAATGAGTGTGTCAGAAGCTTCAAGAACAGCCCTTTAGGAGGTCCAGGGCAGAGGACAGGAGGAAACTACCAGGAGCATTTGGGTAAGGGATGGACTGGATAGCCACGGGAAGCTTCTTCAAACCTGGAGATCCTGGGCCCTGGAGGTTCATGCTCTCGGTGACTTTTCTTCTAGTTCTCTGACACACCAGCCCCTCAAGGGATCACTGGCTCCTAGACCAAGAGATGGGAAGGAGCTCTGCCTAGATGCCATCTACCTTCCCCCAACCCTCTTACAAATGAAGAAATTAGCTGTGGGATCATGAGAACCTTCTCTGAGCCTCAGTTTCCTCAGCTGCCAAATAGAGATGATAAGACTCACATCCACTACTCCATCTTTCTGTGTATCTCTAGCACCTAGCGGGGTGCCTGGAACACAGTAGGTGGCTAATAAATGCTCACTGACTTGCTTATTGACTTGACTTGACAGACGTGTCCAGAGGACCACAAATCAGAGCTGCAAAGGAGCTAACAGTCATCTCATCCAACCTCTCATTTTACAGAAAGGGACACTGAGACTCAGGGAAGGTGAAGGTCACCCCCGTGGCAGGTGGCAGAGCTAGGATGCAAGCCCACAGTCCTCTAACTCCAAATACAGCCGCTGATCCTCATGCCCCTTCCCCACCCATTGAGCCTTGGAAGAGCTATGAATTAAGGAATCCAGAGACTCCACCTCTGACCTCGCTTCAGTCACAGCCTGGCTCTGACATGACCCTTCCTTTCAGGAGCTCACGATCTTCCAAAGGACTGAGGAGCCGGCTCTGCACATGATAAGCACTCTAATATCAAATGTTTATAAATCACCTACTATGTACTTGGCCCCAAATGCTGGGGATACAAAAAAAAAAAGCCGAGACAGGAGTTGGTTGAGTACACTGGGGGCCAACCGCAGTGCCTCAGACACAGGGAGTGTCTGATACTTGATCCTCACAGCAATACTGAGAGGCAGATGATATTATTATCCCCACTTTACAGATGAGGAAACTGAGTCTGAGAGAGATTAAGTGATAAGCAAGTCCACCGGACACCAGAGTCCACCCAGATAGTAAGTGTCTTGTGGCAGAATTTGAACTCAGGTCTTATTGACAGCAAGTTAAATGCTCTAGCTACTGTCCCTTCTTGCTGCCTCAATGAATGAATGAACAGAACTTCTCTCTGCTTCTTGCTGGGCCCAGAAAAAGAGGTTAAGGATCTTGCTCACACAGTCAGTCAGTGACAGCATCGGGATTTGAACTCACACCTCCTCTGACCACAGACCTGACCCCCTCTCAGTGCCACATGCTAATTCTCTGCTGTGGGATCCTGGCCAGCCCACATGGGAAGACTGCCTTCATCAGCAAACAGCTCCATCTCCTTGGTGGGGTTAGGGGCAGGGTGGAAGAGAAACCATCTGGGAGTCACAGAGAGCCAATGCTAACGTGGCATGTGGCATGTGGACCACCAGGCAAACCCCAAGCCGTCTCCTGGGAAGGAAATAGGTCATGGTGGCTCCTGGGGCTGTCTGCTGGTGGTGAGACCCATCTCCCCTCCTCAGGCTTTGCTCTCCTGCTCCTTCCCTCACAACCTGGGGCCTGTCTCTGGGGGAGGCCCACCATCGGGGTGGAGGTGGGAGTGTCAGGGAAGCCTCAGTTTCTTCCTCTGTAAAATGGGGTGTCTCCTCTTTGTACTCCCTGCCTCCCAGGCTGCAGTGAGGAAAGCTCTGATGAACCTCAGGGTTCTAGAAAAGTGGGAGTTGGCACCACAGTTCTCCACTCTCCCCTCTCTAAGAATAGGAGCCCAAAGATTCACCCAGTCCAGCCCTCTTACAGGATAAAGGGGGAAACTGAGGCATGGCAGGGGAGGGGGTGACTTGCCTTAGACCACACAGCGGGTTGAAGGAGGCAGGATTCAATAGAGGAGGGGGTGAGTAGGCACTGGAGGGGAGGGCTTGGAGGGAGAAGGGGGGAGAGGGAGAAGCTATCTCCTCGGCACTCCCTCCCACCCTGGGGTCATGCCACACACTCCTCCTCCTGGTCCGGGGGTTTAGAGAGGCAATGTGGCACCGTGGAAAGGATAGTGATCCAAGCTCAATCAGCCAACCAGCAAGCATTTATTAAGCACCTACTGTGTGCTAGGCTCTGTGTTAGGTGTAAAAATGAAAGAATCCTTACTCCAACGAGCTGCCATTCAGATGGGGGAGACATGTGCATACAGAAATACATATGGAATAAATATAAAATGGCAAATACAAATATATTAAAAAGTAGCTAAAGACAAGAGAGTTGGGGAAGGAGTAAGGGAGGGCCCTGAAGTTGAAGGGCTCAGGAGAGGTTTGGGGCAGAAGATGGTGCCTGAGCTACATTTTAAAGAAGAGTGGGGAGGGTCCCCAGGCCTGGGGGACAGAGGACCCGAGTTCAAATCCTCATTTACTGTACATAAACTGTAACATTTACTAGGGCGCCAGGGTATTAAAGGACTTTGAGTCCATGACACCCTGTCGTTAGTGGAAGGACCTGGGAACATCATTCAGGCTGGAAGGAGAGAAGGCTCAGGGAGAAGCTGTGGGGCAGAATGAAGCAATCTTATTCTCAAGGAACTGACAGAGAGACCTACTTTGGTGGAGGGATGTTGCCCTGGTTTCTTGAAGTGTGGCAGTATTCTCTTCTGAGCCAGAACTGTCACTCCTGCTTTGGGAAACTGTGATTGGGGACATCCCTTGTGTCCCACGGGCGATCCATGAGACAAAGTTAATTGTGGGAGCTGGGGGTGGGGCAGAAGTAGCTGCTCCTCTCAGAGCGACTCGGATTGGAGGGAAGGGGGCCTAAGGAGAAGAGGGTCACAGCCACAGGATCTTTCAAATGTACAGTCCTTGAGAGTAGGGGTTGCTTCATTCTGTTTGCATCTCCCTGGCTCCCAACAGGAAATGAATAAAAGCTTGATTGATTGGCTGATAATTGACCAGACATTTGGATGGGAGAGATGCATACATATAAAAATACATACGGAATAAATATAAAGCTGGCAAAAACAAATATATTAAAAGTAGTTAAAGACAAGGAACTTGGGGAAGAGGGAGGGAGGGAGGGAGGAAGAACCCTCAAAACTGAAGGACTCAGGAAAGGTTTGGGGCAGAAGATGGTGCCTGAGCTACCTCTTAAAGGGTGGCTGCGCCAGACACTATCGGGGACCCCAAGAAGAGGTGCCCCTAAGCTACCCCGTCAGATGTCAGCATCCTGAAGCAAACTCTCTTTGGCCCCAGGCTAGTTCTGTCTCTGCACCCCCTGTTCTTCGAAGACAGTGATTTTCCACTTTTTCCTCCTCATTATCTTCACATCTCCACACTCCCCACACCCACTACAGTTGATCCCATTTAACAAGGGCTTTTCCCTCTTGCCCAAGCAATCAACAGATGGAAAGTCGGCTGTTTCTGGGAGGGTAGCCCTATTTAGCCATCCCTTCTTCTCCAGTGGGATTAATGTGCCTCTAATCCCTGTAATCCCCTGGACAATTTGAGCCATAATCCCTCTGTTTCAAGCAATATCCAGATGGCTTCCGTGGGAGAGCCCAGATCCCAGAGGAGGCCCACTTCCTGGCCTCTCCTCTGCTCAGCAGCATCTCCCCATCCCCAGTCTAAGCCTTGGAGTAGCAGCTCAGCCTGGGGAAAGGCGGAATGCCCCATCTTCAAGCCCCTGCCCATGGCCAGAGGGCCTCAGAGATGCTCTCTTCCACCTGCACCCCAGCCTACCTCCAGTGGCCCTACCCAGAAAATGCGAGTATCTGAAATGGGGAATATCTAGGAAGCAAGCAAAGTTCCCTCCAAGTTCTTACAAATATTTATTAAGCAGTTACTTGTGTGCTGGGCACTGGGGCAAGCATTTCAAATATAAAGAAAAGCTCCCTCAAGGTCTCATATTCTAATGGGAGAGACATTTATGAAGAGCTATGTCCATACAGGCTATCTACTGAGTGAAAAGTTATCAGAAAGAGGAGGGTTTTGGGTGGGGAGGGGAAGTGGGATGGAAAATACGCCTCCCATAGAAGGTGGGATTTGAAGTGAGTCTTACAGGGAGTCAGGAAAGCTTGGAGATGGTGGAGGTGAGGATGGAGAGTATTCTGGGAATGAGGGACAGGGAGTAGAAGGGTAAAAGAAGGGTCTGAGTTATGGGGGACTCGGAACAGTGAAAATCACTCCCAGTTCCCCAGCCTCTTGAGTTTCACCTTGTTCTCTTGTCTTTTTCATCCCTGGGAGGCTGAGAGACAGTGGTGCCCTGGATAGAGTGCTGGACCCTGAGTTTGGATCCCACCTGGGACATCCACTAGTTGTCTGACCCTAGACAAGACACTTCCACTAAGGATGCTATGAATAAACTGCTGAATCCAGAGTCATGAAAATCTGAGTTCAAATCTACATCAGACCCTTACTACCTGTGAGACCCTGGGCAAGTTCCTTCACCTCTGTCTGCCTCAATTTGCCATCTGTAAATGAGGGAGTTGGCCCCCCATGACCTCTAAGTTCCCTTCAGGCTCAAATCTAAGGTCCTTTGATCCCTCTCTGGGTCTCAGTTCCCTCACCTGTACAATGGGGATAATTCTCCCAGACAACACTTATCTTCCCCACCCACTGCCAATGAGGGGGAGACCTTCCCCTTCAGGGCCTCCTCAGGCTCTGGCATCATTTACTCTGCTCTAGGCCCTCAGGTCCCTTTTATCTCAAACATTCTGTGATTCCGTTATTATGGGAGGGATTTCTCCTCCCAGCTTGAATTCATCTCCATTTGTCTGCTCTGGGAATAATCGCATTAGAGAGATGATATGATGAATGAATGGTCCTAGCCAGCCACCTCCCAAGCCCAGGCAGAATCAGGGCAATCTGATCACAATTAGCCTCTCCAGGGCTTAACTTACAAGACCTTCCCTGGGGTGGAAGGTTAAAACCCATTGGGACCAAGCAAGTGGGCTGCCCTGCCCAGGCACAGGACAACAGCCACATCTGCTGACACCCAGACACACAGCAGACCTGGGGGTGCTGATTTCAGGGGGGGGGTAATGCTAAACTATGCCAGTGCATTCCCTCCAACCATCTGGCTGCCAGCAAGCTTGGACTGAGTACCTTTGGCATTATGTGCAGAGCCTTAAGTGATGACTTGGAAAGATTTTAAAAGCTCGAAAATGGAACATCATAGACTCTCCGAGCTGGCAGGGACTTCAGAGACCTCTAGTCCAGTCCCTACAAGAACAGAACATGCCCAACAAGGGGGCATCTGATCTATTCTGGAAGACTAGAGAACTCACTATGCTCCAGAGTGCTACATTTCACTTTGAGATAGCTCAGGAAGTTTTTCCAAACTTATATCAAGCCTCAGTTTGCTTCTTCGGAACCCTCACTCTGCCCCAGTTCTGCCCTGCGGGGTCCTCCTCCCTCAGCTCCCAATCTTCTCCAGGCTAAACGTCCCTATCCTTTCAAACAGTCCTTACAGGCTAGGTACTCAGGGACCTTCAGTTTAATCAAGACATCTTTCCTAAGAAGAGGTGCCTAGAACAAAGCATGGAGAGAGGGAGAGGAGCAAGCATCCTGTCTCCCTCTGCACTTCTCTTAATAAAGTTCTGGACATCATGCTGATGGGGGCAGTCAGGTGATACACTGGATAGAGCATGGGCCTGGAATCCAAAAGACATGAGTTCAAATTTGACCTCAGACACTTACAAGATATGTGACCCTGGACAAGTCATTTAACTTTGCCTCAGTTTCCCCATCTATAAAATGAGCTGGAGGAGATGGCAAACCTCTCCAGTATCTCTACCAAGAAAACCCCAAATGGGGTCACAGAGAGTCAGATAGGGCTAAAATGAATGAACAACAACAATAATCATGATGGTGATGAAATTCTGGCCCAGAAGAGATTGCATTTAGAATCACAGACCTCAGAGGACACCAAATCCAACTCTCTCTTTTACAGATGAGGGAGTGTTTTGTCCAAGGTCAAACGGGGGTAAGCATCAACGCTGGACTTCAAGCCTTGGTCTTCCAGTTCCAAAACCCAGTGTTCTACCTGACCTGTGCCGGCTCTCAAACTAAGGACTCATGGGGCCCAAGGGGCATTTTCATCACAGTTCTGGCTTGAAGTCAAAGGCTTCAGAAGAGAAAGACAGATTTGGAAAGCAAACAGCTCGTTAAGAAAGATGGTATCTCAACAGGATTCAGATTTCTGGACCAGAGCTTCAAATGAAGGCTCCTGGCCGTAGTGGAGGACGGAATGAGCTTTTCTTTTTCTCTTTTATTAAATGATACAGGATATTCCTAAAGTCTGGACACATAGAAAATTTCATTAACTAACTATGCATATTTTCAAGAAATGAAATGAGGTAAATTTTCAACATTTTATTTAATTAGCATAAATGAGATTTCATAAGAAGACATGGGAGACACATAGGAACTCTCATTAATTAATTAAATTAGGTTAATCTCATTAATGCAGAAAATAGTCCCAAAAGCTAATAAAAACTTTTATTCCATATGTAACTGTCAAGCTAAAATTTATGCTAATTAAATAAAATGTTGAAAATGTTATTTCTTGAAAATATGCATAGTTAATGAGATTTCCTATGTGTCCAGACTTTAGGAATACCCTGTAGATGTGTCTTAGCAACACAATTTAAAATATGAACTTAAATCCTGTGCTCTTGATACATTTTTTCAATAAATGTTCCCCATTCATTCCCAGCAACAATGATTTTGATAGGAGTCCTGCACCACCAACACAGTATGCTGAATTACTTTTTTTAATGACAAGACCCTAAATGTGATACATTTGCACCATTCTTTTTGGAAGTGTAGTTCAGTGTTGGCAATTTAATTCTGATCAATACCACTGCACAGCAATAAACTATTTTAAGAACACATATGGTGCATTATAGCAAATATTCCTTCTTGTCTTAGTTTGCAAAAATCTGTTCCTTCTTCTATTTCTCTTCCTCCAATTGATCAAATAAAAACAAACCCCCAAAATAAAACGCGCACACACACACACACACGTATATATGCAAACTACTGCAGTGTTTGGCAAAAAAAAACAAAAAACATTTCCACATTGGCCATGTCTGAAAATGTATTTCTCTGTCTGCATTTCAAGTTTATCACTTCCTTTGTTATGAGATGAGTGGTGTACTTCATCTTAATCTTTTTAGATTTTTAGTTTATCATTGTGTTGATCAGAATTCCAAAGTTTTTCTATGACATTTTTCTCTATAATGTTGCTATCATTGTATAAATTTTTCTCATGGTTCTGTTCCTTTTTCTCTGCATTCATTCATAGAGGTCTACCCAATTTTCTCTGAAATCATTCATTTCATAATTTCTTATGGTTGATTAATATTCTATTACATTCATATGTCATAATTTATTTAGGCATTCCCCAAAAGAAGACTTCCCCTTTGTTTACTATTTGGGGTTATCATGAAAAGATCTGCTATAAATATTTTTGCACATAGGTCCTTTTCCTCTTTTTGTTTTTATTTCTTTGGAGGTATAGGCATATACTGGGTTATTTTTAGTAACTTCTTGGGCATGGTTCTAAATTGTTTTCCAGAATGATTGGACCAGTTCACAGTTCCACCAACAGTGCATTAGAGTATTGGCTTTCCCCAGTCCCTCCAGTATTTGTTGTTTTCCCTTTGTCAGCTTTGCCACTCTGACAGGTTTGAAGTGGAATATCGGTGCCATTTTAATTTTCATTTCTCTAGATATTAGTGATTTAGAGCATTTTTATATGGTTGCTGATAGCTTGGATTTATTCCTTCGAAAAATGCCTCTGTTGGGGTGGCTAGGTGGTACAATGAATAGAACACTAGCCCTGGAGTCAGGAGGACCTGAGTTCAAATCTGACCTCAGACACTTGACACATTTACTAGCCATGTGACTTTGGACAAGTCACTTAACCCCAATTGCCCTCCAAAAAGCAAAAAAAAAAAAAAAAAAGGAGAAAAATGCCTCTGTCATATCTTTCAATCAGTTACAGATTGGGGAATGGCTCTTAGTTTTATATGTTTGATTCAGTTCCTTATCTTGGAGGTTCCTTTATCAGAGAAACTTAGTTCAATTCTATTTTTTTTTAATTTCATGTAACAATTACCCATTTTATCTTATGTGATCCTCTCTATTGTGTAGACATGAAGTCTTTCCTCATTCATGGGTCAGAAAGGTCATTTCTTCTTTCTTCTAATTTGTTTACGGTGCAGCCTTTTATATCTAGGTAATATGTGCATTATAATGCACAGCTTATTTTGGTGTATGGTGTGAAGGTATGATCTAAATGGAATTTCTGCCAAACCATTGTCTAGTTTTCTCATAATTTTTTGCTAAATAGTGAGTCTTTCTCCCAGGAACTTGGGTCTTTGGATCTTATCAAACCCTAGGCTGCTGTTTTTGCTCACTTCTGTATGTTGGCATCTAATCTGTTTCACTGATTGACCTCTTTTTTAAACCAGTACCAGATCATTTTTGCTCTGATCACCACTTTGTAGTATGGTGTATGATCTGGTACTGATGGACCGCTTCCTTCACACTTTTTTCATTATTACACTCAAGACTCTTGACCTTTTATTCCTCCATATGAGTTTCATTAGTGATTTTTCTAGCTCTATAAAATGAACTGGTACAAATTTATCTCCCTAGAGTCTTGCAAAACTAATCAAAAGAATGTTAAATTGGAAAGGTATGGAGAGAGAGAAAACTGTCTATGTATATGTGTATAGATCTACCAAACTTGAGACCATGAAGAGAAGGAGTGAAGAGGCCCAGAAATTCACAGGAGACAAAATCTAGGAAAGGAGTCAGTCAGACCACTTCTGATGCTTTCTATCTGTGTGACCTTGGATGAGTCACTCAATCTTCCTAGGTCTCAGTTTTTCCTTACATAGAATGAAGGGGGTGAATTATATGACCTCTGAGGTATTTTCCATTTCTAGAACTATAATCCCATGGTTTATATAATTATATATAATCCCAATCCTATACAAATTCATGGCCTTACATATTTATACATAAATGCTCAAACTATTGTACTGGGGATCCTAAAGCCAAAAGTCAATTTGGACCTTATGAGTATAATGGACATTTGATAAGATGGGTCTGATGACTGGAATATGGCTCTGGATTGGCCCACTTTATAGGAAAGGAACAGACTAGGCAAAGGGGAGGAGGGGCAGGGTAACACTGCACATTAAGAAGATATAGTCATGTAAGGAAATCTAAGAAACAGAATGGGACAAACTCCAGACACTTGGACAGGAAGAGGAAGTAGATGAGAAGTTTAGTAAATGTATCACAAGCCCAGGACAGAGTTGTGGTACAAGTGATGAGAAGTTCAATTGTCTAGTCATCATCATCATCATCATCATCATCATCTCTCTCTCTCTCTCTCTCTCTCTCTCTCTCTCTGTCTCTCTCTGTCTCTCTGTCTCTGTCTCTTTATCTCTCTCTCTCTCTTTTCCTGTCTCTCTGTCTCTGCCTCTCTGTTTCTGTGTGTCTCCATGAACATTATAAAAACAAAAGCAGCTGATGCGGGATGGAAAGCTAAGCTTAAAAGGACAGTAATAAGAGTATACCTGGTTGTCCCTGAGGAGTCCAATTCCCCAGGCCCAGATGGAATCTGTGCTTGGGTCCTGAAAGAGCTGGTAGATGGGATTGAGGAACCACCGTCAGGGATCTTTGAGAAACTGAGGAGAATAGGAGAGAGTCTGCAGGTTTGAAAAGGACAGTTGTTGTGCCTGTTTCCTGGGGAAGGACAAGGGTGAAGTCTTCAAGTACTAGGCCAGCAAGTTTGACTTTGATTCCTGGAAAAATTCCATAAAGAAGCAATTGATGAATTTCTACAAAGAGAAAGTACTCATAGAGAGCCAGTCCAATTCATCTAACACACATGAATGAGCTGATATGTCATATCTAGATATGACACAAAGGATAGTCAGGGGTCCAATGTCAACTCTAACGGTGATCTTCAGTGGAATGCCCTAGAGATCTGCCCTTAGAACTGTCCTGTTTCACATTTTCATCAGTGGGGTAGATGAAAGCATAGGTAAAATGTTTATGAAATTTTCAAATGATGCAAAGCTGATGGGATAACAAACAGGTTAGATTCTCCCCAAAAATCTCAGCAGGTTAGAGCATGGGGTTAAAGATGCAATGCAGACAATAAAATTTGTAGGAACAAATCTTAAAACTTGAGTTTTAAAAATTGACTTCACAAGTACAGGATAAGATGAAAAAGACCTAGGGGTTTCAGTGGACAGCAAGCTTGAATATAAGTTCACAACATAACATAGCAGTTAACAAAAATGAGGCCTAGGCTAAGGAGGTGATCACTCCTCTGTTCTTGTTAGACATGTCAGGGATGTCATGTTGAATTCTGTCCGCCATATTTTAGGGAGGTACTTTGGAGAGTACCCAGAAAATGGAGACTTTATACATGGTGAGCACTTAAATGTTGGTTGCAGCTCAAGGTTCTTTTCAATCATATTTTCAGTTAATAGGCATTTATTTGTTCTCCCTCCCTCTTTTCCTCCCACCTCCTCATTGAAGAAGAAAAATTGAATGCTTATAACAAATACTGATAGTTAAGCAAAACAAATCCCCACATTGGCCATGTCCAAAAATGTGTCTCAGGTTGCATCCAATGTCTCTTCCCTCTCTGTCAGAGGTTAGGTGGCAGGCTTCCTCACCTGTCCCCTGGAATCAGGGCTGATCTTCACCTTCAATGATCTTAAGTCTTAGTTGGACTTTGTCACTTTGTTGCCCTCATGAAAATTGTTCTCCTGGTTCTGCTCACTTTACTCTGCATCAGTTCATACAGCTTTTCCCAGGTTTTTCTGAAACCATCATCTTCATCAAGTCTTTTATTGTTGTTGTTAATGTCGTTTCAGTTGTGTCAGACTCCGTAACCCCATTTGGGGTTTTCTTGGCAAAGATACTGGAGAGGGTTGGTCATTTCCTTCTCCAGTTCATTTTACAGATGAGGAAACTGAGGTAAACAGGGTTAAATGACTTGCCCAGGGTCACACAACTAGTGAGTGTCTGAGGCTGGATTTAAACTCAGGTCTTTCTGACTCCAGGCCCAGTGTCCTATGCAATAAAAGCTCCACCTAGCTGTCTTTCATCTTTTCTTACAGCACAATAAAAGCATTCTATCATATTCATATGACATAACTTGTTCATATATTCCCCAATTGATGGGCACCCCCCCCAGATTCTCATCCTTTGCAACTGTTAAAAGAGCTGCTATAAATAGTTCTGAATCTTTTCCTCCTCCTCTTCTTCTTCTTCCTCTTCCTCTCCTTCTTTTCCTTCCTCTCCTTCCTCTTCCTCTCCTCCTTCTCCTTCTCCTTCTCCTTCTCCTCCTTCTCCTTCTCCTTCTCCTTCTTCTTCTTCTTCTTTGAAGCTGAGGCCTGGAGAAATTAAGTGAGTGGCCCACAGTTACCTGGACAGGAAGAAGAGCTGGGATTCAAACCCAAGCCCTCTGACTTCAGATTCAGTGTTTTTCCCCTCACTGTACCATAGTGAGGACCTGGCTGTATGTTTCACTGCTCTGCCCCTCTTGAGATTTGTAAAATGAGGCAGTTGCTCTTGGGGACCTCTAAGTCCCTCCTGGTTATGAAAAGACACCCTCCTTCCACTGTGAGATCCATGAAGGCAGAGGTTACATCTTCTGTCACTTGTACTCTTTCCCTCCCAATGAGCCCAGGGACCTTTGCAGAGAAGGTGCTCGGCCTTCCCATGAATCTTGAAGGAGGAGATATGAGTTGTTATCAAATATGGTTGAAAAGCCAACAAAGGCTTGTTTTGTCTCTCAGGGAGGACTTTTCTATCCTGAGTCTGGGTGGGTGGGTTGGCTGGGGTGGGGGGATCTCTGGCTCTGCCCTCCCCCAAGTTAATCAGTCTGGCTGGGTCTCCTGACCAGGAGCAACCCTTTTTTTGTAGTCCCCTAAAGCCACCATAGAGACCAAAGATGAAATAGGAAAGAGGCAGTGCAGGGCACTGGAGAGGGTGCTAGATTTCAGGAATCCAGAGGCCTGGGCTCCGGTCCCAGGAATTTGCTTTGTGACCTTGAACAAGTCACTCCTCTCGGGAGCTCATTTTTCTCATCTTTAAAAGATGATGGTTAGATTAGATGACTTCAAAGGTCCATTCTAGTTAGGACATCCTACAGACTGATTTCCTTCCATTTTGGGTTGTTTTCACACTGGTGAAGCGTTTCCAATCTACACTGTGCCAGCAAAAGGTCTGGGTTCAAGGCCAGGTGTCCAGGGACTTACTTCCCCACCCTCAACCCCCACCTCCAGGAAATGGCAATGCTGATTTTCCCAAAGGCTTCTGGGAAAATATGATGTGGCTTTCCTGGGGAGCATCTCCCTTGGGTAGCCCAGGTATACCACCGGACCTGAAGGCGGTGAAAACCTGTGCTGGCCACAGGGTGGCGCCCCTATCCAACAATAATGATTGTGTGGGGCGAGCTTAAAGGGCCCACAGACCACAGTCAGAAGGGGCCTTGGAAATTGCAGCATCATTGCTATAGAATTGGAAGGATCTCCTAGACCAACCCTCTTGTTTTCCATAGCGGGAACCTGAGGGGCAGTGATTTACCCAAGGCTTGGAAATGGCAGAACCAAGACTGCAGCTCATGCCTCTTGACATTGACAACCAATGTTGCTTCCAAAATAAATATATTAGAAACCTTTAAGGGGTTACAAGAGAAAGAACATGACATCTCAGCCCTGAGTAAGACCACCAAGTCCAGCCCTGAAGCCAGATGGAATCGATCTATTCCCTCTTGCCCATGATGGCCTTTAAGACATTTAAAGACAATGATCGTAGCCTACGGACTGTCTGAGTTAGAAAAGATCTCGGAGCATTCATACCAAAAGAGGAATTCCCTCTATGACACTGCTTGTCAGTGGCTATCCAAGCGCCATCTGAAGACCTTGAGTGATGAGAAACTCACTACCTTTTTAGGCAGATTATTCTACTTCAAGAGAATATGGGGAACTAAAGGTAGGCAGAACCCTAGGGTCATGGAATCCAGAGCTGGGATGGGCACTGGGGACCATTTAGTACAGCTTGCTAATGTTACAAAATGGGAAACTGAGGAAAACAATGGGGAAGTGACTTAAGAGCAGAGAGTGACTTCATATGAGTCAAGACTAGAACCCGAGTCTCCTGACTCCCAAGCCATTATTCTTCTTACTTCACAACAGAGAGAAGGAAAGTGTCTGCCTGAAGTGGCCGCCACTTTATCACTATTCTTCCTAAACTATGTTCACCATAACTGAACATTATACCCCAGTTGTGGGTATAATGTTCCCCCAGGAACTAGCTGCTGAAGGAAAAGCCCTCAAGGAGCTTACATTCTAATACAAGACAACACATAGAGGGGAGAAGCCAAGGAGGTGTATTTTGGTGGGTTTTGAGTCAATTGTTGCTCTCAGAAATAAAGTAAGAAATGGGATTGGAGGCGAGAAAGAGAGAGGGAAAGGGTCGTCAAGGGATGGGGAAGAGGTGGTGGTTTGAAGGCCCTTGCTAGAAATGGCGAATGCTCACCAGTCTGAAACCCAGGGTCCCAGGGTAGAAAGTTGGATGGAGTGAGAGGTTGGAGCCCTGGAGCATGAGAGACTGAAAGTAGGGTGTAGGAAGGAGAAATAGACATAATAATGCTTCCCACTCCCTACCACATGCAGTTGGTTAAATTTAAACAGCATTATTGAGACTTTCTCTATCACTTAAGTCTAGATAATCAACAAAACATTAAGTCAAACCCTGATCTATAGCATTTGCCAATTTCCAAGGTATAAATGCTCGTACTGAAAATTTAACAATTGGTTCTCTCTAGCTCATAAAATCTGGTTGCAGCACACTACTGGTTATATGTCTTTAAACGTCTAAATGTTGAATGTTCTATGTGTGCTGGGTTCTATGGTTCTAGCATGCCAAAGTTCTAGGATTCTGAATGGTTCTAAGGGGATATTGCTTTAAAGTTCCATGTTGTTCTAAGGTTCTGTGATTTTTATGCAGAGACATCTCTAGCCTCCATACTTTTGCACAGGCTGTTCCCCATACCTAGAAAGCCTTTCCTCTTCACCTCTGCTTCCTACATCCCTCATTTCCTTCAAAATGCAGGCCAAGTGTCACTTTCTAGTCTACATGTGGCTTTTCCCAGGACCTCCAGTCATGAGTCTCCATGTATTAATTCTCTATATATTTCACATATTCTTTTATGTGCACATTTGTTTTCCCCAACAGACTGTAAGTTCTTTATGAGATAAGAGTGTGTCACTTTTGACTTTGTATCCAGCAAAATGCTCAGCACACAGCCGGTGCTCAATAAATGCTTGCTAATTGGTTGAGTGACTGATGAATAGCTCTGATGCTCTGTCCTTTCTCTCCCAGCCTGATGTCAGGCCTTGCATCCCTGGATGCCAAGACCTCCAGCCGCTTGGGAATCCTCACCGTGGCATACTACCTCTGGACCACCTTTGTCGCTGTCATCGTGGGCATCATCATGGTCTCCATCATCCACCCTGGTGGTGCAGCTCAGAAGGAAACCACCGGCCAGAGTGGGAAGCCCATCATGAGCTCAGCTGATGCCCTGCTGGATCTTATCAGGTAGTTTCATTTCTCTTTCATCCTCCACGGAGGCTGTTCTTAGTCTGGCTCCCAAGAGGGGGCTTCTTCTCTCTAGCCAGTCACCCAATAGGACACTCTGTTCCTGGCTTTAAAAAAGGGAGAGGGGGGATCTGCTGTAATATCTTCCCAAGGAAATTGCCAAAAGAAAATAATTCGTTTCTCAGTCATCTGGGCCCCTGGAGGGGTATTGACATGACTAATAAAAAAAAAAAAAGTCCGTCAACTAGCAAATAATCCGTTTGCACCGAGTCTTGGAATCTAAACCAATAAGCAAGATTTGATTGATTTCTGAGAACCTCTGTGTAAGATACGATGCCTGCCCTGAAGGAGTTTGCCAAGGAGCTAGGAGAAGCACTCAGAACTATTCAGAACTATTCAGAACCCTGGAAGAAAGCAAACAGACAGGCAGGAAAGGCAGGACATCCCCTCAAGTCTCTGCACTTAAGAATTTCCTTCTGCATTGTAAGAGTCAAGGTATTTTCTCAATGCTCAGATTGTTGGTGGTTGGTAGTGGGTGTCTCTCCCAGACAGAGAACTAGCTACAAAGTCAGTATGACCTGGGTTCAAGTTTAGACAAATCATTTAATAGAAATTTTCTGAGACTAGAAACTGAAAAATAAAGGCCAATATGTAATGGGACAGGAAGTTTATCTTATACTAATGAAATCTCAGGTCTGGTGAAAAATAAATAAATAAATAAATTATGTGCAAGGCACTTGGCTTACAAACTAGTCCCTGCCTCTCCTGCCAAAACAAAAGGCAAAGGGAGATTCTTACCTGAATCATCAGCAGATGACCTCAACCCCCACAGCTAGCCAGAAAGCTGGTTAGTCTAGCATGCTGTAATGCCCAAACACTGGCAGATATAGAAGTCTGACTAGTGTAGAATTTTCTTTAAAGCAGAGGCTAGAAGTCATTAACAGAACTGCACAGCTTTTCAAAGGCAAACCAACTCGCTCACTTTGTCCTGTTCAGTTCCTGGCCCAGAACTCCGTTCATTTGTAGTCTCTGTCCAAATATACCTGCTGATAGGACAACCCCATGTGGGTCTTCTTGCTGTGGTGACTGATTTACATCCTCTAAACTTCTTTAGGAAAGGGTCATAATCTGTGTCAACATCCACTCCTCTATCCATTTCCCATTTTTTGGCATCAACTTATTATTATTTAAGTCTATCAGTTTGGAGTTATTTTAATGAATAAGAACATATCTTGTTTTTATTTTTATTCTGCTTTTCAAGAGGATGGGTCCCTTTTAATCCTTGCTTTAAGTCTTTTTTTTTTAATAATTTTAATTTATTTTCTTGGTTACATCATTCATTTCCACAAGGTTTTGAGTTACAGATTTTCTCCCCTTTTTGCCCCTACCCCCCAGCCCAGAACATTGATCCCACTGTAAGGCCCCTCCCACAATCTGTT
>CM053593.1:20400371-20450581 GCA_028646575.1 Pseudocheirus occidentalis
CCTTCCTTCCTTCCTTCCTTCCTTCCTTCCTTCCTTCTTTCCCACATACAGCCTTTGGTTAACAAGGATCATGAATCTAAATCTGTGTCATTTATACTGTGGGGGAGACAGGGAAAGGAGGAGCCATGGTCTCCACCCTTGATGACCTCCCAGCTGCCCCAGATGATGGTGGAGAGAGCCCACCCTACGGCATAGAGGAGGGCTGGCCTGGTGGGAGGGGAAGGAGGGGGAGGGTTGGACTCTTGTGTTGTTGGGTGTGAGGGTCATGGATGGGCTGGGAATACCTTTGTGTGTGTGTGAGGGGGTTGGAGGTCAGAGCTGTAGGCTAGGCTTCATCTCACCCTCCCCCAGGTCCGTCTACCTTCACAATAACAAGCTGGCCGACGCAGGGCTCCCAGACAACATGTTCAATGGCTCTCATAATGTGGAGATCCTCATCATGTCCAGCAACTTCCTCAAGTATGTGCCTAAGAACCTGCCCCGGGCCTTGTACAAGCTGCACCTGAAGGTGAGGGAGGCTGGGAGTGGCCTGGCCTTGGGGAGAGGGCAGAGGGGACAGAGAGCTCTGGGAGGCCTTCCTGGAGGAGATGGTGCCAGAAGGCCTCTGGGGGATGTGAGAGGAGGGGGAGCAGGTTAGAGACGGGGAACTCTCCCTGAATAACTTCAGTTTTTTATTGAAACATGAGACCAGGTTCTCGTCTGAGAAGGTGGGAAAAAGGAAGCCCTGGGAGATTTGAGAAGGGATGGAATGGTTAATTAGGGAGCTGTAAAAGGATTGTGTAGATGAGGGCCCAGTTAATTAAGGGGCCTTGTGGGCCATCAGCAGCTTCCTGATTCTTCACATTCATTCAGCAGCATGTGAGTAGGAGTAAAGGTGGTAGGAGCGACCCAAGGCTGAGGTTCGGCAGGGTGATCAGTGAGGCTGCAGAGAAGAGGACAGTGTCCTTTAGGACTGGTTCCCCAAGGGTTCAAGAGTAGATGGATGCAGCAGGGAGATCAAGCCAGTGCAAGTCTGATGGCCTGGGAAAGACCCAGGGGGGCCAGAGGACTGGAGCTCATGGTACGGACGGAGAACTGTGGCTGAGTGAACCTCGAAGGAGGAGAGATTGCTGAGGGATGGAGAGGACGAGCTTGGAAGTGACCAGGAGTGGCCCCATCTTCATTCTGAGAGTAGGCGGAGGGAGGGATGAGAGAAAGGGCAGCCAGTGCTGGAAGTGGGAGGCCAGGAGGTGGCATAGTTAGGAAGGACCCAGGTCTCAGTGAGAACCAGGAGATAAAAGGATGAAGAAAGGAAAAGGTTTAAGATGAAGGGAATTTATTGTGGATCAGGCAGTCTAGAATCCCCATCACTGGGCTGGTGAAAGCCTGGCCCTCCTGCCCCTTTGCCCCTCCCCAAGACTTCCTTCCTGTCCTGCTTGCTGTAGTCTCCAAGGCTCCCTCCCCTCATGCCCCCTTCCTACCCTCTCTCCTCAGAATAACAAGTTGGAGAAGATCCCACCAGGAGCCTTCAGCGAGCTCACCAGCCTTCGGGAGCTCTACCTACAGAATAACTACCTGACCAATGAGGGCATGGACAATGAAACCTTCTGGTGAGCCTCCTCCTCAGGTCACAGGGTCAGAGCTTTAGAACTGGGAGGGACCTTAGGAGCCCTGGAGGCCAACCCTCTGCTTTTACAGATGAGGAAACTGAGGCCCAGAGATGTGAAGGGATTTTCCCAGTCAGACGGATAGTAAGTGGCTGAGCTGGGATTTGAACTCAGGGTTTTCTACTACACCATATCCAGGGTCTCCCACTTCCAGCCCCAAGGTTGGCCAGGCTCATTCTCTCGACCCCCAAGCCTGGCTGCTCTTCTCCCCTCCAGGCCTGATGAACCCCTTTTCTTGGGAAAGCCCGTTGTTAAGGAAAGAGCCATGAGTTTGAAGGCTGATGAGTAGGGCCCTTGGGAAGCTGCTGCTCCCCTACAGGCTTTGGCTGTTAACGATGGTGCACATTCCCCTCACCCTTCACGCTTTACAGATGGGGCTGCCCATCAGGTGAGCTAATGTCTGGGTAGCACTTGGCAAGGGTTACATCACACCCCTATATAAAAGTGAGCTGCTATGATGAAGGCTGTTTACCAGATGCTTTCTGCATAACGCCTGTGGCAGGTGGCTAGTGTAAATATGATCATCTGGGGCTCAGAGGTGGCCTGACTTACCTGTGCTCACACAGCTTGCTCATGGATGTGTCTTCCAAAGCCCCTCAGGGACTTCCAAAGTTCTCTGGGACTCTCGCTTCCCTGGCCTACCCTGAGTGCCAGAGTCACTGTAGGATCATCTGAATGTGAGCCAAGGGCAAGAGAGATGTCTGCCAGGACAGCTGAACAGTCTGTCCCCAGCTCACCATCCTCAGATGCAGATCAGGTCTGACTCACAGGGATGTGGCAATTTCTACCAGGATTAGCAAAATTACAATCAGTTAGCACAAATTTATTAAATACCTTCTAAGGGGGATCAAGGGATAGAAGTAAAATTGTCCTTGCCCTCAAGAAGTTTCCATTCCACTGAGGGAGATGACAGTATTCCAGACCCATATAGAACAGATGTGAGGGAGCCCTGGAGAGGAAGGTTGGCAGCTGGGGGACCAGACAAGGCATCCTGAAGAAAGGTGGAATTTGAGCTGAGTTGTGAAGGAAATCAGGGATTCTAAGAGATGGAGAAGAGGAGGGCAAACCTTCCAGGCATGGCATGGAGATGGGAGATAATGGGTCATGGGTGAGGCCCAGGGGAGATCAGGACACAGCACATTGAGTCCTGGGGGAGGGCAGAGAACAGGTGGCTTTAGCAGCATCACTGAGGCTTGGCGAGTAGCTGCCTCTTATCCTGGTCTGGATAAAGGCCCAGGCTGGACAACAGCCACGCTACACACTTTCCAGAACATCCCTTAGAGATCTAAGAAGGTCTGGGACCGACAAATGCTAACTTACCATATCCAGAAGAAACCATGGGGGTTAATGTTGCAGCTCTGAGTCTGGGAACCCCTGAAACCAAAGGACACATTTAAATATGAAAACCCAACAAGGTACCTGGGCAAAGTCAGGGTTGGGGAAAAGAAGGTTTTGGCTGGTCCAGCCCCTCATGGTTTTAGATTGGGTCTGGGAGTCATGAGACCTGGGTTCTAGTACTGGCTCTGTGAGCCTAGGCAAGGGGCTTCATCTTTTTGAAGCTCGATTTGTTCACCTGTGACATGGGGAGAGTAATTTTGACATTCCTCGCCTCATAGAGCTCTTGTGAGGAAGGTGGTTCTTAGCCTTAAGCTGCTGTAGGAGATGACAATGAGAACAGCCCCGGCTAGTGCCAGTGCTCTCTTGTTCACTCCCTTTATCATCTGAAGAAGCCTGTAGAAGGCCTCGCCCCAGCACCGAAGGAGCTGTGGTCCCTCTGGTTACACAAGGACCCTATTTAGAGCTGATCCTCCAAGGCCCAGAGTCAGCCATGAGCTCTGTGACAAAGACTCAGCACCTGAAATGGAGATTTGGGGCCTGACTCTCCTATGCCACATGTGACCCTGGACAGCACCATTTCCTCATTTGTAAAATGGAAAGCACAGTCTAATCCTCAAACGATTCTACAGGATATGATGCTGCAAAAATGCAAGCCATTGTGACGATGATGCTGGTGGAAAGGGAGAGATCTGCCATCTCCACTCTCATGCCCCCTGCCTCAGCTGGAGGGAGTGTGGTCTGGGGCCAGTTTTTCTCTGAAGGCCTGGGGCAGGCGCCAAGTCCCTGGCCTGCTGCTGACCTCTGGGTCTTGTGCTGGAGAACTGGGGCCAGAGCTTGTCAGGCCACGCCGGGGGCTCCCAGCCAGAAGACTCCCAGACATTTCCAGTAACTCCCCTGTCCTCAGAGAAGTTGGCTGTTGGCAGGGTTAGGTTTCTTAAACTTGGGAGAATTCTGGACTCTGTTGGCCCCTAGGGTGAGGAGGGGAGGAGGAGGCACGTGGACTGAACAGTCTTTTTGGAGGAAAGTGGGACGAAGTGGAAGATTGGGGCAGTGAAGAGGGAGCTGAAAGGTGGAGTGGGGATAGCCAGCTTGGAGTGGCAGAGCAGAGGGAGATGGCAGGGGGCCCTTGAGAGGCCTAGGATTGAGTCCTGTCTCTGATACTTCCTGGCTGTGTGACTGGGGGCATGTCAAGACACTGCTTGAGTTTGTCTCCTCTTCTATAAAACAGGAATCATCATGCTAAGAGATGACTCTTTTTTTCTCCAGAGTTTGGTTCTATTCAACAAACGTTAAAGGTGTAGAGATGAGGAATGGCCTGTGGCGTTTGGGGGGCAGCAAGTAGGCCAGTCTGATCATAACCTAGGACATGTGAAGGGAGTGGTATGAAATAAAGGTGAAAAGTTAGGTGGGAGCCAGATGGTAGATGCCTTTAAATGCCACACCAAGGAGTTGGTATTTTAACCCTTAGGCAGTAGGGAGCCATTCAAGATTTTTGAGATGGGGAGTGACACGGCCAAGCCTGGACTTCAGACATATCACTTTAGCAGCTTCATGGAAGAGGGATAGAATCGGGGAGAGCCTGGAGGCAGAAAGACCGATTGAGGCCAATTATTGCAGTAGCCTAGGGGTGAAGTGAGAAGAGTCTGCAATGGGGTGGGAGGACTGAGTGAGTAGAGGGAAGGAGGGAAGGATAGTGGAGCTGAATGGACAAAACTTGGTTGGATCCAAGAAGTGAGGGTCAATGAAGTAAAAACATGCTTCTTGACTTGCCTTGGAGGAGAGAAAAAAGCCAGAGATTATTTAGGGTTTATGACTCCTGGAAAGATAGTGACACCCTACAAAGAAATAAATAGGGGGTGGGTTTGGTGGGGAACAAAATGACTTCATTTTGATCTCCTTGATTCAGTCCCACACCTTGGGTTGGAGCTGTCCAGCAGGCAACTGGTGAATCTGAAGGATTGCTTGGGACACAGACTGGGGCTGGATGTAGAGACTGGGGTCATCTGTGCAGAGGTCATGGAACCCATTTGAGATGATGAGTCTGAGGCTTTACTTAAATAGTTAACCTTGGTAACAGAAGTGTAAGGATAAGAGTAGGGACTGTGCTTATGATTTCACTGATACAAAGAACTCCCAGGTGAGGAAAATTTCTTTACCAATAAAGGTCACACCTTCCTTGCAATGTAGAAAGTTACCTAGAGCATTGAGAAATGAAAGATCTTGCCCAGGGATGTCAGAAGAGGGCCTCCAACACAGACCTTCCTGACTTTAAGGCTAGCCCTTTATTTGTAGACTGCTTAGGGGCCAAGGTTGCTGATTTATAAGTGCTGACTAGAATTTGGATTTTGACTCTGATGAGCCTCAGTCTTGCCTTCCCCTTCTTCTTCCAGGAAACTTTCCAGCCTGGAATACCTTGATCTGTCCAGCAACAACCTGTCTGAGATCCCTGCAGGCCTGCCCCGGAACATTGTGCTTCTGCACCTGGAAAAGAATGCCATCCGGACAGTGGGTCCCGATGTGTTGACCCAGATCCGGAATCTGGAGTACCTGCTACTTCATAGCAATAAGCTCAAGGCTAAAGGCATCCACCCGCTGGCTTTCCAGGGCCTGAAGAAGCTTCACACCGTGCACCTGTACAACAACGTCCTGGAGCGGGTGCCCAGTGGGCTCCCCCGTCGGGTTAAGACCCTTATGATTCTCCACAACCAGATCTCTGGGATTGCCCGCAATGACTTTGCAACCACCTACTTCCTTGAGGAGCTCAATCTCAGCTACAACAAAATCACGAGTCCCCAGATCCATCGGGATGCCTTCCGCAAGCTGCGGCTGCTCAAGTCCCTGGACCTGTCAGGAAACCTTCTGCAGACGCTGCCCCTGGGCCTTCCCAAGAATGTACAGGTGCTCAAACTGAAGAGCAATTACCTGGGAGCCATCGCCCGCGGTGCCCTGGCCAGCATGGCCCAACTGCGGGAGCTGTACCTCACCAACAACAGACTGAAGAGCAGAGCGGTGACCCCGCGCACCTGGGCCGACCTCAGCAGCCTCCAGGTAGGGCTGCCCACCGGCCCCACAGCCTGGGCACTATGGAGGTTGAGGTGCTGGGGCTACAGCCAGAGAACGGGTTGGGCAGGGGCTTGTGGGTGCACAGGATCTGGGGGTTAGAGCTGGGAGGAACCTGGGGGATCATCTAGGTCAGGGTGGCCTGATCTAGGCCAATCTGTCCTCTTCCAGATGGGAAGACTAAGGTCCACAGAGATCTGTGACTTGTTCCAAGAACATACAGATATGAATTGGCCAAACTGAGACTGGGAGCCTTTGGACTCCAGTTATAATCTGGGGTTTATTAGAACACTCAAGGGGATGGGGAGGGTCTGGGCTGTGTCTCCCTATCCTTCCTACCTAACCACTCACCTCCTTCACCTTCAACCTCCTGACATGTACATATCCTATGAAATCCAGCATCTGCTTTTATCATGAAGAGGTCAGGTATATTAGGCATGCAATATGTACAGTATTATACACATATGGGGATGGGGTTAGCAGGGTTAGTGACAGGAGGCTTGGGTTCAAGTTCCACCTGTGATACTACTAACTTTGTGAGCCTGGACAAGTCACCTGACCTCAGTGCCTAAGGCAGTTCTCAGAGGTTATCTGTTACCGAGGATCTGCAACCTGCATTAGTGGAGGCAATTTGCATATTGGTAGTTCTCTTTTAGAATTAAATTATGGGCCCAGATCCTCTACCCCTACTACCAAAGAAGAGGCAGGCAGGCAGAGAGATGAGTTCAAATCCTGCCTCGGGCACTTGTGAGATATGTGACTGTGGGTAAGTCACTTTGCCTCATGTAGCCTTGGTATCCTCATCAGTAAAATGGGGATAATAATAGCATTCCCAGGGGTGTGAGGATAAAGTGAGCTGGAGTATAAAAGTGCTTTGCAAACCTGAACTTTTAGCTGTCATTGTTTTTGTTACAACGTGCTAGTGATCTAGCCATGCCTAGAATTTTTAGAAAGGTGTGGGCCCCCACGATAGGCTTGGATCTTCATTGTTGGAGGCAGTGCCCTCATCAGTAGGGCCCCAGACTCCCTGGCATGCTGGAAGAGACAGATAGGCAGAGAGAGCCACCCCTAATCTCCTTGATGCCCCATGTTGGTATAGACAGGACCTTGGCTTCCCAATGGGGCATGGACTCTCCTGGGTGTGACAAAGCTGGAAGGTCACTTGTATATGGTCCCAGTGATAGCCTGACCTTAGAAGGTACACAGCATAGCCGCCACGCCATCAGTCACTAATACTTTGGTGTAGATTCAACGGGCACTTTCTAGCTGGGTGACTTCAGGTAACTCACTTTTCTTGTCTGGGCTTCCCTTGCCCACTCTGTGAAATGAGGGTCTCATGCCAGGAGTGCAGCTCTGTGGTTTTCCTGGACAAGAGAAGGCCCAAGAGGGTCTTGATCCCCAGTGATCAGCATCTGAGGGAACAGCTGAGAGTAAATGGGGCCCATGGCAGGAAGGAGACCAGCTGAGCCTGCCCACCAGGGGCTTCCTTTCTCTTTACAGTGGAGAAATCATTGTGCATGTTTCTAGAATGTTTCCCCACTGACAAAGCTCTTTTTTTTTTTTTTGACAATAAGCCCAGGAGATGTGCAGGAGGGTGATGGGTCCCCAAGTTGTAAATGAGAATGGGAAGACCCACAGGGGACATGGGGTTTGCCCTCATCCACAGTGTCCCAGATTAGAGCAGCGCTCCACCAGAACCCGGCTTTTCTGACTCCCAAGCCAACATGGTTCCTTTTGAGCACCCAGCTTCTGCTCAGCCTGGACAAGAGTGGGAGCTCTTGGATCCTATCCACATCTCTGTCCCTGTGATCTCAGGTGACAGGCTCACTGAGAGCTCAGCCTCGGGATTTGGTTTCCCTGGTGCCCACCTGAGAGACAGGCTGGTACAGTAAGCAGGGCATGGACTCTGGATTCAGTTCTTGGTTCTGCTGCTCAGGTGACTTAGGGTCAGTCACTTTCCCCCTCTCTGGGACTCAGTTTCCAAGTCTGCGAAACAAGAGCACTGGGTTAGATGATATATCTGTGAGATTCCCTTGACCTTCAAAACCAGGATTCTTATGGGACAGGACCTGAGATTTCATCAGTGTTTTCATGTTGCTGCTGGATGGTGGCAAGGTTGGCACTTGCCTGCAACTCATAGTTTTAGAGAGTTGTCCAGAGCATGGAGAGGTTGAGAGCTTGGGCTGGAGTCATGTAGCCAGGATGAATCAGAAGCAGGACCAGAACCCAGGTGTTCCTGGCTCTGAGAACACCGTACTGCCTTTAGCTTTCTGGTCCTCTGACCACTTGGAAACAAGCATGGCCCCATTTCTCAGCTGAGCCTTGGGGCTACTGGTAGGGGAAGCCCAGGGGATAGGGGAGGGGCTATCTCAGAGGCAGAACCAGCATCGGGAGAGTCGATGCTTCATTCTGGAAGAGGACCGTGGCATCAGGGAAATGAAGACATGACTTGCAGTTGACTTTGATTTGAGGCCAGGAAAACACTTCCCCCCTCCCCTGCTGTGAGAGCTGTCCCAGAGGGGCGGGGGCTGCCTTGGGAGGGGCTGGGCTCAGGAGGTCTCCAGGCAGACGCTGGGCAGCAGTGGGGCTTGCTTTGGGCTCTGGCTTGAACTAGGGGGAGGGCTGGCTATTCTGGGAGTGAGTCTGTGAACCAGAGAGGCCTTTGAATGATGATCCGGGGAGCCCTTTAAGGTTTGCAAAGTACTTTACAGATGTTTGTATTTGATTTGTACCGCAACCTTGGCAGGTAGACGCTGTTATAATCCTCACTTTATAGAGGGAAAACTGAGGTATGAAGAGGTTTTAATGACTTACACAGACTCACAGCTGCTAAGTGTCTGTTGGGATTTGAACTCAGGTCTTCCTGACTCCAGGCCACTAGAGCAACACCTGACTTCCTCATTTAGGACATCAGTCTTCCCATCTGACAGCTCCCACAGAAAGCTGGGCTCCCTAGAAGGGACCCTCTGATCTCCATCTCATAGGATTTGAACCAGGCTCTTCCTTCTTTCCTTCTTCCTTGGCTTGTTTCCTCCGGCTCTCGCACAGGGAAGGGTCGCTGTGTCCTTCGAGCTCCTCCCTGTCACTCTGGTCCAGTGGTTCTGCAGTCCTTGGGCCCCCTTGGGCCCCGCCCTGTGCCGAGTGTGAGGGATACTGAGAAAAGCAAAACCACAGCCTGTGCCCCCAGGAGTGGGCATTGGGAAGCCCGAGGGGAGATGACAAGTTAGGGGTGAGAGATTCAGAGGAGATGAGGGGCAGCCCCATGGGGAAGGCACCAGCTGTGGGGGCCCAGGAGAGGCCTCCCGGAGGAGATGGGATCCCAGCTGGACTGTGTTGGAGTGAATTGAATTAATTCACCCAGTAAACATCAGTGAGGAAGGGGGGCTGTTGGGTTCTACTCGATTTTGTTACAGATGAGAAAAAGGAGGGAAATATCCAATGTCATTGGCCCAGCCTCGTCTCTAGCCTCTTCCCAGGGCTGTGTCTGCCCAGAGTCAGCCCCCTGCCCTGAGCACCGCTGAACTGTCTTCTCCCCTCTGGCCAGGGGTGGGAGGCAGAGGCACGGTCTCCTGGGTCTCCTGGAATAGCCGGTGAGGATCAGGAGGCTGGAGGCCACGAGCAGCTCTGTCATCTGGCCGGAGGGATTTGGCTCCAGAACAGCCTCTGGTGTGCTTGCCAGCCCAGCTGAGGCAGCCCCAGGCCAGCGAGGGAGTTAGTCATCCAGCTGGCCCCAGCTCCTTCCTCTCCTGATTTCTGCTCCTGGGGGCGTGGGGACAGGCAGGGCTGACCCTGAGCGCCAGGATACAGCAGAACAGCCACCGTGCGGCCGCTGCCTCCTGACAGCCTCCCCCAGCCCGCCCTGAGTCCACTGGAAGTGAGGCGAGGGGAGTCTCCCACAGGAATCTAAGCTTCTTGAGGGCAGGGCACCTCATCTTCATTTTCATCTCTGCCCCCAGTGCCCAGCTCTGCACTTGGCATAGAAGAGGAACTTCATAAATGCTTGTGGATTGATTGGTTGGTGGAAAACCTGGAGTATCCAGTGTCCAGAGGAGGTGGCCAGGGTAGGATCAGACTAGACACCCTGTCAGCATTGTACAGTGGCAAGAACACTGGTTCTGAGTTAAAGGACCTGAGTTCAAATCTTGCCTCTGATCCTGTCTCTGTGGCCTTGGACAAATCACCTCACTCCCCTGGGCTTCGGTTTCCTCCCCTGTAAAATGGAAGGATTGGAATATGAACCCAAGAGAGCTTTACAACAACCCTTTGAAAGAAGCAGTGGGAATGATATTATTCCCATTTTACAGCTGGAAAAACTGAGTCTCAGAGAGATGAAATGCTCTAGGCCATACACTGAGTGAGTCTCAGTGTCAGGATTTGAACCCAGGTCCTTCCAGACCCCAGGTTCAGTACTCATTGGGCTACCAAATACAGCCTCTTAGTGAAGTTATGGGGTGTGTGTTAGAGTTTATCCGGATTTTAGCAAAGCATTTGACAAATTCTCTCCTGCTTCTCTTGTGGACAAGGCAGGGGGACATAGGCCAGACCCCAAAGTATCCTTCATGGCTCAATGTCAGCTTGCAAGGTAATTTCTAGTGGAGTGCCCCAGGGCTCTGTGCTGCTGCCTAACATTTTTTATGGATGACTTGTCTGTGAGGCAGGAGAATGGGTGCAGTTTCTTACTGCCTGTGTGGCCTTGGGTATATCCCTTCCTTCTCTGGACCTCCCTTTCCTTTTAAAGGAGGGTGCAGTGGACTCAGTTTTCTCCAAATTTGTGACCTTGTGATCCTCCAGGATGGAGCCAGGATTCAGTTTAATTCAACAACCATTAATTAAGGGCCTACTATGTGCCAGACACTGCTAGGTACTGGAGCTACAGCCACTGAAGAAATGAAACCCCAACTAAGGGAGCTTCCATTCTCTGGGGGAAAGCGCCACATCCTTGGAGGTGCTCAGTGGTGAAGTGTTGGTTGGTTGATACAAAGTAATTTGGGGGCACTCAGAATTGGTGGGATCAGGCTGGTCTTTTTATAGATCCTAGGGCTCACATAACCTTCTAAGGGACTCTGAGGCAGAGATGGGAGGGAATGCATTCCCTGCTCGAGGGACAGTCTGGGCGTAGGCAGAGATGGGAGATGGACCGTTGGCTATGGGAAACCCCAAATGGGCTGGGTTGCCTAAACCAGCGAGTGTGCAAAGGAGTCACACACAACAAGTGTGCAAGTTCTGATGAGTTTGTGTTTGACCCCATGGGTTGTAAGGAGTCCCCTGGGTCTGCTTGAGCAGGAGAATGATGTGGTCAGACCTGGGCTTGAGGAATGTCATTCGGAGGCTGTGGAAAGAGCAGATTGGAACAAGGAGAGACTGGTGTCAGAGAGACTAGTCTGAGGCTTAGTTCAACTCAGCAGGCATTGTTGGAGTGTCGTCTGCGTGCCTAACCCTGTGCTGGACTTGGGGGCAGGCTGGCGGGCTTACACTTTAACAGGAGAGACCAGATCCCCACACAAGAAACAAGAGGACCAGAAACGCACCCCATCCCTCTCCCATGTTCTCATTCTTTACTCATGATGTCCTCAGTACCTGGAATCTAGCTTCCATCCCCCTCTGCTGAAGTCCCCTCCTTTCAAAACCTACCTCAGATGTCCCCTCCATCAGGAAGCCTTCCTGGACTCCCACCTCTTTATTTTCCCAACTTTTCTTGTAGTAATTTGCCCAGACTGGCTCCTTTTTATTGATCACGCTCACCCCTGGTATCAGAGCTTTTTGAGTAGTTGTCTTACCCTGTGCCCTCCTCTCATTGGGCAGATCAGTGGAGTAGTGAATGAAATCCTGACCCTGGAGTTGGCAGGATTTGAGTGTTCGAATCCCAGCTCTGACACTGACTAGTTACAGGACCCAGGGTAATGTCCTCATCTGTACAGGAGAGGCTTGGACCAGATGGCTTTCCAGTTCTAAAGCCTCCACCTCTATACCCTTGTGATCGTTAGAATGCCTTGCACTTGGGTGGCAATCACTGAACCTTTGTTGAACTGAAGCAACTGGATGAAGGTCACATAGACCCAAGTCTCCCAGCTCCAAGCTGGACACTCCAGGCTTCGCTCTCACACGTGCGGCCATGTGATCTGGGGAAGTCTCTGGGTGGCAGCTCCCTCCCTCTTCTGTAAAATGGGACCATCATCTGTATACTGTCATGTAACAGTATCCAGCCCTCTCTTAAGAGCTAATGTGGTGAACCAATCTGTGGGACAGAGGGAGGGTGGGGGATCTGGAGGCTCAGGATGGTATTCCTGCTCTTGTCCCATTCTTGACTATTCTCCAAATCTAGAGGAATTAAATCCCGCTCCCTCTCCTCTTAACCCCTTCCTATCTATCTCCCCATCTCCCCACACCCCCTTCAGCTGCTCAACATGGCCGGGAACCAGCTCACAGAGATCCCAGAGGGGCTGCCCGAGTCCCTGGAGTACCTCTACCTACAGAACAACAAGATTAGCACCGTGTCTGAAAATGCCTTTGAGTCGACCCCCAATCTCAAGGGGATCTTTCTCAGGTAGGAGGCTGGGCGGGCTCCCAGGATCCAGGGCCAGGACATGCCCAGGGAACCTTGGGTTTCCTCTGAGTACTTCTCCTTGTACCTATACTCCAGAGTGCCCCCTCCCCACCACTCGCGTACCAGGCCAGGGTTTTCTTGGTTCAAAGCATTTAACACAGACTATTAGAATATAAACTGTTGGAGTGGACGGGACCTTAGAACATGTCAGACAGAACTGGAAGAGAAGTGGGGGAATCCTGAACCACATCTTACAGAGGAAGAAATGGAGACTTTGTTTGCCCAGGGTGACACAACAGCTTAGCTTCAGAGCCAAGATTAGAACCAACAAATCTTTATTGAGTGCCCACTGTGTGCCCAGTTACACACTTGGAATTGTGGGAGAAACAGAAAATGGAGCCTCAGGATATTCATGTTGTCAGTCTTGTTAGTTGGCTGGGTTTCTGATCTTACCCCAGAACGGCAGTACTGGAATGGGACCTCAGAGGTCTCCTGGTCCAATCCATGTGTGAGCAAGAGTTCTCACCTTAAACAGCTCTAACAGGACTAGCCGGCCTCTTCTCCCCAACAACCTCTTGACCTAAGGAGTCAGCTCTTTTCACTGTTGGACAGCTCAGTGCCAGGAAGTTCTCTCTATTGATTTGAAATCTACCTTTTTGCAGCTTCTGCCTCTCCATCACGGTTCTGTTCTCGGATATTTGAAGTCAGCTATGATGTTGGCCCTAAGACTTTTCTTCTCTAGGCTAAAGACCTTCATTTCATTCAGTTGACCCTCTTTTGACATGGTCTTGAATGCCCTTTCCATACTTGACCCCTTCCCTATCTGGGTTCTATCTTGTCAAGGTCTTTTCTAAAATCTCTATCCAGAATGGAATACAGTGCTTTCATATGTGAACTCCTTCCTCTGAATTCTCTGAAATCTATCTCCCCAGATCTCGGGTGTACATCAGATCACAGACAACACTCTGGCTCCTGCCACCCTCCCCCCGACCCCACCACCATGCCTATCATAAAGATTCCTATCCTTTGTATTTCCAGGATTCACAGTCTCTTTCTTTCCTCTGGCTAGGTGGTCTGTAGCCTACCCTTCCCACAATGTTGTTAGTTTCCCCCTCCATTTATCTTCACCCAAGTGTTTTCCATGATCCTTCCTCTTTCCAAATTTCAGATTTCTTCACCAGGCATATTTTCTTGTTATACTGCTCTGTTCCTTTGGTCTAGTCTCTGTTTTAAATAAGAAATTTCATATTTCCATGCCTATGCAGCTCAATATACTGGAGGAGTTCTTTGCCTGGGGTAAAGGAGGTCCATGGATAGATTCCAGATGATCTTGGATGGGAAAATGGCATCTTTATTTTAATCGAATTGGTTTTCTTTGTAAGCTTATGTTTTTTCTTTTGTGCATTTAAAAACAGTCTTCTGAGAAGGGATCCTTACAGCCAAAGGGGTCCTAGACACAAAACAGGGAAAGAGTCCCTGGTAGAGTGGATAGAGGTCTAGCCTTGGCATCAGGTTCAGGGTTTACCTCTGACATATACTGGCTGTATGACTATGGGCAATGAGGAAGTTAGGGGGCATCATGGCTAGGGTGCTGGACTTGGAATCAAGAAAAACTGAATTCAAATCTTGCCTTAGACACTTAGCAATTGTGTGACTCAGGGCAAGTCACTTAGCCTCTTGTTTCCTCATCTGTTAAATAAGGGAATTGGATTCAACCTCTAAGGTCCTTTCCAGGTCTGGATCTCAGATGCTGTGATGCTTTAAGTTGCAAACAATATCCCTTTTGAATTAGCAGCTCACATCTGAGCTTTCTATGTCATCACAGACACGACTTGATTGGAAGAAAAACCACAGCAGCCCTTCCCATTGCTACATTTTCATCCCCAGTCATACCTGTACTGTTGGAATCCTGAAGGCCAGTCTTTGCATTGAAGGTTGACATCTGTGGGCAGATGAGTATTGGATGGAGAGTACTAACACTCTCTCCCTCTTCTTGGACCTTGTCTTCTACAAGGATGTCTTTCCTTCTGCATCCTCCTCCCTGTGCTCTCTGGCTCAGCAGACGGATGTGAGATGTTTCCTCCTCACTCCACATCCACTTCAGGTCAGAGCAACAAGTCTCTCTCGGAAAATACAGCTTTGCCGGCCTTCTTAGATGCCCAGTGTCCCTGACCAAGAACCTATCATTCTTTTATTGAAGTCCTGGTCCAAGAGGCCACGTCCTATTTTGGACCCTGAATTATAGCCTCTCAGCATGGGGAGGAAGCTTAGCAGCAGCCAGTCTGATCTATACTTGAAGAAGAATTTCTAGAACCACAAACCCAAGCAATGGTCAGCCAGCTTTTCCTTCAGGATGTTCAGTGAGGGGACCCATCCCACATATGAAGAGCTCTGAAGCGTCTCCTGACACGGAGCCAAGCACAGCTTCCGTTTGCCTCTCCTAGTTATGGCCTCTGTGCCAAGCACATCCAAGTCAAGTCCCTTTATCCACAACAATCTTTCAGGTGCTTAAAGACAGGCATCACATTCCCTCAAGCTTCCTTTTCCTTTAGACTAAACATCTCCAGTTCCTTAAATTGATCCCTGTGTGGCAGTCTCTTGGGGCCCTTCATTATCCTGGCTGCCACCTTTTGTAAGGTCTTATCAATCATCTTTCCTAAAATGTAGCGCCCAAAATGAAAACAGCCCTCCAAACATAGTCTGATCTTCTTATTACTGTGAAAGCTTTAGACGCCATAAAGGCGGCCTCTAATTTCATTAGCTTTTTCTTCTTTATGCTTCTTTATAATGCTCATGTAGAACTTGTGGTCCACCTAAACCCCCAGATCCTTTTCAGATGAACTAGTGTCCAGCCAAGTCTTATACTTCTATATAAGTATAAGATATTCTTGCATAGATATGTATATATATGTATACATATATAATACTTGTAAAATGGATTTTTAAGCCCACTTACTTTTTTATAACCATATATTGACATATTATTATTATATATGGCTGACGACGTGCTAAGTACTTTGCAGTAATTTTCTTGTCGTATCCTCATAGTAACCCTGGGAGGGAGGTGCTGTTATTATCCCCATTTTACAGTTGAGAAAACTGAAGCAGGCAGGGGTTCAGTGACTTGCCCAGGGTCATACCACTAGTAAGTATCTGAGGCTAGATTTGAACTCAGGGCTTCCTGACCCCAAGGTCAACTCTGCCATCCCGCCCCTCAAGGCTTTGCATTTATCCCAACTGAATTTCATCTTCTTGGTCTGTGCAGGTTTAACAAGCTGGCTGTGGGTGCCGTGAGGGAAAGCACCTTCAAAAGGCTGATGCACCTGCAGGTGCTGGACATTGAGGGCAACTTTGAGCTTGGTGAGGGGTCCAAGAACCGTGGGCGCCCAGAAGAGGAAGAAGAAGAAGAGGAGGAGGAGGAAGGAGAGGAGGAGGAAGATGAGGAGGAAATGAGATAGGCTTGTGAGTCGGACCAGCCCAGGTAGGGCAGGGGCAGGTTCCAGGCAGGGCTGGGAAGGTAGTGTAGGTATGAAGGGTCACCCCAGAGAGAGCCCCTCCCCTCCACGCCCTGGTAAGTGGGAGATTCTTGTCTCCTTTGGGCACCTGCTTCTCTAACGTTCCCCCCAACCCCCGTCCAGAAATTCCTCTTTAACTCTAGCCTACTTCCCTCTTCCTGGAGTCCACAGTCTCAAGCCTGTTCCTGCCAGGGCCAGAGATCTGGGCCAGATTCTGCTGGAGCACTGGAGTGGTGGATGAGGATCTACCTTACTCTTAGTGGGAGCTAGGGCTTGGGGCATGCAGTTCATTTGTTTGGAAGGTTGGAGCAAGGAGGAAGCCCTTGATACAATGTTTTTCTGTGTGTATTTGTACTTGGTTGGGTGCTGCTTTATGACCATGAAAGTGTGTGGCTGTGTGATAGGGTGGCACCTGGAGGTAACTCCCTGGTCTTTGAAGATCAATCCAGGAGAATCTGATAAGTCTGAGTCTGATGTATAAGAGAGGAGAGGAGCCTCACAGTCAGGTTACCTGCAAAGTGCAATTCTGGATGACACCAGCTCTTGGGGTGGGGGGAGTCTCTGAAGTCAGAGAGGGGTCATGGGAAAGAGGGATGATGGGAGATGTGATCCCAGCCAGCCTGACAAGGCTTCACCTTGCTCTCTGCTTGTGTCTCCCACAGGACAGCAGATGGAAGTGCTGCCTCTCTCTGTGTCTGCCTGCATATTTAAAGCCCTGCGTTTCCTCCTGCCCAGACACGTTGGCATAGCCCTACACAAACTGCCCACCACATAGTCATACTCTGTCTCTGGCTGTGTGTCTGTCTCTCTCTTTCTCTGTCTTTGTGTTTGTCTCCGTCTCTCTGTCTCTGTCTCTCTGTCTCTGTGTATGTCTGTCTATCTCTCTCACACTCACATACCCATACACACACATACACACACATACACACACACAATCATAGCCACACTTAAGCAGTCATCCCTCCATCCTACCCCAGCCCTCCAGCCACACCTGCAGCCTCATGGTCAGTTACAGGTCAGCACACAATCACCCACAAACACAGACATCCATTCAGCACTAGCTCCACATATGTAGAGGACAACGTGGCCCCTTAATCCTGGGTGGGGAGAGCCTTCCTTTCTGTTTCCAGACCTCCAGTGGCAAAGGTCCAGGGTCTCTAAACCTCTGTTGTCTTGTGTTCCACAAAAGCTGGCTTTTGTTCCTTCCCCTCCTAGTGAGCAGGAACCTCATAGGCAGGTTCCTCACCATCTTCTTCCCCCCCCCCCCCTTCCAGGATCCCAGGCTGGGTAACAACATTTTCATGCTTTATCTAACCTGCCTTCTCTCCAGAATGGTACACATGTCCCAGAAAGGCTTCAGAGGATTTAGAACTGGGCAGGCAAAGCCCCATGACTTGCCTGAGCTTATCCAGCTGGAATAGCTGGAATCGTCTGAACTCCAACCCAGGGGTCTTTACACGGCCCAGGGCCATTTTCAGTGGCCACAGGTTTCTCCAGTCCCTCACGAAGACCTTCTCAGGACTCTACTAAGTCTTTCACCATTGGCTGAAAGTGTCTTATGTTCCAGTGCGGGGTTCGGCTTGAAGTTACAGCTGCTTTGTTATGAAGCAGGGGGCTTGAGGTGGTGGCTGATCTGGGCACCCGGGAAACCAAGGCAGGCAGGGATTCCCTTCTCCAACATGGCCAGTCCCCACCCTTTGGAAAGTATTGTTCATTTCCGTCAGGTTTGGTGGTGGATTTCTTTGTGTTTCGTTTCATTTTGTTTTTAAAGAAAGGAAAAAAAAATCATTTTTTGTGCCTTGTTAAAGAAAAAATAATATAAAAAGCATATTCCTTCCCTTCTGGTCCTGGGGGCCTGCGTGTGTATGTGGTCTTTTTTCCCTTTCTTTCTGGGGTCCTGCTCTCTTGGTTGGCTTGCACAGGCTGGAAGCTTGTGTACTTAGCAAAGTGCCTGGTACACAGTAGGCACTTAATGAATGCTTGTTGACAGACTGGTACAAAACCGGCAAGGAGATAAAGATTGTTCCACACCCTGCACTTGGGTTCAGGTTGGGAGAGATACAGGGTTGGGTGAAGGGGTTAGGTCTCTGGACTCCTGCTCGAATACAAGCCCAGGACAGTCACTAGGGGGATACAGAAGCACCGAGAGCTGGTGGGATTTTCAGCTGTGGGAACAGCAACAGCCTAGAGTCCAGAGTGAGGCTCAGGGTTCTCCTGCTCGCCCTTGGACAGTGATGCGGGGGGGAGGGGGAGAGAAGCCTGGGCACTGCCCTGCTGCTGCTACCACCCACCTCTCTGCAACCCAGCGAGCGCCTGCTTAACACCCAGCAGTGAAT
The DNA here is from genome assembly GCA_028646575.1 of Pseudocheirus occidentalis. Taxonomy (NCBI): domain Eukaryota; kingdom Metazoa; phylum Chordata; class Mammalia; order Diprotodontia; family Pseudocheiridae; genus Pseudocheirus; species Pseudocheirus occidentalis. The sequence continues at coordinate 20,418,811 of CM053593.1, forward strand.
TCACGGTCTCAGCTGAAGAAACCTTGGAACGTGTAACCTGTGATACCAGTGCCTCAAGGCCCCTTAGAACAGACTGTCAGAGCTAGACAGATGAGGAAACTGAGGCATCTTCCTGACTTAAGACCTTGTGTTCCATGCACTGTGGTACCGCCTAGCTGCCTGTTGGAAAGCTGGTGGGCATCTGAAAGACCAGGCCTCAAGTTCATGCCCGGAGAGCATTGGTTAAAGGTGAAGGTTATCTGGGAGAGAAGGCTCTGGTGGGGCATGAGAGCTGTCTTTAAGTATTTGGTGAGGTGCTGTGTGGGAGAGAGAGTAGCTTTGGTCCATATCTGCCTGGCTCCAGAAGAAAGAGCTGGGAGCAAGGCATGTCAGGCCCTGTGATACAACCTGGTGGAAATCTGCTGGAGCTTTCTTCCTCCTTGTGTCTGCCTTGCCTGTTAGGTTCACATTATTTCAACTTTTCAGAGACTACTTTTTTAGGATCAGCAACCATGCAACATTACTGGGTATGATTATGTGCCAGAGGGCAGCTTGTTGGCCTTATAATCACTGAGCTCACAACTGCCCTGTAGCCCGCTCCCTTCATTCTATGAGATTCTGGTCCCATCTCACTGTTCCTTCTGTGGTGCCTGCCCAAGATTTACCTTGTACATTGTAGGCTGATGCCCTTTGGAGTAATGATGGATTTCACTGAAAAGGCTTCATCACGGTCTGGGGCTTGACATAGCACAGAGGGGCATTTGGGGGACTTTGCCACCTACAGGGCCTGTGGCCTCTTTCATCTGGACCCTATGTGGGATGTTCTTTATCTCAGTGGGAACTCCCTTCAGGGAGCACTTGGCTAGCTGCTTTGGGCTTCCGCCGATCACAATATTGGGGCTTGCATTTATTGAGGAACCTTCCATAAGAAACCCCTGCCTTTGGAGGAGCACATTCAAGGCTGCACCCTTTTCTTCCAAGCCAAGGGCTTTTCCCATCCTTCTACCCCTAAACAATAAACAGCACCATGATTCTCTGCCATTTTTGCTCACTTATATGGATTATAAAGATCGGGTCTGCCAGAGGTTGTTGTATGAGGAAGCCTGCCCATTCCTTTCTCGTATCTCATCAGGGACATTCTCCACAGGAGTATAGCTCGTTCTTAAAAAGATTTTACAAAGAGAAAACTAGCAAATTTTTTTTCACAGCTTAACATAAGAGAAAAGTAGTATGACAAGCCTTCTAACAAGGCTCTCCTACAATGGTACTGAGGCAGAGGGTTCCTTTTCCTGTGACAGTGCCATGGACAAAGGCCAGGGCAGACTTGGAGGCAGCTCACTCAGAACAGAAGCTTGGGCCATGGTTGAACCCCAGCCCACAGAGGCCTCCCAGAACAAGGGGGAGATGGAAAGAAACCAAGCTTGGTGCCTGCTGCTGGGAGGGAGGAGGAATAGTCTGCCTCGGTGAGTCAAGGCTCCACAGCAGAGCAGGGTTAGATGCAGGCATGCCCCTACCAGAAGCCAGTCAGGGGAGCCATGACTAGGTCTACATAACTCTCCTCCCCCAGGTATCTCTTATGTTCCAGCTACCGCTGACACTTCTGACCTGACAAGGCTCTCGGCAAGGCACTATCATTACAGACTCACCTGGTGGCCACCCAAGGCTTTCTGTACACATCCAGCGATGGATCAGTTTCTGTTGTCTGAGGACCAGCCCAGCTAAGTCTGAAGACAGTCAACCCCAGGTTGGTTAAAGAGGGATGGAGTTTTTGGTTATAGCCTTTCTGTAAGGCTTTCTGATAAGCCCTAGAGAAGTTGTGATCTGTGTCAGGGTGGAGAGTGCCCATCCCAGAGAAATCACAGTTGGTGAAGGATCAATGGACATGGGAAAATGGACATCGACAGATCTCTACTAACATGTCAGCATCTCCTGATAGTCCCCTGGGCTTCTCACCATTGTGAACAACAGTGCCCAGGGCAGGCTTGAGGGGCACTCAGCCAGTGGCTCTTCCATATTCTGAGTCATCCCCCAGAGCTCAGGCTGACAGTATTAAGAACTGACCCAGCATGTTCCACACAATGGTTCTGAAGAGGATGTGGGCATTTGAGGTGGACTTCAGATCCACCTGGGTGAGCAGTGGTATGTACCTCAGTTTCCTCCTCTGTAAAGAGCCTCTGTAGTCCTGAGTCTATGATCCCATGTAAAGTGCTTTTCAAAAACCTAATAAATGTGAACCCGGGCCACCTTGAGGGTTCGAGTTTCCAGGAAAAAGGTGAGGGTCTTGTCCTCTCACCTGAAGTATTGGGTTCAGTTTTGGGTGCCATGGTTTAAAAAAACTTCTATAAGCTGGAGAGTGTCCAGAGAAGGTGAGCAAGATGGCAGACAGTCCTAGCTCTGTGTCATATGAGGATAAATGGTAGGAAATGGGGGGTATTTAGCCTGGAGAAGACTGGGGGAATGAGAGCTGTCCTCAAGTATCTCAAAGGCTGCCAAATGGAGGAGGTTCTGGCCCCAGGGGACAGAACCTAAAGCTGGGGGAGGAGGGGGAAGATGGAAAGGAGCCAGCTGAAGCTTGAGGTCAGGAGAGCCTTCCCAACAAGAAGAGCCGCCCCAGCTCTTGTGGGGAGGGGGGTGGTTGGTGCACGAGGCGGGGTTGGCTGGAGGGCTAGACTCCTCCCCCACCCCCCCACGTGCACACACATATGTACTCCCCCACACATGTCTCTGCTCCCCTTGTAGGGCACACGTCAGTCATAGTCACAGATCTGGAGGAACTACAGGACTTGCTTAAATTGAATGTTAAAATGAATGAACATCTCATCACGGGTTCTGTGCAGGCCAAGGGGGGAAGAAAGAAAAGACTCCTTCTCTCCGCCGGATTACATACTGATGGCTGATTGTATATTCTACAAAGAGTCTTTGGAGCCCTTGCTGAAGATTTTAAAGGATCTCAGTGGGCCTAAGACCTGCATCATCTGTTGTTATGAACAACGAACTATGGGGGAAAATCCAGAAATAGAAAGAAAGTATTTTGAACTCCTCCAGTTGGATTTTGACTTGGAAAAGATTCCTTGGAGAAACACGATGAAGAATACCGGAGCGAAGATATTCATATTTTATACATCAGAAAGAAAAAATGAAATTACAGCATTGAAGCCTTTCATCATTTTGTCAAAGTTTGCAACAACTAGATAAGCTAAATATGTGAACTGGGCTTAGAAGAATAGCATGAAAACGTTTTCATCACATATTTTTACGGCTTGTTGGTGACAATGGGTTTGAATGATAGAAGTAGAAATATGGATGTGATTTTGAATTCGTAGAAGAATTCCACTAAAAGTCAACCAATGTGACCTGCCAGCATTCCTGAAGATGGTGCATTCCCTGCATGTTGGAGGAGACTGAATCATAACCAGAGCTTTTGTTTGATCTGTCATGAAATTCTGTTTTAAAGACCATTTTGTGGTGGATCGTGTGTTGGAAAAAATTATATGCTAAAAGAATCACTTGTCCTTTCAAGGAACTGAAGAGCATTGATTTTACTTCTTGAAGGGACAACTTTTTGTATTCCATCTAGATAAATGTAAAAGAGGATCTAATGGGTTTGGGTTTTGTCCCTTACATATATTCTCTTTTAAATTACATTTTAAGATAGGTTTAAAACTTTAAAATGTTTCCTTGGTTCAAAGACAAACAAAGGTTCACATTTGTTCTTTAAAAGAAAATTTTAGGGGTGGCTAGGTGGTGCAGAGAATAGAGCACTGGTGTTGGAGTCAGGAGGACCTGAGTTCAAATCTGGTCACAGACACTTGACACACTTACTAGCTGTGTGACTTTGGGCAAGTCACTTAACCCCAATTGCTTTGCCTTCTCCCTCAAAAAATTTTTTTTTGTTATTATAAATTTGAGAAATAATATTTCCTTGTACAAAGAAGTATAGAAAAAGAGGATTGTTTATGACACTGTGAAACTTGATAATATTGAGAGTTATTTTAAAATATAAAACATGGTAGGGTAGTTCCAACACTACCGTGCATGTCTGTGTCTGCTTCTGAAATTTGTTCTCTATTTTGTGTATTTTTTTCAGTGTTTCGTTAATGCTCTTTTTAGTTTTCTTTTTTTTATATCACTGCCTCTCCTTCCCCCCACTAATTAATTACATAAAAAAAAGAAGAGCCGCCCCAAAGTGGAACAGGCTTCCTGGAGAGGCAGAGAGCTCCCCCTCACTGTGGGCCTTCAGGCAGAGGCTGGACCACAACTGTGAAAGGTATGTTAGGGTAGGAATTCCTTTCATGTATGGACTGGATTTGATGGGTGTATTTGGTGAGGGCATCCATCCAAATATTTCTTAGGGATGGTGAACTTTGCAGGGCACTCAAGGTCAGTGGAAGACTTCACACCCTGATGGAGAAGAGGGAAGTCCCAGGAGTGGGGGATGGAGCAGACATTGCCTAGACCTTCCACAGCGAAGCTGCTGCAGCAATGTTGGGACCCAAACTTCCTGTGCCTTATGGAAATAGACCAAGGGTGTACCTGAATGTTTAACAACCAGTTTTGCAAAAATGCACAACACACTTTTAAGTTCAATCTGCAATATTAACATTTTCCTACATGCTACCAACTTCCAGAGAGAGAGAGAGAGGAGAGAGACAGAGAGAGGTGATAGATTGAGGCATATATTTTTTTCCAGACACAGCTAATGAGGGAATTTGTACAGTGGTACAGTAGCTAGAGCACTGGTCCTGGAAGACCTGAGTTCAAATCCATCCTTGAACTCTTGCTACCTATATGATCTTGGGCTGCTAAACTTTTGTCTGCCTCAGTTTTCCTAACTATAAAATGGTGATAATAGCAGCACTGACCTCCCAGGGTTGTTGTTAAGATTAAGGGAGAAGACACTTGTAAAATGCTCAGCACATAGTAGGTGCTTCTCAAAGGCTCATTTCAAAACAAGGGGTTTGTTTTTCTTGTTTTCTCATGGGGGAGGCATGAAGGGAGATGGGAAGGAGAGAATTCAGAGCTGAAAATATGACACAAATGAATTTAGAAAATTCTTTCCATCATTTCCCTAAGTCCTCTAGGCAAGCAACAAGAAAACAAATGCCCTCCTTGAGGCAGAAATTAGTAGATTTCTGAGGTATGAAAGCAGATACTGAAAATTTAACAATGGGTTCTCCAACCAGTTTAAGCTGTCACCAGGACTGTGCTTAGCACAATGCCTAGAATAGAGTAGGTGCTTAATAAATGTTCATTGACTGACTCCACAGCTAGGAGTCTCTACCCACCAGCCAGGCTCTTGCTCCTCCTCCCTTCTTCTCCTTGTCCACCATCACCTCCCACCTTCCCCATCCCTGCCTTCCCTTTAGGTTCAACTATTCAGGCTTTTCCCCAAGTTTCAGGTTTATTACAAACACACTCCCCCCAAAATCAGGAGCATTTTCATCCTTGTCCTCCCAATGCAAACACCCATCTCCCCCTTTTCCTTTAACCTCAGGATGTGATGTGGGATTCAAGGAGCCAGGAAATCTCTGGCTGATGTCAGGAGAGACAGAGGGACTTCTGGGCTGGATATCTGGAGGCCCCACTTTCAGAGGTCCTGAGAGCCAGCCTGCATCCAGGCCTCCCAATCAGGGAGCCCCTCCCAGAGCTGAAGGGGTTCTTGGAGTTGGCAGCCTCTCACCAGCTATGGAAGAGTCTCTGTAGAATGCCCTGGGGCAGAACAAATCACCACGGTAGAAGGTCCTGGAGCCCCAGCTCTGGATCTGAAGGCCTCAGCTCCTCCCAGGCTTCTCTCCCCTGGCCCTGAGGGAACCCCCAGTTTCTGTCAGGGAGCTGCTTTGGCTGTGGCCAGGGGCCCCAATGAAGCTTCCAGCAAAAAGTGGCTTAGGGGCCGGGGTGTCTAGGACCCTGGAGTCACAGAGGTCTGAGCTGGGCAGCCCTAGGGAAAAGAGGCAGGTGTTCCTTTACTAAGATAATGCCCCCAAGCCAGTTGAGCCACAGAGCAAGGCTAAGTCCAACTGCTTCCCAGTGCAGAGGGAACAGGGACTTTGCTGGGGCATCATTGACTGCCAGGCTCTGGGCAATCTTCAGAGCCCATGGAGTCCAAAAAGAGACCTCCCCATGGCACTGGGGGCACGTTGGCCGAGAGGCTCCTAGACATTGGTCTCCAGCTCATTGATCTCTATGGTGCAGTGGTCGATGCTGGGCAGGGACGGAGCAGGTTCGTCATCTTGTTCCACTTGCACAGGGACATGATGAGAGAGAAGGGCTGTGTCCAGGGCTGGCCCATGGGCCCCCGTCATGCTCTTCACGCAGCCATTTCTCTGCGATGCCACAATCTCTTCCAAGCTGACGGGCTTGGTGTCACAAGGTGGTGGCTTCTGGCCCTGGAAGGAACAGGAATTGGGAGGTAAAGAGTCTTAGCAGTAGCAGCAAGAGAGATTGGGGCTAGACACAAGAGGGATGAGGCTTGTTTGGCTTGGGCTTGAAGGACAGAACAAGGGATGGGGGGAGGTTACAGGGGGCCAGACTTTTGATCCAGAACAAAAAAGCGGAGCTATCCAGCCATGATTGAATGGTGGCCTCAGTAGGGTAGGTAGTGATCTTCCCCTAGCATGGAAGGGGTGACTCTTTCCCATGAAGGCTGAAGGCAGGATTGCCCTTTGTCAGGATGTTATGGGGGTGGGGATTCTTAGTCACAGGTTGAACTGCCAGCTCTCAGATCCCCCAGCTGGAGAGAACACACATTTTTGAGGAGCTGAGAGAATGGTAGAAAAAGCTCCATTTGGGAGCAGACTTGGGTCCAGTCTTTGTTCTACTTCTAATGCACTGGGTGACCTTGGACAAGTCACTTCTACTCTCTCTGGGCCTCAGTGTCTTCATTTGTAGAACATGAATAATCCCCTGCCTGTCCACAGGGCAATGAGAGGCTCATGTGAGATGGGACCCATTACAAAGCTCTGTAATCCATTACAGAATCCCAGCTGGCCAGAGTGGGCATGGGTCTCTGTGGGCACATTAACCAACCCCCTATCTGAGCGGGAATCCTTTCTGCAAGACATAAGACAAACCATCATCTTGCCTCAGTCTGAAGGACTCCAGTGACGGGGAGCTCACTCCCCATTAAGTGACTTTCGGGGTTGCTCTCTGGGTAAGAAGTTTTCCTTTCCTCTTTCCTCCTCTCTGACTCTTGAATGTCCATATATGTTGTAAAACCTAACACCCTCCAGAAAGCTTTCCCTGATCTTGAATGTTGGAGAAGGAAATGGCAAAGCACTCTGTTATCTTTGCCAAGAAAACCCCAAATGGGGTCATGAAGAGTCAGACATGACTGCACAATAGAACCCTCTAATGCACGTGTCACTTCCTTTCTCCTTTCTCGCTCTTTGTCCTGTCTTGCCTTCCAATTAGACTGTCTGATCCATGAGGACAGAGATGCTCTCCGAGCCAAACTTGGTGTCTCTGCCCGCAGCCAACACATCTGGAATTCCATAAAGGTTCCTTAAATTTGTCATTAAGCCATCACTACCCCCTTGCTCTCATGTAGTACTTTAAACTTTGGAGCTATTCTCAGCAAAGCAATGATCCAAGACAGTCCCAAAGGGCTCATGATGAAGCATATATATCCTCCGCCTCCAGAGAAAGAGCTGATATTGATGGAACCCAGACTGAAGTGGGCTGTTCTTCCCCATCCTTTCCTTTAAGTTTTCTGGTACAAAATGACTAATATGGAAACGTTTTACATAATTACACATGTATAACCTCTATCTGATTGCTGGAATCATGGCAGGGGTTGAGGGAGAGAGGGAGAGATAGAATTTGGAACTCAGGACTTTAAATAGAAATGTTAAAAAATTTAAAAAAAGAAATTAAATCCTTTTCTAATTGGTTGTCTCATTTGAGCCCAGACCAAGCCTATGTGGCTGCTGGGCATAAACATTTCCATTTGACTGAGAACTGAGGCCTAGAGAAAAGGGAAAAAATTGCCCAAAGCAGTAAGAGTCTGGGTCTCAGTCCTGAACTCTGACCACCACCCCATACTGCCTTTTACAGAATTATTATTATTATTTTCTTAAGAACAAGAAAGAAGGGAGTTCTGGTATCATTGAGTCTAACCCACTGGATTTGCAAATGAGACTGAGAGCCAGGCTTGATGGGATCTGATGGGATGACCAGGCCTGGGTTCAGGCAGAGGATGGAAGTGAAGAGGTTTGAGCCTCATTCTTACTTACCTCTGTGCCTGCATCTCGGGCAAAATCTTTCCGGCAGATGTGAGCCATGATTCCAGCAGCCAGTGCATCACCCAGGACATTGATCATGGTCCGGAAACGGTCTCTGATAAGCCAAACCAGAGACTTCAGAACCAGGGGCCAAGGCCCCTGCTCCCTAGTCATTCAGTCTATCAGCAGGGTTCTATCCCAAAGTAACTAGGTCCTTCTCTGGTACCTTTGCTCTCTGGGGTAAAATGGTTTACCAAGCTAATGAACAAGGTAGGCAATATGGTGAGGGTGGGGAAGAGAGTACTAAGCCTCCTGATGACAAACTCTGGGTCAAGGACTTCAGAAATAACCACTGGCTGACCAACAATATGCTAGTCACATATTATCTGCTCTTTTAAGCAGGTTGGACAATATGTCTACTCGGCAAAGCTTTGAAAGTTTTTTTGTGTTAAAGAACTCTCGTGGGCCTTCAAACACTGAGGTGGACTTTGGGGGCCAAGAGGACATTCCCAGAACCAAGCAAAACACTATGAAGGAAACTGTGTAACCTCCTATGAATAAATCCAGCACCGAGCTGCGGAAAGGCCAAGCGGCAGAGGTCCCAGGAGCTCAGGCTATGGCTCTGCCTACACCCCAACAGAGTTTCCAAAGAGGAATGTCCCTACCCCTTCCAAAGAGACCGGGTGACTCACAGGGCCCAGTCAACGGCAATGATGAGTGTGATGTCGTCAGTGGGCAGCCCCACAGAGGTGAGCACGATGACCATGGTGACGAGCCCTGCCTGCGGGATTCCGGCTGCTCCAATGCTGGCCGCTGTGGCGGTGATGCTAGAGCAGGAATAAGGAACAGAAGGCCAGGACCCATCAGAAAGCCCAGCTATCAGGTCCCATGACCTGTGACACCGGGTCCCCCGAGGGAAGAGGAAGGAAAGGTTCAGAGGGTGCTGTCGAGGACTGGGCCGGCCCTGCCCTTGTGACAGCCCAGCCCTCTGGGGTTCTCTGGGTGAAGGCCTCAGGCTGCTCTCGGCAGAGCCCCAGGCACAAGATGCCCCAGGGGCACACAAGCAGAGTGACCAGGTGACTGGGATGAGGATGAGATCGAGGAGGAGAACGAGGAAGAGAATGACTGTGATAATGCCATGTATTATTGAACCATAAAAGGCAGTGATTTTAGCCACCTGTGCAAGGAAGGGCGCCTAGAACCTCACACATGAAGGACTAATAGCAAGATAAAGACTTGTCTCAGGGCCGGGTTTTTCCAGACTCCATCAAACTGAGAGAATAATGACAATGACACTAAGAGCTCTCATTTCTAGGATGCTTTAAGGCTTATAAATGACCCAGCTTTGGGGTGCAGGAAATAGAAAGGTGATTCATCAATAGATTCAGAAATGGAGGCTCAGAGACATGGCCTGTCTGTGATCACAGCCAGCAAGAAGGATGGCTGCGAGTTCAGGGGCCCTGGGTTCAAATGCTGCTTCTGTCACATACTTCCTGTGTGGGCAAGTCTCCTGTTCTCTCTGCGCCTCAGTTTCTGAATCTGTAAAATGAAAGACTTGAACTAGCTGGTTTAGTGGGTCCCCTCTGGCTCTAGAGCCAGGTTCCTGTGATGTGTGAGGGTATGACTGGACACAGGCCTCCAGGCACCAGATCCACTGCTCTCCAGTAGTGCAAGCTGCCCGAACTTGGGGGAGAGAGAATCCACAGGGCAGGGCCCCGATAAATGGAAGGCTGAGCACCAGTTTTATCTTGGCTACTAACCATTGGTGTGATCTTGGGGAAGTCCTTCCCCTCTCAGGTCCTGGCTTCTTGGTCTGTGGAATGATCAAGTTGGAATGGATAGGAACTAAGCTCTCTCTCTCTCTCTTTCTCTGCTCCATAATTACCTGTTCTAAGCTCCCTCCCAGCTCTGATATTCCCTGTTCCAAGGGCCCTCCCAAACTCTGACATTCCCTGTTCTAAGGCCCTTCCCAGCTCTGATTTTGGGGTTTCTCCCAGTTGTAACATTTCTTTTTTGAAGGTCCCTCCCAGTTTTAAGATTTACGTTCTAAGGTTCCTTCCTTCCTTCACTGTCTCTCTTCTAAGGCCCTTCCAACATTACCACTCTATTTTCTATAACGTCTCTTTCAGTAGAATTTTAGACTTTAAGATAGTTTCTAGTTAGGACTTTCTTAGCCTGAGGCCTCGAGGAGCTTTAACCTTCCAAGCTCTATGTTTTACATTCTCTGTTCTAGGGACCCTCCCAACTGTGATACTTTAGTTCTAAGGCTCTGTCCAGTGCTAATATTCCTGCTCTGTGTTCTAGGGTCCCTGCTATCTCTGATGTTGTGTGGCTTTGTGGTTCACCATAGTGGGCGGTGGGAGAGACTTTGACTCTGGTCTTCCCCTCTTCCCTCTTCCCTCCCCCTTCTTTCCTTGCTTGCTGAGTATGGGGCAGGGGGTTGGCACCTGATGGTGATGATCTGGCCAAAATCCAGCTCGTAGTTGTTGACTTGGGCGATGAAGATGGCTGCCACAGCTTCATAGAGGGCCGTGCCATCCATGTTGATGGTAGCACCCACGGGAAGCACAAAGCGGGCGATGCGCCGGTCAATATGGTTGTTTTCCAGCAGGCACTTGAAGGTAATGGGCAGAGTGGCTGAGCTGTGGGAACGGAGGCGACTTTGAATCCTGCTTGCTGACCACCAGAGCTCTGGAGAGGAGCTCACTACCCCCAGGTATTACCAGGCTCTGTGACTACCTTCCTATGGGGTGGTCCAGAGCTCCCTTGGTGTCTGAACCAAACTGGCCTTTGCTCCAAGATGACTGCTCTGCACCCTTCTGACACTCCTTCCTCATTCTTTGCATAGGTCTTATATGTACATGGCTGTTTGCATGTCCTCTCTCTCACTAGAATGGGAGCTCCTTGAAGGCAAAACTCATGTATTTGCTTGGCTTGCCACAGTTCCAGGCACACAGTAGGTGCTTGCTAAATGCCTGTGGAATGATTCCCTAACCTTCTTCCCTTCCCCTTTAGACCTATGGGAGATGTGCTGCTGGGGCAGCAGGGGCAGCCATAAATCAGGCCTTGTGTGAACACAATGAAGAAAAGGGGTGCTCTCAGTACTTCAGAGCCGGAAGATGCTTCGCAGGCCATTGGCCAGCAAGTCCCCCTCCAAACCGAAAAGGGACCCACATCATAGCGTACTTAACCAGCACTCCTTCGCCCTTCTCATGAACACCTCCAGTAACAGGGAGCTCACTACTCCCCAGGTTGTTCCATTTTCCTTGGGGCCGGCTTTCCTGGTTAGAGTGTCTTTCTTCACGTCCCACTCTGGAACAAGGTCAATCCCTTTTTCACAAGACAAATTCTTATGAATGTCTACCATGTCCAGCTCCTCCCTCTCCAAGTCTTCTTCCTTCTGGGCTAAACTTCTCTAGTTTGTTTGACTCATCTTATGACACGGACTCCAGGCCCTTCACTGTTCTGGGGGCCCTCCCATGGCCACTCTCCAGTTTATGAACGTCTTTAAGCTGGGGAGCCCAGAACTAAATACAAGCTTCTGATGAGGTCCGGCGAAGGCAGGGTCCACTGGCATGACTCCCTCCCTATTCCTGGAAGCTCTGCCCCGCTTCACACAGCCCAAGACTGTTATGGAGTCCTCGGCCACCATCTTGAACTGCTGATTCCTGTTGAACTTGTGGTCCATTAAAACCCTCAGATCTTGTCAGAATAACTGCCATCCAACCACTCCTCATTCTTACTGTTCTTGAAGTTGTGAAATTTGTGAAGTTGATTCTTTGAACCCAAGTCTATGGTCTGGCTCCAGGAAGAACTTCTCAGACCAGACCATGGACTTGGCTTCATTGTATTTGTTTTCCTTCTAAGACCCCCTCCTCCTAGTGGCATTCTATATTCTAAGGCCCCTCTCATCTCTGACATTGTCTGTTCCAAGGCACTTCCCAGCATAGACACTCCTTGTTCTAAGACCTCTTCTAGCTCTGACATTCTCTGTTCTAAAGGTTCTCCCATCTCTAACATTCCTTGTTCTAAAATACCTCCCAGCCCTGATATTCTCTGTTCTAAGGCTCCTCCCAGTTCTGACATCCCCTGTTCTAAGGTGCTTCCCAGTTCTGACATTCCCTGTTCTAAGGCTCCTCCCAGCTCTGACATTCTCTGTTCTAAGATGCTTTCCAATTCCAATTCTGACATTTTTTGTTCTAGAGTTCATTCTACTCCCACCCTCCTCAGATGTGCCATTCTCTTAGTGCAGGAGTCTAGGTTTGGAGCCACAGGCCACGGGTGATGGTTGTCATGGCAGCAAGAACTGCCTTTAACTAGCCCCAGATGCCTGGGTCTAATGAGACCAGGACTTTAGCCAAGGGCCCAGCTCCTTTGGAGAAGGCTTCTGCAAGCACACACTGGCCCCAACCTCTCAGCAGCACTCCAATCAGGAGAAGCCTCTCCCATACTCTCCCCCTCATTCTTATTCCCTTCCAGCTCTATCTTATGACTTGGAATCAGAGGATTTTGGGTTCAGTCTCTCTTACTGCATACTAGCTGTGTGTCCTTGGCAAATGAGCCTTCTAATAGAATTGGGCAAGAGGACATTAAGCTTTAAGACTTGAAGATTTTGTGAAGCTGAGACTCTACTCTGTCATTCTGTGGTTCTAGGACATTACAGTTCTAAGTAAGATTCAGTGGGGATTCTAAGAGCCTCATATACTTGGGACCCTAAAACCCAGAGGTGTTTTAAGCCTATGGTTCTACCTGGAAGATGTGGCCAAGGCGATAAGCAAGGCTTGGAGGACACCCCGGATGAAGACAATGGGATTCTTTTTGGTGATGACAAAGTACAGCATGGGCAGGATGAGGAGTCCATGCACCACCAAGCCACAGACCACGGTGACAGCATAGAAGCCAAGCTTCTTCCCGATGGCTGTGGGGTCGTCCATCTCCAAGATCTTCCCAGCAATGAGGAACACGATGCCAAAGGGGAAGTACCTGTGAGAGCATGGTGGGCACTTCTCATTGTGTGGCCTTGAAGCCACCTCCCACCCAACATCCTTCCCTGACCACTCTTAGCCCACTGTGCTCTCTCTGAGGTTCTAAGAGAACTTAAACAGTCTTGACTGTTAGGGCATCCTCTCAGTGGGCACTGCTCAGAAAAAAAAAACCTTTGTTTACTGATTTTTTATTTGTTTTGTTTTGTTTTTTTTACTGTTCAGTAGACATAGACTGATAAAGTTGAGAGGGAACCTTAGAATGTGGAATGTAAGAGTTTGGAGGAGCAAAGAGTGTCAGAGCGAAGAGGGGACTTTGAATAAAATATAACAGACTCAGAGATAGGCATTACACATACTATTAATCCCAATTTACTGATTAAGAGGAACTGAGGCACAAAACCCAAGGTCCCATTCATCAAGTATAAGAAGCAGGATTTGAACTTTGGCAGCCAGATGGCAAAATGGATAGAGTCCTGGACCCAGGAGAGTCAAGAAGACCCAAGTTCAAATCCTGACTTGGTCACTTACTAACTGTGTGATCCTGGACAGCTTTTCTAACTTTTGTTTCCACATTTTCAAAAGGGTGATGCCAATAGTACTTATCTCCCAGGGTTTTTCTGTGACTTAAGTGATATAATATTTATAAAGAACTTTGTGAATCTCAGATATCTATAGAAATCTTGATGGTTATGGTAACAATAATGATGATGAAGGTAATGGTGATAATGATGGTGATAGTGATGCTGGTGATGCTGGTGATGGAGGTGATGGTGGTGAGGCTATCTCACTTGACTCCATGTCCTGTGCTCTGTCCGCTTCCCCATGTTTCTGCTCCTCACATTCAATCAAAGTGTGACTCTGAACAGCTCCCCTTTCTCTCTGAACCTGTTTAAGATGGCGATGATAATCCCTGAACTCCTTCTATTAGAGGGTTATTGTAAGGAAAGTATTTTTCAGACTATAAAGTGACCTAGGGAAGTGAGCTCTTCTGAGCGTGTGTGATCCCAGTCCCTGAACACTCACCACACAGCCACAGCCACGATCTTCATAACAGACTCATTTAGGCACTGGCAGAAGCTGACGAGGGGAGCTCCACTGTCTCCCATGCGGCCCAGCATGATCCCTGCAACAAACACAGGCATCCATGGGTGCAGAAAGATGACACACATGCAAACACTAATAATAATCATTTTAGTTGGCTTGTGGGGCAGCCCATCCCTCTCTGGAATAGTTCTCCTTGTTAGAATGTTGTCCTCGATATAAAGTCTAAATGTGACTCTATAACTTCTGCCCAAAGCTCCTGGTCTTGTTCTCTAAGGCCAACCAGAATGAAGTTAATCTCTCTTCCACGTGACATCCCTTCACCTTTTTGAAGGCTGGTATCTTGTCCTCTCTTCCTACCGCTGGTGACTTCTCTTTTTTAGAATGAAAAACCAGATACCACCAACAACACGAACTCTGATCTTCTCATTGCCCTGGATTTTCTCTAACTTAGTAATGTCCCTTCTAAACTGAGGTGTTCAGAATTGAGCTCAATACTCCATATGGGGTCTGACTGCCTTGGAGGTCAGTGAGATCATCGCCTTGCTTGTCTTGGACCCTCTGGCTCCTGTTATGGCTGCCCCTTTGACCCATGTTTCACCCACATCCGACGGGCTCCCTCCCTCACTTCTCTATCCCTTGTACCAGCTCACTGACTGAAACCACAGCATCACCTCTCTGTTCACCAGCCATGATCCACATAGGCCAGTTTCCTGATTATGATGGCTGATTACCAAGTCAGCAGACGACAAACATTTATTAAATGCTTACTGTGTTTCAGGTAGTGTCCTCTTCCTAAAGGACAACTTTGAGTACCTATGAATTATCTTCTTTTGAGGGGGGGGTAAGTATGTAAATTAAAATTTTTTATTAATTACTTTTGCTTTTACATCACCTTATTTCCAAATCTATCCCTCCCTCCTCTTCCATCTAGAGAACCAAGAATAAAAAGGGAAGAAGGGTTGAAGGAGTTCAGCAAAATTAACCAACAATCAGAGACAGGAGGAAGGTATCTATGGCCATCTTTTTTCAAGGATGAGTCTAATAATTAAATTACCCAGTGCTCATCCTGGGCTTTGTGCTTCTTTCCATTTACATTGTTGCAATCACCGGGAAAGCTGTTTTCCTGGTTTTGTCTATTTCACTTTTCATCAGTTCAAAAATCTCCCCGTGCTTCTCTTCATGGTCATTGTTTCTTTCAGCGAGTTAATTTCCATTACTTTCATGTTCCACAGTCTGATTAGACATTGGTGGCCACCATTCTTTGCTACTACAAAAAGTGCTGCTATGAATATTGTGGCCTATGTGGGGGCTTTTCTTTTTGTTACTGACCTCCCTGGGATCTGTGTTATGCTGTAGAATCTCTGGTTCAAAGGTTGTGGGTGTTTTAATTATCTTCCTCATAGCCTCTTCCACAGTTGGACCAATTCATAGATCCTCTAACAGTATTAATGTGTCTGTCTTTCCGAAACCCCTCCCATAGTGATTATTCCCCACTTTTGTCCTCTTTGCCAATTATCTGGGTGTGAGGTAATTGTTTTGTTTCATATTTATATTTATATATTATATTTTATATGTATCATTATATATGACACATATAATATATAATATTATTATATATAAAATATAATATTATATTTATGTTTATATATAAAACAATCCAAAACAGAATTGTTTTGACTTATATCTCTCTTAATAGTAATTTGGAGAAAGCTTTCATGTGTTTATAGTTAGTGATTCTGCTTTTGCAAACTATTAATATCCTTTGTCCACTTACTTATCCGTTCTTGTCCTTAATTTTTATTGGCGTTGATCAGGTTCCTATCAGGGATATTTGTGCAAAGACATTCCCAGTGACAGCTCTCTTGTGATCCTAGTTCTGTTGATTTTGTCTATGCAAAAGTTTTTTAATTTCATGAAATCAAAACTATTTTTCTTTGGTGAAAATGTTCCTTTATCCTTTTTTTTAAGTCAAGAATTCTCCAAGAAATAGCTATGAATGGTCCTTAATGTGATTATCTTTTTTTTAGTGTGATCTTTAATAGTCAGATGACATGTTCATTTTCGTGTTTATTGTGGTATATGGTACGGGATGTTGGTCTAAATTTAATGTCTGCCAAACTGCTTTCTTGTTTTCTCAGCAGTTGTTGTCAAATACAGAGTTCTGAGTAATTAATATTCACAGGTTTACTGAGCACTGAGTCATTGAAATAAATTATTTCTGATTCTTCCTTGTCAAGTCCGTTCAACTCATCTGCTTTTCTGGTATTTTGGGATTTTTTAAAATTAATGCCAAGAAAGTTTTCATGATTACTGCTTTATTGTATGATTTGATGTCTGGAAGTGCTATTTCTCCTTCATTTTTGCTTTTTAAATTATCAAGACCCTAGGATTCTAGACCTTTTAATTCTCAAAATGAATTTTGTTATTATCTTGTCTAGTTTTATGAAGTGTCTCTGGTCAGTTTGATATAGCACTAAATCTACAAATTAATTGAAGTATTATCATTTTTATTGTATCAGCATGTCTGGCCATCATCACTGACTATTCTTCCAAGTATTTAACTTATTCTTTATTTCTCTAAAGAGTTGCCTTGGTAGGTTGATTCCTAGATAACTTATGAATTTTGTAGTTATTTTCTTTGGGACTTCCTTCCTATTGTTTTCTTCTAGATTTTCTGGTTTATATATAGAAATGCTATTAGTTTCTTGGGTTTATTTTATATCTTGAAAATTTAATGAAGCACTTAGTCATTCCAATTAATTTTTTTTTACTGATTTTCTGATGTTCTAAAATACTCTATCACATGTCATCAGCCAATAAGATAATATTTGTTTTCTGTTTGTCTGTGGTTATACCTTCAATTTCTCTTATTTCATTGTTATTGCTAGAATTTTTAGAATTATGTCAAATACCAGTGGGGTAAAAGGACAAGCTTGCTTTACTACTATTTCTATTGGGAAAGTCTAGTGTCTCCTCACTGGAGATAGTACTGGATTTGGGGTTTAGAAGGTTATTTTTTATCATATCGAAATGACTCCTTTATTTCTGTGCTTTGCTCGGTTTTTAGCATACATGAGTTTATGCTTTGTCAAAGACTTTCTCTGCACCTATTGATATAACTATGAATTCTTTTCAAGTTATTTGGGCAATATCAATTGCATACCAGCATAAAAGTGGGTGTCTGCTCCTACCTCAATTAGCCACTGAAGGCCCAAACATCTATTGAACCAATGAACCAACCAATCAAAAATACAGGAGGCATGCATAAATTCTTAATTAATTTGAAAGAATCATAAGGGCTTTGGGTTATTGGATTAAAAACAAATTATGTCACAAGGAAATATATGATTGGTTGAACAGAAATAGTAATATATTGTAGGGTTATGGATAAAACAGAATGCAGGTTCAGAATCACATATTCTAGTAACAATCCAATAGTGTATTTGTTGAATCCAATGGTGAAGACTTCTAAGAGAAAATTGCCCTTTTGGGGGATGGTGTTGAAGAGAGAATTTTTCTCTCCCTGACCCTCACTGCACTGACCATGTGAACTCAGAAGATCTGACTTCCCATCAGCATCAGTAAGCATTTTCATGCAGCAGTGGCTAATGGCAGCATGTGCCCCAGGAACTGAGAGAAATGTCAAAGAAAAATTTAACACACCAAGGAAAGACAGCTTTAGGACTCCCCAAGGGCATTGATCCTTGGAGCCCAGGAAAGAGGGATACCTACAGGGAGTTTCATGAAGACTCCACAAAGGGAGAAAAGAAATCTTAGTGACCAGGAACCCTGAGTTTATGCTTTGGCTACATGTGCCCTCTAACCTTGAGCCCATTTTCCCCAGGACCTTTTGTATGCAAGGGGAGAACTCATGTCCAGTTATGGGAAAATATGTTTATATATAGAATGGCTTAGTAAATACTCTTATTAAAAGTTAATCAATTCTGGGTGGTAACCAATGGGGAGCACACTGGTCGGGGCTTGTGAACAACTTTTATCCCCATCAGAGTTACCCCAAGAACACTGAGTAAAAGTATTAGTACCAACCACTTTTTGGGGACCTGGCCTGCCAATTCAAGGGGGAGTTAAGGAATTAGCACTGAAGGGAGTGCTACATTTGCAACATGGAGGAACTGGTGCAAGCTATTTCTGAACCATTGTTAATGATTTTTGAAATATCATGGCAACTGAGAAGTGTGATAAAGGACTGCATAAGGACAAATTTTCTGATTTTCCAAAAAGGTTGGGGAAAAGATGGTATTTTGTCAAACTGAAAGTCTATGAATTGGGTCCAAACATTCCTACTGTTCTGTTGCTGCCTCAGTTTCTTTACGTCTCTGGAGTCCTGTGGTTCCTCTTCTCCTGGAGATACATGTACTTCCCCAGAGGGGTCATGGGGCCAGGTGGTCTTATCTCACAAGCTTCATTCCTATTCATCCAGATCTGTACATTTGGGCAGTTCCTCCAGTTCTTTTCAGCTCTGCTTTCCTCCTCGGTCTACCCCCACCCCTCATCCCCAACTTTGCATATCAGCTCCTCACAATTAGGGATTGTTTTCATTCTATATATAGCTCTAGTATGCCTAGCACACAGTAGCTGCTTAAAATGCTTGCTGTTTGACTGATTGATCCAGCCCCATCCCATTCTACTTTTAAAATTCAAATTCAAGGGCAGGCTGGGCTTTTAACATCATCAGCAACAAGGGGATGGAGGTTAACTCTGTGAAACCCAGGACTTGTCAAGGACACATCTCAATGACAGAAGGAAGGCCTCATTTGTAGTAAGTTGGTTTGTAAGAAGTTCACATTATCAGAGGAATTTTGCTATCCCTCCTTAGGGAGATGAGGGTGATTTTTTAAAAAAATTCAGTTTTGTTTTGCTTTCCTATTTTTTCCATTAACAAGCAGTTATATATTCCTTTCCAACTGGACAAAAACCAACAAAAACAACAAGAAAATCCTTGTAACAAATATGTACGGTCAAGCAAAACAAATTTCTTTGTTGACTGTGCCCAATAACATATGCCTTATTTTGCACCCTGAACTTAGCACCTCTCCATCAGAAGGTGGGTGGTGTGTTTCATTAGCAACCCTTCAGAATCTTCTTTGATCGTTGCATCCATCTTAGTTCTTTTAAAAATAAATTTAGGTCCCTTTACACTATTCTCAGCATTCTGTAAATTGCCCTCCCGGTTTTGTAATTTTGTATCAATTCATATAAGTCTTCCCATGTTTTTCTGAAACCAGCCCCTTCATCATTTCTTACAGCACAATAGAATTCTATCACATTCCTATACCACAACTTGTTTATCTTTTCTCCAACTGATGGGCATGCCCTCAGTTTCCGGTTCTTTACCCTAAATGTTTTTGTACCTATGTGTTCTTTTCCTATCTTTTTTTATGTAAGAGGGACACCTGGATTTTCTTAAGAATAGCCTCCAGCCTCTACACAGGGAATGTAAGTGCTGGGTGGGACCTCAGAACATAGACTGTCGGAGCAGAGAATGTTAGAACTGGGAAGGCCGTCATCAAGGCTCTAGTCCAATCCCTTCACTCTACGGATGAAGAACCTGAGGCTTATGGAGGAGTGATTCTCTCAAGGTCATACTGCGAGTGAGACACATTGCAGATCATCTTCCTCTTAGCCAGGTGCCCCTATGGTAGGTCCAGGATAGCTGGGCTTGTTTTTTCCCTCCCCTGATCATGTCTTCAAGAGATAGCGACCCCAGGGAAAGGTGACCTTGACCCCAGGTGGTGGACACCTACCCATGGTGGCTGAGAAGATGACGATCCCCAGCACGTTCATGCCATCGCTGGTGCCTGGCTCTGACTTGTACACCACCTCGGGGGGAGGTGTGAGGTCCAGGGCAAAGTTCTGGACCTGGGAGCCATTCTCTTCCTGGACCCCGTAGATGAGGATCCGCTGAGGGGTAGCCTCTGACGCCACAGCCTTGTTGGACTTGACCATCGGGGTGGTCTTGGTGCGGTACTGTCGGATAACATACCCATCCCCGTCATGTCCCAGGAGAGCAGTCAGGGTAGAAGCAAGGGAAAGGTCAGAGAATCGGTAGTTGTAGTGCTATGCACACAGTAGGTACTTAATAAATGTTTGTCATTGAGTGATTATTGTTCCATGTAGTTATTATAATAATGATAAGCATTATTACTTAATAATAATAATAAAGAGGCAGCTTGGAATGTTGGATAGAAAGCTAGGCCTTGGAGTTAGAGAGGCCTGGTTCCAATCTTGCCTCTGACACTTTCTGGCTGTGTGACCCTAGGTAAGTCACTTGACTTGTCAGTGGCCCAGACAACTCCCTGAGCCTGAGAGCTGCAAGGCAGGTGCTGGTTTGAATTGGTAAGGGGGAGTTTCCTCAATGAGAGTTTTCTATACCAATAAAATCATGGGTTGGGCTAAAAAAAAGGATATGAACATTATTAATCACAATATGTGTGTATTATTAGATAATTAAGACATATTAGACTTCTCATAGAGAGCTAGCTTTAGAGTCAGGAAGACTTGATTCAAATCCCACCTCAGCTGTGTGACCCTGGGCAAGTCCCTTAATCTCTCTGTGCCTTAGGTTCCTCATCTGTAAAATAAGGAGGTTGAACTCAATGACCATCCATTTCCCTTCCAGTTCTAAATTAATGATTAATGTAGACTTTAAAATTAATATTTAATGATATTAATTAATAATGAGAGTGACACATTAATGAATATAATTACTTATCATACTTGGCCATTCATGTTTTCCAATCCCTGATCTCTTGTCCTTCTCAATTGCCCTGTTGGTTTCAACATGATATAAATCATTATTCCCACTAGAGAAGCAAGGAAACGGAATCCCAGAGAAGGCAAGTGACTTTCCCAGGGTCACACCACATCCCCCAAAAGGGATCAGCCACCCTTTTCTAGAACACTTCTAGTGAGGGGGAGCTTGAGACCAAATGGGAAGTTTGTTCTGGTTTGCTCTGGGTTATCCTGATCAGAGATTTCCCCCCATAACTCCCCTGCCTTGCTCCTCTGTTATCCGTTCCTGAGCCAATGTGTTCCCTCTCCTCTCTGACAGCCCTTTGGATATAGAGGACAGATGTCTTCTGTTCTCCTCCTTATTTATCTCCAGCTCCTGAGTGATCCTTATGCCCCCAAGGTCCTGCTCATTCTTCTTTGGAGGGCCCCCAGGTCATCAGCATCCCTCCAAAAGCCTGGGTCCTAGGAGTGCAGACAATCCTCTGGATGTGAACTGACCAGGGAGGAGGGTGGCAAGACTGGCTTTTCCCTTTCTGTGGTTGTTGGATAACCCAAGATTTTATTATCTTTACTAGCTGCTTGAGTCACACTTTCCAATTTGACAAACATTTATTAAATGTCTAGTATTTTCCAGGCTCTGTCCTAAGCATCGGGGATGTGAAGATAAAAACAAGATGCTTTTGATGGATATTGAATCTGAGGTCCATAAAAAACCCCACCTTTATCAGAAAACCAGCTCAGGAAGCAGAATGTAGAGCCCTGAGTTGACAGAATTCTTCTGGTTGGAAGTGAGTCAGTGAAGAAGAACAAAGTCTGGAGCCGCAGGCCTTGGATAATCAAGTGACCATACCAGGGCACCATGAATGTTTCATGGGGGGGGGATGCACAATGGGAAAGGGTCACACAAAGGAGGAAGTATGGGCGTTATGTGCAAATGTCGCCACCCTCCCCAGTCTGGTCAAATTTGATCCGGTGAGATTGTCCTCCTGGGTTACCTTCCTCATCCCACGCCCTCCCATCACAACACTAACCCACTCACCTGTTTGAAGGTGGCTTCCACTAGGTTTGCTGGAAACATATTCCTGGAAAGAGAAAGAGAAGGAAAGGAAAGGAGGTAAGCCAGGGAAGACATTATGCTCAGACCTTGGCCCCCAAATCACATCCCCATCCAGGCACTGAAGACCTCTGTGGGCTCAAGGCCCCCACTGGACTATAAGCCCTTGAGGACAGGAACCTATCTCACAGGCTCTTAGATCACAGGTTTAGACCTTGGAGAGACTCAAGAGGCCACCTAGCCTTACTCTCACTTTAAGCCAGAGAACTATGCATCCCCCAAGGCCACATAGGTGGCAAGTAGCCCTCCCTCCTGTCTGCCTGGCCACCTTCTCCTCTTACCTCAAGCCTTCCCTGATGGCCCCAGCCTAGAAGGATGTCTCCACAGCTCAGTACTCCAGGGTCATTCTGATAAGGTCTCTCTTTTGTCCCTGTGTCTCTCCTCCTTGTATCAGCCTTATGAATATCTAGTTCAGATTTTCCCCACCCCAACACAGTGTAAACTCCTTGGAGGCCGGGGTCACATTAGTGGGCTTTAGATTCATGCTTGATGAACTGAAACGAGTTGATGGCGAAGAGTTATATCCGTGCACGGTGGTCAGGAAGACCCGAGTTCAGAGGCTAAGCAAGTCATGAAACCATTGCTTGCCTCAGTTCCCCTATCTGTAAAATTCAGATACCTCTTGCTGAGGCCGCCTACTGGCTGCTGATGCAGTGTTGGGATGGCTCCTGGCCCTGGCTCAGACTTGGCTTGTGGGATCAGTGAAGGCCAGGTTCTTCCAGACCCCAGCAGACCTTGTGCAGGGTCCAGCCTCCGTCCAAGAGCAGTGATTTCCAGATTCGCTTCCTCACAGCGTTGTGAGACTATGATGAGATGAGACGGAAAGCGCTTGGCGAGCCTGACTCTTATGTGAACAGTGACTCTTATCATCATCCTCCTCGCTATCATTAACACAGATTGGAAAAAGTCTGGTACCAACATTTTGCTGGTTCTGCTGGGAGTTACACAGTATTATTTGCCCTACTAAGGGAAATAAGTGACAATGTGATGCCAGTGTGGATTCTAATGGAATAAATGCTGGTCTCACAAGAGCTGCCCTAATGTATGGTGAAACGGGGTAGGGGAAGAAGGATGGAAGGAGTGGGAGAGGGAGAGGGAGAGAGTCAAAGAGAGAAGAAGAGGAAGACGAAGAGGAGGAGAAGGAGAAGAAGAGAAAGAAGAGGAGGAGGGGGAGGAGGAAGCAAGGGAAGTGAAAGGCCCCTTGGGACTCATCCTGCCAGGATCAGGGCACTTGGACGTGTCCATTGTCCTCTTGCTGAGGCCGCCTACTGGCTGCTGATGCAGTGTTGGGATGGTTCCTGGCCCTGGCTCAGACTTGGCTTGTGGGATCAGTGAAGGCCAGGTTCTTCCAGACCCCAGCAGACCTTGTGCAGGGTCCAGCCTCTGTCCAAGAGCAGTGATTTCCAGATCCTGAACATGCCTTGTCGCTATGGTGACAGAGAAGTTGTTATCCCAACCCTTCCAGCTTCTGTTCCCTAGCTTGACCTCTGGGCTGGAGCTGGGCCATGGGGCTGGGCTTGGGACCTGCTCTTATTCTCCCTAGGGGTTGGGGGAGGTGAATCAGTGGGCCTGGGACCGCAGGGGCTTGGCTTGGCTGGGCTTACCCAGGATATGTTAGTATTTCTTTTTCATATCACAAGTTTACTATTTTAAATAAAGTGTTTTTGTTTTTCCAATGGTATGATGTCATATCATTAATATTAAAACTGCCCAGTCTTCTTGAAGGGAGAATGGAGGCTGGGAATGGGGACTGAGCCAAGGTAGACCATATGGAGCCTTCCTTCCAAGAGGGCTCTTAGGAAATAGCAGGAAAAGTGAAATGACCCCTCTTTGGCCTGTTCAGAGAATCAGAGCATCAGATGGAGATTTACAGCTGGAAAGGCCCATCAAGTCCACACCCACCCATTTTGCAGTTGAGAAAATGAAGGGTCAGAGAGATAAAATGATTTGCCCGGGTCACAAATTGACCAATAAATATTTATTAATCCCCTATACTGTGCTAAGCAGTATACACTGAGTGTCCCAGGCAGGATTTGAACTTGGGTTTTCCTGACCTCAAGTCCAACGTCTTATCCACAGCTCCACACTGGAACACATTATGACTTCAGAAAGGCTCCAGGGGTCAGGATCATTTTATATGGCTCACAAGTAGTTCAGGGCCTTATCTTCAGTCACACAGCTGGTTCAGAGCTGGGTCTAGAACCCAAATCTGATTCAAATCTAGAGCCTATTCCAAGGTCCCAGAGCCTTGCCTGGAACTGCTCAGGTACCAGAAGCCAGTGTGCCAGCTCATGACAGCTCATGCCTGCTTCTTATCAGAGTGTGGATATCTGAGAAGTGCCATTTTGGGCACTTTGAATCCTGAATTCCCAGGCCAGCCAGGGCACAGGTAGGAGTTCAGGCATCTCCCTCTCACAAGCAGGGCTTCCTGAACAAAGATGGCCTTGTCTAGCTCACATAGTTGGAAGGGGTGGGACAGTCCCCATGGAAAGATTGCCGGCCACCAGGACAGGACTCCCACCTTGACTCTGGAGAGATGTGTTCATTACGTGCAGGTTTCAGAAGGTGAGTCATGAGCAAGACGCTCCCAGACAGCTCTCAGGAACATTCCCTGCTCCTGGTGCCAATTGCCAAGGATCTCTCTTGGCACGCCTGCCTTCCCTTTGCACAAAGAAACTGCTCATGGAGCTAGGGAGGTGTTCTCACATCCAAAGCCTACAGACCACCCAGTGACAAAGCCAAGTGTTCTCAGTGAAGAATATTGTAGACTCCCCATCTTTTGTCCTGCTTAGAGCTTTGGAGTGTTATGCTCTGTTCTGGAAGTCACATTTTAGGGAGGTCAGTGACCATCTGGAGAGCATCCCCAGGACAGAGGGGAGATTGGAGACCAGGCCATGGGCTGAAGGAGTCTGTCCTTGCTTGGGAATTGCACAGAGTTCAGAGAATTCTGGAATCTCAGACTTGCAAGGGGCCTCAGCAGGCAAAGCCTGAATAAGAATGCCCTCTTCCATGTCCCTGGTGAATGACCACCCAGTCTCTGCTTGATGAGGTGATAAACCCAGTACTTCCCAGATGAGGTGGTAAACCTACTACTTCCCAGAGAAAACCATTTTTTTCCTCAGAGAACAAAATACCTACATCAAATCAAACCTGCCTCTCTACCTCCCTTCCCTCCCATCCCTAGGTCCTAGGTGGGCCCTCTGGGTTCATTTGCCAACCTTGCAGATGCTTGGAGATAACTGTCACCACCCCCCCTTTCCCAGCCTTCCCTGCTACAAACTAAGAATTCCCTGTTCTTACAATTGATTCTTATATGGCACCACCCTGCATGTCTTCCTTGGAGTGGCCCCCAGCATATTGATGTCGTTACTAAAATGGGGTGCCCAAGATAATACCCCACATAGGGTCTGACCAGAACACAGTGCAGAAGGATGGCTTATTCCTAGAACTGCCCTCCCCTTCATGACGTCAGAGATCTCAGTGGCTGCCCCATTGGATGGCTGACACAGTACCGTCCACTAAGCCCCCTTTCCTTTGACAAGCCTCTGTCAAACCATACCCCCCCCCCATCCTGCAGTTGTACCATTGATTTTTGAGCTCCTATGTAAGACTTTTTGTTTATCTTAAATTTCATTTTCTTAGATTCAACCCAAATACTCAAGCCCATGAGAATGCTTTTGGGGGCTGTCACACAGTGTGTTAACAGTCCCTTCTAGCTTTGCATCTGAAATGTGCAAATTTGGCAAGCCTGCCACATTGGTCTTTATCCAAGTCACTAAGAAAAATATTAACCAGCACAGGGCCAAACACAGACCCCTGGGACATCCCATTGGAAACCTCTTTGCATGTTGGCATTGGACTATTGGCAGCTATTCTTTGGGTTTGGCCATCCAGCCAGGTACAAATCCATCTAATTATATTCTCATCTAGACTTCCTTTCTCTAGCTTCTCCACAAGAATAATGTGAGACTCTTTAATGCTTTGCTGAAATCTAGGCATGCCATATCGGCAACATTCCTTTGAGTAACTCATTTAACAATCCTGTCCCCAAAGGAAAGAAGATTACTGCAGTATGACCCATCCTTGACGAAGCCAGGCAGGCATTTAAGTGATCACTGCTTTCTTTTCTAGATGTTCACCAACTATTTCATGTGTGATCCTTTTGAGATTCTACCTGGGACCGAAGCCAAGCTAACTAATCTAGAATTTTGGAGGCTTCCTTCACTTTTTTAGAAGTTGGTACTCTCTAATCCAGGGCTGCTCCTTCCCATTTCCTTTCATGATCCTTGACAGCAGCTCAGGCTCTGATGGGCCAGCTTTTCCAGGCCCTAGGATGTCACTCCCCTGGGCCAGGTGGCTTGACATCATCCAGGGGACTTCCTTCCCGACTCCTTATTTATCTTGGGCCTTTCTCCTTGTCAAAAAAGTAAGAAGCAAACTAAGGACTGAGCAACTCTGTCTTTTCTCTGCTATCAGTTACCATCACATCTATTCCAGCTCAAGGTCTTAGCTCTTCCTTAAACCCCCACTTTCTCCCAATTTAGTTGAAAATTCCAAATCCCCCCTCCCTTTTTTTTTGGTCCTTAACTCCACTATCCAAGTAGGTTTCCCTTCCTTGGAGCTCATCAGGCAGAGACTGGATGACCGCTGGCCAGTTATTTTATAAAAGGAGATTGTTTTATGCTGTGAGTTAAATTAAACAGCTGCTGAGGGAGGGAGGAAGGAAGGAAGGAAGAAAGAAAGAAAGGAAAGAAGGAAGGAAGGAAGAAAGGAAGGAAGGAAAGAAGGAAGGAAAGAAGGAAGGAAGGAAAGAAGGAAGGAAGGAAAGAAGGAAGGAAGGAAGGATGTATGGAAAACATGTTTCCTATTGGTCCAGTTTCTGATAACATGGCCAAAGAAAGGGAAGTATAGTAACTCCTTCAGACTCCCTCCCTTCATCCCTTTGCTGCCTTCTGGTATAGGTACAAGGATCTTTCTGCTCAAAGCTCTCCTCCACAAAAGTATCCTCCATCAATTGACTGGACTGCTGCTGGACTGGCCACCCGACAAAATTCCCCTTCTATTTAAAATCTACACAAGTGTGGTTAGCTTGCTTGGCCGGCCAATCACACTACAACATAGTTGGTGCTATGGGACTAGAGCTCAAGAAAGAGACAGGAGCTGAATATGTTGATATGGGAATCATAAATGTATAGATTGTAATTGAACCCATGGGAGTTTAATGAGGTCACCGAGAGAGAATGTAGAAAGAGGAGAGGACCTAGGACAGAGCCTTAGGGAATACCTAGAGTTAGGGGGCATGCTGAGGATGATGATACTGAACCAAGAATCAATAACCAGTATTCCAGAGAGGAGAAGGTGGTCAGCAGTGTCTAATGTAACAGAGAGATCAAGAAAATATCAAACTTTTAACAGGAGCCATTGAGGAAACCCTAACCTGCTAGAACTTTATTCTAAAATAAAAATATGGACTATATGAAGGAAATGGAATTTTGGCAGTACGGGGAACTATTGTGTAAGAACAACCTCCTTTCACTGACTGCTACCCATCTATGACTGTAGTGGCTTTCCTCCGTGCCTGGAATGCTCTTCCTCTTCACCTTTGCCTCTTGGCTTGCCTTAAGTCTGAGTTCAAATCCCACTTTTGGAAGATCTTTTTAAGTTCCGTTCTTCCCCACTGCTCGGGTTTTCTCTCTAAGATTACCTTCCATCACACTCTTGGATATACTTGGTTATTTTCATGTTGGGCAGCTAGGTGGTACAGTGGGGAGAGTGCCAAGTCAGAAACACTCATCATCCTGAGTTCAAACCCAGCGTCTGACACTTACAAGCTGTGTGACCCTGGGCGAGTCACTTCACCATGTTTGCCTCAGTTTCCTCATCTGTAAAATGAATTGGAGAAGGGACTGGCAAACTAATCCAGTACCTTTGCCAAGAAAACCCCACATGGGGTCAACAAAGAGTCAGATATGACTGAAAACAGCTGAACAACATTTTCGTGTTGTTGACCTGATTAGAATGTGAGCTCCTTGAAGGGAAGGATGGTATTTTTTATTTTTTTCATCCCCAGTGCCTGGCACAGTGCCTGGCATGCTGTCATAGGTGCCTAATCAAATACTTGGTGACTGAGTGACTGGATGTAGGAGTTAGAGAGCTTCACTGGGAAACCAGAAAGACTTGACTGAAAGGTCTTGGCAACTCCTTGGACATAGGGCTTGAGGGAGGGGAAAGATGACTCCAAAATTATGAACCTGGAAGGCTGGAAGGATGGTGGTGCCCTTGACAGGTACAGAGCCTTGAGTTGGAGGGGAGTGTCGGGATGAACTCAAAGCAGTAGCCCTAATGCTGAGCCCAAGGGAGCTGGGGATTCAAGAGGGCAGAGATGAAGAGGGAGAGCATCATAGGCATGATTATGCTAAGACTTTCTCAGGAGGCTGCTCTTGCTGCTTCCAGATGCAAGCCTTGAAGACTATGAGTTGCTCCTCCCTGGTACTGGTACTCATTTTGTTTGGGCTGAGGATCCCTTTCCTATATCTCTCATACCTCTGAATGACTTTTTCTGCGATTTGGAGGTGGAAGAAGTAAAGGCTCTTTCTCATTGAATTTCTTGATTATTTTTCCATCCAGTGAGAACTTCAGGTTTTTGCTGGAGTTGGTGTGGGGGCCAACCAGGTGGCCATGTGGGCAGGAAGTCTATGACTCTCTTTCCTAATGGCTCCTTTCTACTGTGTTCAGCCTAGAACATGACCCCTGCCCTCCCGGTGATCTTCATTTTCAGCTCTTCAGTGTTAATGTGTAGCATTCCATGTTTAATTCTTCAGCTTGGCACCTCATCACTTGTACACCCCCAGAACATCCAGCCTGAACTTTTCTTCTCATGTCTAACTTGTAAAAACAATCAAGTGCATCCTAAACTCCTATAATCACTCTGTCCCTTTTCTTACCACTGCTCTTTCATTTTTATTTCCCTGCTTCTTTTCTCTCCTCTCCAATCTATCTTCCATGCAGTTGCCTCACTCAGGCACAGGTCTGTTAAGCTCCTTTGTATTTACATATCTGTACCGTCGTACCATAGAATCTGTACTATTGCATCTGTACCACTGTATACAAACATACACTTCTTGAGGGCAAGACTACCTTGTTTAATGGTCTAGGGATGCTCAGTACTTAGCACAGTGCCTAACTCATTGAGGGTACTTAAATGATTGCAAAGGCTGGAGTTGTTTAAACCTGGAAGTTTATTGAGGGGTGGTGGTAGTAACATGGTGAGACCTACACTTTAGGAAAACCATTTTGGCATTGGAGTAAAGGATGGAATAGAGCAGGGAGAGGCTGGATGCAGAGAAACCACTTAGAAGACTCTGTCTAGGTCATGCCAGAGGTTATGAGGAGCCGAATGAGGGCATTGGATGTGTAAGTGGAGAAAAGGGGATGGATGTGAAAGGTGGTTAAAAAAACCTTTTTAAAAATTTAATTTACATTTTTTAAATTTTGAAAGGTGTTTTGAAGGAAGAAATGCTAACATTTGGCAGTGGATTGGCTATAGGAGTGAGAATTAGGGATGGCACCCAAGTTGTGAGCCTGATGAATTGGGAGTATGGTAACGCCCTGGACAGTAATAGAGTTCAGAGGAGGCGACAATTTGAAGGGAAAGGATAAAGAGTTCTGTTTTGGACCTCGCTGAGCTTGTGATGCCTACAGGGTTCAAGATGTTCAGTGTGAGGTCTCCGAGAGTCAGCTGGTGATGAGCCTGGAGTTTAGGAAGGAGGTTAGGTGTTGTCTAGCACTTTTTCTTAGGCACTTATAACTTATTCAGATAAATGTACATTCAAGGCTCAGTCATTACTTAATCTCTCTGGTGTTTTAATGAGGTGGGGATGGGGAGGAGAGGGAGGGATAGAATGAGGGAGTTCAGTTCTCTTCCTATGAGCCAGTCTGGTGTCTTGAGTCTTAACACCAACTTTCCAGAGTCCTCTGCTGATGATTGAGAAATGAATTCATCACTTGGCGGTTCTTCTGGGACATGGTCTGGTTGTATTTTCTTGGATCCTATATTGAAAGGAGCATTGACAACTCCCAGACTCAAAACCTCAGAGTCTTCTTGGCTTCATCCATTGGCCCCACATTGTCTCAGTCATCAAGCCCAGTTGATTTTTTAAAGTTCTATCTTTTGAAATCCTTCCATCCTCTTCATTCCCACTACCCACCCCCATCCTAGGCCATGCTCACATCACATCCAACATGGGTGATTGCAGTAACCTCCTGTTTGGTCTTCCTGTCTCTGGGCTCTTCTTTTCTTCCAATTATCAGTCATTAGATATACAGCCAAATTTTCATTAAACTTTATTTACCACAAAACTCTCCTGCTCACCTACCTTTCATGACCTTCTATGTCTTATAGCCTGGCATTCAAGGGTCTCAATACTCTGGGCTTGACCCTACCTACCCAACCTGATCTTCCCCTCATATAATCTAGGCTCTCTTTGGTCATTCTCACCTCTCACTCTACTATCCCATTTCCCAAACTCAGGAAAGAGAATTGGCTTGTTAGCCATAGCAGTTGGGATCAAACCCAGACTCTGCTTTGTACGCTAACATCTTTGGCAAGTCATTGAACTCTTCTGGGACTCAGTTCCATGATGTATAAGGTGATGGGGTTACAGCAGATGATTTCAAAGGGCCTTTGCTGCTGTGCCCTCTGATGATTTTCTTCCTTCAAGGCTCAGCTTAGAGGCCAGGTCCTCCATGGCTCATCTTCATCTCTGTACATTTGCACCACTATCCCCCATCCTCTGGATTCAGCCCTTGCCCATCTGGGCCTCTCAGAATCTTTATCTCCCTTTAAGCCTCAAGGGTCCATTTCCCCAGGAAGCCTTCCTTGATCCCATTAGTTATTACTTTCTCCCTCCTCAAACTCCCTTCTATTTATTTATGTGTCCATGTTGTAAAAGGAAGATTCTCAAGGATCTGTCTTTCTTTTTTGTCTTTATAACACTCGGTTATAACAATAAGTCTGGGGGGCAATTTAAGGGACCCTAAAGTTCACTTAAAGTTCATTGAGGGGGTTTATGTTGGAGGAAGAGTTCTGAGTTTAGTCCTAGTAACAGTCCCTCGTTAGGAAGATTTACAACATGTAGGCAGAGTTTGGGTTCTCTGCTTCACTCTACCCTTCTATCTGTCTTTAGTTAACCCTTGGCATCTGTGGTGAAGGTAAGATTCAGTTTAATGCAAATATCTGGGTAACTAAACAGAAAATAATACTGTAATATCTGTGAATAGACAGCCATGGCAGTGTGTGTGTGTGTGTGTGTGTGTGTGTGTGTGTGTGTGTGTGTGTGTGTGTGTGTTGGGCATGGGGGAATTGGGGAAAGAGCTTACTTTTTCTCGGGATTTCCCTCATCCCCAGTCTTCTGCTCTGGAAAGGCTGTAGAGCCAATGAGTGTCCTCAATATTTCCCCTCTCTACCACAGCTCAGTCTTTCCTCTGTTCTGTGCTTTCTCTAATTTCTTGAATCTGGAGACCATAGAATCCTTCACCTCTGTTTCTGAGTTAGCTGATCTTTGATTTACAAGTTGCTTAGGGGTGAACCAGTGTCTCACTCAATGACTCTGACTGATTCAAGGAGGGGTACAGTGTCTGTTCATTTGTTGTTCAGTCTCTTCAGCCATGTCTGACTC
>CM053593.1:20451081-20480917 GCA_028646575.1 Pseudocheirus occidentalis
TCTCTCTCTCTCTCTCTCTTTCTCTCCTTCTCTCCTCCTTCCATTTCTTTCTTTTTCTGTCTTCCCCTCTTCCCTTTCTTCTTTTTGTCTGTCTCCCTCTCCTCACCCCCCCAAAATCACAGCAGTTCAGAACTTCAAGATCTACATTAATGAGCATTTTGTCTTTCCAAAGGTGTTAGAAGAATTTTCCTTCTGGATCTGATTCTGGCTAACAGGTGGGCACTGGTTGCTTTGTGGCAAGGATGGGAACCCTGGGGTGCCTGGTGGGCAGATTGGAGCCGCCCCTCCTAGCACTCATGAGGGAGAATGAGAAAACTAGGCCTAGACACGCCCCCAAGAGCTGTCCCGCCCTGGGGGCGGAGTCTGGAGGAAGGAAAGGCAAGGTGCCATGGACCACAATTATTCAAGAATGAGATTCCAAAGGCACAAAGGATGCCGATTCAGAAGAGAAAGGAAAATCAGGGGTTGTCCAAGGCCGCCGACGTGGATGCCCAGGGAACTTAGTAACTGCTTCTCTTTGAAAAGACACAGACAGAAGATGGGACCGAGGCAGATTACTGAGGAGCAATGAGGCATCAAGCATTTAGGAAGCACTTACTGTGTACAGGGCCTTGTATTAGGAGCTGAGAATACCAAGAGGAAAGTGAAACAGCCCCTGCCCTGCCCTCAGGAAGCCTGCACTCTGCTCCAGTATAGACACAATGAGTAACCACAGCTCTAGAAGACTAAGGATGGACCGCGCTACTCTCCCACCTGACGGTTTCCAAGTGCAGAGCCTGGGGGGGGGGGGGGAAGACCCCTTGCAGCGTGTCCCATGTGGGAATTTGTTCTGCTTGATTAAACAGCTAGGTCCTGATGAGTGTGAATAATGAATCACCTAAAAGCGCTGCATTATTTGAATTTGCATGGCACATATCTGTTGGACTACAACAATCACCAAATTTATCTAATTATAACTTTGAATAGTGTGAATTTGAATAATGCAACTACTTCATGGGACTCAATGTCTGCACTAATTGGAACCTTGCTGTACATGTTTGTAACAAGGGTTATGTTTTTCTTGCTTTCTCAATGGACTGGGGTGGGGGTTAAGAGGGAAAAGGAGAGAGGGAGAATGTGAGCCTGAAAACAAAAGTTATTTTTTAAAAAAGAAAGTTTGGAAATGGATGGGATAGGGGGTGAAGGTGAATCCACAAGCATCTTTATTACTGTCAGAATGGTCAGGCGCGATAAAGCTCAGAATGAGTGGAAGACATCAAGGAAAGCTAAATGCAACCAAAAACACAGATTCGAAGTGATTCTGAAAGAAAGAAGAGGCTCCAGGAATGGACGGCCAGTGCTTCGGATATATGGCAATTGACTGCAGAGAGATGGCAATGCTGCTCAGCTCCTGAGCTGTTAGGTTTTCCTCTGCCAGAGAGAAGGTCCTCTACAAAGGACACGATTGAAACAGAATGATCAACCAGGAGTGGATGCCCCTGTAAGTTTGGAGAGGGTAGGAAGCAGGGAGTGGCCCCAGATGAATTCAAGTCATCTGGCCCAGAGGCACAACATCATTGGGGCCTGAAAGAACCGGCAGATGGGCCATCTTTCTCTTTCACCATAATTGGGACATCTGCCCCTCTAGTCAATCAAATCAAATTGTAGGCCAGTGGGCTTGACTTAAATTCCTGAGAAATGCAAGAATGGATCATTAAAGTGATGATAAGTGACCATCTAGAAAAGGGAGCAGAGGTGACCAAGGGACAGCCTACCTTCGTTAAGAACAGGTCATGTCAGACTAATCTCACTTCCTTTTTGGACAGGACTAGCAGAGGAGGGGAATGCTGTGGGTTGGGTTTGGTTTATGTAGATTTGAGCAAAGCATTCGACAAAGCAGCCCACATTCTTCTTGTGTAAAAGATGGAGGTGTGTAGCCTAGTTGATAGTCCCTTAGATGGATTCACACCTAGAGGGCTCTTTGATGCTGTAATGCTGATGCAGCTGTGGAGTGCCCCAGGGCTATGTGCTTGGCCTGGGCTGCTTCTTTTTTTTTTTTTTTAACCAATGACAAACAGAGATAGAAAGCTTATCAAATCCCAAAACAGGCTAGAGCATTGGGTTGAATTTTTCAGATGAAATTCAGTAGGGATAAATATAGTTTTCACTTGGATTCAAATGACCAACTTCACAAGTACAAGATGGGGAAGCAGAGTTAGGCAGCAGTTTGTCTGGAAAAGATACTGGGTTTTACTAAACTACAAGCTTGTCATGAGTCAGTCATGTGATGGGGCAGTCAGAAAAGCTGACAAGCTCTAATAAGCTCTGAGACAGCAGCATTAAGGGGGGGCATGCTTCCAGGAAGAAGCAGGGATGGTCCCTCTGCATTCCTCCCTGGCCAGAGAGCGTCTGGAGGGTGTCTTTGAGTTTTGGGTGCCTAGTATAAGCTGAAGAATGTCCAGAGGAAGGTGACCAGAATGAGGAAGGGTCTTGAGTCCTTAACATATGAGAATCAGGTCCTTGAGGATCTGGGCCTGATGAACCTGGAGAAGATTCATGGGGCAGGTGATGCCCAGGTCTAACTTTCTCAAGGAAAGTTAGAGAGGGGTAAGATCTGTTCTGTTTAGCCCCAAAGGGAAAATTGAGAGCAAAGGGAGACATTGCAAATTTAGAGAAACTTAGGTTTGTCAGGAAAAGCCTCCTAAGAATTTGGTCTCCCCTCGGCCCCTCCCCTGACTGTCAAGCAGAGGTCACATGACCTGGTGGTTAAGTCCATGGTGGGGAGGTTGGGTGAATCTTTCAGAGAAGGGGATGCCTTCCACCTCCTCTGGACTATGAATCCTCTACCCTACTTCTCCCACATACAAGAGAGAGGTTAAGGAAATGTCAAAAAAGATGAATAGAAATTAGAACTAACAAGAAATTATATATGAATTCAAAATTATAAATTATAATTTAAATGCTCCCAAATGTTACACTCAATAAGAATTTTCAATAGGAATTATTTAGCATTTATTAAATACCTACTATGTGCCAGGCACTGGAAAAGAAATATTACATTTAATATGTTAGAAGAGAAAATAGCACTGAGACTGGCATATTTTTTTAAATTTATTTTAGATTTAAATACTAAAACTTAAATGCACAATAAGAAAAAAGAAGCATATCATAAACTTAAATACTGAGACTTAAATACAAAATAAGAAAAGAAGAAAAAGCATTGCCATGTGCACAGCAGAATGTGAGCAGATTCAAAATATCCAACAAGCAATTCCCATTTCATGAAAGTCCAGGTAATAAATATTACACACTGTGCTGAGAGCTGGCCATCTTTTTCTTGCTTCCTTCTCAGTCTTCTTTCATTCTCTGCTGGGCACTTTTGACTTTGTTCCTTTTTCCCCTTCCCCCTCCCACCCTCAAAGGTTGGGATATATTTATATATAGATATATATTTAGAGAGAGAGATTTATAAAAAGATATATACATACACATGCATACACATATACTTATGTACATACATACACAGACATATACACACAAATATATATACATACATAAACCCTTAAATACATACACTTAGACATACATGTACTTAGACATCTGTAGTCACACTCACTAGACATATACATTCATATGCATCTGTGTAGTACTACACTTATTTGTCCTCAAGATCAGCATTTTCTAACAGAATTCTGTTTCATGTGTAATTTGAGGAATTCTTAGGAACCTTTCAAGCTCCAAAACTCTGTGTCCTAGCATTTTATGTCTGTGGAATCACAGGACTTAGAGCCAGACCTTGGAGAGCACCTTGTCCACCTCCATCATTTTACAGATGAGGAAAATGAAGTCCAAAGGGGGACTGGCTAGCATTTCTATGGCACTTGAAGGTTTACAACACCAGAAATCTCTTAATTGCTAAATCTTTTGTTTGTCTGTTTGTTTTTTACTTCTTTGGAGGTGGAAGGTAGGGCAATTGTGGTTAAGTGATTTGCCCAAGGTCACACATTTTTGTGTTAAGTGTCTGCGCTCAAATTTGAACTCAGGTTCTCATGACTCCAGGGCCGGTGCTCTATTCACTGAGCCACCTAGCCACCCCTTAATTGCTAAATCTAATGACCTGCCCTCCATACTCCTCTTTCTTGACCTCTCTGCAGCCTCTGACACTGCTGCTCATTCTCTCCTTCATACTTTCTCCTCTCTCTGTTTTTGTGACACTTTTCACTCTTGGTTTTCCTTCTCTCTGTCTGGCTTCTCCTTCTCAAGTGTCCTCTGCTGCTTCTTCCTCTAAGTCATGCCCACTAACCACAAGTGTCCCCCAAGTCTCTGTCCTGAGTGCTCTTTTTTTCTCTCTCCACATTCTCTCATCCGGTGATCTCAACAGCTTCCATGGGATGAACGATCATCTCTAAACGGGTCATTAATTCCCAAATCTATATTTATCTGGCCCTAACCTCTCTCCTAAGTACCAGTCTCACATCACCAGCTATCTCTTGGGCATCTCTAACTGAATATCCCATAGGCACCTCAAATTCACCACATCCAAAATTGAACTCACTATCTTTCCTCTCAAATCCTCCCAATTATCTCTCCAACTTCATTATTGGTGAGGGCACCAACATCCCCCCAGTCAGCTGGGCTTCTCACCTGGATCTAGTGGCAAAGCAAGCTCTCTATAGATGGGAGATGTTTATCTAGATCATTGGCTGACTAATTAAAGTGTCACGGGACAGATAGAGTCATTCAACTTCAAATCACAGCAAGGGCAAGATCACTTCCAACTGGGGCAACCAAGGAAGGGGGAGACAAAACAGCAAAGAGTCTGGGAGAACAGGCAGAGACCTGACATTGCGCATTGGCAGGAGGAGAACTTTAGTCAGAGAAGAAACGGGGTGACTTGAGGGGAGGGGCCAGGAAAGCTTCTTGGAGGAGGGGACACCGAAGGATGAGGCAGATTTCTTCAGGTGAAGGGAGGGAGACCAGATACAGGTAAGTGCTTTAGCAAAGAAACAGGGACAGGATAGTCTGGGACTGTTGGAGTTGGAGGAAAGAAAACACTCAGTTTATCGAGAGGGCAGAGTATATGTACAACAGCCGGGGAAAACCTTTGAAATTTTGTTTTTAAACTTAAAGCATCGTACAATTGCCAGTCATTCTTACATAATATTTCTATAACTAGATGTGCATATATATGATCTTCAAAAGCTCATAAATGTACATTCGGAAGGTGCCTTAGAGTGCATGTTCTTAACCTTAGGGGTAGATTTCAAAGGGTCGATTAACTTCGAAGATTAAAAAAATACATCTTTACTTCAGTATGATGGGTTTCCTTTGTAATTTTAAAAACATGGTTCTGAGGAAGCCTTCCCCGATTGCCAAAGAGGTGCCACAGCACCAGAAAGGTTCAAAGTTCTTGCCTTAGAGATGATCTAAACCAGTTCCCTCATCTTACAGAAGAGACTGATCCAAGGAGGTTAAGAAGACGTAGACTGCATGTTGTCTCCCTCGTCAGAATGTGAGCTCCTTGAGGGCAGAAGGTGTTTTCTTGCCCGTCTTTGTATGGTCAGGACTTAGATTGGCACATAGTAGGTGCCTAAGAAATGTTTCTTGACGATCAAGGTTATGCAGATAGAAAATGGTAAGGGTGGGTTTTGAACACACATCTGCTGCCCCCAAACACAACATTCTCCCTTCGTTCCTCATTCAGTCTCTGATAAGGAGAGTGATGGAATGGATAGAGAACCAGTCTTGGAGCCAGATAGAAATGGCTTCAAGCCCTGTCTTAGCTGGAAATGTCCTACACTGATAAATTCCCAGATTTGGATTCAATCCAAAGGAACAGAATAAATGATATTTGTAAGGTGTTTCAGCATTTACAGAGCTTGCTATGGGTCAAGATCTCACCTGGAGACCTGGAGAGGCTGCTGTGTGACCGAGGTGTCTGGCTCTTACCTGCAAGGACAGGTGATTGGTGTACTCGGGGAGGTCCCCAGGAAACTCTCGGAGGTCAATGCCTCCACAGTCTACCACACCCTCTTGTGTGCACACACATTCTCGGGGGCAGTCAAGGCTCCCCTGCCCCGGCTCTGGCCTCAGGAAAAGGATGGGATCCTCCAGAAATTCGTTGTCTTCATCCGTCTGACCATGAGTGCCATGGGGTCCCCAGGCCCATGCCCAGAGCACCAGCAGGAACGTCCTGCTTGGGACCATTGCCTCTGGAAAGAAAGGAAAGGCACAGGGATGAGGATGGCCAAGGTGGGAGGATGAGGGCTGGAGAAGGTACTTTCCACTGGCCCCTGACCCCCAGCCCAGTCCAACCCCCCCCCTCCCATCAATATGTTCAGGACGTGCTCTTCCTGCCTTGGCTGAAAGCCCTCTTTGGAGGGAGAGGCCATCACCACCTGAAACTGCACCTGCTGTTCTTAGACCTGCCTCCTGACAACCTTCTTCCAAGGCTCCTCCTCTGGAGCCACAGTACTGGATATGCAGCCAGATGGATCTGAGTTCAAACCCTGCCTCTGACACCTGTGACCCAGAGTCATCTCTCTCAGGCTCCGTTTGCTGTCTGTAAAGGGCATAAACCCTCCTGCCAATGGCCTCTGAGTCCGCCTCTGTCAGGGTCTCTGTGGAGTCGACTGGAGTTCTACATGGTGGGGGGAGGGTGAGCGAAGAGGCAAAGGGTAGGTCCGGGTGTATGAGGCTATTTCTGCTCATGGCTGGCTCCCTAGGTTTTATCTAGAGATGTCCGTGTGAACATCATCAGTTTGGATGGGTGGAAGGTGATGAAGGTGCTGAAGCCAGTGACCAGTGAGAAAAACAGGCTGGGCAGCTTCCAGGCTGAGCAGAATGGAAGCCTGGCCCTGATCTGAGGTACCAGGGTCCTCCACCAACTCCTCCCCTGCCCCTCCTTCCCAGAGAAGCCCCTCCCTTGCCCTGTGGGGTCCTGCCCTTGCTTCATCTGGGGAGAAGGAGGTGGGTCACTTGCTGGTGGCCCTGGCTGGGAGCCCGAGGGGCAGTCAGGAGCTGGATCCACAGAAAGCTGGAGAGCTGGCAACTGGGCCACGTGTTCTCCCTAAGAGGACAGCAGCTCTTTCTTTCTCCTTATAAAGGCAATATTTGGGGGGGGGGGGTCAAAGTTTCCCGGAGGCCATGATCTTTTCCATACAATTCAGAACTCAGACAACCACAGGTCTGTGGCTGGCCCTCACTTCTCCCTTCGAGCTACAAACAGCAAGCAGGATAATCCCTCCTGCAGACAGAAAAGTAGGCATCCAGGCAGTCACTGAGCATTTATTAAACACCTACTGCACCCACTGGGGATGCAAGGAAAGATAAAACTGTCCCTGTCAGTCTGTGGGGGAGAAGACACTTCCATGAGCAGACACACATCAGATATACACGGAGGACAGAAGAGATCATTTCAGAGGGAAAGAGCTGGGGGGAAGGGGCTCTGAGGAAAGCCCCCCCCCCTGCAGGTGGGATCTTAGCCGGGTCTTGAAGGATGACAGGAAGGCAAGGGGGCAGAGTATTTCAGGCACGGAGGACCGTCTGTTAAAGACAGAATGTCCAGGGGAGCAAGAAGGCACTTTGTTTCAACTTTGCTTGAAGAGTTTGTGAAGGAGAAGAATGTATGATGAGGCCGGAAAGGTGACTGAAGCCAAGGCACCATGGGCCTTCCAATGCCAAGCAGAGAAGTTTAGATCTGAGCCCAAAGGAGATGAGAGGTGACTGGAATTTCCTGAGCAGGACGGGTAACTCTGTTGGACACAGGCTTTGGGAATACCAAGATGGTGGGTGTGTGGGTGTGAACCGAAGATCTGAGGAAGGGACCCATTCAGATAGGTCAGGTGAGGTGATATGCGGCGGCAGACCAGATGACCACTGGCACCTGGCAGTCCTCAAGTGCTCTGATTCTGGGAAAGCCTCAGCCCCCTACACACACACACACACACACACACACACACACACACACACACACACATTCACACGTGCCCCACCCATATATACACATACACATACTACCCCACATTCTTATCCCTAGGTCTGTGCTCTCACATTTCGTTTTCTTTTCTGGAGGGGGGAAAGCAGGGCAATTGGGGTTACGTGACTTGCCCAAGGTTACACAGCTAGTAAATGTTAAGTATCTAAGGCCAGATTTGAACTCAGGTCCTCCAGGGCTGGTGCTCTATTTACTGCCACCACCTAGCCACCTCTCTCACAGTTGATTTTGATATTAGCTCTTGGGAAGCCAGAGTCAGAGGTTTCTCCCTTTGGCATTCTCCCACACCCTCTTCTGGTGCTTTCCCAGGTCCCTTGGACTGCTTACCACAGTGCCCACCTGTGCCCCACAATCCCAAGTCACCTCCCTCCACTTCCATCAAAATGTCTGGCTCCCAACAAAGGCAGCATTTCCCCCGCCTGACTGCAGCCTCAGCTTCCTATCCCATGCACCCATCCGCTCAGGCCATCTCACAAGAGGGCTAGCACCCACTCACTGACCTGCTTCTCTCCCTCTGGGCTGGATCTGAGGCCAAGGCCTCCACACTCAGGCATTCCAGAATCCAAGCTCCTGTCCAGTCCCCAGAGAAGTTCATCTATTGTCCCCTGGAGTTCTGCCCCCAGGGCCCAACCCAGCCGGGGACTGAGTGTATCCACATTGGGACCTCTTGGCCCTCTCTGCCTGGCACTTGGCACATAATCAGCAAGTTCTCATTATTCATTCAACTGTATGACTGTGGGCAAGTCACTTAACCATTCAGAGCCTCAGTTTCCTGTGAAATGGACACAAGATCTGCTCCTAATACCAAAAGCCGCACCCGGCAGACCTGAGCTCTAGACCCACATGTGGTTCTCCCAACACTGTTCTCTGCGTATCTGATGGGATCTGGCTCTGGCTGGATCAAGGCTAAAGGTCGAGTCAGGGTCTCACCATTTAATTTGTATGGTAGTTTTCATTAACTATTAAGCTGACCACTTTTAAAAATGAAAAAAATAATTCCAGCTTCTCAGAGTTTGATTCTCATTCCTTGGAGTCTTCAAACACTGTTTGCTGGAGCCTCCAGAATAAGGCAAACTCACCTTTCCACAGCACTGGAAGGTTTGCAAAGCACTTTCCCCATAATGTGTGGAAGACAGGCAGCCACTGAGCCCATTTTACAGATGAGGAAGCTGTGGCTCAAAGGGGGAGGAGGGAATTAAAATTCTAAGCACCTGCTATTTATTCCTTTTCATTCTATATATACATATAGGGGTGTGTTGTCTTCTCCATTAGAAGGCAAGATCATTGAGAGTAGGGTTCACTTAACTATTTTATGGCACATAGTAGGTTAATAAATGCACGTTGATTGATTATTAATCAAAGTTTTCAGGGAAACTGGACCATATTGGTTATAACTTTAGCTAACGTCTAGCTTAACCCCCTCATTCTACAGGGAGACTTAGAAAGCCCACCCACCCCCAAGAGGGGAAGTCGCTCACCCAAAGTCATCCAGCTGGCAAACAACAGAACCAGAATTCGAGTCCAATGCCTCCAGTGCCACGCCCAGTACTCTCACCACTCTCACTCAGACCATGCTGAGGGGTCCAGCTTTCTTCCTAGATAGGAATTTCCCCTCTACAGCATCCAAGATAAGGGGGCTCTTCAGTCTCTGCTAAGATCTCCAGGGACGGTGCTCTCATCACCTCCCAAGGCAGCCCATTCCAGCCGTGGGATCCCATGCCAACAGTCAATAAGCCTTTATGAAACACTCACTAGGTGCCGCCACGTTGTAATAGTAAGGTTCAGTTGTCTCAGTCACGTTCAGCTCTTCATGACCCCATTTAGGGTCTTCTTGGCAAAGATACTGGAGGCGCTTGCCATTTCCTTCTCTAGATCATTCTCTAGATGGGCAAACTGAGGCAAAGGGTTAAATGACTTGCCCAGGGTCTCATGGTTAGTGAGTGTCTGAGGCCAGATTTGAACCCAGGAGGATGAGTCTTGACTCCAGGCAGGGTACTCTGTGCACTGTGGTGTCCCCTAGCTGCCCTAGTAATAACAGCAGCTAACATTTCTACATCATGGCTTTAAGGCTGGCAGGACACGACAAGCTTGGAGTCTTTGAATGAGCTGCTATTAGTAGTCCCTTTTACAGATAAGGAAACTGAGGCTGGGAGTCTAAGCCAGCATTCATTAAAGGCTTTCCATGTGCCGGGAATTGTCCTACAGCCTGGGGTACAAAGGCAGATGACAGCCCTTCCCCCGGGGGTTCATGTTTTGATGGAGAAGCCAGCACACAAACACTGTATATGCAAGCTACGGCTGGACTCATGCAGCCAGGCAGCGTCTGAGGCAGGACTGGAACTCGGGTTCCTGACCCCAATAATCTACCCACAGCACCACCCAGCAGCCAGGCCAGTCTGTGAGATGTCCTCCCTACTGGTCTAGGCTGGTGCTCAGAGAGCGTACAGTCTGCGGGCAGCTCTGTACCGAAAGGCCTTTCTCATGGGATCAAACCTGCCAGGACGTTCCCAGGCCTGGGGAAGGCGCTGTAAGTGATACAGCCCCTTCCCTGGCATGAGTAGGTGACCCACATCCACATCCCTGCCCTGCCCGGGTCCTGGTTCCACCTCTCAGCCAAGTGCAAGTCTGGAATTTCACCTCGATAAGCTCTCTGAAGACAGCATGCATTGTCCCAGCAGGAGCCAGGAATGACTGAGGGCAACTTAACAGGGCAGAAAGGCCGTCCCAGTGGTGGGGCTATGATGACTCTCCACACCCCAGAATCACAAGACATCAGCACTACAGCAAGGCGTCTCCACAGCCCTGCTACCACACACCCAACAGGCTGGCCTTAAAAACCCCTAGTGAGGATGAACCCATTCCTTGTGCCTGGGCAGCTGTTTTACCAGCACCCAGCTCTACTGGGTAGGAGGCTTCTCCCAACATTTAGTCTAAAGTGACCACCTCTTTACAGTTCCCCCTCCCCTATTCCTGGTTCTGCCCTTGGGGATCAAACAGAATAAACCTGGTCATTCTTCCCCAAGACAGTCCTGCAAATCCTCTGGTGTCTGTTGGTGGTACTTTACTCTACCAGGGAGGCATCTGGCCTGCCTGCAGATTCCACCTCTGCCACATTCTGGCTCCGGGACGCTGGAACTGAGACCCTTCACTTGAGGCAGAGAAGGCACCACCTCAAAGGCTTCTCAAAATGTAGCCCAGGGACCCCTGGGGGTCCCTTTCAGGTCTGCAGAGTCAAAACTATTTCCATAATGCTTACATCTGAATTTCTAATATATTAGATATCAGCAGATATAACCCACAAAAATAAAAGGTCTTTGGGATATTCAGTTTTTAAAAATGAAAAGGGATCCTGAGACCAAAAAGTTGGGAAACCTGCAGCTCCATACCGATGAAATCTGTGGTCTTCTTATCCCTGTCCCTATGAGAAAGATGCTGGACATACAAAGACACACATTCACTGGTCCCTGTAGTACCCACCACATCCACACACAAAGTAGCATCCAGAGGAAGAGAGCACTAGACAATGGGGCGGGGCAGTGTGGGGGGAGATCAAGAAGGTCCGTGAGCTGGAGCCTTCCTGGAAGGAAGCCACACATTTGAGATGTGAGCAAAGACCCATTGGCTTGAGACAAAATGCAGCGTAGGTGGAAAGAGCTCATGGGGCAGTTGGCTGAGGACAGAGGTCTCCATCCTGAGATCCTCAACAACATTCTTCAAACGGGGGGAGCAGGCACAGAGCAGGATACTCCCCCCCCACCCCGGGCTGGGCGGTGCAGGGCAGAGGACGGAGGGGCCACGATTCCTCTCCTTCCTCTCCCCAAGCAGCCTGAGATCTCCTAGGCTTTTGTGCTGCCAAACCACACTGTTGACTCACTCAGAGATCGCAGGCCGCCCTCCAGGCTGGCCTCCTCCAGCTTGTATCTGTGAGACAGAGTTTTGAACACAAGTGTCGGAGAGTTTACATTTCTTCCTATTAAATTCCATCCTTGTTATAGCCTGTGAAAATCTTTCTGCATTCTGTCACCAAGTGTGGTGACTCCCCCTCCTAGCTCTGTGTCATCTGCAAAACTGATGGGCCTGCCGTGAATGTCTGCATCGATCTAAGGCGTTGATAAAAATGTTTACCAGCTCAGGGCCAAGCCCAGATGCCTGCAGTTCTGCCCCAACAATGGCCTCCCTGGCTGACATGGACCATGGCAGTCAGTCTGAATGCACCCAGCTGGCTGTCTGTCTGCCCGCCCGCCCGCCTCTCGTCACTCTCCCTTGTCCACAAAAATAGAATGATTCCCATCACAGATCACATGTAGAACTGATAGGAACTTCAAAGGCTGGTTAGTCCAAATCTATCATCTTACATGTAAGGGAACTAAGGTCCAGGGAGGGAAAGGAATCTGCCCAAAGTCACCCGGATAAGAAGCCTCTGGATTGAGATTTGAACCCGGAGCCCTATGACCCCAGGGCCACTGTACCACAGTGCCTTCATCAATGCTACCTGTGATAAAACCAAGGAGTAAATAAGCATCATGCCCCCAGACTGCTAACATACAGCAAAATATTTTGTAAAACGCTTTGCTGACATTAAGAAAACAAATTCCGATATTTCTCCCACCTTGTCAAAAGAAGAGAGAGTGAGGAATGTCCACCTTGGTCTTTTTTTGGTGAATCCCGGCCCCCTTCCCTACATCAATAGTGCTCGCGGGCTGGGAGAGGGGCGCAAAGCAAC
Source organism: Pseudocheirus occidentalis (assembly GCA_028646575.1). Lineage (NCBI taxonomy): Eukaryota > Metazoa > Chordata > Mammalia > Diprotodontia > Pseudocheiridae > Pseudocheirus > Pseudocheirus occidentalis. The sequence continues at coordinate 20,463,780 of CM053593.1, forward strand.
ACGGGATGCCCGTGGGAGGCAGAAGCTAGACCTCAGGTCTTCTTGACTTCATTTCACAAATGTGAAAATGGAGCTTCAGAAAGTGCCAAGCCCCAACCATTTGCAAGCAACGAGGAAGAAGCTTTTCTAGGGCTCCCCAAAGTCCAGAGTCCCTGGACTCTTTCCTGAGGCTTCATTTCCTGATCAGGATGTTCCTGATCAACTTTGTGGTCTTCCTATGATCAAGTCAGTTCAATAAACATGTATTAAGGCCCAGCTTTATTCAATGTACCCTGCAAGGCTTGAGGGATGTCAGGACAAAACCAACAAAGGTCCCTGCCCTCAAGGAGCTTTAATCTAATTGGGAAGGAGGGCTCCATGAGTTCTTCATTCCAGGCCCAGGCTGTTATTAACCTGGAGCAGAAACAGCAGCAGCCCCTGCTCCCCAGGAGCCCCTTAGTGCAAAGGACAGGATTTGCCTGGGCTAAGAGGGCTTGAGACAAGATCCAGCCTGAGGTTCTGGCTCCAGTCTGAGGTTCTAGATCCAGCATGAGGCTCTGACTCCAGTCTGAGGTTCTAGATCCAGCCTGAGATTTGGGCCCCACCAGCCAGTGACCATAGAACTTCTGAGGTCATCTCTCCCCTGGGGCTGTATTTTCTCCATCTATAGGATGAGGAGTTAGGACTCACTGACCTCTATGCTGCCTGCCAGCTCTGACATTGCTGGCCTCTGGGAATTTCCTCAAGGGCTTCTCTTCCTGCTCAGACAATCTGATTCCAGAATTGCCCAGTGTCTTCACAGGTCCAGGCTCTCTGATCCCCAGTTTCTACACCAGCCCTAAGCTCCCTGGGTGGCCCGCCCACCTCCAACTAAAGAAACAGTAACAGATGATGTAAGTAACAGGGGATAACAAGGACCATGTGGCCTCTGTGAACAATAGGCCTGTATGCGATGTGAACCACGGATTCTGGGGTCACAGGTTACTAGAGGGTGAGAAGGTCAGGAACCTCAGAAATAGAAAGTGTCATTGGAGCTGGGGTGGGGAGCTTAGAACAGGGAATAAATATCAGAGCTTGGAGGGGCCTTAGAACAAAGAGTATCAGGGCTGGAAGAAGCCTTAGAACAGGGGATGTCAGGGCTGGGAGAGGCCTTAGAACAGGGGATGTCAGGGCTGGGAAGGACCTTAGAACAGGGGATGTCAGGGCTGGGAAGGACCTTAGAACAGAGGATGTCAAGACTGGGAGAGGCCTTAGAACAAAGAGTATCAGGGCTGGAAGAAGCCTTAGAACAGGGGATGTCAGGGCTGGGAAGGACCTTAGAACAGAGGATGTCAGGGCTGGAAGTGGCCTGAGAACAGGGTATGTCAGGGCTGGGGGAGAGTGGCAGGAAGGGTGGATATTTCCTGAAGGGAATTTGTCACAATAACCATCCTCCCAGACCAGGGCACACAGTGTCCTTGCACATAAAAGGTCCTTGGGGAAAGTAGATTCAAATTTAGAAAGCAGACGTGGCCAGAAAGTGTCCATTCATGGCCTCTGGCTCTCCATGAGTCCTCAGGAAGGTCAACCACCAGAGAGAGCAGCTCTCAGCCAGGCTCCAAAGGCAGAGTCTCTCGAGTCCGGACACTGATGGATTGTCCCCAGAATGCTGAGTCGGACCTCAGTGTCTCAGTTGTCAAGGTCCATGGGAACTCCCCTTCAGAAGCTCAGAAACCCCACCATCCCTCCCCCCAGGGTGCTCCTCTCTTAGAAGCCTGTTTACCACCAACCTCACCAGGACTACTGGAGTCCTGGCTCTTCCACTGGCTTCCTGGGTCCTACAGAGACCCAGAGAGGGTCCTCTCAGACTGATTGCTTGCACCCCATTTAGAGCCTTGGTTCACTCCATCCAGCTGTCAGAGGCTTCTGTGATTAAGAAAGGAAAGGTAAACCACCACCCTTATATAAGTGAATACCGAATACAAAACAAGTATGCATAATTCAGAGGGCATTAGGAGCTGAGGGAATCAGGAAAGGCTTCATGATGGTAGTTCTTGAAGAAAACAGGGATTCTACGAGGCTGAGGGAAGAAGGCAATTCAGGCACATTTGGCCCAAAGGCCCACATGGGAGAGAAGCCTCACGTGTCAGGAATGGAGCAGGCCAGTTGGGCTGGACAGCAGCAAGCTGGAGGAGTAATGTCCAGGGAGGCTGTGAAGAGGTCAGGGCCAGCATCTGAAAGGCTTGAAAAGCTAAACAGGAATTCCTATTTGATCCTGGAGGTGACAGAGAACCACTGGAGGTGACTGAGTCACAGAGTGAAAATTACGCTGGCGAGCGTCAAGATGGACCACGCAGAGGGATGGGAGGTCATCTGGTCATCTGTCCTGCTGCTGGGGACCCCCACTTCCTACCTCCTGCTCTGGGCACAGGACTGAAACATGGCTGCTGCTCTTGGGAAGACTTTTGTTAATCACCTGCCTGGTCAGCTCACCACCTCAGTCACTCTGTTCAAAGGTCTCTTCCTCAGCCATCCTGCTCCTCCTCTAAGTACTGTCCTCTAGACTTTTTCATCCATTCGTCATGGGGGCCCAGTCTTTAGCAAATGCTCAGATTCGTCTCTTGGTGGATGTGAATTGCCTGGATCTGATCCAACACGTGGAATTTTAGGGAGCCTGTTTCTGGGCACACAAACGATTATGTGACAATGAAAAGCCTTCTACTTAATTTGGGAGCAGAAAAGATGACTGAGCCAGAAGAGGCAGCACACATTCATCAGAGGTTCAGAGCCCCGGAGGGGCCCTTAGAGGTCATCTGGGCCTGTCCAACTCCCACCTGACACAAACAAGGAAGCTGAAACCCAGAGAGGCTGAAGGACCTCCCCAACATCACAAGCCAGGTTCTAAAACCAAACACCCTGGCCCCATGCACAGCACCCTTCCCAAGCTCTTCTCCATGATGTCTCACCTTATGTGGGTTCAGATGCTGCCTTTCTGCCTATTACCTGAGAGATCTTGGAGCAGTCACGACCCCTCTGGGTGTGAAACTTATCTCCTATTCAAAAAAGGGGTCCATAAAACTCACAGGCTTTGAACCTTAAGGGACCATCCAAGGTCAATGTCTTCAAGGCTGCAACTTGCCAGATCACAAGGTCAGCAAGTGACAATGCCCTGAGGCCCAGAATCCTTTGCACTGGGTCACACCATCTCCAGGCATTTCTAAAGTCCTTCCATTCCAATAGGCACTGATGCTCTTGTGTCCCTTCATGACAGTCCCTATAGTCTATATCTGGGGTCTCAAAGATGCCCACACTCTGATACTTGGGACACATTTAACAAAATAAACAAAAACACAACAAAACAGAAACAACATTTCATTTAAGCACTAAGTAGACAGGCCCTTGGGGAGCCTTCTGTGCGTATCATCGGTCCCATTTTGACTTGAGTCTCATACACTGTTCTTACAATCTAGTCTCTTCCCGTCCTGTTATAAGACTGACTTTTCAGACTTCGAAAGTCTGAAAGGCTACAAAGAGGAAGAAAGACTGGACTTGGTCCAGAATAGTGAGTTAGTTAATAATAACAACGTTTTTATCAAACTTTAAGGTTTGCAAAATTCTTTACGAATATTGCCCCACTTGATCCTCACAACAACCCTAAGGAGGGGGGTGGTATTATTATTATTAACCTCACTTTACAGATAAGGAAACTGAGGCAAACAGCAGTTAAGTGACTTGCCCAGGGTCACCCAGCTAGGAAGCATCTAAGAGGGATTTGAACTCCCATCTTTCGGACTCACAGTCCCAAGCTCTATCAGCTTAGACCCCTTGCTGCCTAGAAGCAATGGAAGCTTCAGACAGGCAAATTCAGGCTTGATGGCAGGAAAAACTTCCTAACAAAAGTGCAATGGGCATGGCATTGGAAAAATAAAATAAAACACGGTGAAGTAAGGGGGAAAAAAGAGCAATGGGCTGGCTTGGAGGAATTGCGTCCCTTCCAACTCCTGAGAGTTACACGAAAGCTCAGCAATCTCCCCATAGCAAAGGCTAGAACATTGTCTCCAGAAGGTCCCTGTGAAAACGTACAGGTTCTTTTAACAGAGAAGAGGCAGCCAGATGGTGTGGTGGATAGAATGGTAGGGCTCAGGTCAGGAAGACATGAGTGCAAATCCTGCCTTGGGCATTTACCTACTAGGTGACCCTAGACACCTTCTGCCTGCCTTGGTAAGATGGGAATGATAACAGCACCTCCCTCTCTGGGGAGCTGTGAGGATCAAAGGATATATTTGTGAAGGCACTCTGAAAACCTGAAGGTGCCTATACAAATGTGAGCTACAGCACTGTTAGCTTTCTGGGCTCTTGGTCTCTGAAGGTCCTTGGGGCTTGAGAGTAAAGGGCAGGATTAACCCGTGGAAAAGGCCTGGTGGGGACCCCAGGGCACCTGAACCAAGCTAAAGTAACTGGACTTCTTTGGGACCAGCCTCATCTTGAACAGGATCCGGGGGGACGGGCCTGCTGGACCTATCATGTCAAGCATTCACATGGGACACACACAGACATAGTGAGTTGGTATTTGGAAGGGCACATGCTATAAAGCTGTGGGTGGCTGCCACCAAGTCTTGGATAAGGCACTTTTCCTCTCTGAGACTCGGTTTCCTCATTTGTAAAATTCAATTCAATTGCTGAAAGCCACAGTCTCTAAAGGGGTGCTAGACTTGATCTTACTCTGTGACTCTGGGCATGTGGCCAAAAGGGAAGTTTTGACCAGTCATTTGCTGTTGGAGATCAGACTTCAGCAGAGCCAGAAAACTAGCCTCGGCTTCAGAAAGGAGCAGATGTGGTCTGCCTCCCAGGGGTCATGGACCAGAAGTATTTTTAAGTGCCTACCACACAAGTGCCAAGTAGGGGCAGCTAGGTGGCTTGTGGATAGGGCACCAAGCCTAGAGTCAGGCTGACTCATCTTCCTGAGTTCAAATTTGACCTTAGACACTGTGGGATCCTGGGCAAGTTACTGAACCCTGTTTGCCTCAGTTTCCTCTTCTGTAAAATGAGCTGGTGAAAGAAATGACAAAGTACTCCAAGATCTTTGTCATGAAAACCTCAAATGGGGTCACAAATAGTCAGACGCAGCTGAACAGTAACAACAAGCAAGCATCAGGCCTGTGCTAGGCTCTGGCAGACAAAGCTCCCCCTATCAGGGGAACCTGCACACATCAATGTATACAAAATGTACGTGAGGGAAGCAGGTGAGGGGAACAGGAAAGAACCCCCTGGTCTCCAGTCTCTAAGGGGATAGGGAAAGAAGTGATGGAGAAGCCCCTTTTGCCAAAGCAGAAGGACGAACGTCCAAAAGGAGAATGGGATGCCTTCATAGGAAGTGAGCTCCCCATCCCCACAGGTATTCAAGGGGAGGCTGGATGAACTTCTGGGGATGTTGCAGAGTGGATTTCTAGTCTAGATGACTTCTTAGGTCCCTTCCAGCCCTCAGATGCTATGACTCACTGAGGCAGGGGGTGAGAGAAAGACAAAGGTCAAGTAGGGATGAGGACCTGGGTGAGGGAAATAAAATAATGCACATTTCTAGAGCACATGAAGACTTACAAGTCTTACAATAACCCATTTTACAGATGAGGAAACAGGCAATGTAGTACAGTGGAAAGATCAACGGATCCTTGGAGAAATCAGGTTTAAATCCCAGCTCTTCCACTTAGTAGCTGTGGGATGATGGGCAAGCCGGTTCTCTCTCCTACCTCAGTTTCCCCTGAGGTTCCTTGCAGCTCTAGACCTAGTATCCTGTGATCCTCTGGTTTGCGCGCGCGCGCGCACACACACACACACACACACACACACACACACACACACACACACACACACACACACACACACACACACACACACACACACACACACACACCACTAGAAAGAGCGAGTGTGCCAAGGCTAGCCGCCAGACGTTTCAGCTATTCCCTCCCGATTTCATCTACTGCAGACGGGGTTTACGGTCCAATCCAATCAGCCTCATTAACCCCTGCCCCCTTCTCTCTATCTGCTTCTCCGCCAACATCTGTCTGCCCACGGGCAGCGGGAGCCCGGCTGGCTTGGGACGGCAGACTAGAGCAGCCCTGCCGCGGAGCTTGCTAGCGGCTGCGCCCTAGAGTGTCAGTGCGCGCCCGGGTCCGGGGGCAGGCTACGAGGAGAAGGCTGGAGAAGGGGCGAAGCGAGCGAGCCTCGACTCACGCGGCTCCGGCCCCCCGACCCCCGCCAAGGTGTCTGTCTGGCCCGCTAGGTCCCTCGCCCTAGCCCCACGCACAGCTCTCCGCCCCGATCCTGCCTCCAAGCCGATCCTTTCCAGATGTGCGCCAAGGGCGGAGGGGGGCGCCGGGAGCCGGCGGACAGGGGGGCACCAGCTTCCCTCCAGGCCGAGGAGCCAGCCCCTCTGCCCCTTTGCCACAGGGAAGCCGCGATGGGAATTTTCCGAAGCCCGGTCTGAGGCTGGGGGTGGGGTGGGGTGGGGTGGGGTGGGAGCGGAGCTCAAGAGGCAGAGCAGGGGACCCCAGCCCTATCCGGAACGGGACAAGGCAGGGCAGGGGCGGAGTGGGGCTGCTCGTGGACTGCCGTGGAGCCGCACTCCACTCCCCTGTCCCAGCCCAGCCCGAGCCTTCAACGTGGGAGAGGAAGCAGCCCGGCTTTGCCCCTCTCCCCGCTTCTCCCAGCCGCCGCTGGCGGGGCTGGAGGGGAATCCCCCGCCGCCGCCCCCTCCCGATCCCCGATCCCCTCTCCAGGATCGCCGGCTCGTACCTACCTGCGGCGTCGGCCCGCTGGCTACGACTCTCCCGGGGCTCTGCTCTGGGCTCCTTGGACACTGGCTTCTTCCATTCAACTCAAGGCTCCCGCTTCGTCAACACAAGTTTTGTTGTCGGGTTCTCCTCACCCCCCCTCCCCCCCAGCCGCCTAGGCATGCATCTGCTGGACCGCTTCCTCCTCTGGACACAGGCGCAGGTTCCTTAAAGCCAGTGTGGAAAGCGATTGGGTTTTTCTCCCGCCTCCCCCTCCTCACTCCTCCACTCCTCTCCTCTTTGGCCGGTTCCCTTTCCTGGTGATTCAGAACCGTAGGACCGACCCCTCTCCGTCCCCCCTGCTGCCTGGTTTGGCCCCACAGCAAACCGCCCCCCCCCAACTCCTGCCGCAGGAAATCCTGGCTGGGGGGCGGGGAGGGGGGGCAGGGATGGGACGTTCTGGTTCTGGCCCCCCTCTCTCGTCCCCCCAGGGCTGGTGACAGGGGCTTCCCTGCTGTGCCCCAGAATTCCCCTCTCCCTTAAGTTAAAATTCTCTAAGTATTTAATAAGTATTTTATTAAAGAGACCATGGCCCGGCTAAGCAAAAATACTCCAAGAATGGAAGCGAGTTCTTTGAAAAAGACCAGAATACCAGCCTCTCCGATTGGAAGAAGTCTTCCATTCCAACCCACGGTGGACCAGAAAACCTTTCTCCAGCATCCCCCCAGTAGCTGTCGGCCTCTCAATCTCCCACCCAAGGAACTCCTGCGCCTTTCACCAACATAAACATTACTTGTTTGGATCCTTGGAGAATTTTACTAAAGCAATCACAATGAAAAGTTAGGGGGCAAAGGAACGCTAGGTCATTCCCAGTAGGTCAGCCTCCTTCCATTTATCCCCAGCCGGAGGGAGACCTGGAGACCTTGCTAATAGAATGTGACCAAGGCTGAATTTTTCTGGAAACTACCTTTTACCCCACCCCCTTCATGCCCCCTCTCCTCAACTCCCTGCCCCCCCAAGCCCTCAGCCCCAGCACCTTAGAGGACAGTAAATTGGGCAGGGAATAGGGTGCCTGCTTACCCCAATCACAAGACAGAGGAGGAGCAAACCCTCTCTGAACAGTGCCACACTGAGCCCACGAGCCAAGAATATTTCCAAGCAAACTAGCATTAACTGCTAACAGCTGAAGCAACATTTTGAGTTTTGGCCTGAGTTACATATGTGTGATGAACACAGAGGTGGTTCAGGCTTCATCATTGGGCCAAATGGCAACAATGCATCCAAGTTCACTGCTCCTGGGTGGGATGGGAGGGGGGTGGCTACTGCACCCATCCTCCTCCTTGCTAAGCTGCCCTGAAGCAGAGTGCCAGGCTCTTCTGTCTCTGGACTGGGGCCAGCTGAGAGTCAGAAGTGCAACAGTGTGGGAAGGGCTGGATACTACCTGGATACCCATACTGTGCATCCCACCAGCCTTTCCAGGTAGCACAACAGCATCTGGGCTGTCTCCTGAGAAGCATCTGAAGCTCAGAGAGCATGATTCCACAGGCTGGAATGCCCTTGACCAGAGCAGCTCTGATGGGGAGGATCTTGGGAGGTAGATGAGTCGGTCAGTCAGTTTGCTTTTATTAAGCACCCACTACATGCTAGGCACTGAGCTAAGCTCAAGAGATACAAAAAGGGTAAAAGACAGACAAATGGTGCCTGTCCTCAAGGAGCTCCCAATCTAAGGGGGAGACGGCATGCCAACAATTAGGTACAAACAAGCTATAAATAGGAAAAAACTGGGGATAATCTCGAAAGGGTGGCACTAAGGTTAAGGACTTGGAAAGACTCCTTGCAGAAAGTGGGGTATCAACAGACTTGAAGGAAGCCAGGAGCCAGAGATGAGGAGGAAGAGCATTCCAGGCACAAGGCACAGCCCGTGCAAATGTCTGGTGACTTACTGAGGTCGACATGCAATGACTAATTGGGGCTTCCCTGGCCTTGGTGGCAGCCTGGGACAATCCCAGGAGACAGCAGGGGCAGGCCAGCGCAGTCCTGGAAAGGGCACTGCCTGCAGTCCCAGGCCCTGGGATCCAATCTTGGGAAACACCTCCCTTCTCTGGGCCACCTTTTGCTCATCCAAGGTAAAGAGTCGGACTAAAAGCACATTCCTTCCAGTTCCTGAGCTGGGATCTTCTGGGTCTGGGGTTAAAGGATCAGACATGGATCCCAGCTCTGCCACTAAACCCATGGGATATCAGAGAAGTTGCTCAGATCCCCTGAGCGTCTATCTCTTCACCTATAAAAAGGAAGAGGTCCCCTCTGCTGGGTCCCCAAGGAGAGGCAGAGAGGCTTTGGTCACCAGACATCACTGCTCTCTCTTCAACAATGGCACCCAGCCAGGCATCAGGAGGGGGCCTGAGTGCCCTCTGAGGCCAGACCAGGTGTCTTTCTAGTGAGGAAAGGTTGAGGGGGCAGTTGAAAAGGCGTTCAAGTGAGGGCCAGAGAACAAGGAGCTGCCAGGCCCACTCCACTGAAGGTCAGTCCAAGATTCTGTTGAGGAATGGGAGGAGGGATAAAGAAATGAGAGGCGCTCATTAATGTGTGATGATGAGTGAGGCGATCCACACTGTTAAGTCTTAATTAATCATAAGTTAATTATAAAGGGTAAAAAGACTGTCATTCAATTTCACAAGCTTTTAGCAAGTGCCCACTGCTCCAACACGGGCACAAACCTCAATGACCCCCCTTGTCCGCAAGTCACTTATAACAGGTGCATATAAGACATACTCAGTAAACACTAAACAAATTAGACCATGCCTGCCTTCCTTGGGGAAAGAGCTGATAAGCTCAGGGAGGTTCAGCCCCAGAGGTTCAAGAGACTGGTGTTTTTTTAAAACCACAACAAACATGACCCAGTCTACTAAGATTTTGGAGGGGTGGCCATCTGTACTGGTGAAGGGGCTACACACACCACTGGAATCACAATCTTTTAAAGTAATTAAAGACAAAATTATGATTCGAAAGGGTGGGTAGCTTTTGCAAATTTAAGACAAAAGCTACCTGTGAAATCCATCCAAAGCTAAATCATCTCTCTGGCACTAAGTCATTGGTGGTGCTTTCCCCTCAGTGATATGAAGAAATCTTTATCCATTCATTTCCCCTTGTTCTTTTTGGTTTTCTCTCATAAGGAAGGAAAAGTGATACATTTGAAGAAGAGGGAAATCCCTGACATGAACAACCATCAAAACAAATTATCCACAGTCAAGAAATGGAGAACAGTCATCTGGAGAGATTTCATTTCCCTCCCCAAACTTAGAGAAATGGGCTTATGTTTTAGAGGCAACCTACTCTCAAACTCGTTCCAGCCCCCTCTACCTAGAGAATGCTCTCCCTCTTCAAGCCTCCTCCACCTCCGGGGATCCCTAGCTCCCTCCAAGACCCAGCTCAAGCGCCTACTCAGATGCTCCCCGACCTGCTTCTCCCCCAAGCTGTTAGTGCTCTTCCTATCTCCCAAATTACCAGGAAGAAGGGCTCAAGCCCCAACTCAGGCACATACTAGCCTCATCACAGAACTTTGGTCCAAGACGGTGCTGAGCTGACCAATGACATCAAAACTCCAGCCCCACTCTTCATCTGCTTATGCACAGATTGTCCCCTCCAGAGAATTCAAGGTATAGGGGCCAGTGCAGGTAACCTTTTGTGTAAAATGTGGGCCCTGGGTCCTCCGTGAACATTCCCATGCCGTCCAAGTGCTCGGACATGGCAGGGTAACTTTGTTTTCCATAGTAGGTCTGGGCTTTCAAGAGGAGATTGTCAGGATGAACCTCGCATTCCTGGGGAACAGAGAATTCAGGGCAGAGAAGTGGCATCTTCCAAGGACTAAAGGCTTAGACAAAAAGCACCCAAAATAGTAAGAGTAGCTTACATTTCTCTGGAGCAGTTAATGGCATTCTAGATGTCCCTCCTGTAGGTCCAGAACCGAGCTGGGGACACAAGAGGTGCTGCCCTCCCAGGGACTCACATTCTATAGGGGGAAGTGAGGGGCACAAAAACAATTCTATGCAAAGCACACTTAAATAAATACAGGGTAGTCTGGTAGGAGGGAAGGGGAGGCACTTAGAGTTGGAAGGGTGGCCTTAGCCCGGCTTGGAGGGAAACAGGGTTGAGTCTTAAGAAGCTCCTGGCTTCCTTCGGGGCTTAGCTCGGAGCCCCCCTTTGGCCAAAGGGTTTTTGAGGTCTCCCTGCCTCCTCATCCATGCCCCAACCCCCATTTACGCTATGTCTTGAATGCTGGAATGCTGCCTAGGCCATTCGAAGGTGAGCTTTTTGAGGGCAGGGACAATGCTTTCGCTTTCTTTGTGTCTCCAGGGCTTAGCACTGTGCCTGGTATACAAAAGGAACTTGATAAATGTTTGCTGATTGTCATTTTGAAGAGCCAGGTCAGTTTGGCTACATTAAAGTCTTCACCAAGGGAGGGGGGAGGAGATGTATAAGGCCGGAAAGGTCGTTTAGAATCAGATTGGGAAACTGAGGCATGTATAATTGTTCTTAATGGAATTAGGGAGCCAAGGGACTTTACCAACCAGGGAGTGATACAATCAGGCAATTTAACAGCTGTGTGGAGGTTGAACTTAAGGCTTTAGGATTCCGAACATATTTTCTTCACAATTCACCTGAGGTAGGGAGTGCAAGGATCATTATCCCCATGGTTGTTGCTGTTCAGTCATGTCCAACTCTCAACTCTCTGTGCCCCCATGGGGGGCGGGGGGCAATGACACTGGAGTGGTTTGCCTCTCCTTCTCCAGATCATTTACAGATGAGGAAACCGAGGCAAACAAGGACGTGACTTGCCCAGGGTCACACAGCTAGTAAGTGTAGGGTCAAATTTGAATTCAGGTCTTCTCAGCGCTAGGTCTGGCTCTCTCCACTGTGCCACCTAACTGCCTATCCCCATTATACTGATGAAAAAACTGAGATGGGGGAGGGGTAGAGTGACCTGTCTAAGGTCACAAGGCAAGTAAATGTCTGGATTTGGACCCAGGTACATTGACTCTGCAGTTCAAGGGTTTTTTCTACTACCCTATGCTGAACTATCACAAGAATTTTCATAAATAGGGACCTCCGAGAAGAAACCTGAGGTCACTTCTGCCAAGGGAAAATGTCGCCCTGTAGATAAATCACACTCCATTTCAACGGCCCACAAACCCATCCCGGTCTGAGTGTCCGAGTGAACAGAACTCTGGTTCTGACCCACAGCTCACCAGTTCTCACTCTTGGGAAATTCTCTCTGATATTCAGGCTCAAATTTCTTTTTCCTGTATTTCCTTCCATTCCTCCTAGTAACCAGGCAAAATAATTCCTCTCCCTTTTTGGTGTTTCCATCTCTCAAATATTTGTGAACTGATATCATGGCCTGCCCTTAGTTATCACTTTGCCAAGCAGAAGGTTTCTGCCTTCTCAAGTTAACTCGTCTCTTTGACTATTGATTGCTTCCTTCTGGGACCTTCTGTCAATCTGTGCACGTACCGAGGTGTCTGTAACTCAGCAAAGAGAGGTCCATCCATCCTGAAGAATGCTCCTCCTAAAAGACATGTAAAAACACTGGCCTTCAAGCCTCAGCAAAAGCAAGAGTTTGGAGAAATCTGGTCAATTCAATGAGTGTGCCTTTGTCCACTGGCAATGAAGCTAAGGCTTGAAAAGAGAGGTGGTACTGAAGTCCTAAGATCAGATATTATTCCAGGAGCTCAATGTAACTCTGTTCTCCCTCTGCTTTGCATAAAAATGTGCATCAAGAAAAGACTCAGGCACTGAAAGGTGGAGCCCGGCTGAGTTCGGCTCCAGGCAATGACCCTCTCCCACCTGGAATCTAACCCCTCCTACAGAAAAGCAAGGCATCTGGACCAACGGGGCTGCACATTCAGTTCTGCTGAGATTTGTATCAATCTCAGTCCTTCTCAAATCAACAAACTGCTCCCAAAAATCCTGCTAAATAAGACGGTGGTTCAGACCAAACTTACCTGCCAAGCGGAATCACGTTCCACATTTCCTGAGAGCTAAAATGCTGGACCAAGGTTTTCTGTATTTACAATGAACAGGGGATGTATTTTATGGACTGCAATATTAAGAGAGAGATAAATGATGGACATGAGAATGAGAATTCCTATAAGGATTTATCTTACTATTAAAAAGAATCCCTAATATTTGGCCAGATCCTGATAGTAAAAAATTGGCTTCCCGGCAGTACATAAATCTTTCAGTCTCCCAGGTTGTCTTCAGGGCATTACAACTGGCTTTTCCCAAATCTGACCAAAGGTGCCTCAAAGAATCAATGGGTCCCTTCCCAAAGTCAACTTGCCAAGGAACTCATGTAATGAGTTGATTATCTTTTCTTCTCTTTAATGATTCCGTGAATATCCCTGATATTTATGAAAAGAAAGCTTGCCTGTCAACGAAGCTAGAATTATTTTCAAATCCTGGCTCTGCTACCTGTGCAATCTTTGAAACCCAAACTGACATCTCCATTATAGAATACATGATCGTGGCATTTAGAGCCAAAAGGTTCATTAGAGATAAAGAGGCAGCTGTTGGCACAGGGGATGGAGTATTGGACCCAGAGTCAGGAAGACCTGAGTTCTAATCCAGCCTCTGACAAATAGCTAGCTGTGACCCTGGGAAAGTCACTTGACCTGTTTGGCTCAATTTTATATAACACCCCTGACCTCCCAGGGCACTATAAGGATCAAATGAGTTAATATGGGTAAAGCGTTTAGCAGCATCTGGTGCACAGTACGGGGCACAGAAGTCTTCCCTTCCCCTTAGAAGAATCTAATTCCCTCATTTTATAAATAAGAACACAGAGGCTCAAGGTCACACAGATTTCTCCAAACTATTAAAATCTATTCAGGGGTAACCTCTAAGAAGCTAGCCAGCCACCAGCTACAATTAGAACTTAAAAGGATTCACAAAAAATGCGCATCTTAAATAAATTAATATGACTAGAACAGAACCTATCTCCCTCCCCCTTTTGGCCACACCCATCCCTTTCCCTGGAGATCTTTCTTCTGTTAGACATGACCGTCCTCACCAGCTTCTCTGAAGCCTTGAGATCCTCCCCAGCCCTTTGCTCTCAGTCACCTGCCCATATACAATAATTTGCTAAGTCTTAGCAATTCCACCTTCACAACATCTCTCACCTAGGTTCCCCCTTTTCTGCACTCACTTGACTCCAACCACCTCTCTCTGGAATATTACAATAGGCTCGGCTCCTTGCCTCCAAATTCCTCCCTCTTTAATCCGTCTTGTACAGGTCAAGTTAGGAGACTTGAGTGCCAGGTTCTAGGGTTCCTAGCCAAGTGAACCAAAGTACATGGTGTGAATTAAGGGATAAAAAGACTGAAAAAGAAGGAAAAGGCCAAGGTACAAAGAGCATTAAGGTGTTTATTGAACAGGAGGGATGTGCATTAAGATAGTCTGGTAGCTGAATGGAGCCTGGAGTGGAGCAGGGAGAGACTGAGGCAGGCAGACCCACCATCGGCTACTGTGGTAGTCCAGGTGTTGAGGGGATGGGGGCCTGTACATGGGCTGGGGGGGAGTGGCAGCATCAGAGGAGAGAAAGGGGGCATATAAGAGGGATGTTATGATGATAGATACAAGAACTGTCAGTTGATTTGCTACAGAGAGTGTGAATGAAGAACGGAGGACAGACAGAGGCTGTAAGCCTGCACGACTGGGTGATGCGGCGGTGCCTTCAGAAATGTGAGTTCTTGGGCCTGAAGGGCTATAAATAAGTGCATACCCTTTGACCCAGCAATACCACTTCCAGGGTTGTATCCCAAAGAGATCATAGAAGTGGGAAGAGGACCCATATGTACAAAAACATTTACAGAAGCTCTTTTTGTGGTGGCAAAGAATTGGAGATCAAGGGGATGCCCATCCACTGGGGAATGGCTGAGCAAGTAGTGGTATGTGAATGTAACGGAATATTATTGTGCGATAAGAAATGAGGAGCAGATGGACTTCATATTTACCTGGAGAGGCTTATATAAACTGATGCTGAGAAGAGCAGAATCAGGAAAAATTTGTACACAATGACAGATACAGCGTTTGTGTGATGACCAACTTCGATAAACTGGGCTCCTCTCAGCAACACAAGGTTAGAAGACGGCTCCAAAAGACTGGTGATGGAAAGGAAGATGCACACCCATAGAAAGAGGTACAGAGTCTGAATGCAGAGTGAAGCAAACTACTCCCTCTCTTCTTTTTTTGCTTTGTTTTGTTTCCTCCTTCTCATTGTTCGCTCCATTAGTGATAATCCTTCTTTACAACCTGAATAACGTGTTTAATGTGAAGGTATTTGTAGAGCCTATATTTGATCATACATTGCCATGGGGGGAGGGGAGGAAAGGGAGGGGGAGAAAACTTGAAACTCAAGGGACTGTGGAACTGAATGCTGTAAACTGAAAGTAAATAAATACATTTTTTTTTAAAAGGATGAGTTCAGTCATGGACATGGGGAGTTTAAGAAGTCTACTGGACATCCAGTTGTGAAACTGAAAGCCAGAGAAGAGGTTAGGACTGAGTAAGTAGAGAACCACCTCAATCCACAGGAGCTGATGAGACCACAGAGCTTCCAAACCCATGTTCCAAAGATCTCATAATCACTTCACTCCTGAGTAAACTCCAGCGCCTTCCTATTTCTACTGGGATCAAATACAAACTCTTCTCTTTGGCATTTAAAACTCTTCACAACCTTTACAACCTGGGTAGACCACCCGCCTACCAAAAAGGGCAACCCCCTCCTTACTATGGAGGACAGTGTGCAATCCCATTTAGACTTTAAAATCAGAGGCCCAGTTGTGCTAAATGAGGAAGTGGAAAGAGCCCTGAAGAAAACCCTTATGAGGCCAGCAGCTAGTCTAGACCAAGTCCACAGAGGGGAGGATGCCCTGAGGAAGAGATGCCCAAAGTACCTGAAGGGGGGGGAGGACTGCGGGGAGGGGGGGAGGAGAGCAGGGAGGGGGGGGAGAGCTGGGAGGGGGGGAGGAGAGCGGGGAGGAGGAGGGAGGAGACCAAACACTTAGAAAATATTTCTGAAGATGGCTGCATAGAAGCAGGAGAACTCTGTGAGCTCCCCCCATAACCACCTCAAATACCTATCAAATATGACTAAACATATCTTAAAGCTCCAGAACCCACAACGTCACAGAGAAACAAAGCTCTCGCTGAAGGCAGCCCAGCAGGCAGATGGGAAGGGTTTAGCACAGCATGCTGGGAGCAGAGCCCAGTCCCATGCGGTTTTAGCCCCAGGGTGTCCAGGACAAACCGAAGCTGGAGCTTTCAAGAGAGCAGATCACCAGCAGCTGTGGAAGCTTCCAGAATTATCAACCCATAAGAGCCAAGGACAAAGGGAAAGGTCGGTGGGATTTAACTAAGTTTGGGGGAGAGGGTCCAGCCATCTGTCTGTAGAGCTAGAAGTGGTCTGAAGCGGTGCAGCTGCCTCCATGTGGCTGCTTCAGAACTCCCAGCCTGCAGACTGCAGGGGAGTGAAGCAATCATTCAGAGGCTAAGTGCTCTTGCCTTGACCTTCCTGGATTGGGATCATGGTCTTGGGTGGTGGTCCTCAGGTGCACTACCAGTGAGCCAAAGGTGGGGGCTGCAGAGATGGCAGCCTCCTAATAGTTTCAGCAGCTGCAAAAACCCCAGCAATTTGGGACAGAGCTTTCCCCTCTGAAAGCAGAGTTCCACAGAGCTAAAAAGTCAAATAACTGACTGGCAACATGAGAAAGCAAAGGAAGCAAGGTAAGAACAGCAATCCAACTTTAGATTCCTTTTGGGGGGACAAAAAGGATCAAAGCATGGAAGAGGAGGAAGACAACACAGTCAGAACTCCAACACCAAAAGTTTCCAAGAAAAATGTAAACTGGTTACAGGCCAAAGATGAGCTTAAGAAGGATTTTGAAAACCAAGTAAGAGAAGTGGAAGAAAAATTGGAGAGAGAAATGAGAATGATGCAAGAAAATCATTATAAAAGAGCCAACCACCTGACTGAAGAAAATAACACCTTAAAAAACAGATTAACTCAAATGGCAAAAGAGGCCCAAAAAGCTGATGAGGTGAAGAATGCCTTAAAAAGTTGAATTTGCCAGATGGAAAAAGAATCTCAAAAGCTCGCTGAAGAGAATAATTCCTTCAGAATTAGAGTAGAGCAAATGACTTTATGATAAATCAAGATACTATTAAACGGATCCAAACAAATGAAAAAATAGAAGGCAAGGACCACCTGAAAGCCATGATTAAAAAAAGAACCTAGAAAGCATCCTTCAAGAAATTCTCAAAGAAAATTGCCCTGATATTTGAGAACCAGAGGGCAAAATAGAACTTGAAAGAATTCACCAATCACCTTTTGAAAAAGATACCCCCCCC
>CM053593.1:20481417-20510615 GCA_028646575.1 Pseudocheirus occidentalis
GTTTCAGAGGAAAATATGGTCATTCAATAAGGTGGAGGACTTTCAAGCATTCTTGCTGAAAAAACCAGAACTGAATAGAAAATCTGACATTCAAATACAAGAAGCATGAGAAGGTAAACATGGAAAAGAAATCATAAGGAACTTATCAAAGTTGAACTGTTTACATGCCAACATGGAAAAATGATCATTGTAACTTATGAAATTTTTCTCAGTATGAGGATAGGTGAAGGGAATATAAATGTGTGTGTATACATATATATGTATGCATGCATACACATATGTCTATATAGGAGGGTATATATGCATATGAATGCATATGTGAGTGTGTGTATATATGTGTACATAGAGGGCACAAGATCAATTGAATAGGAAGGGTTGATATTTTTAAAAGTGAAATTGAGAGGTGGGAGAGGAATAGAATGAGAGGAGACAGGGAGAGACAGAATCGGGTTAATTATCTCATATAGAAGAGGCTAGGGATAATTGTTACAATTGAGGGAAAGAACAGGAAGGCAAAAGGGAATGGGTCAACCTTACTCTCATTAAATTTAGCTTAGGGAAGGAATGCCATACACTCTGAATTAGGTATCTTGCCCTATAGGATAGTAGGGGGGGAAGGGGATGAGAGGGGGGGATGATGGAGGGGAGGGCAAGTTGGGGGGGAAGGGATGTTAGAAGCACACACTTCTTTAAAGGGACAGGGACAAAGTAGAGAACACAACAAAGTGGGGGCGGGATAAGGAGGGAAATAGTCTTTCACGATGTCCACTGTGTAAACGTTCTGTGTATCTACACATGTATGGCCTGTATTGAATTGCTTGTCTTTCCAGTGGGGGTGGGTGATGAGGAAGGGAAAGAATTTAAAGTTCTAAAATCAAATGTTAAAACATTCATTACTATTATTATTTACATGCAACTGAGAAATAAGATATACAGGCACTGGGGTGGGGTGATCCATCCTGCCCTACTGGAAAGTCAGAGGGATGATGGGGGAGGACATAGGAGAGAACAGATTGTGGGAGGGGCTATACAGTGGGATCACTGTTTGGGGGTGGTGAGGGAAAGATGGGGAGAAGATTTGTAACTCAAAATCTCGTGGAAACGAATGATGTAAACTAAAAATAAGCAAAAGTTATTAAAAAAAAAAAAAGATATTTCCAACCTGCTTGTCCAAAGAAGGCAGCACAAAGAACCCTATCAACCACTGGCCCGTTTGATTAACTCACTTTCCTCTCTCTACCCAAATTTATAAGAACCCCTTAAACTTGCTTTTGAGGGAATCTGTGTCAAAGTAGACAAGAAAAGTTCTCGTCATTTTCTAATGAAGACCACATTTTTATGGCAACACATCTAAAAGGTGCAAGGAATCCAAGCTCCAACAATGCTGTCTGTTGACTCTAATGAACCCCTCAACAGCTCTTTTCCAGCAAGGTTTCCCCTGGCATAAAATGAAACCAGCCCAGATACTGGGAGATCACTTTGCCCAATGACCCTGTTCACTGCTTTCAAAGGAGGCAGAAAACAGGGATGTGCTCCCCGGAAGTCTCTGCCCATGCAAATGCATCTTTTGTAAGGGATTTCATCCTCCAAAGGCTTTTCAGTCACACTGTGCTGATGACAAGGGCCAGGCTGTTGTAGAAGTCTTAAATGAGATCCAAAACCACTTAAAAGAGTGTACAGTGTTTAATTCAAATGTGGAGCCTATTCCCAGCAAGTAATTACCAGCAGCTCAGAGGTAGGTAGAGTGGATAGCATTCTAGACCCAGACTCAGAAAGACCTGAGCTCAAATCTGGCCTCAGACACTGACCCTCGACAAGTCTTTTAACTTCGGCCTGCCTCAGTTCCCTCATCTGTAAAATGGGGATGATAAAAGTAAGCTTTGCCTCCTGGGGTAGTTGTGAGCATCTTATGAGCTATTTGTCAAGCACTTAGCACAGTGTATGGCACATATTAGGTATTTAATGTTTGTTTCCTTCCTTCCTATTTATATGCAGAAGACTGTGTCAGGGCCCAGAGGAGATGCTACTGTCAAAACCCCATAGTCCCTCAGAACCAGAAGGGGAACAGGATCTGCATGTATATTTACTAATACAGTTAACAGATGAATGAGTGAGAAGAGGACGCATTTGGCTGATAAACTGGAACTTTACTCCTCCTCTAGCAGAGGGGCTGGCTGGTGAAGGGAGGATCCTGGACTAAAGAAAAAGCCCAATGAGGCTCCCAGAGACAGCTGAAGGGTCACCCTGAGCCCCAGCAAAGAGCAGCCCCGATTGCTTTATTCTCCTCTCCAAGGGTGCTTCTCCCTACCCTACAAGAATTGTCCCATGTTCCCTGAGACCCCAGCTGTGGGGGAGGCAGGAGAACAGCATGACCAGAGGGGGGAATAGCAGGAATCCTTTACCCAGCACCCCTTAGGTGTGTCTGGAAGTGGTCTGGTGACTGCGAAGGAAACATGAGGTACCCCAGAAGCCTGCTAGGAAGACTGCTCAAAGTAGAGAAGAAACCTATCTGAAATTGGACGTATCAATGACCTAAGCAGGGAGAAAGCACACCTAAGAGGGGGCAGGAGCAGCTAAAACGTGCTAAAAGGATGGAGGGGAGCACCGAAAAAAAGAGGTTGTATAACAGCAGAGGCCTCAGACCCAGCCCTGCTCTGAACAGCCGTTTCCAGAGCACTTGGCTCTGAGCTGAAGGGGGAGCCAGACCCTCCAGAGCCACAACTAAGGGGAGGTGAGATGGACAGCCAGCCAGGACGCAACACACAGCAGTACCAGAGCCACTTAACGGGACTTCCTACAAATGCACATATTTTCATGCTGAAAAATCCTGGGGGATTTATTTTATGACACGTCAAGTTGAATTTCTGCTGTTCAGTCATTTCAGTCGCGTCCAACTCTTCACGACCCCATTTAGGGTCTTCTTGGTAAAAGACGGTGGTTTGCCGTTTCCTTCTCTGGTTCATTTTACAGGTGAGGAAACTGAGCAAACAGGGTGAAGTGACTTGCCCAGGGTCACACAGCTGATAAACGAGGCCAGATCTAAACTCACAAAGATGAGCCTTCCTGAATCCAGGCCCTGCACCACCCCGCTGCCCCAACCTGGAATACACTGCAGTGATGCACAAAGCCTCAGTGGGCTTGAGCAACACACGAGACACACTCTTCCACGAGAACTAGAGGGTAAGCTCCTTGAGGGCAGGGACTGTCTCTTGCCCCTTCTTGTGTCCTCGGTACTTAGTGCAGCAGGCAATTAATGCTCATTGCCTCACTATGTAAACTCTGCCCAGAGCACATGCATACCTTTGTCACAGCTGTTTCCTTTCCCACTGCCCAAAAAATCCCAAGCAAAAACAACACACGATACAATAAAAACAAAGGAAAACGGGAAAAAAAGCAAATTTAATTTTCTATTAAGCCTCTGATCAAAGTCATTATTTATCCCATCTTAGTAAATTACAAGAAAGTTAAAAAGAGACATTACATAATTAACATTCACGTAGCAGAAAAATTAAGTCGGGTTAAGTAATGAAACATACACGAAACAGTAAAGTTTTGAGGAACAAACGAAAAGTTTGCTAAATGAAGTCGGTCCAATAAACACCGTGGCTCTCAAAGCAATGCAAGTGCCCACCTAATTGTGAATAACGCTCATTTCAAGAATCTAACACACTGATTTTCAAAAAGAAAACCTCCCTCCTCATTAAAGGGCTTGATTTTAAGAGAGCTGACTGAAGTCCCTCTCTATGACCTCCTCCTGATCTTGTTCAGTTATACAAAAACAAAGATTTTTTTTAAAAATTCAAGTTCCATTACAGCATTTTTTAAAATATTAAGGAAAATAGATTAGGTATTCAAGTGCACAACACTAATTACTGCCCAGCTAGTGGTGTTTTGTTTCATCCAGTTCTCCCAAGGAAAACTCTAAAACTGAAATCTCAGCAGAATAATCCTTAAATGTATTTTATAAGCAATACGAGCTCTTTTGTTTACTGAGTTCTTGGATTTTGCTGCTGTACCCTGTACCTCAATTTAACCCAGGCTATAATTACCCCATTAACTTTCCAATGCACAGCTTTATGTGATTCAGCAAGGCCACAGTAGTATTGTCGAGCTCTGCTGATACAGGGCTCAAGAAAGCCAAGACCAGTGATGCCCATGGTCCACACTACTGCCAAGACATTTCTGGCTAGCTTCAGATTGTAAGGACACAAACATACATGCATGTGTGTGGGCACATGTGCATGGGCATGTGTGCACACACCCCACACTACATCCATGTATGCACACAAAGTTTCAATGGCCTGCAGAAGCTGACTGCAAGGTGTTCAGAGTTTCGCTTTGCCAGGCTGCAGCTGGAGACTCTGTAACTTCATGGCAAGACCCATGTTACCAGTAATTTTCAATTTGCCTTGAAAGAAAGCCTGCAAGAACAAAGGGAAAAAGGGTTACTTTGTGCTGTTCTCATGTTCGGAGGCTTCTGATGTTTCCTGGCCTCTCTTGTTCTCAGATCAGCTGCTTAGCAAGTTCACCTGAAAGCCAGCAGACGCTGGGCTCAGCTAACAGGGAGCTATACTCAACTCCTTTCATTTACAAAGCTTCACGGACAACCAAATTCCTCAAAAGCCACAGCCTTCATGAGCGACCACGAGAGCCTCGTTCTGAGGCGTGTTCAAAGGCTGACAAGGAGAGCTGGGGCTAGAGGCAATATGGCACAAGACTCTCTGGAAGGCCTATGGGTAGTTAGCCTAGGGAGGAAGACAGCAGGATCACCGTGTCTTCAAGGACACGGAGGGCTGTGTGCAGAGTAGGGTGAACCTCTTTCTGCCTGGACCTCAGGGCAGAACCAGGAGCAAGGGGCAGAAATTATACTGGCAGATTCAGCTCAACATAAAGAAAAATGTCCACTCAGGTCTGTCCAGAAATAAAAACAGCCCGGCTGCCTTGTGGGTGGCAGAGTGCTACAAGACCTGCAGGAGTATCCTGCTTTCACCAGGAGAGATGCCCTCCACCAATGCAGATTGCTATCCCTTTCCATGTTCTGGGACCATCTTAAGTGAGTGCTGAGGGCTTAAGAATTTCTTCCTGGGCAGCCCTCTCAGCGAGGGACTCTTGTTGGACAGACCCTGTGTAAGAGGCATCCCGTCCTAGCTCAGGCCCGGACTCGAGGCCTTCTCAGAACTTGGGCTCCATCAGCATGACCTTAGAGGCCAGAGCTGAGTACAAGGAGGACTTCAGTGGAGGCACATGACACTAACGATGAACACTCCAACAGGCTTCACACGTACTGAGGGGCAGTCAGGCCAAGTGGGCAGCACACTGCCTGTAGACCAAGCCAGGGTAAGTCACCTCACCTCCCTGGGACACAGTTCTCATCTCTAATGGAAATACTATCTGTAGTACTTATGGTCGATTGTGAGAAGCAAAGGGGCGAATGCATGTGAAGTGCTTTGCAAACCTTAAATGCTATATAAAAGTGAGGTATTACTACATTGTTTCAAACTAAAGCAGGTGCTACAGGTATAAGGACTGTAGGATCATACATTTATAGCTGGAAGGACCTGACAGGGGAACGAGGCCAAGCTCCTTCTTTTAACAGATGACAAAGCTGAGGCCCAGGAGGGCAGGGGACTCCCCCCAAATCTCTCCCTCTCTTACACACACTAAAAGGGCCTGCATTTGCCTTGAGTCCACTGATCATCACTGTGGGGTCCTTAAGTAGGTGCCGGACGAGCACATAATAACAGGACTGAAGAGCTTGAAGTAACTCACTTCACAGAGGTTTTCTCTGTGGGGGGAGGCCTTGGCCAATCTCCCCCATGCAGACTCAAAGCCAGTGCCTCTGTGCTCTGTGAGGCCCCTCTAACCTCTGCAATGCAGTGCATCTGTTCTGTTGTCCTGAAGAGCAGGCAAGAGAACATTCCCTATCACCCTTTTCTTGGAAACCGGTTCTGCTGGATGCCCCACAAAGAGGACTCAAATCTGCAACATTTGGCAGAGCAGCTTGGCCTTAAATTGTCTTTAAAATGACTGCACAGGGACTTTGGTGTACAGGATGAAGTTTACTACAGCTTTTCTTTTACAAAAAGCCCCAACCAGAATATATTCATAAGTCCTTGGAAGGCAGTACAGTGCAGATTAAATATCACCCGGTTCTTGGGCTGCCTGACAAAGGCCTTCTCCCCACAGAGGGCAGCCTGCCAATTCGGGGGCACTCCTGTTACCGCTTGGCTCCATGAGGAAAGTCAACCCAATCTGTACTGGGAAGCCATTTTAACAACTACTAAATTTATCATGTAATAAAATCTCAGAAAACTCAGGAGAAATGGCAGAACTGGGAACACAATTCATTGGATGTTTTCGATGCTTCAATACTCTTGAATTCAGAAATGTTTGGATGAAAAGTGCCAGGCAGTCTCCGCTTCTTCGGCAAGGAAATAAAAAAGGCACAGCCTCTGTCTGCATCATCGTGGAGAATGTAAAGAACTCTGGCTTTCCCTGGGCTGCCTGGGAAGGATGACTAACTCCTTTTTTTCTCTGTCTGGACAAAGTAAACGTTTCCTTTCTATATGGAACACGGCCTCCTGCCCAAAGATTTAAAGGTTAGGGGCTTCAGAGTACAATTTATTTAACACGTCTTCTTAAAAATAGCACACTGATGGGACATGCACTGAAACCCCCCTCCTTAGTAACAGTCAAGCAGAACAAGTCTGTGCTTAGAACAAGGCTTCCTGAATTAGGCTGAACTGTGAAAGCTCGAGATGAGGCTGGCATGACCAAGAGCCTCTCTAAGATTCCCCATAGCTGGGAAAGCAGACCTGTTTTTTTCTGGACAGTTTTGCAGCTGCATGCCAGGGGGCCTCCCAAGGAGGAACCTCCTCCACACATGCAGACAAGCTCTGCCCGAGGACCTCAGAGACACCCCCCCCCACTGCCCCAGAGCCAGTGGAGGGGTCAGAAGCAAGATTAGAACCCTGGTCTTTCTGACTCTGAGACTGGCTCTCTACCCACGAGGCCAAATGGCTTTCCAGCAGGAATCCAAATGTGAGTCATTCGTAAGGTTAGCAGCTAGCATGGCTCTTGATTATTAGTCAAAGGACTTGCCCACAGTCACCCAGCTGGTGGGTGCCAGAGGCAGGATCTGGCCCCTGGCATCCTGGGCTCCAAGCTCAGAGCTCCATCACCATCACATGAATCTCTCTTATTACATGCCTGCCACAAATCTAGGTCCAGGGATTCTTTATGGGAGATTTCTGTTGGCAGCAGAAAAACACTCCCCGTCTGAACTGGAACCACAGAGTTAAATAATGCTGAAGGATCAATCTGCCACTGAGTTCTGTGTTTTCTGCTGTGCCCAATGGAAGCCCAAGAACATGGAACAGAGGCCCCTGCCCCTTCAGCACTCCCACAAAACCTGGAGGTTTGCAGAGCCCATCACACCCTTTGTGTCCTCTGAGCCTGACAACAACCTGGAGAAGCAGGTGACATCATCACCCCTATTCTGCAGATGAAGAAATGGGGACAGGCAAGACATCAGGTCACCTGCAGAGCCCATGAATATTCGGGGTCTCCCTCTCTTTCACTTGGTAGCACTAAGCGGTCAGAGGAAAGGCGGTGCCTCCCAGGCGCTGCCCATGTGGCCAAGAGGCCTGGAGCATGGCAAGCCTGTAGCAGCAGGGACCAGGCAGTGGGGATGTGAGCCTGGGGACTCTCAGCCATGAAGCACCAAAGGGAAGCCTCTCGCTGGTGTTGACGTGCCACTGTCTGGTTCTGATGCCAAAGACCTGCTGGCTATTTGAATCAAATGTATGGAGAGACAGAACAAGAGGCCGAGAGGAGGGAAGCGAGGAGGGTGAAGGGCCTCGGATCTGTGAGGATTGGAGGGTGGGAACGTCCAGCCTGACCACCACAGGGACTGGACAGCAGCCCTGGGCATGTGTGGGGCTGCCCCAGGAGCAGAGAGAGCCCGATGGGAAGGAGCTCACAGAGGCCCGAAAGTCTCCCCTGCTATTGGGGCTGCCCCTCAGGCACAGCTGCCTCGGGCGTGGCAGCTCCAGCCACAGGACACCAGCAGAGGGCTCCAAGTTTCCTCCTCCACTCTGCCCTCTGAGCTGGTGATGAAGGGGTTATCTCCATGCTACAGATGAGGAGACCATGGTTTGGGGAGGGAGGGGGGCGGGGTCATTTGCCCCTCCCCCTTCTCATGGCATACTGGTCCAGGGCCTAAAACAAATCAGGCAATGAGCAGGTGGACAGCTTAGCTTAAACTGAAAAATGTCTGAAAGCTCTAATACTGAGAGGCTGCTTTTTCTAGAGCAGTAACAATGGAGGTAGCTCGGTGGTGCAGCAGTTCATCCTCATGAGTCTGACACTCCCAAGCTGTGTGACCCTGGCTAAGTCACTTCTGAATCACTTCTCTGTGCCTCAGTTTGCCCACTGGTAAAGCACAGATAATTAGAACAGGACCCACTTTACTAAGGGCTGTTGGGAGGCCCAAAGGAGGTCATCCATAAGTCACCTGGCAAATTTTAAAGCACGACAGCCACGCTGGTCATTACAGTGGCCACAGCTTTTACTTACATCAAATGACCTTTCAATTCTGTGAAACTTCCAAATAAGAGAAAGCTCTGCTGTCTAAACCTTCATAGACAGAGCAGAAAGTCAGAGCATGGGCTCAAGGCCCAACCTCCCAATTCTCAGACCTTGGGACCTTCCCAGACCCTCAGTCTCCTCATCTGTGAAATGGGGGGGGGGGGGGGGCACGGTAAGTAGCCCAGAAGCTCTGACGATCCCCAGGAGGCCTTTGTTTCTAACAGACCTTTGTCTACGGTGCTTACCGACTGCGGATTCATCTTGCCGGTCATTAAATCCAGTAAGTCGGTGTCAGCCATGGTAATCGTGCAGTCGGCCTTCTTATCTGGAACAGACACAGGAGGGGAAGAACAGAGGAAAGTGAGCACGGGGCCTCACAGACGAGTCTTATCCAAGGCCCAGGAGCCAGAGCTCTCCCCGAGAGCTACCAGCCCAAACCTCAAGGTGGCCAGACAAAGACGTGGGGAGAGGAAATCCTTTTCGTCCTCCCTGTCTGACAGAAGCCGACAGCCCGGGTCCACAGGCAGACACAAACACATATGGCTCAGAATCCATCCCCAACAGAAGCAGTGAAAGGATCTGAACAAACACCCACAAGAAAAAGAGCCCCAAGTCACAAAGAGGAGAAACGTCCCCTAAGGTTCCATTACACCGTACCCTGCAAAGTGGCAAAGAGGAGACACGTTCCAGCTGGAGGGGCCCAAGCCACCCCACACAACACTGGCCGAGCCGTGGGCCAGTCCGACCAGAGCGGCGGATGAGGCGCAACTCCTGTTCAGACCCTTCTGACACAGTGATCTCATGACAAGGGAGAGAGGAAAGTTCCACAGATATCAAAGCACTCACAGCAGCTTTTTCTGCAAGAGCAAAAAACTGGGGAAAAAGTATTTGTCCCTAAACCAGGGAACAGGTGAACCAACTGCAGACGTGGGGTGTGAGAACAGGTGAACCAACTGCAGACGTGGGGTGTGATGGCCCGTCAGCTATGACGGAGCAAGACTGACATGCGATCACACGGGGCGAAGTGTGGGAAGCCACGGAACAGGCCCATGGTGCCCAGCACAAGGTGAACAACACGTGGTAGGGAGCCACCTTCACTAGGATGGCCAGCCCTGGTCCAGGAGGAGGCGGGGCAGGAAGTGGGAAGAGGCTGTACTGTGCCGCCCGGGTGCTCCTGGAGGCACCCCTGCCCGTGATGTCAGAGACAAGGCAGGCCCTGCCCCTAAGCCATGGTGCACGCAGTGGCCAGCCCCTGAAAGAGCCCCCAGGACGCTCAGGGTCACTCAATGAAACCATCTAGGAATTCTACATCTCACAAGGCTTCCTGGGGATGCGGATGGGAAAGTGAGACAGGGATTCTCAGAAGATGGAGAGAAGGCACAGAAGGCCTGTTGGACAGGGTGGAAGACATCTGTGTCACACTAACAAATACCCGGCCTGCAGTGCAGAGCCTGAGGGCACGTACGCAAACAAAGCATGTTTCCAAAGAAGTGGAAAGCCAGGAAAAAATAACCCATTAACAGTAAAGATTCAAAGGCTGTGAACAGAAACCACCTCTCCAATATCGGTTCAAGTCAGGCCATGCTAACGATGCCTGAACCTCACGGTTCTCTAACAAATGGCCACTTGTTGGCCACAGCAAAGGGGTGGGCTCAGCCTCGAGCTCCCAGCGCACGCGTGCAGATCTCTGGTGCCATCACAGGAGCCAGCGAGTGCTGCTTTCAGCAGACTACCCTTCCCCAGGGGTGAGAACACTTTGGCTTGGAGGGGGCACCTTGATGGGGAGGCCTGAAACTGGCACCAGGACAACATTCAAGCTGCTCCGTGTCTTTCCACAAGCAAAATTTCTCATGGTTAAATTTTTTCTTAAGCAGGAGGAGGGGGCACAGTCAGCAGACTTTTTACTGGACATGGAGTCAGAAGCCTTGGACTCACTGGGTACCCCTGGGGAGACACTTCAATGATCTGAGACTTAGGTTTCCTTCTCTGTCAAATGGGAATAACACTGACCCTGCCGAGTGCGACAGAAGCCTTTAGAGAGTGCAATGAAACATCACAGGCCAGAGCACTTTAGAAGGCTGAGGCGCCACACAAAGGGAGGCTTCTGTTGCTGCCCATTTCTATCCAGGAAAGCTGTGGCGTAATGTCATTCTGTTACCAACAAGGGCAGCGTGACTCTCCTTCCCCAATTCCCCATCTCTTGTCTCTCTCTCATCTCCCCAGAGACAGGGCTCAGGACAATGCAAACCACAGTCATTTTCTGCCCCCTCGTGTGTTAAGACAAGGGAATGTACATGCTGCATCCAACCCAGACCCCTGCCCTGCACTGCAGCTGCCCGAAGCACACCCCCTGCCCTGCTCCCTCTCCGGTGGTGCCACCTCCTGGTTCACTGAGATGAGAGCTCTCTTCTCTAAACGGAAATGCTTGTGTCCACTGTCTATATCTGGGCTCTCATGGGCCCTTGCAAACTACCAGTCACACTCCCTGAGCTCTTCTGCAGTGAATCCACCAGAGTCCCTCCTCCCACTGGCCCCTGACCTGTCCTGGGCGGTGCCTCACCTCTGCAGCCCACATCAGCATTAGAAAGGTGTTCAGTGTGCTGACACCCACTATGGGTCTCCCCACTGATCTGTGGGTGTCAGCACACTGAACACCAAAAAAAAAAAAAAAAAAAAGATAGGCCTTTGCTCCAGGAAACCTCTTGGGAATATTCAAAGCAATGTGCAGTTTCCCAAATGCAATCCCAAACCAGCAGCCTTTCTTCCCCCTTTCTGATTCTGGGTCATTCACTGTCCACCTGTAGCCTCCACCACAATGGGTGACATTCTCAAGTGCCCCAGAACCAGATTAAAATGTAACGGGAAATACTGAACAAAACAGAGAAGAATACACTGAAACACGGATGATGTTAATCCCTAAGTCCCCGTGTGGCCACGGGGAGCCTTGTGTGCAGTTCAGGGGCCCCTTTCTATTCCATTTTGACAGCACTGCTCTAGAGAATGGGCACTTTCCATCCACTTAGTCACTCCCGTATAAACTGTCAGGGCCATCTTTTTGGAATAAACATGGATCTTATTAAGAAGGCCCCATGATCCTCAGCTGTGGTTCAGATCTCTGTGATTCCTTCCCACTCAGACTCTAGGACTCCATGAATTTGATCTCATACAAAAATGTTGTTCTAAATGTTACTCAGTCTTTGCCTCACCCCCCAACCATCCCTTCCTACTGTCAACAACCTGGTGCAGACGTTGTTGCTTCTTCCTTCTGCTGGTTTCTCCTGCCTCAGGTGTCTCTTCATTCCAATCTGTCTTACCCGAGACTAATCTCCTGAAGCACAAGCCTCATCAGGTCCCTGTCCTGCTCAGATGTCATCAAAGACTGAATCAATGCCTAAAGACTGGCAAACCAAGCCTGAGCTCTCAGGCCTAGTACTTGTATGCCGGGCCTAACCTAATTCTAGCCTTCTCTCCAACAGGTTCGCCTCAATGTGCTCTACATTCCAGCCAGGTAGAGAACTCATCACGTACAGGTGAGTGAGCCTTCAAGTGTTGTTTCAATTAGATCCCTACAATTGGAAGGACAAGGTGCTGTCCTCTGCACATAACAACGTGATCCTGTGTCCAGGGTACTGGGCCCCAGGAGACGCAGAGCCAACCCCCTACTTGAACACTTACTGGCCAAAGGACCATGAGCAGGTCACGTAACTCCTTCAACCCTCAACTTTTAAACTTACTCTTAACCCAGGGTTGTGGCAAGGAAATTTTAAGTCTTTAAATGCTAAAACGTACGTATGTGAGCGTTTTGTCGGCCAGGTGGCACCAAAGCATCGGGCCTGGAGTCAGCAAGACTCAGCTTCCTGAGTTCAAATCCAGCCTCAGACGCTTCCTAGCTAGGTGACTCTGGGCAAGTCAGAACCCTCTTTGCCTCAGTTTCTTCATCCATTAAATGATCTGGAGAAAGAAATGGCAAATCACTCTGGTATCTCTGCCAAGAAAACCTAAATGGGGTCAGGGAGAGTCGAACACAAATGAAATGATTCAGCATGTGAGTGTGAGTGTGTGTGTGTGAGTGAGTGAGTGAGTGAGTGTGTGTGTGTGTGTTGTGAGAGACAGAGACAGAGAAGGAGAGACAGAGAGAGACAGAGAGACAGAAAAGGGGAGAGAGACAGAGGAGAAGAGTTGCTGTATCAGCCATTTGCTCTCCAGGGCATAAATGAACACTCTCCGTTGCCAGCCTTTCTCTGCATCTTCCTCACCTCCACAGGTCTTCCCGAATGCTCACCAAGCAGTCATTCCTTCCTAAGATCAGGCTCATCGGGCTAGGGCTGGAGCCAATGTCGGAGGACCTCAGAGTTTTGGGGAGAGGGAAGGCAGAGCCCCCTCTGGCTAGGAATCAGATCCAGCAGTCTGCCACTATCAGCTATGCCTCCACCACTTCTCCCTCTGGGTCCCTGGCTGTCCCCCAGGCCCAGCCCAGCGTAGGCCCCCATCCCTTCTCGCCTGGCCTGCCACAAGAGCCACCCCACACAGTCCCCCTTCCAACCATCCTCCACAGAGCTGCCAACAGGACATCATTGGAGCAGAGCTCTGACCTCACCAGCTCCCAGCTTGAGAACCTCCCAAGGCAAATTCAAATTCCAGGCTCATTGCCTTCCTCCATGCCCTCACTGCTCCTCAGAGATGACTCCCATCTCCCATCTCCAAGCCTTTGCACTAGCTGGTATGCCCTCTCCTCCTTGGCCTTCCTCAACAGAACCTCCCATTCCCTTCCACGTTCAGCTCAGAGACCACCTCCCTTAGCGAGGCCTTTCCTTAGCCCCCCCAGAACCTGCTTTTTTACAAGCTGTTTCCCCCAATAGGCTCCAAGTTCCTTTTAGTACACTGTTCTGTCCTGTCTTCCACCTGAAGTGCCTAAGCTCAGAGTCAGGAACATGAAGGCTGTTTAATTAAAGCTTGTCAAACGAGTCTTCCCTGGCCTGGGGGGCACAGCCATGGCAGAGCTCCCAACACCTCCTGCAAACAGAGAAGGAAGCAGAGAAGGGGTGACTCTGCCCCAAGGACCTATTTTATCAACTGGAGGCAGAGATGGGAGGAGGATTCAGGCCTGAGCCTTGGTCTGGCCAAGAGGTGCTCTGTAGGCCCCACGTTCAGCCTCACCCTCCAGGGCCACATGACAGGACAGTCCTCCAGGAGACCTCAGTGAAGACACAGTGATCTGGCTTCTGCTTATTCACCATCGTTCACTCTGTGGCCACGTGTAAGCACTTTCCTGGGCAAGGCACTTGGGCCTGATGTTGCTCTCCCAGAGCTCCCCATGTCACAGGCATAGTGGGAGTGCAGCTGCAGCGTGACGCACCTGAATTAACAGCCACGGAGCCTTTGCCGTTTTTCACGTCCACTACCCAAGTGGCTTCTTTCCCTCCAGGGCCGTCTTTCACCTTGAAGGCAAAAACACCACCAATTTTCTTCACATATTGCTCTCCTTCCTGTAAACATGGAGGAAAAGGCAGAGTCAGAGGCCGCTCACCATGAGGATGCTTGTTTGTGACCCCCACAGGCTCCTCTGGACTGTCCTCCAGAAGGGCGCCTGGGACAGCTTCCCGCCATCATCCAGACAGATGCCACAGGAGCCAGTGAGGGGAGCACTTGGGTGAAAAGAAGACCTTTCTGACTGAAGAGTGTTTGCATCAGCAATAAAATCCAAATGCGAGTGGTCTGGTCACCATGCTTCTGCTCACACAAGGCCCACCCTGGAATAAACTGCCAGATCCCACCCCCATCTGTCAGACTATAAGGTCACTGAGAGGTTGGCCAAGCTATGGCAAAGTTCTCAATAATCACCAATTCAACAAGCACTGAGGAAGGCACTAAGAAAACAGAGCCAGCCCCTTGGGCCTCCAAGAGCTGAGAGACCTAGGACTGAGGAACTGTGGAAAACCTGGAGGCAGTCTCCTCTGGCCAGGGCAGCTTCTCTGAGCACTGCCAACAAGCTACCCCCCAGGTGCCACCTGAAGCTGTCCTGGCCCAAGGGACCCCTCCTTCCAAGGAAGTCCCCACCCACTCCTGGGGAGCCCAGGCTGTGCCTCCTCATGCACCAAGGCACAGTCTGCCTCGAAGGCCCCTCCCATGCAGGGCCAAGAGTCTCTCAAGCTCCTAAACCGTCTGGCCCATCACTGTGAGCCAACTGGAGCATAAGCCTGTCTTCAAAGCACATATCATAGTCACACTCTTCTGCTTAGACCCCAAAGACAGAACCACAACCAAAAGGTAGAAATCCCAGGGGGCACATTCAAGATTCTCGCTTGCCCAAGCTGAACACACAGGATATGCCCTGGTTGGTCAGGCTTCTCCCAACACCACAGCCCTCAGTCACTGAACAGCATTATGCTGGAGCGTGGCTAGGTAGGAAGGAAAGGAGAACAGAGAAAAGAAAGTCCCCATTCCCATCACAAGGCCTCCTCCTACATGCCAAAGAGCAGCCAGGCTCTCATGCCAACGGGCTGCCCCACACACTGAATTGGTAAAAAGATTCATGACTGAATTCCAAGCAGAGTTATAGAGGACTGTGCCAACAAGGACAAAAGTGGAAAGAAAATCTCTTCTAGAGCTTTCTCTGCTATTTCATAGTAAGTTCTTTTACAAAAGGCCCTAGGATTTTCACTTTCTCCTGCTAGAAGAGCAAGGAATTATTTTAAAAACTGACAATAGTGGGAAGAAGAAACTACAAGTGGAAAAGGTCCATGGACTTGGGGCTTGGGCCAAAGAACTACAGGAACAAAGCAAAGACCCAATTCCTCCCAGTGCATCTGCCCCAAGACAAAAGCCCAGATCCTGGGCAATCCCAACTGAGGAAGCCAATGGAGGGTCCTGGAACTTGTTAAAGCAGGATACTCTGGGAAGGGAAGAAAGGAAAGCCTTCTCTGACTCTTCAAATAATGCCCCAAGGGCAGAACAGTCTGAACAACAGAGAGGATGTGATTTGTCCTGGCTGAAAGGTGAGTAAGCATCAAAGGCAGCATCTTTCCACCCCGGCATGCTATCTCTATAACTCCAAGATAATCATTAGGGACACTATTTATTATTAACAAACTAAATTCCTGAGGCTCCTTAAAGCTCTTTCTTCCAAAGAGCCCATGAAGGAGGCAACTCTGTTTTCCTAACCTCTGCTCCAGAGCCCTGAAAGCACCCAGGCAGGTCCCAATAGGGTGGCCACCTGAAGCTGTCTTGGCCCAAGGGGCCCCTCCTGTGCCTCCTAGCTGGTACTTAGGACAGTCTTACAAAATCTCCCATCTAATCTATTTCTCCAGATTGGACTGGGTGTCATATCAGCACTCCTCAGCCATGACAGAAAGTAAGCAAAAGAATGTGAGAATTTTAGAAAAACATGATTTTGCATCAAAATGTAGGATCTTAAATGAACCTTGATTTTCTTGAGGAAGTTAAGGAAGTTCAGTTTTAAAGTTTCTTCTTTAAGGTGACTACCATGGCTTGGAGCCCAAGCCACATGAGGACTGGACTGAGGGAAGGGGTCCTTTAGGTCCAGGAAGAGAAGCCACCAGTGAGAGCCAGAGAATCATCCTCAACGTCTCTGAGGATCCATAAGTGGACAAAGGGCTAGATGGCTTCTGCCTGACCCCTTGATAAAAACTAGGCAAAAGGGGTGGGAAATCCAGAAGCAAAGACTTCCTAACAATAAGAACCACCCCAAAGTGAAATGGGTTGGCTCAAGACATGAAGGGGGTCCCATGGCTGGAGGATGTCTTTACTAGGATGCTGATGATGGCCTGTCAGGAAGGTGGAAGAGAGCTTAGACAGGATGAGATCTGAGGGCCTTTGAATCTTGCGATTCTGTGAAAACATAATTCTCCATAAATACATCACCAGCAGAATCCAGAATATGGGCTAAATGGCCTCCCGGACTGATCCAGCATGGCCTTTCTTATGTTCTAAGCTTTTAAAATACAGGGATTTTTCCAATTCACTTACAAGTTGAGTTACAAAAACTTCATTTTTTTAAATTCAGGGGATTTAAAATAACTCTGTGGCCTTGGGGAGATTCCTTCACCAAGGGCACCCAGACTGGCTGATCTCTGTATTTCAGATATCTTCAGTGTGGCCTATGATGATTCTACTAGAAAATAGCACAAAGGCACTGAGAAGGGAAGAAGAGCATGGAGGGCAAGCCCTGATTCTTTTGCCTAAAACCTTTCCCACATATATCCAAAGATTAAGTTAAAGAAATCATCCAGGACAGCTGTCTAAGTAACAGAAAAAGAATGGACTCAAGACTTCTTTAGAGGTGGCAACGAAAACAAATCAAGCAAAACAGAAACATCTTCTTTTTTTTTTTTTGAAGAGCAATGGGGTTAAGCGACTGGCCCAAGGTCATACAACTAGTAAGTGTGTCAAGCGCCTGAGGCCACATTTGAACTTGGGTCCTCCTGACTCCAGGGCCCATACTCTATTCTCTGTGTCACCTAGCTGCCCCAGAAACATCTTATTCAAGACAAAAATGTGAATTAGGAAAAAAGGGTGTGTTCTGAAAGAACTGCCATTTTGAGTATTTCCAAAAGAAGGTCTATCCACAGTTTATAGGTCCCAGACATTAATACATCCAGACAAAGTGACAATAAAGCTCAGGTATGTAAAACCTGTTCCAAAGTACTTATTTATGCTCTAAAAACCAGACCACACTCCCCACCGGCTAACGGGACACCCTGAACATCTCTCTTAAATGCAGAGATAATAAAGAAGGGCCACGGGGCTTGGTTTCTCCTTTCCCATTCCCCACAGTGCACTCATACTTGGTGACTGACCGACCATATTCTACTGGATCTCATTACTGAGCCCAGACCTGGCCACCTGGGCATTTATCAGGCGCCGCTTGCCAGAATCGGTCACCAACAGGAGGCTGAGAAACGGAAAGCATCTGCAACATGTGGGACGGTGGGAGCACCTGAGAGCCCTGCACACACGAGCAGCGAAGGCGGGCTGGGCTGAGGGTCTCAGACCCTGCTGTCTTCGTTGCTCCCCGTCATTTTCAATCCAAACCATCTCATGACTGTGTGTGAATCGCGGCTCTCTTCTCCTTTCCCTGGGGTCCTATCCCGTAACCCACATCCTTCTAAACAGAGAAGAAAAAGGTTACTGACCTCTTCAAGCTTCTTCTCAATCTCTTTAAAGACAAGATTTGCCTTAAATCCATCCATTGCTGAATTGGCAGGGAAAGCTTCAATCTGAT
Organism: Pseudocheirus occidentalis; assembly: GCA_028646575.1. NCBI lineage: Eukaryota > Metazoa > Chordata > Mammalia > Diprotodontia > Pseudocheiridae > Pseudocheirus > Pseudocheirus occidentalis. Next base: position 20,499,248 of record CM053593.1, read on the forward strand.
AACTTCTGGAAAAATGGAAAGGAATCAATCAGTTCACTTAACACCCAAATCAACAAGCATTCATTAAGCATTCCTACATGCCAGGCTCTATGCTAGGCAACGGGAACCAAAACCAAAAACGATGCCTGGCTTCAGGAAGCTTATGGTCTCTCAGGGGAGCCAGGAACACATGGGGGTGCACAGAGGCAGGTGGCTGAGAAGGCTGGCATCAGCCATCAATACAAAGGGGTGCTTGAGTGGTATCTGCATGGAGGACAGCCAGAGCGGGCAAAAGTGAAGTTTGGGAAGCTCGGGGAGTCACTGGAGTGACGTGAGGGAACATCATGGGAGGTCTGTCTGTCTCTGGGCTCCTGGAACTGGAAGGGAAAGAAAAAAAGGGTACGAGTCTGCCTCAGACCCTTTACCACTCTATGCCTCAATTTCCTCATCTGTAAAGCATGGGAACTCTAGGGTTATGATCCTTATAGATGGTCTGATACATACTTTAAGAAGATCAATTTGAGGGGCAGCTAGGTGGCACCATGGATAGAGCAATGGCCCTGGAGTAAGGAGTTCAAATCCAGCTTCAGACACTTGACACACTAGCTGTGTGACCTTGGGCAAGTCAACCAACCCCAACTGTTTTGCCAAAAGAAAAAAAAAGATCACTCTGGGGACTGGGTGAAGGACAAACAGGAGTGGAAAAAGGCCAGGAAGAGAGTCCAAAGAGGTGGCCCTCATCCCTTCCCACTTGAAGGGGGTGGTGAAAGGCAGAAGAGGAGAGAAGGGATAAAAGAGATGGAAAGGAGGAGGAACAAGGGTTGGCGATGACTGGATACACGGGGCAAAGTGGAGTGCGGATGATACAAAGCCAGGATTGGCATCACTGCGGACCCGGGTGACTCTATCGAAGCTGATGTCCTCGGTAGCAGTAAAGTTCAACAGAAAGTAGGGGAGAACTGGGGGAAAGAGACCAAGGCCTGTTCTGGCCGTGCTGAATGTGAGATGTTTGCAGGCTCCCCGGCAGAAATAACGCGGAGGTCAATGCCATCTAGGAGGTCAATGCCATCACGGAGGTCAATGCCATCCAGCTGTGTTTGGCCCAGGCTGTGATTCATCAGTGTGTCAAACTCCCACTGAACCCCAGACTCGTAGGGATGGAAGGGAGCCCCTCGGCCACCTAGGCTAGCCCTTTACAATCTACACAGACTTCAAGCCCTCCCATAACAGGCACCCTACCACTGACCAAAGCGACTCCTTCTGCTTTAAGGAAGCAATGGCTGTTCAGCTTTTGTTTCCTTACATCATTCAGAAATTTGGCCTCTTGGAACTTCCACCTAGTTCTGCTCCTGGTCCTACCTGGCTGGGGCATCAACCAACATCTCTCCAGGCCCTCCTATGCACCAGGAAGTCTGCCGAGTGCCTCAGAGGAGCCTGGGCCCTGATCAAAGATTCTAGGCCTCCTGTCTTCAATCAAGCCCACAACCAACACTGTTCAGCAAGTCTTCCAAGTGGCTCATTGCTACTCATTTCCTTTAGTTACATTTTCAATAAAATTAAAAAAAAATCAAAACTCATCATCTTTCAGTCATGGTGTGAAATGTCTGAAAACCATAATTAAGTCTCTTCTCAACTTTTCCCCTTCCTGTGACCTTTTCTGGATTTGGAGGCAAAGATACCCCTCCCCCACTCCGGACCTGTTTCCTTATCTTTAAAAAGCCAAGGTTGGACTAAAGTACCTCCAAGGTCCTACAAGTTCTAAGGCTATGATCCTGATCAACTTTGCCTCTTCTCCAAGAGCACAAAGAATTACAGAATGTTACAGCTGGAAAGAACCTTAAGGATCATTTGTATGGACCAGGAAGTTGAGGCAGAGACGTGACTTGTCCAGGGTCACACAAGCTGGCTCACCGGAGCTCCCTTATTCTCCCCCATAAAAACACTTCCTTGGCCAACACCAGTGAAGTGGTCTGCAAGTCCTCAGCAGCCCACATCACTTACTCAGGAAGGTCAGTTTATGTCACCGAGGATGGCTTCCATGTAAATGATTTATAAATCTGATGAGCTGGCTTTCTCCTCTGTCATCTCTATCACTGATAAAAATGTCAAAGGACCAAACACACTAAGGCTTTATCATAACTTGAGAATTCTCTTTCTCTCTAGGTCGGAGCATGGAGTCGGATGGGACCTCCCTCCCAGGACCCTGCTGACTGCATCCCTAATGGGCAGCCAGCCAAACTCTGCCTGAACATTTGGAACGAAGGCCGTCCGTTCCACCCATCGTTGGGAGGCAGCCGCTGTAGAAGACAATTTTCACCCACTGGGCCTATCTCAGCACCTGACTCTGGAGACAAGAAGAATAAAGCTCATCTGTCTTCCAGGACAGCCTTTCTGGTATTTAGAGGCCTTGATCGTAAGCACTACTGCCCCCTGTGTATGTCTGACACCATATTTCAAATGTGATCCACTCACAAGTAAAATTAACATATCAATTTTTACAAAGTGTTCAAAAAGAGCTAAATTATGGAAAATGATCGCCCACATAAAAGGATCTGCCTCAGGATTCCCTTAGACAGCAGATCACCCTACCGCCTTTATGATTGGATCCAATTTTTAAAGTTTGAAATAACTTCTTCCAGTGGAAGGATTCCAGTTCCACCCACCTCCAAGTCCGCACTGTTCTCTGTTGGGGAACAAAGGGCACACTAAAGGTGCCCCTTTATCTAACCCTCTCCCTGCTCACAGTGCCCCACCCATAACCTCCTGATTTGTGCTGCTCTCGGGATCAGCCTACAGAGGGCAAGGTTCTACCCCGAGGCCTTGCTGGCAGTTAGCAGCTCCCCAACGGAACAGCCCACCCTCCCCACCACCCCCACCCCCGTGCTGCCAAAGTCACATGCTCAAAAAAAGCAGAAACTCAGAGAAGTGTAAGACAAGAGACAAATGAAACTAAAAGATACAGTCCTTTCAACTGTGACCAGTGCCCTGACTATGGCTAAGCTGTTGCCAACTACTAGGGAAAAGGTTCCCCAAACAGTTAATCAAACAAGGCCCCAGGTGCGAATTCCCCCTTTGCTTCTGAGCACCAGGTGAACACTTCCGAGTCCACGCTCAAACACCACAGACACCCAGCCCTGACACAGCTAGTCTACGGAGAAGTCGGGCTCTGCGCACGCAGAGCGGTAACTGTCACACACAACTGGGGGCCAGGCTGGATCCTTGCTCCAAAAGCACTTCCAAGAGAACCCTCATACGGGAACCCGCCCACCATGCCTAAGGGACCTTGCTCAGGGTCCTGTCGCATCTCAGGGGCTGTTTGCCTCAGTTTTCTCCTCTGCGCAATGGGAATAACAGCTCCTACTTCCTGGGGTTATTCTGATGATTAAATGAGATGCTATTTATAAAGGGCATGGCACACAACGGGTCTTATATATAAGTGTTAGCGACTGCAATTATAACGCCTCTGCAGCCCCATCCAACCAGGGCAGCTCTTTTCCAAGTTAGACCCATCTCAGCTACCAGTTGATGATGCCACTTCTTCCATGAAAAATGTCAGTGTGGCACCACAGATTTGCTCCAGCCATGGGGCTTCTTGGACATGGCAATATTCCCAAGTGCAAAGTGCATTTTTTTCTGACCAGACTTGTGTCTTCATCAATATCAGGGAGCTGGTCAGGAACTCCCCATCAATGCAGATGGCACCTTTCCCAAGCTGTGACTCAGTCTCCGAGAGCTTCATGGGACCTTCCCAGAGTTCCCCAGCTGACTGTGTCTGAGGGCACCTCTGCAACTACTGCCTCTCAGGGCTGTGGCTTCTCAGAAGCAAGTATCTTCCCTGAGGTGGGTCACTGAAGGACTCTCCTGCATCCAACCGGGCCAAGCTTCGATAAGGAAGGAAGCTAGAATGCTGGAACTGAGGACAGGACTGTCCAAATTACAAAAGGCTGGCAGTGAGACGCTGCAACCCGGCACAGGAGGATAAAGTTTAAACTTGGGGTTAGGAAGGACAAAGGTCTGAATCTCACCCTTGAAACTTACTGGCTGCATGACCACAGGGAGTCACTTCCCTAAGCCTCAGTTCCCCCAATCTGTCAGGTAATATGGAGGAGGAGGGGGAGGGGAGAAGTTTCAGGGGGTAGCAAGGTCCAAAAAAAGAGGGGTTTTTCTGGAGTAGTGGAACATATTTGCAGGTAGAAGGGACTCTAAGGGGGAAAAGTCTGAAGGTACAATAAATGTTACAGGATAAAATTTCAAGCCAACTAGAAGAGTTTGATATTAAAAATTAATGCACTAGGGGCGGCTAGGTGGCACAGTGAATAGAGCGCCAGCCCTGGAGTCAGGAGGACCTGAGTTCAAATCCGGCTTCAGACACTTAACACAAAAAACTAGCCGTGTGACCTTGGGCAAGTCACTTAACCCCAACTGCCCTCCAAAAAGCAAAACAAAAACAAAAACAAAAAAAATTAATGTACCGTGGTGTTTTCTTTCCTTAAACAGACCACAGTTTCAAAATATAAATCTGTTCTAATTCTATATTTGGCTGGTTGCTCTACTTAAAAATAAAATTCACATTTTCCCCAAGAGGAGTTAAGACAGCCCAGGCAACACTCAGTCATGTTCAAAGCTGGTCTAAATGGAGGAAAGGTCAAACTGCGAGTCAAAACTCTCTGAAGATAAAAGAAACGGGACTGTTCTGGTTTGGCTTCCTTCTTTTAAAGACAGTTTTACAATCTGCCCATGAGAGCAGAGTTTGGACTGAATCAAGATGCAATTACCATTCATGCTTTACAATGGAAACATTCATTGTCCTTCCCCTAATTAATAACAGTGAAATATGTGCCATTACATTTAAACTGGGGATAAAATGAAACTTTGCTCTTCTGCAATCAAGAATATCTTATACGGTTGACAAAATCTTTCAAACGACTTTTCCTTAGTTAGGAAAGCTCTAGTGAAGAAAAACAAAAGTAAGACAGAAGACTGAGAGCGACTCCTCTTTGAAATGTATCTTAGGTAAAAATGAGTTTTCTCCCAATTCAATTAATTATAAGCACGTATCACCCCCATAAAGGACAGGCAAATGGCTTATCTTTGATAGAGAAGTGCCTAACAGCAAGCACCAGGATGGCTCACTTTAACACGTTAAGAGCCTTACTCTGGAGCCAGGACTATTACTTCTCTCATCCTCGAGAACTCTCAACTCCTTGGGGCTTCAGAGGATTCTTGTGGACTGCCGGCAGCGCAGGTCACGGACCTACCCAGAGCCTTCTCCTCCTGGGCCACTTTTGTCCCTGTTATCCTCGAAATGCTCCAAAAAGGCATTTCATACTTTGTGGAGACTAGTGGACCCTTGGACTGTCCATCGATGCCTTGGCCCTCCTCCTCACTAGGAGACTGGCCCAGCAGCTTCAGTTGGGTTTGCCGACTCTTTTAACATCACTGTTTGTGCTATACCTGCTACACACCGTCACCTACTCGTACTCAACATGCTGAACAAGAAGGAGGGAAAAGAATTCCTTGAAGGACCCAGCTGCCTGAAGCTTGCCCAAGATTGGAGGCAAAGTCTGAACCCAGGTCCTCCTGACTCAAAATCTAGTTCTCTAGTACTGTGCCATGCTAAAGACAAGTGATATTATCAATGAAATGTACAGCAGGGAAAGGGAATAGTCCACGAAGAACAGAAACAAGAATCACAGAGCACAAGCAGGTATGGACGAGTCACAAATCTGTACCCACAGAGGGAGGACCCCCACGTCAACGAGATCAAGTGCCAATGAGCGGATTCTTCTTCCTACAGTTGTAAAACGTACAGCGCTTCCCATTCTGTGATCACGTACACTTATGGTCTAGCATTTCCCTTTATCAAGGGCCTACACATCTGTATTTATGAATGATAAGGGACAAATCTAAGTACACAACAGACAACTGGACAGACAGTCAATCTTCCAATATTTCCAGTCAGAACTCTTGGGTCTAACAAGGCAACATGTGATTGTAATGGTAATGGAATTTAAAGAGCCCCCTGTATTGTCTGGGGAGGGGGGGAATCTTTAAATCCCTTACAGTTATATAAGAAGTCAAATCAACAAACATTTACTGAAAGAGAAGAATATATTTATTAAGCAGGGTGGTGAGATACAAAGAAGAGAAACATTCACTTCTTACTCCTGGAAAAATGTGGTCAGAAAAGCGACAAACACAAAAAGCTAAACAAATACACAAACACAAAAAACCCTCTTGACAGAAATGGATGAACTAAAACTCAGTACATTAAAACTGGCAGTTAATCTGTCTAAACCAGATTTTCTAGGGTCCGGGTAGGAAGTTAGAACAGGCTACCCTGCACATATATTTTATGCACTCTACTGAATGCATAACAGATTAACCTCTTGTGCCCTTTTAATTTAGACTTAGAACTAATTCAAACTAACTGATGGATAAAGGAGTCAGAGAATGCTTTTAAGGAAATAGTTTTTGGTGCCATGGAGCATCTCTAGTAATCTGAATTAACAGAGCACGGCCTTAAATTTTGTGTGCTTGCTGTATCCCCCCAGTACGATGTAAACTTATTGAGGCCAAGAACAGCCTCCGTATAGTTTCAGTGCAGCGGGGTACTCTCCAAGAAGTTGGTCAGCCAGAACCAGGGGCTGCAACAGACCCTGTACCAAGGCTAAGGATACAGAAAGAGGCAAAAGACAGTCCGTCCTCCCACAAGCTCTACTGGGGGAGACACAACAAGACATGTACACAAGCGGGTGTTAATGAATGTTTGCTGAACTGAATCATCTGGATTCTTAGTAGAGCAATGATTTCCCTGCAATGAGAGGCTTCCAAGCGTTCTGAAATCAAGGATGTCTGAAATAAGTTCCCTTGACCCTTTTTTACACTCCCTACATAAGAGAATCCTTTCTCCCACAGACACTTAAATGGGGAACTCCACTCTCCTCCTGACAGACCTACAATAATTCTGAGTTATTAGTTATGCATCTTGATGAAATTTATTATACAGGGGAAAATGCTGTTTTCTGAAGTTGTGATTCCTCAAGCCGGTGCTTAAAAGCAATTCATTAAAATTCCTTCAATATTTTTTCTAGAATAACATAAACCCCGCCCGGGGCATAACACAAGTTAAATATTTACTCAGACAATGCAGGGGTTTTTGTTTGTCTTTTACTTTGAAACAGCTTTACAGGTTCATAAGATCTTTCCATATTAAAAAAAAATACTCAAAACACTGAGGTATTAAATTGTAATTATTTTTTTCTTCTCAGCCTCAGCTTTAGTCTTTATCTCTGCCAGTCCTCATTTTTCTAGATCATGTCACTCATAGTTGTGGAGCAGGTGAATGATAAAACTGGACAGAGAATTATGTCCTCAGGGACTTCTTTGTATGATTCTATTATCAAATGTTTTCTAATGAAGTCTTCTCCAACTGACTGCTTCCAAAAGCGGTGATTTTCCCCAATCACTAAATCTGAAACTCAATTCAATTCAACAAATACAGTGCCAGGGACACAAAGATCAGAGATGACACGGTCCCCACTAAGCCTCCCAGGGAATGTAACCTGGATGAATGTGCTACATGGCTACCTGAATGAAGAGGAAGGGAGTGATTCAGGGAACTGGAAGAGAGCGCTTTCAGTCTGAGAGTGGAAGGGAAAACTTCTAGGAACAGGCAGCACCTGAGCTGTGCCTGCAAAGAAGAGCAGTGACCCAGGGGGTGCACTCAAACATGGTGGATGGCCTCCAGGAATGCACGGAGGCAGAAACGGCAGGTTGAGACGGGGAACACAGAGGAGTCCAAGCTGGCTGAGAGCGCATGTCAAGGAATAGTAGGAAATAAGGAAGGAAAGCTGGAGTCAGATTGTTAAAGGTATTAGAGGGAGTCGTCATTTATTCAACAAAAAAAATGAGTAAACATTACAATATAGAAGGCCTTTTCATAGGTCTAGGAGAACTGAAGATAAAAAACACAGAATGTAGTGGGTAAAATAAGCAACAAAAAATAGGTTCTAACAAGGTATTAATTGGGGTTCAGAGGAGGGAGCAAATGTGACACCTGAGAGTGATCTGGAAAGACACCGAGGAGGAAGAGGTAGTGGATGAACTAGTGAAAATGGGAGGAGGGGCATTTGGTGCAAGTTAGGCCAGGGAGTGAGGGATGAAAGCATCAGCAGAAGATGGAACCAGTCTTACTGGCAGGTGAGGACATAGGGCTGAAAAGAAGAAAGGTGCCCTACAACTAGGTCAACCAACACGGGAGAAATGCTAGCTGGCTTAAGACAAGATGTCTGTATTCTGCACATCTGCCTGCCTGCCCATCAATACATGGGAAAGCTTTTCTGGAAGAATATATGTTTTCATTTATCTAGCGATAAAGTGATTTAGGGTGCTAGAAGTCCAAGGCCTAGAGGTAGAGAGACTCAGGTCCTTTTAGGCAAACCTCCTGCCCCAGCTTTTCAGAGAGGAGAAAACTGAGACCTTGAGGGGTAAATTGAGTTGGCTAAGACAGAACAAGGAGTGTCAGAACAAGCTATGAGCCCAGACTCGCTGACTCTGGAATCCATCCTTTCTTGCTGCTGCCTCACCACCAGCCTCTGACTGGGGACAGAGCTCACAAAGCACTGAGCACACCTGCCTCCCTGTATCCCCACAACAGCCAGGAGGGAGGCCCACAATGCTAAGACCACACTCCTCAAGAGGACATCCCATAAGGAGCTCCAGTGCAAGCCTCCTGACTGTGAATCTGGTCAGCTCCCAAGCTGCCTCTAAATGCTACTCAAATGATGCCTGGTGGAACCGCACCCATCTGGTCTGGGTGGCACAAGAGGTGCCACTAAACTTTTTTTAACTGCTCCATAGAGCTTCTAAAAGGCAATCCCAGCCAGATAAAATTAGTGTTGCTTAATGAGACTATACAGACAGAACTTCCAAACTGACAACTTCTAAAGCAAGGAACTCCACCTGTACAGACTTGAAAAGAACATACAACTACAAGCACCAGGGCCACCTTTAAGTAAAAATGCCAGGATGTCCTTTAAGAAAAAAGATCTTTTAAATAAAGAACTAAAAGCGCCAACACTCTAGTAAGAGGCTGAGGTCATTCTTTGTCATAAGGGATGGCTCTCCCGATCCAGAGGAAAATCTAGGTGATGTGAGACCATGAAAAAAATCAATAAAAATCTATCTGCCTAAAACAGAAGTTTTATAAGAAGTCCTTATATTTTTCAACAAAGGGGGATGAAGCTAAATGAGTACAATGGCCTGGAGAAGGCAGTGACACAGCGCTGGAGAACTGGGCTCCAGCCGGGGTTCCTTCAATAACTCCCCCACCACCTTAGTTTACTCATGGTAATCTTTTAACCGAAAAATCCAAGGTGTTTTCTCATCCTTCCTGACCCTGCTGACCACTTCCTTCCTCCTGACTGCTCTCTCCTTGCTTTCCTCGAGCTTTCCTGCCGTTTTTTCTCCGTCTTCTTTACTAGGATACCCCCAGCATCCTACCCCTAACTGGGAGTAATCCCCAAGGCTGTCCTGGGCTCTCTTCTCTTCCCTCACTAAACTTAGCCATCTCCTCAGCACTTCTATACAGATACCTCCTGGATCTGGATATCTAGTCTAAGTCAGTCTCCTGGCCTCCAGACCCTCATCACCAAGTACCTATTGGACATTTCCAAATGAACGTGTCTCAAACTCAACATCCACATACAAAACAAAAGCCTTCCTCTTTCCCCCAAACACTTCTCTTGCTAACTTTCCCATTTTTTGGAGGATACCACCATACTTCACCCACCCAGGTTGGTAATGTTGGCATCATTCTGCTACTATTTCATTTCCTCTTGTCTGCCGTGTACCCAACCAGGTGTATTTCTTAATTTTTTTTATCAAGAGCCCCTTTCTCTCCTTCCCACCCTCTCCCCTCCCCTACTGAAAATGAAAGGAACACAAAACCCACATTATTGTCTACAGTCAAGCAAAGCAATTCCCTGCACAGGCCCCACTCAAAAAACTATGTCTTCAACCGCAGCCCGATTACAATCACCCCTCTATATGGAGGTGGGCATGATGCTTCATCATAAATCCCTGGGAACTGAGACTGGTCACTGTTGATCAGAGAGCTCAAAGTTTCTAAACTTGTTTATCTTTGTAACACAGCTGTCATCCTATATGCTGTCCTCTTGTTTCTGCTCACTTCCCTCTGCCTCAGTTTACACAAGTCTCACCACCTTTCTCTGAAATCTGCATCTTCCTCCCACAGCTAAGTGGTGTAGGGGACAGAGCACCCGATCAAGGTGCATCCAAATGATCCATCCCCAGACACTTGATTCCCTGCCTCTGCGTGACCCTGGGCAAGTCACATCACCCTGCCTGCCTCAGTTTCCTCATCTGTAAAATGAACAGGAAAAATGGCAAACCGTTCCAGTGTCTCTGCCAAGAAATCCCCCCCCAAAAGAAAACCCCAAATGGGGTCAAGAAGAGTTAGCCATAAGTTGAAAAAACGACAACAGCAAAAACGTATTCACGCCTTAAAACACAACAGTGTCTCATCACAATCATGCACTACAACTTGTTGAGCCCTTCCTTCAATTTCCAGAGAGCAGCTGTAACTCTTTCCATACATCTGGGTCCTTTTCCTTTCCTCTGATCTCTTGAGAACAGACTTAGAAACGGCATTACTGGGTCAAAGGGCACACCCAGTTTAAAGTTCTGGGGGCGCCTTTCCAAACCGCCTTCTGGAGTGAGGGGTTGCACCCGGCTTCCCCAACGGTCCCGATGGCATATCGATCACTCTCCTTTTATGCCGCCTTCGCCAGTGGGCTGGGGGAGGCCCAGAGCACCACACGCGGCTGCTGACGGTCGGCGTTTCTTCCTCTAAAAGCGGCCAGTTCCTGGCCTTCCAACCCCCTATCCACTGGGGAACTGCCGGTCACCCTCCCAAACCTCTCCGGTGGTCAGGAGTCCGCACCCGGCCCAGGCCTGATCTGTCTCAGGAACGTCGGCTCTAAAGCCGGCTCGGCCGACCCCACCCCTCCCCGGGGCTCCCGGGCCGTCTCCCAGCACCCGGTATACAGCAGGCGCTTCACAGTTGTACGCCGGTAGGAGACGGCCCCACGTAGGCGAGTCTGGGGGGGGCGGCCCGCGGGGTCCCGTTCAGTCCCGTCCCCCGCCTCACCTGCCGGCCACTGAAGCTCTGTCGGGGAAGCCCATCCTGTAGAGTGTCACAACCGCGGCTCCGCCAAGGCCCAGGTTATGCTGCAGTGCGACCTTCGCCCCCGGAACCTGCCTCGGACCCGCCTCCCCGCGCAGCTGCCAGCAGAGCTCCGCGCACTGCGCCAGGCCTGCCGAGTCAAACACAGAGACACAGAGCGAGCGCGCCGTCAGCCGGGCC
>CM053593.1:20511115-20538112 GCA_028646575.1 Pseudocheirus occidentalis
CTCTTCCCCCCCACCCCCCACAGCATCTCTTGTCAATTTCATCTCTGCAGCATCTCTCCAATATGCCGCCTCCTTTCCTGACACTGTCCCCTCAGGGCCGTCACCACCTCACACTGGGACTAACTGCTGGGGGGAGAGATGGAGGTTCTGCCTGCCTCCAGTCTCACTCCACTGCAGGCCAGACTCCACTCAGTGGTAACCAACATTTCCAAAATGATTCCAAATTACTCCTCCTCTGCTCTCTATGGTGTGGAGTCTACATGATGCCCAAATTTGGCCAGCTTACTGGCAACCATGCATATTTTTCCCCGATCCAACACATGGCTTTGCACTAGCTGTGCCCCAAACCTCTAATGCAATCCCTCTTCACCTCTTCTTAGAATCCTTAACTGCCTTCAAAGCTTAGTTCAAGTGCCACCTCAAACAAGAATCAGTCTGCAAATGGGTTGGTGCCAGAACAGGAAGAGCTTGAAATGTCAAAAAGAGGAGCCATGGAAGCTAAGAGCCACTGGAGAAGGAAAGTAAGAGCCCTCACTCTGAGTAGAGGAGGGATGCAGTCAGATCCATGCCCAAGGACTATCCATTAGGCTATTTGGGAGGATCATTTTGAAAGGGAGGAGACTTGAGACTAAGGGACCAAGTATTCAGTTGATAATAGTAAAAGGAGGATTTATTAATTCACCCCTTTGGACCTCAGTTCCCTCATCTATAAAACAAGGCCTAGATGAGCTCTAAGTTTCTTTCTAGTTCTATGGAAGGTTCTGGGATCCTATGAAATATGCAAAAAATTATGAGGAACAGAATCAGTCTTTTTCCCTTTACCCATCTTCCAATTTCTCTGCCAATATGGCTCATTAAGTCAGACTGGAACTACAATAACTGCATAGTTTTCTTCCGGTCTTTATCTTTCCTTTTCACTTAGTGTTGACCTTAACCTCTGTTCCAACGTGGGACTCCTCAAAGACAGACGCCAGAGCAGTGACTCACTGCCTAACACAACATGCACCGTCCCTGATAATGACTGACACTCTTTGACTCCTCAGTCACCAACAGATGATCATAGAGTGCTCTTAACGCAGACCACACAGATTAGTCCAAGTCCCTGTGTTGTATCTGGGAAGCTGCTCTTATTTGAACAATAAATCCTTTATTTCTTTGTCATTTTTCTCACTCTTACAAAAGCTGACGGCAGTTGGGAAATCTAGTTCCTTAAGCTTTTTCACTGTTTATTCCCTCCCACCTTTCCCAGGCTTTGCTCTCCAAGAGGGTATCTAGGTAAACAACAGTTTCCTTCAGAGCTCTACCCTCTGGGAACAACAGAAATAAAAAACTGACCTCAGAAATCCACCTACCAAGAAGTCCTCACAGCCAGTTACTAAAACACAAAACATTTTATAACAAGTTGCCTTCTGTTTTTATTTCCTTATATAATCACCCTCATGAAATAGCTTTTCTCCCCTCAGCTTGGGGGAGGAGGGGCGAGAAGAGGGAGGAGAAATTCAGTCAAACCATGGTAATGACAGTTTATAAATGAAGAAGCTTCTTCATTTGGCTCAATCTAATCCCATTATCTAATTAATGGAAAAGTACTGATAAATTGTAAAAAATGTTATACTCTACTCTTTCTTATTGTCAATAGCCATTCCGAAGCATGGTGTAGTGGATAAAGAGCTAGATTCAGCTTCAGAAGACTTGAATTCAAGTCAGGTCTCTTATACAAACTGGCCAGGTAACTCTGGGCAAGTCACAGGGTGAAGACAACACCCTAATTTGGTAGGGAAAGTTCCTGACCCAAGGCTCTCTCACTGAGGAAAATCACAGGTCTGGTCCAAAAAATAATAATAATTTACTCAAAAAATATTTAATGAACACCTACCTAACCTACCTCTCTTCAATGGCCTGTGTGAGGGTGTTACGGGGGATACAAAGTTGAATTGGACATACCTTCCAGGAGCTTGGTAGGAAAGAGAACACACCCAAAAACATAAATCAAGGCAGAATGGGATAGACACATAAAAGAGGTATAAACAGAGCTTGAATAATTTAAAGAAAAAAATCATTTCTGACTAAGGTAGGTCAGGAAAGGTTCCTGGATAATGTATCTGGCCTGGGTCTTATAGGGTAGAATTTCAACAGGGGGAGATGGGCCAGCCCCTAGCCCTTGGACCATGGGTTCTGACAAGTGAGATTTCACCCTATCTTGCCCAGAAAAAAAGCCACCAAGTTTCTTCCCAACCATGTCCAAACCATGCCTCCCTCTAATCCCTTCCCAGCTCTTTCCTCCCTCATTATTTGTTCTCTTCCCTATTAGATTGTAAGCCCTTAAAGAGGGCAACAGTGTTGCTCAGCACAGGGCCCAGCACACAGTAAGTGCTTAGTAAATGTTCCTTTGACCCTGCATTCATAGGTGGTAGAAGTAGAAGAATGCTGTAAGTATGGGCAACAACACAGAGGAAGGTGATGTGGGGGACATATCTGGGAACCTATGGTTGACTGGAGCTTATAGGAGATGAAAGAAGTAGCCATGAGTCAGGACTGGAAAGTCTATCTGGATCTAGAGCAAGGTGTCTTCAGCTTCTTTGTGTCCTAAGCCCCTTGGGCAGTCCGTTTGGAGAAGCCCTTCTCAGAGTTACCCACAGATGTCAGGGCTAAGAACCCAAGATCTAGAATACCAGGCCTGTGGAATCCAACCCTTAGGGGGTGAGGAATTTGGGAGCAGGGGAGTGACCACAACTGTGAATTTAGGAAGCTTCATCTGGTGTGTTTGAGGAAAGAGGGGCCTTCACAGGCTCAGAAGTGACCGCAGTATTCCTAATGAGAAAAAGAAAGACCTGACCAGGGTAACAAAAGCATCAAATCAGACTCCTTAGTTCTACCAACATTCTCCTGTTCAATCCTTCAACAAGAGAACCTGGGGCTGAGTAGAAGGAGATTTAAAATGCCTTTAGATGCCACAGAAAATCCAAGCAAGCAAATAATCAGCTGTCTGTAAGGTAGATTTTTGTTATTCTTTCTCAGAGTTTAGTTTCTCAGGATCCATGGCCAGAACAGTCTCTATTTCCCTGGTTCATGACTTGTAAACATCTCCACCACACTGCACAGCATTATATAATGATAAATAATATAAACATTTGTACTTAAATTGTAAATATCCACTTCGACTGTGCAGTGAGATATAATGGTGAGATAACATAAACATGTGAGGCCATTGTTGGCAATATGCCTTCTTTGTCTGTTACCCTATAAAGCAGGTGGACACTGGTCAGTGAGTGGGGAGCCCTTAGGAGTGAATGCACAAGCTGGAATGTTGTGCATGCCTTGATCAGCGCCCAACAAGGCTTGGAGGGAATATCAACCAGCCCCCATTGAGGTTTGAGGGGACTTAGGGAAGTGTACCAGCTGTGCTTATCTCAACTGTCCCCACTGAAACAGGAGTAGTTGCCCTTCCCCGCCTCCCCCCCCCACTTCACACCAGCTCCTGCAAGAAGTGTGATAAGGGAATGCTATATGAGTTGGTGCTCCTATTATCAGCAACTCTTTTGAGAAGACTAGACTAGAATAAAATAAGATTATTAACCACCCAAAGTTGTCTTCCTGTCCTTCTTGTCTGAACAGTTCAAGAGTGAACCTGTGCTAGCAGTGCTGTCCAACATGATAATCACTATAGCAGCAGATTAACCTTCCTCATGCATTCCTGAATTTATTTTTAAAATATTAACTACAGATCAACGAACTTGACCTCATGACAAGATTCTAAAATGTATTATTTAAAATATGGTTAGCAAACATGAAGAAAAGGCAGCAATAACCACTAAGAGTCAATATAGCTTAATGTCCTTTTCTGACAGGGTTACTGGGCTTGGGGATCAGAGTAATGCTACATACACAGCTTACTCAGACTTGAACAAAGCCTCTGAATAAAGTATATCATGACATTTCTGAGAAAAAGAGAGAAAGGTGGGGGCTAGATGATGGTATGAGTAGGAGGGCTCACAACTGGCTGAAATGCGAGATCCCAAGAGAAGTCATTAAGGTCAGTCTCTCTTGAATGCCCCAGGACCTTTTTCTTGGCCCTGTGCTATTTAACTTTTTATCAACAACTTGGATGAAAACAGAAGAAAAGCTGATGGAGTTTACAGACAAGAGTCCATGTCTAAAAAGATCTCAACAAGCCAGAGTATCCTGGGCTGAACTGAATAAGGCAAAAATCAACAGGGATCAATTTAAAGTCTGAGTTTGGGTTCCAAAATTCAGTTTCACAAGGATAAGATGGGAGAGCCTTGGAGAGACAGAAGCTCACCTGAAAGAAATCTGGGGATTGGATGGGGCTGTGAGCTCAGTATGAATCAACACTGACATGGCAGCCAAAATGCATTTCTATTTAAGCAAGAAAACCATCAGATGCAGGCTTAGGAAGTAACACTGCCTCAGAACAAATTGAGAGGACTGCCATTTGCAGCCTAGATGACCTGCAGCAAGTCACCTCTCTGGCTCTGTTTCCCCACCAGAAAAGGGAGGGGTTGGTTATATTGCCTCTAAGGTCTCTACTAGCTCTAAATCTATGGCCCAAACATATCATTCTAACATTGAGTTACATTCAGCACAACATATTTTAGGAAACACGTTAACATTCTGGCCAACACCCAAAGAACGGCAAGGAGACTGTGGAAGGGCTCCAAGATCAGGAAAGGAAGGAGCAATGGAATTAGCTGAGGATGTTTGATTTACCTGAAGCACAGACCAGGGAACAGGACAGGTATTGTCAGGCATTTGCGGGGCTATCATGAGCAAAGACATTGACCCTTATTTTGCCTGGCACCAGTGGGAAAAGCAAGACAATGGGAAGAAAGATTCAAGGAAAGACACCCTAAACAGAAAACAACCCAAAATGAGACAACCTGCCTCCCACTCAGCACTCCAGTAAAGGTGAATGGCCTCTGGGGTATTTCTGAAAGGGGATTTTTGTTCCTGTACCCAATGCCTTCGATGGACTCTAGAGAGAAGCCCCTCTAACCCTGATGCTGTTATATCATCAAAAGGAAATCAATCTGTTTCAAACATTCAGACTAAGGTGAGATTGAATACCAAAAATTAGCTTGCTTCCCCAAGAATTCACTGCATGGATGCTGATGAGAAAAAGCCTATCATTGAAAATTCACTGTAATAAGTCAAATGCTGAAAGCTAACTAAACTTCAAGCTAGTCAGTTTTCTATTTCTATAGACTCAATTAGCACCAGCTCTTAGCTTTTAGCCAAGTAAAAAGTGTTATGTAACTTAGGGGTCAACTTTTTAGTAGGAATATTACTACTGTACATTTATTTCTAAGTAACAGATATTTCCAAGAAAAAATTTGTTTACAATTACATTAATTAATTTCAAGCAGATGGACAACTTTATTTTAGCCTTCAAAATACTTTAACATTAGCCAACTGCTAATTGCCAACTTTTTCTGCAAAGTCATTATTTCTTAACAAAGATATCACCAATTTTGCCAAATCTGATCTTCATCCCAAAAGTATATTAAACATAGCCACAGAAATAAGCTGAAGGGCAACGTCAATTTTTAATCACATTCAAGTGTTTCTTTCTATTTATTTAAGATATCAAGATGAGATGCAAAGGTCACAAAGGCACTATTCCAAAATCATCTCACTCAAACATGTATTGTGTAAGAAAAAGCTAACTCCCAAAGCCTCATGACACATTAAGGAGATCAAATCACATTATGCTAAGTATTTTAAGGGCATTCAATTGTATGCAATCCATCTGTTGCTCAACTAGAACATTAAATTGTGCAATCTGAACCCTTCATCTGGAACATGTTTCCCTCTCTCATGGAAACCAACTCTTTTATTCAACTGCTTCTTGAAACTTCTCTGTTAAAAGGGGGCAAACAAGGAAGCCTGCTTCCAGTTTAAAGCAACAGTCAGACATGGAATGAGGGTCAAGTCCCAAAAACCCTAAGGAGGCTTCTTCAGATCAAAGGCAGAAGTCACATCAATGAACCAATTCACAAGCATTTATTAAGCACCTACTATGTGCTAGGCATTGGAGATATGAGCACAAAAAAAAACACGAAGAATTCCCAATGGAAATGAGTTGATGGGAGAGACAAGAACATATTATAATTATTAATAATAATGATGATAACAGCAAATACTGATGGAGTGCTCACTATGTGCCAGGCTCTGTGCTAACACTTTACAAATATTATTTCATTTGACCCTCAGGACAACCCTGAGAGACAGGTGCTATTATAATCCCATTTTACAGAAGAGAAAACAGGCAAGCAGAGGTAAAGTGACTTGCCCAGGGTCACACAGTTAGTAAATGTCTGAAGCACAAAAATATAGCATAAAAATAAAGTAAATAAAGCAGTGAGATTACTCAGACATTTACAGGGCATTGCAAATTAGTTCAAGGCGTCGACTTTCCCACTTCTGCAGTGAACTAAGCCTCCATCCTCACCTGAGGCAGTCTGGACATGGTCAGATGGTGCTTATGACTCACAGGAAGAGAGAAGGGGACTGGAGGCCCAGAGCCCTGGCAGAGTTCACTGTACTCCCCTTGGCACTGAGCTACGCTGGCTGCTTTCCCAAACCTGACAAGCATCTCCTTGCTCCAGGAAGTCCCCCGGTCCTTCCTCCATTCCTGGAATGGAGGTCCCCCTCCTCCTCTGGGCCTTTCCAAATCCTTACCTTCCTTCAAAGCTAGTTCAGCTGCTGCGTCCTCTGAAAAGCCTTCCCTGATCCCCCCATGGACTGAATTTCCTGAAACTTTTCTGGAGACCTTTGGTCCCTCCTTTACTCCTGGGGCACACTTCTCTACCTGTGGCACCAAACTCTAGGGCTGAAGTCAGATGACCAGACCTTTACTATGTAAATAAATCAACTCCCAGGCTCAGTTTCCTCCTTTGTAGAAGGGGACAATAGGGGCAGCTAGGTGGCTCAGTTAACAAAGCACCAGCCCTGGAGTCAGAAGGACCTGGGTTCAAATCCAGCCTTAGACACTTAACACTTACTAGCCATGTGACCTTGGGCAAGTCACTTAACCCCAAATGCCCTGCCTTCCCCCCTGCAAAAAGAAAACAAAACAAGAGGACAACAACACACTGCTTCCCTCAGAGTCATTCCAAGGAAAGCAGCATCCAAGTTCTGAAGCTCTATATAAATCCAAGTTATTATTTGTTATTATCGTATCCCCCAGGAGAATGCACACTGCCCTAGCCCTAAGGACTCTGTGTTCTACACCAAATAGGCCAGTGAAGCAACCAGATTTCAATATGGAAAAGACACGCTGCATGGGAAGCGCATCAGAGAACTGGAAAACAAGGTGTGGTAAGAGACAGGAGCCAATCTGGGCAAGGAACCCCAACATTCAGGGGTGAGGCATGTAACTCTCGGTGAAAAAGATAAGCAGGACAAGTGTTTATATTCTGTTGAATTCCTTAGAAAAGTTAACAGACAGTTGGATAATCCAAAGTGTTTGAATAATGAATTATTTCAAGCCAAAAGATTTCCAAATCAAACAACGCTTTTTGGTGCCTCCAAAGCGGATTCTGACCTTTTCCATCACCCTCCCCTGAAATCTAGCCCTAAATCCCCCCAAAAAGACCCTCCATTCAGTCAGTCAGAGGAGCACTGCCTGAGCTCTGTGCTAACAACCAAAGCCGCCTCTGCCCTTGAGCAGCTTCCTTTGTAACTCAGGAGCAGATACAGTGACAGGTACCAATAAGACACATTCTGTCATTCAGTCCTTTCAGTCTTGTCTGACTTTTCGTGACCCCATTTGGGGTTTTCCTGGCAGAGATACTGGAGCAGTCTGCCATTTCTTGCTCATTTTACAGATGAAGAAAGTGAAGCAAAGAGGGTGAAATGACCTGCCCAGGGTCACACATCTGCCTGAGGCCAGATTTGTCCTCAGGGAGAGGGGTCTTCCTGACTCTGGGCCTGGGGTTCTATGCACCGCACAACCTAGCATACAAATCAAATACAAAGTAGCTGAGGCAGCTAGGTGGGGCAGCAAATAGAGCCCTGGTCCTAGAGTCAGCAGGACCTGAGTTCAAATCCAGCCTCAGACACTTAACACTTATTAGCCATGTGACTTAGGCAAGTCACTTAACCCAACTGCCCTGCCTTTCCCCCTCCAAAAAGTAAAAAAAAAAAGTAAAGTATCCTTGGAGGGAGAAGACATTAGCAGCAGATGGAAGGACCAGGATAGGACGGACTCATCCAGAAGGTGCCATTGAGCCTGACTCTTTAAGAAAGACAGGAATTCCAGGAGGGACAGCTGAGCATGGCCTGGGCGCCAAGGGCTGGGCAACATCCTATGCAATGCTGCCTCTGCATCCCTAGTGCTTAGCCCAGAGCACAGCACAGGCTGGCTTCTCCTGTGACTTGATGGGTTGTAACGATCACCTCTCTACAAATGCCTCCAACACAAGCTTGGCCTGCAGTTCCCCTTTCTTACCACTGGCTAGGCAGCTCCCTAGCTTCCCCAGTACCTAAAACTCAATGTGACCAAAATTAAATTTATATTCCCCCCCCCCCAAAAAAAACCACACAACACCAGCTCCTGCCCTAAAATTCTGCACTTCTGTTGATGGTGAAACCATCCTCGCAGTCACCCAAGCTGGTAACTCTGAAGTCACCTCTGCCTCCTCCTCATCCCCTGTGTCCCCTCCCTTGCAGCAATCTCCTTCATTAAAACCTGCCAGGCTACTTCCCTGACTGGCTTGGCTGCCTCTGGTCACTCTCTTCTGTAACATATCACAGGTCATCTTTCTCATATACTTCTACACTCATACCCTGCCTCCAATCAAAAACCTCCCCTGGGCCTGCTAGAGAAGCTATAAACTCCTTAGGCGAGCCTTAATGCCCTCCATCATCTTTCTCCAGCCCTTTTCGGCCAAGTCAAACTGAATTTGACTCCACCCTCCATTCTGTTCTTGCTCCCTCCTGCCTCAGTGGTTTGGTTAAGTCACCAACCTCTTCTTATCTCTTCACCTTCCTCCAAGGCCCACCCCAAAGGCCACCTGGGCCTTCCCTACATCTTCCCTTCCCTACACTCACTCATCCACCCCACCCCACCCCCACCCCCAGCTCCCAGGGCAGTCAGCTTTCTCTGCACCGATCCCACTCCTATGATCCTGTCCTCCTTGCTCACCCGAACCACCATTAGACTGAAAGCTCTGGTGGGAAGGATCTATCTTTTCTCAAACTCAGTATCCCTGTCAGTCAAATGGAGAACATCTTGTCCTATGGGATTTTACCCACACAGGGAATTCGTGGTGTGGAAACTCCCTCTACTCTTAGCAAGTTGCCCAGGGTCCTGAGAAGTTAAGTGACTTGCCAACAGTCACATAGATAGTATGTGTCCACGACAAGCCTTGAACTTGTATCAGTCTAACTTCAAGGGGCTGGACCCCCCAATCCATTATACCCTCAATGGTTCTTGCTTGGTGCTTTATAAATGTCTGCTGAATTGAACCTAACAGTGAAGCAATGGTTAAAAGTGATTCTGGCCCTGGGTAGTATGGTCCAAGAAAAGAGACCGACGGTTCAACAGTGTTAACAAAAGGATACAAGCCTCAAACTAAACTAGCAGGGGCCAAAAACAGCGCTCCAATCCTAATTCAGAGATCACAAAACTTTCTAGCTAGAACGAACTGAAAACAGGTTTTAAGCAGCCTTGAAAAGATCCCAAAATCACTCACACTCCCCAAACCACTCCATGAACATTTCTAAAGATCAGCAGACTTAAATGTGATTCCTCAGGTTCCTGGGTCAAAACTGAAGAAGATTCTCACTCAAAGAAAAATGTCTTGTTTCTTTTCCTGGCCCCTCTCTACTCAGACAGCTTTCTATCTACGCAGGCCATATTCTGTATGTAGGAGATACCTACACATGGTCTCCTTTGTTCTAGTTTGAACTCCTTGACTTTCTTAGCATGCAGAGTATCTGGCACATAGTAAGCATTTATCTAATAAATGCTTGGTGATTCTTTCTTAGATGAAGAAGCAAAATTGGCCAGTTTAATTTGACAAACATTTATTCAAAAAATATAACCAAATTCATGTTTTAAACTGGCAGTTAAGCAGAAAATACATCATTTAAGTGCTTCAGTTTATGTGCCCTAACTAGACAGTATTAAGGCAGCTAGGGACATCTCACAAATCCAGCAGCGCATTTTTTAAGCTATTTCTATGGAAATGTTTAGCTCCTACCAAACTGGTCTGACCTCATGCCTACACTGAGTCCATCAGCATAGCCAGTGGAACAACACCTCGGTGGTCATCAGCCCAGGACATTTTCCAGGAATCTAAATTCTGTTTTGGCTGGCATTCCAGCCACTGGCCATACATCAGATGTCCTTGAAATGTGGCCAAATTGTCAATACATGGCAAACAAACATTGACTTTCCAGTAACTTTCAGATGAGTTAAGTCAATTCATCAGGGTTTCCATGGTCTCCCCCAAAGAGCAGCACCATCACCAGATGCCCAAAGACTCAAGAAGAATCAACTCTCAGTGAAGACTCAAGCACTGGAATGGGTCACACCAAGGAATGATGGGAATTCTCTTTCTTATCTCTTGATAAAAGGATAGGCTTTCATGTGGCAAAAAGGACTTATATCTAGTCCTGTCTTCAGCCAGGAATGCAGATTCAATGACCACCCAAGGTGTGGCATGCTCTCTTTCCACATCTGCACCTGTTGCAATCTTCCCCTAATCTCATGACCCATCTCTGATGCCACCTCCCCTATGAAGCTTTCCCTGACTGTAGCTCTAAGTGATTAACCACCCCCTCAGCCCTCCTACACACTGTTCTGCCTCTCCTGGGCACTCATCACAATGTAACTGGAGTCAGAGATTCCCATGTCCTCTTACCAAGAGCAGAAGATGCCCCTCATTCCTTCTTTGTATCACCAGGGCCCAGCACAATCAACAAAACCAGTAAGGGCTTAATCAGTGTTTGTGGAATTGAACTAAATCCCTCTGTACTTTTTTTTTTTTTTACCTTCTGGGGGTGGTCAGTGTCTATAACAAACAAGGGTGGAAAGGAGGTAAGAAGAGTCCTGGGTCTATACGGTGTGGTGGCACAGAAGTTCCCAGGGTGGTCTGGGGAGTAAATATTACAAACTGTCTTGGTTACACTGAGTTTGAGGTATGAGTGGACAATCCAAGAAAGGTATGTCAGCACAGGTGGGTGGGAATGTAGAGCAGGAGCCCCGGGAAGTTTGAGCCTGGTCAGAGAAGTCTGGCAGTCCACTGCATAGAGACACTCACTGAAGTTAAAGTGGACATCAATGACCAAAGCAAAGAGGGCACTGACAGAAAAGGAACAAGGCCAGAACCTTGGTGGAAATGCTTATTTAAGGGCCAGGAAGAAACCAAAAGTCCAGGAGAGGAGTGGTTAGAAGGGCATGAGAAGAACCATGAGGGTACAGTGCCATGGAAGCCAAGAGACGAGAGGCTATTGAGTAGGCCTGGGAGAACAACAAGGCCAAACAGTTCAGAGGAGTCAAGGAGACAAAGAAGGGATGCAAGAGGATGTGGGTGAAGCCACTGGATTTAGAGAGAAGAACTCGATCTGTGACCCTGCAAAGAGTCTCTTCAGAAGAGAGGAGGGGGCAGACACCAGGCAGATGGAAGTGAGGGGGAAGGAGATCACCCATTCTAGGGCAGGGTCTTCATCTGGGTTACGTGGGACAACCTCAGGGGTCCAAGGATGTGAACCTCTGGGCACGTGGATAACAGTATTTCAACTTAACTAGTTTCCTTTGCAGTTCTACATTTATCTGATGCATGGATAAACACTGTTCTGAGAAGGTGCCACAGGCTCCCCCAGAATGACTGCCCAGGGATCCACAACACAAAGAAGGGGAGAAGTCCTTGCTCTGGAAGCACCATCTGAGCCCACAGAAGACACATTTCCTTTCAGACTAATCCCAGAACCACTCATTTAACACACAACCCAAGATTAGCAAGTATAAAATCCACACTGAGGTTACCTGTAGCCCCAAGGGGGTGACCCTTGGAAATCAATCCACCGCTGGGGTTTATGACCCACTTCCCTCCATAAGTATTGTCTCCTCTATCAATCAGCTCTCCTGCCTTTCCTAAAAAATAAAGGTCAAAAACAAAATTGAAGCCGACACCAGAGACGCTTCCTAAGTTCAATGCTATGGTTGGAAATTTATTTAAGCAAACATTTCATATCAACACAAATTAAAACAATTCTGACAGTACAGAAAGAATTATATGAACTGATGCAATGATATACATGTAAAGAACCACCACCACCATGAAACAATCCAAATCAGATGCTGTGAAAATGTCAAGAACAAGCTTGGGAAGCAAGAAGAGAAAGAAAGAGAAAAAAAGTCCCCTTGCTGTTTGGGGAGGGCAGTTTGTGGGTGCAGAATGGTGCATCTTATGGTAAGTTGTTTCAAAGTGCTCGCTGGTTTTACTGATGGTTTTTCCTCTTTTCTTTTTAAATTATTTGTGATAAGAGATGGCTCTCTGGGAGAAGGGAAGGTGAGGGATACAGGGGGAAAAATCTAGATAACAAAAAAATTTATTTGAAAGGGAAAAAAAAGCCCTTGTGCAGAGATTTCTAAGACTTGTATACTGAGCTGGAGGAGGGGAGGCTGATGCCTCAGGACTGCTTCCACACGCCAGAAGGGCTCTCAGCACTTCCTCCCAATACCTGTAACTTCCAACAGTGCCCTGGGCACAGGGAACTCTAGTAGGCCAAGAGCAAGGAAAGAATGTACCTCAAAGGAAGAAGTAAATGGCAAAGAAGCAGAGATACCAATTTGACAAAATCTAAGCTCACCTTCCAACTTATTATTTACCTTCCAACTATTTTTTGTATCTACATAAATATTTACTCAAAAAGGAATCATTTAAGAGATTTCTCTATTTTCCACCAAACCGTAATACAGGATAAATTCTCCCCTGAACACCTGCCCTGCCATTCAAATGCATCAGCCAACAATGTCTTGTCATCTGGGCACCAGTGTCCAGGAAGTTCAGAGCTGTATTTGGGGCTCAACAATGACACCTAACTCCTTCATAGGGGCCCAAAGCACATCTGCCTCTTCCTATTTAGCTCCAACTACTTTCAGTGGTCCTTCCTCCCTTCCTCCATATCCTTAATCAACAGATGACAGTGTAAGATCCACAGTCCTTCAAGTATATGAGGAAAGTTATGATGTCTCCTCCCCCAGCCCAAGTCTTCTCCAAGCTAAGGATCCACGGCTCCTTCAAATGATCTTCAGTAGGAAAAAGAGGGAAGAACCTTGGCCCCTAAAGAAAGGGTGTGAGGCCTGCTCCTGAAACAGGCCTTAGGGAATGTGTAACCCTTATAAAAATCTGAAGATCTTCCCTGTCCCTAGGCTCTTTGATAGGATTGACTCTGAGAACCTTCCCTGACTTGAAAATATACTCTGCCCCCAATAGGCTGAATGTGGTCACGTGGAGCTTGTGGCCAGAAGCTTGTTCTTCAGGAATGCCCACACCTTATTACTTTGTGATTGGGCAATGCGTCAAGAAGGCTGTAACATTCTCTGATCCAGGAGAAAGCTATATATACCCTGATGTGAGTTTTTGCTTTGGGGCTCACTTTGGGAAGAGTTGTGTGATGGCCAGATGAGACTCTGGGCATCCATTGAGCCCCCCCTGGCTTTGAAAACCCAGATGTTGGTGCTTCCCTCTCTGGTAACTAACTAGGTATGGATGTAATGGTCAGACGGCTGGAAGCCCTGCCTGCTTAATTATGTTATTTTCTGTTGTAACTTCTGTTTGTATTTTCTGGAGTTCAGAGTGCTGACTTTTTCCCCTGAACTACACAAATGATATATGTTTGATTGATTAAAGTAAGACTGTTAACCCATTTTGAGTTGTTTTCCTTTAGAAAAGCAGATCTAAGAACCTGTGCTAGCACCCATCCTGGACATGCTATGGTGCTTGCTGCTATAGTGACCCATTCATTGACTAGCTCTGAGCCTAGCCTGCAAACAGACACATGCAGCCTCACTCCGGGAGAAGAGAAAGTAGCCATCAGGGACGGCGAAGAGCCTTCCTTCAGCCACCTCTCCAGAGTCCTGCCACAAACTGGCCCAGCAGACCCTGGGCTTCCTGTCAGCTACTCCAAAGAGCCAGAAGACACTTACTAGTTGTGTGATTCTGGCCAAGTCACTTATCTTCTGCCTACCTCAGTTTCCTAATCTGTAAAATGGTTAATAATAACATTGACCCTTCCTCCCCAGGGCTGTTGTGAGGCTCAAATAAGATGATATTTGCTTTGCCCCCTGCAAACTTTACAGCACCACGTACATATAAGCTATCCCCACTCTCCAATGGCTTATCCACCTGCCCAGAGAGGGACTGGGTACTACTCATACCTTCAGCACATAACCCCAGAGCTTCATAAGTGATGAGCTCATTGGGAGAGAAACAGTCGTGAAGTTCGATTACGTTGACATCTTCTGGCTTCAGACCAGACTTTTCATAGCACTTTCTGGCTGCTTCTTTACTCAAGTCAAAGCCGACCTGAAGCCAAAAGGAGACAAAATAACAGCATCAAAATGGCATCATCTCTGCAAAAAATATTTACAGAAACATAGCCCTTGGTCAATTTGTATGTCACCCTGTCAGCAGAGGATCGACCACATCTAAGGATGGGCAAACATACCACTTGTAGTCTTAAAGTGGCGGATTTCAGGGAGGCATTCACCCATCCTCCCACCCTAGACAGACAACACAGACTGTCTCCAGGCAGAGGCCCCCGCACCATTCCTTAGAGTCTCACAAGATTTTATGGAGCCACTACTAGAGAACAGCTTCTAGAACACTCTTAGGCCTCCTGAATAATACACCAATAACCAACTAATCTCTGCCTTCCATGTACAGGCATATCCTGCCCAACACTAACTGACCTCAAGAGACTATGATCCTAAACCAAATATCATGGAGGACACAGGGATGTCACAGACAAGCTTCACACCTCTGTGGCAGTGCTTGGTTATAAGAGTTCACAAGGTGATTATGAAACAATGCTGGTAAGGACGGCTCACATGGGACATACTTAAATTAACTCCTGCCCTGCTGAACAGCATCTTCTCTAGCAAACCAGTCCAGTGGAGAATAACCTTGTTTGATGGGGCATTTTCCCATTACTTCCCAGGAGCCCTGGGTTGGCTAATGAGCTGATAACTGTGTAGCTAACTGAGGATTTTTTCCAAACAGGTCTATGATTTTGCTGGTGAAGAGTACTCCTGATATTAAACCCCTCTCCGTCAATGACTTCAGTCACGCATCTAGATGTGACAACATTCCAGGGCTGCCCTGAGCCCTGAGAAGGCAGGAGGTTTTCCCACAGTCACAAAGCTAGCATGTGCACCAGAGGAAGGGCCCCTAAGCCCAAAGCCAGCACTCTGTCCACCATGCCTTACTGGTTTGTATGTTAACAAGAGAAAATAGGAATGTAATGACAGATAATGCAAAGAATGTTTAAATACAAAAGAAACACTGAGTATATCTCAAAAGAAGGTCTAAGGTGGAACAGAAAAGCTAACTTCAAGTATCAGAAGAGTGACCATGTACAATGTTAATGGAATATAAGATCTTCCCTGTCCATGAACAAGCCTGTGCACCCAGTTTTGATACATCCAGAATCACAGAGAGTTCATTAGGGGAGGAAACTGCTTAAAGAGAAGCTTGCTTAGGGGAGGCTTGCTTGTAGGAAGGCTTTTACACCTTTTGGTAGTAAGCTGATTAGGCCTTGACTCATGAGGGTTGTGATGCCTTCTGACTCTGAGAAGTGTATAATATACTCTGAGCTCGTCTTCTGCTTTGGGGGCTTTCTTATGAGGAGGACTGTTTGATTTCCTGGCTGACACCCCGACTCCTCAGATGTAAAGGCGCCCTCGAT
This sequence comes from Pseudocheirus occidentalis, assembly GCA_028646575.1. Classification (NCBI taxonomy): domain Eukaryota; kingdom Metazoa; phylum Chordata; class Mammalia; order Diprotodontia; family Pseudocheiridae; genus Pseudocheirus; species Pseudocheirus occidentalis. Next base: position 20,527,055 of record CM053593.1, read on the forward strand.
CCAGTGGTGTGTGTGTAATGGCAATACTACTTTGATTCAAGCAGTTGGAGCCTGTCTGTTGGTCTTTATGCTCATTTCTCTGCTTGTATTTTCTCTGTTTATATTTTCTCTGTTTGTGTTTTCTCTAACGTTCAGGGTGCTGACTCTTCTCCTGAACTAGTGAATATAATTAAAAGTAGGACTGTTAACCCCCTTCTGAGCAGTCTTTCCTAGAAAAGCAGATCAAAGAACCTGTGCTAACAGGCCATCCTAGGTGTGCTAAGAAGGACCAGAAGGCCCCACTTGTCCTGCCTGGCCCCAGAGTTAAGAGTTCAAAACCATGGGTGGTGGAGGTGGGCTGGGGCAAGGGAGAGACAACAGAGAGAAAGATTCAGACTGAACAGAACAACTATCAGAGGAGCCTGAGAGGGAGATGGATTTTTTCCACCCTCCCTAGAGGCCTCCAAGCAAAAGCTGGTGGAGATTCTAGACAGGGGCAGGGAGGTCTCCGGGGTTCCCTTTCCACCCTAAGAGTCTCTGTGATTTGTGAAGTGAAGGAAAGAAAAAGGTAGGTCAAATATACCACTTTAATCATGCTGTCCTCTTCGAAGGTGCTTGTGAGGTCAGTCACCATCTCCTGGGCCACAATCTCCACAGCTCTGGATTGAAGGTTATGCTTGATTACAAATGATTCACTTGCCAGAATCGCTGCGGCTGCACCATCGGAAGTGGGACTGAGAAAAAGCAAAGATCATCATTTCCTCACAGCCCACAATTAGGCCTTGGGTTCCCCCCCTAGAACAAAGGGAATAACATCCATCTCCTATCTGATCCAGTCAGGTTCTGGTGCTTTCCAAGTGGACTCCACAGACTGGAGATCTGGGCTTCTCACCTTCTCTCCCTTATTCTATTCCTACTTTGAACTGGCAGGCCCCAGGGAAAAATAAAGAAGAAAACACTAAATCAAATATACCATTGCTCACATTTCTAGTAAAATGTCAGACACTGAAAGCTCTATGAAGCAACCATGAGGTACAGGCCTCACTTCTCCATCCTGTCTCTATCACCCATTACATGGGATAATTATGGAGAAGGCACCTTCCACTACAAAGGTCCCTTTGACAGAGGGGGATGAGCACCCAACAAAGGCCCTGCAGGTGTCTCTGACTACCTAGTGGCCAAGTGCAGCTGCCAAGGGCTGTTATGCAGCCACACCTGGAGTCATGAAGGGCCTGCCTCTATCACCACCAGCCCCTCCCAGGGACCTCACTAGCAACAGCCTAGACAGGGGTGAAGAACCTATGGCCTTGAGGCCACATGTGGCCCTCTAGGTCTACAAGTGCAGCCCTTTGACTGAATCCAAACTTCACAGAACAAATCCCTAAAAGGATCTGGCAAAGGGGAATTCACTGGAACCCAATAATGAGGGGCTGGGTGGCCACAATGCAGTTTCCTCTCAAGGGGGTGTCAAGCAAGGAAGTAGGTAGGCCCAAAACAATATGCCTGGAGAAGCAGGTAAACTCTGACTAAGGGTAAGACTGAGGCTGGTCCTGAAGACTGAGGCTGAAACACACTGCCTTCCTCTGAGCATAGGGGGAAGGAGGAACCACAGCTGAGAACAGGGGCACCCGGAAGCCAGGTGTGGCTGCTGGGTCTCTTATTTTCGCATAAACATTTTTCTTGGTTATAAGGGAAAGTTCAAGTAGAGGAAGAACATTTAAGAGTAATATAAATGTAGCATAAAAATTAATGGCAATAATGCTGAGTGATTCTAATAATCAATCCTGGCCCCTGAAAAGACCTGAGAAAGTATCCCCTTCCTCCCAGCGGAGTATGGGTTTTGCTTATGGTATGCTTAGATGGACGGGGATGGGGAGGGTTACACCAAGACATGACTGTGATGTAAAAACAAAAGCAATTGATAAAAATTTAAAAAGAGAGAAAACCCAATGCTGCACAACTAGGAATAAGCCAGAAAACTCAACAGAGAATGAAGAAAAAGGAGCGCAAATTCTGAAAGCAGTGTGTCTAACAGACAGTGTGCAGGGAAGAAAGACTCTCTTTTGCAGATAAGAGGAAAAGGCCCAGCTGCAGAGCAGTAGAGGAAGGCTTGCCTCTGCTACTGCAGGGGATCCTCAGCAGAGAGTGCTCTGAGGGTAGGTGGTGCCCGTCCTCAGGACAGAGTCGGCTGCAAAATTTACACAACATCAGAATGATCATGCTTACCAACACTGCAAGACAGTTAGATAATCAAAGATTTTTCGAGAATTCATCACTTCATCCAAGTCGTACTTCTTCCGGAACTGGGAGTACCTAGGTACAAAGCGGCCAGTTATCAGAGCACATGAGATGGGGGTTACCAAGCAGGAAAGGGAAGGGACAGAGAGAGGGAGGGAGAAAGAGGTAGGAAGCAACCACAACAAGAACGAAGGCCTGTGGGAACAGCTTCAGTGTTTTTAGATTTTTGGATTTTAGCCCTTGGATGCAAAGGATTCACTATTAAAAGCTACTGTTCAAGGCAAGAAAAACAGTAATTAAAAAAAAATCCTTGCTCTTACTTTATTTTCCTCTCAAAGAATAACATAAGAAGTGCCAAAGCCAATCCAGATGAACTGGCTCCCTTTGGGTCAGATTCTGTGCCTGTGTGGAGGAGCCACATCTGATGAAGATGCAGCGAATGGCCTCCTCTTTTCTCCTCTTCCTTCCTCCCCCTTTCTCTTCCTTCTCCTCTCCCGTCCTCTCCTGGCTCTGCTTCTGACTCACTAGATACTGACACCAGGCCTCAGCCACCTCCTGACCCTGGAAGATTCCTCTGCCTCAGAGGCACCTTCCTCCTCCTGGTGAGTTCCTTCTAGAACCTCCTGGCTCCAGGCTGACTCTCAGGATTTGAGAACATGTCCCCTCATTGGTACCTTCTCCTCCCCTTTCTCATCTCCCTTCTCTGTGTGGTCTTCCCCAATTAGAATGCAAGCTCTTTGAGGGCAGGGACTCTTTTTGCCTTTATTTGCATCCCCAGCATCTTGTATATAAAAGCACTTAATGAAGGCTTGGCACTGATTTGACTAAGCACCTTCTGAATGCAGACCACTGTGCGGGGCAAGGGAGATTGCCAAATTCAGATATAATGGCATCTTTGCCCACAAAAAGCCAGGAAGTGATAAGATGCCAAAGATAACTGTCATGCACAACCAAATCATCTAAGCATCTCAGGAGAGCGTAAAACAAAGCTTTACTGGAGGTCCGAGGGGGAAGGCAGTTACTGACAGGAAGTGATGGATAGCTTCATGGAAGGAGTGGTCTTTGAGTCAGTCCACCAACAAAAGGGGAAGGAGGTGGGCGCAGGGCAGGAAATGACCTGCACAGAAATGTTACTGTGCCTCCTTCTGACCTCAATTCCCAGGGGCTCAGCAGAGTGGCTAAATGACCGGCATGAAGAGTCATTCAGCTGCTGGATGAGCACCTGCCCCACTGCCCATCTCGCCACCCAGATGGAGCCCACCCTCACCTCTCTATGCCATGGCCTCCTCCTTGGGCTTCCTGCCTCACACTTCTCCCCACACTAATCCATTCATTCATTCATTCAACATTCAGCTCCCATTTATTGCTCTTACTCTGTGCCAGGAACTGTGCTGGGTGCTAGGCATACAAAGACACAAATGAAACAGTTCCTGACCTTAAGAAACTTATATTCCACAGGAGGGAAAAAGTATACACACAACAAATTAAACACATGCCAAGAAATTCTAGAAGACAGTACTAGCACCCAGGGGGATCAGTTGATCTGAGGCCTGAAGGAAGCCAGTGAGTCTGTGAGCTAGTATGGGGAAGGGCATTCTGAGAGCAGCAGCCGGCCTTGCAAAGGCCCCGCAGTGTGAGATGGAAGAAGGGGAGCTCAGAACAGAAAAGCATCCTGTTCAGCTGACATCAAGTGTACATGAAGGAGAAGAGTGGATGTACAAGGAGCTTGAGAAAGGCATCACCTCAATCAGCTCATTTCTGACCACGTAAGTCACACAGAATCAATGTGACCACTCCTTCCACAAGACAACTGTTCAAACATCTGGAGACAGCCACCACGTCAGACCTTTTCCAGTCTCAAGAATTTCAGTTCCTTCAATCACAACTTCACATGACAGAGTTCCAGTCTTCTCATCACCCTATGGCTCTCCTATGGCCCAACAATCTCTCTCTTCAAACACGATGCTGTCTGACTTTGAAGTGAATTATAATCTGCTTGTATTGTTACCTTATCACTTAAGATGCTGATCTTCCCAACCAGAGAACCCCCCAGAGCACCACACCCCGGCCTATGCTTCCTTCCTCATCCAGACTCTGTCCAGCCCACAGCGGAGTCGGGCCTTGGGGCCTCCCTCAATGAGGGACGAAGGCAAAAAGCCAGCTCTGTTGAGTTCCCTTCATGCTCTGGCCTTCCCTCAGGGATTATCTCCAATTTACCAAATGTATCTTGTTAGTACGTTTTGTTCTGATGTCTCCAGTTAGACTGTGAGCCGTCTGAGGGCAGGGATTGGATTTCACCTTTCTTTGTACCCTCAAGCACTTGGCACAGTGCCTGGCATGAAGCAGGTACTTAATACATGCTAGCTGATTTACTGAAAAGGTAGTGATTCAAGTGAATCTGGGACGGACAAAGTAACGGAAAAGAGGTAGAAAACAAAGTCTTTGGGTTTCCACAGATTTAGATATTAATCTATCTTCTTGTGCCCTGGTTTTATAAATATGGCTAGACTGGTTTACTTTGTTTTCATTACAGAGTCTCGCTGAGTTATATATAGATTAAGCACATGTAAATACTTATCAATCTTTCCTATGATATTTAAAGATCACTTTAACTTCCTGACACCTTCGGTGATTTCCTCTAGCTTTCTAAATTTAACTCAGGTCTTCAATCCACCAGGGAAGTGGTTTGGGGGAGAAAGAATGTTGGGAACAAGATGGGAGAATAACCTTCTAGGTGATCACCAAGGCAACTATATAAGAGTTATATAAATTTAAATCCACAAGAGTTTGAAAATAACAGTTAAACAGAAAAGTTATCAATGATGTTGCATTCATTTGTATGAATGTGAGCTTGATATCAAGTCAGGTCTTGACAAGTTATGAAATCTTTGAATCATCTAGCAGCTCACCATGCCAGTTGTGCCAGCCTTTATTGAAAGGCCCCTGTGAGGTTTCCTCACCCTGCTGTGGTGGGACACAGAGCTGCCTAAACAAAAGACCTTTGTTTGGCCGTTGTGTGCTTCAGGGAGATGTTGGTATCCATCTTGTCTTGGGGTACTTATCAATGATTTCCTCGTTTCCTGTTCTTTGACATGAATATTTCACTTTTAGAGCCAACTGATGAGATCTTCTTCATGTTAAATTGCCAGGTGTATGCTGGGATAACCGAAACCTGGCTGAAAACGACAGCTGGAAATAACACGGTCGGGAGTCAACAACTGCGTATTAAGAATGTTTCTTGTGCTTAATCAGATTCCCAGCAGTCTTCTAGTTCCGAACACTCACCCCAAGCACTCTGCTGAGGGTGTTTTAAAAGAACTGACGTTTGACTAAACAACATACTCAAAACTTATCATTTGAGAAAATAAACAAAGGGGGAGTTTCACATGCAGAACATAAAGTCTCGATTCCTCCTGGTGCTGCACCCCAACAATACCTTTCTCCCCTTTAAATCACATCTCAATTATCTGCTAGAGTGTATGGTTATTATAGCAGTGATGAAAAAGTGCTCTTGGTGCGCTTGCTGAATTGGTTATTTTCATGGCTTAAAGATGTCTGGGGAACTATTAATCTGTAGGTTCTGAGTAGCAGGCATTCTGGCCAATTATTTATTTATAGGAGAGCATTCAATCTGCTATTAGTAATAAAACATTTTTTAAAAGCTTTAAAAATAAAAGCCTTTTGGGCAACTATTAAAAATAAATAATTACATAAATGCTAGTTGACCTGACCTGAACCGAGGTTTCTCATTTGATCCCAGTACGTCTGATACAACCATCCCACTGGTGGCTGATCTCTGCTTCTCTACCTAGATTAACACTAAGGGAGCCAGTGGAGAAGAGTGGGAAGAGGCCTAGGTTCAGAGTCAGAGAACCGGACTTGGATTCTTGGCTTCCAATTCATTATGAGCAATAAAGCTTTGCATAGCACTGCAGGCAACCCTGGATTTTTCATTCTGCCACATCTCTGGGGTACTTACGGATTATTGACTGAATGGCTGTGATTCTTCCAAGCAATTTTTGCAAAATGTTCAAGTTTTGTGCCTGTGGAAAAGGTAAGCCTCTGTTAAAAGTATATAAGTATCTCCTACCACCATATTTAAAAAATATTAATAAAAGGTAATAGTAACTTCTACCAAATTCAATCATATCCCATTTCCTTCCCTACATGGAAGGCATAGTAAACTGGCCCACCACACAAAAAGCTATCTGTATTTAAACTGGAATCTAGTTATCAACTTGAGTCAACTAGAAGCAGAAGCAGAAATAATGAAGATGTCTAAAACCCAGTCTATTATGCCTGGGTTAATTCTGGCTAGTTCCTTAGACTCACAATTAAGTAGGTAAAAATGCAAGGGAGTCCATTGATGATAAAGAACTGCCAGAAATGGGGTGGCTAGTTGGCGCAGTGAATAGAACACCAGCCCTGAAGTCAAGAGGACGTGAGTTCAAATCTGGCCTCAGACACTTAACATTTACTAGCCTTGTGACCTTGGGCAAGTTGCTTGACCCCAATTGTCCTGCTCTCCAAAAAGCAAAAAAAAAAAAAAAAAAAAAAGAGCTGCTAGAAACCCTCCAGAGAGGCTGCAATACTTTCTATATTCCTCTGGACTTTCTTAATTTACAATCATTCTTTAAGGTTTGCTGAATATCCTGCTTCTTCCTCTCACTCAAGACACTTATACAAGATTGGTGGCAAAGGGGAGGGGCCTTCAGCAGCAACAGGTGGATCCAAGCAAAGGACTGATATGGTGCTCCCACTTTTACTAGGACACCAACTGAAAAGACACTGCAAGGCTCATTCATTGGCAGCGCTCCGATTAGGCCTAGGGAGGGGTCTGCCTGGACTAAAATGACCTACAGACTCAGCATAGAGAAGGGAAGCCTAAGAGGGAACATGATTCCTGACTCCCCACACCGGATGACACTGGACTAGGCCAGAACTAGAAACCAATTGGTGCAAGATTTCATCCCCAAACTGGAATGGGACTATCTATCTCTGTAAGACAAGGGCACCCCACCCTTAGAGGTCAAGTGATTGGGGATGAAGTACTCCAACTTTCAAAATGTATCAATCTTCTCATTTTCAAAATGTTTAAAAAACATTAATACTCTTCTGCATATGCTGGCTAGGCATATCAAGAGCTCTTAGCAATTCTAAAATAACACCCTCAAATTCTGATAAAGTCTCTGGCTCAGTGAAAGGTCACGGGAATGAGAAACAGTATTCCAACCAAAATTTGTTTCTAATCTTAGCATTTTCTTGACATTTGTTTTAAATATCATAAAATCTGAAATAAGAAAAACATTCCCAAATGGGGTGTGTGTATATTAACACTTAACAGTACTAATAATGGAGACACACCACATTGTGCTTTCCAGATGTTTTCCAGTTTTATATTTAAAATCAGTCTGAGCCACAATGCCATCCTGAGAAGCAGCACAATCGAGTGGTTTCAAGTCCTCGTGTCTACACCTACTAACCATGTGAAAATGAGCAAGTCTTTGTGACTCTCTGAGTCTGTTTCCTCATCTTTATAGTGGGCATAAAACTTTCGACAAACTAAGCATTCAACTGGTATAAGGAGGGCAACAAATGGTTGGGTTTTCTTTTTCTTTTAAATTCGTAAAACATCCTAGAAAATAACCTAGGTAGGATTAATCGACCAAGCATAGTTAAAAATCCCCCCCAAAAATGGACTTTCCAGTATCTACACCACTTAGTTGTTCTGAATGCTGAACAAAAATTAATCCTCTCCAAATATTTACAGCAAAAACAAGGAAGCAGATTGTTCAGAGAAAAGACTTCACATATACCAAGGACCTTTGATTTCTCTCCTGATGGAAGCTAAGTATAAACCTTCCATGAATTAGCAGGCAGCCTTTGCAAGCAGCTGAGCTGCTGGTGCGAGTCCTGACGGCAGGGTGAGGCTGGACCTTCATGCCCCCTTGTCAGCTCCTCTATGCAAGGGGCGAGGATAGACCTTCGTGCCCCCTTGTCAGCTCCTCTCTGCATGGGGCGAGGCTGGACCTTCGTGCCCCCTTGTCAGCTCCTCTATGCAAGGGGCGAGGCTGGACCTTCGTGCCCCGTTGTCAGCTCCTCTCTGCTCAGGGGATTCGCTATGCTAGAGCTTGATTTCTCTCCAGGGAGCTAGCCCTTAAGAATCCAGAGCTACCACCATTCTCCTCCTGACTCCAGGGCCAGTGCTCTATTCACTGCACCACCTAGCTGCCCCCCAACTACCACTGTTCTCAAGTCATCAGAGAAGGATGTGAGGATGCAGCAGACACAATGCCACACTTTTTAAATGACACATCGGTATGTAAGCTTCAATACTTCAGGGAGCCATGATGTCATCAATGTACAGATTCCCTCTGCCAACAGGGAGCAAGAGACCCTCAACCCCCTTAGAAAGTTGCTAGGGTTGTGACATTTATCATCCCATAGGCTCCCTAAGGCAAAACCTCTCCAGGCAGAATTGGGTTATTGATCAGATAACAGATGCACAGCCCTTTGTTGGGCCCTGGCATGAAGCGTTTCAGCCTGCTGGGGACATGCCAGGGCCTATCTTCTGCCGTGAGAACCCAGGCCACCACCACCCACCATACCATGCTGCTACAGAGACACAGAAAGACAATGGAGAAAGACAAGGTGGTAAGAACTGCCACGGGCTGAGGCTCTAATATCATTTTAGATGAACATGGCCTCTCTACATAACATAAGAAAATCCCAGTCAGCGGGCAAGAGGTCATCCAAGTCACACAGGAACTAGCAGAGTGCCCCAAGGACTTAAAAAAGGGAGCCCTGTGTACATCTTCCTACAATCTATGAGCTTTGAGAGAGCAAGGGCCATAGCTCGGGCCCTGCTCGGCCCTCGCCTGGTCCCTCTGCACTCTGCATAGCAGAGACCCCCAATGGCCAGGTTCTCCCACAAGTCTGCCTTGCCCAATCACACTGAAGCAGCATTTCTGAAGGTACCATATTTCTCCATGTGTTCTTTGCCGGCACATCCAAAAAGCTGAGCTGCTGCAGGAGCTGAGGACAGGCCGTACTTGTTCACCAACACCTCCATGTGCTTGTCTATTGGATTGGTCCGATCTAAGTACTGGGGGAAAAACAAAAATTCAAGGAGCTGACCACATGGTTCCTTGCTAATAGAGTGTGAAAGGACAATGAGTTATTGTTGAGTATAGACCTGTGGGCAGAGGGGAATGACAGTGATGACTAACTGGCCCAGGAGGGAATGAGGACCAGCCAGGGCAGAAATGCCCTGCTCTCCAGTGTCCCAGGAGAGAAGAAGCAAGCTCAGTCACCAGATGCACTCTAGAAATTCAGTTCAATTTGATAAGCATCTATTAACTGACTGCTAAGAGGAAGGCCACGGACTAGGTGCTAAGGCTATAAACCCCAAACCCAAGCAGCCCCTGCCTGCCAAAAGCTTACATTCTAAAGTATGGCAGAACAGAGAAAAGTGCTGGATTTGGAGTCAGGAGGACATGACCTCAGGCAAGTCACTTAACCTCTATGACTTCAGTGTCCTAACCTGGCCCCCAGGCTCCACATTTATAATCCTGCGCACACCACTACAGAAATGACAGTGATGATGTCCTTCCACAGGGGTATGATGGACAGAAAAGTAACAGATTCCCAGAGCTGGAGGTGAAGGAGGGGGCAGAGCATTCCAGGAATGACAGTCTGGGCAGTGACACAAAGTCTGGGCTGTCACAGGCAGAGAGCAGCAGGGGAACCAGCAGGACAGGAGATGGCAGGAGGAAAGATGATGGGCGAAGTCTGGAACAGCAGAGGGGAGGGAGCCAGGCTCTGGAGGGTCTTATGGGAAGAAGGGGCTGGTATCATCTCCTAGAGCAAAAAGGGGCCCAGGGAGCTCCCAAGCAGGACAGTGGCACAGTTAGCTTTGGGTTTTGGCAGCTCTGTGGAAGATGGAGGATGGCCTGGAAGCAGGAGAAGAAGGGATGAGGCTCTGAACCAGGGTAGTGGCTATGGAAGTAAAAAGGAGACAAATGGGAAAGACTTTGCAGAGGAAGATTCGCCAGCCTTCGGCAGCCAAGCAGCTCTGAATGGATGAAGGCTGCACAGCCCCAGAGGCCTACTCCAGCAAAACCCTACAACACTCTGGTCTCAATTGTCAAGAAAGTCAATGAGAAACTGCAGTAAGGAAGGAGGGAGTGGATACTAAAGGTCAGAAATTGGTCAAATCATCAGACTTTTTCTACCCCAAAACTGCATCATGTCAGCCAGAAACCCCTAGGCAATAGGAAAGGGGACTGCAGTAGTACCAGTCCAGACAAGCAAGCCAGCATCCTCTCAGCACTACTGGAGACCAGCCAGAGCCTGGGGAGCCTGCAAGTCTCTGTCTCCAGAGGAAGCACAAGTAAAGGCCTCCCCTGAGAAAGTCCCAGGGCTGTCAGGAAGTCCCCCTAGAAAGTCAGAGCAACAGTGGCAACACCCTGGGCCCAGTGACTTTCACATTCCTAACACTCTGTCCTGAGATGCCAAAGAGAGGCAAAGAAGATGCAGAAGATGCCTGGAGGGGACACGAGCAAGCTGAAAACCCCCTCAGCAAATGCAGCAGGGACAGGGACTAAGGCTGCAAAGATAAGCAAACCACAGACCACATCTAAAGAATGCTTGCAGATCCAGGGGTGCCTGCAGGTCCAAGCAGGAAGGAGCAAATCAGACCCTAACAACCGCAAGTAGAGCCTCAGAGGAAGAAGATCTTACAAGAGGCCTACAGGAACGCCTCTGAGAAACTCAACAAGAGGGGGAAGAGCTAAAGAAAAAACCCCGAGGGAAGAACTGGAAGGAGAAGAAATAATTTGC
>CM053593.1:20546215-20587204 GCA_028646575.1 Pseudocheirus occidentalis
GTCGTTTTTCTCAATGACGTGGATGAAGGCCCGGATGACTTGCTCTTCAACAGATAATTTTCAGACTGTACAAAGGTGAAAGGGAAAACTAACACAATAAAGAAATGCCGTGGCCGCCAAACAAGCTGAGTTTTGTGGCCAGATTGACAAAGATCAGATTGGGATAAGTACAGAGAATTTACCACCTCTGAGTCCAGAAAACCAAGTGCACAAGTACAGGTCAGGGAGGGGTAACCAGACAACCCTAAGCACACGTCATAGAACCTGGCAGAGGCCACTGACCCTCCTTCATCTCTCATCTCATTAGGCTCAGCCCGTTCTCCAGCCCAGGGGCCGCTGGACTACAGCCCAAAGGCTGGCTCTGGCCCACTGCTGGCCATTCTTAACTCATGGGCCACACAAAACAGGCCGAAGCCCGGTCTGGCCCTTTGAGCCCAGTGGTTAAGTGTGCTAGCTGTGTCCCCTAGCTTTGGGCTACCTGCCGATCTGACAGGTAGGGCACTCGCCAGGCAAGCAGCAAGTGCTTTCTGCGGGGCTCTGCCGGGTGTTGGGTGCTACACTCAGGATACAGATTCTAAAGCTCAGACCATCCCAGCCCACAAGGAGTGCATCCCACCCCTTCTCCCTTTTCAAAAGTACTTTGAATTAGTTTGTACACACTCTGCATCTCCTTATAGTAGAACTGGTAGATCCTCCTAGCAGAACATAAGCCTCTTAGCTTATGGAGGCTGTCTGATCTCTCCTTGTATCCTAGCAAAGGCCCTTGGACAGCTTAGGTGCTTAATAAGAATGTGTGTGTGTGTGTGTGTGTGTGTCTGTGTGTGTCTGTGTGTGTGTGTGTGTCTGTGTGTAATAAACATGTCTGTATATAAAGGGTAAAGGGTTACCATGGGAGAGAAAGAAGGCTTAGACACGTCCCCCTCAGCCCCTAAAAGCAGAACCCACAACAAGAATCAGAAGATGCAAGGGACCAAATGTTTAAGGAAAATTTTCCAAACAATTAAAGTCATCCCAAAGTGAGGGGGGTGGCCCCTCCCTGGAGGGAAGACCAGGCATGAAGGGGGTTTCAGACAGGTGGGGCAGCCTGGCCTATACCCCTCTGAGGGCCCTGCCCACTCAGAGACTTTGTGCCACGGGCCCTCAGTCAACTCTCTGACATGATGAGGTATCAGGGTAGGACATGAGAGGAAAACTGGGCAGACAGAACTTTTTTAATGGGCCAAAGTGGTGTTTTGGCTGATGGGCCAGCCTCTGTTCTAATCTGATGTAAATCTTTACACCATAAACAATGTAAGGAGCTAACATACAAAGCAGTAGTGAAATGCTAGGCATTATTCTCATAAAGATCATGTCTGATACATATGTAAAGCTGTGGGAAGGTCCTTGTCCCTTAAAGGCCCGAAACACAAAGGACACTCACTTTTGATCCGAGGGAGCCTCTTTCCATCTTCTCAAAGCCTAGTGCCAAGACACAGTTGGCCAAACCTGAAAAGAAAAGTCAGAGATTCATTAGAGCAACATCTCCAAATATTCAGCAGAAGCATAGCTTAAAAAAAAGATTCGAGGTCATTAATCATGGGAGGAAAACAAACCTTGTATAAAGTGCAGAACACACCTAGCAGGTTACTGCCAGGGCCATCAACGGTTTCTGTTAAATACTAATATTCTCACACCAAGATAATAAATAAGATAATAAAGAGCCATCAGGTGGCGCCTGTGCAGAGTGCAGGGCCAGGAGTCACAAACACTCTGTCCAATGCAGCTTCAAAGGCTTCCCATCTGAGTGAGCCACTCTGGGCAAATCACTGACCCTCTCAGCCTCAGTGTCTTCATCTGAAAAATCAGGATAAAAGGACCTACCTCCCAATACCATAGTGAGGCTCACATGAGACACATGTACAGTTGCTACAGCAAGGCCCAGGAGTGACTCCCAGCCTCGTTGTCCCTGTGCCAAGAAGCCCCAACACCAATCCCAGGGTGTCTTACCGCCCTGGATCAGCTGCCTCGCCATATACAAAGCCGTGGAGCCGGTGGAACAATTGTTATTTACGTTGAAGATCGGGATTCCAGTCAGTCCCAAGCTATGGTAGATGGCCCTCTGGCCAGAGGTAGATTCCCCTGTGCAGAAGAGAGCAGACAGAAAGGAACGATTAAGAAGGAACAAGGAGGCTCACAGGGGGGAAACAAGATGCCCCCAGAGCAACACCTTCAGAAGCTCAGCCAGCCTCTACGCCGACACAAGGCACAAAAGCAGGAAGCTGTAATCCATCATGACAGCAGGGGTGGTGACAGTGAACGGCTCACACTGAAAACAGACTGTGCAGTTCACAAATCACCTTCTTTACCACAATCCTATAAAAGGAGGAGCACGTTATTCTTTTGGAAGCTGAGGCTCAGAGATCCGAGAAGTGAGGGGCAAACGCGGGTAGCTGACCAAGGAGAGCAGAGTGATCCTCTGATTCTTAGTCCTAAGCAAGGTGTCAAATAGGGCCACCCATACTCACCAAAGGCATCTGCCACCCATAACAAAAGGGCTATAAATCAAAATTTAAACAATATCATTACAGATGAAATGCACAGAGATGTTTCTTTTATGTTTCACTTACTGAAATTCTCCAAAGCACCTGTTTGCTATATGTGCACCAATGAGCTGACCCCATGTCACCATCTGGGCCAAGAAGCCTGTCAGTCATTTGGCTCTTCCCACAGGCGTCAGGTAAAGCCTCTGTCTACTGAGAGGACGTGGACCAATACAAGCAGACGCTGCAGTGTTCTTGAGCTAGACATTGCAGGTGACAGAATCACTCACAGAGAAGCCATCTTCTACTTACTGAAGTCACGTTCTCTACAACATGCACAAGCACCTTTGGTGAGCAGAGGTGGCCCTGCTTCATGCCCTGCCTATTACTGAGAACGTGAGGCTCGCTCTGTTCTCACTTAAAAAAGAATCTGATATGATGGAAACCTCTGTGTAGGAAAGGCCTTGGTTGTTCCACCACATTCTCTTTTATAAACACAGTGGGAGCCAGTATCTCTCCCTTAGCCTCAGTGCATTCCTTCTGAGCTCAGATTCATTTATCTTGTGGACAGCCCCTGCCTTCAGGGAACCTGCCCTGTACTGGAGGAGACAACAGGTACACAGGTAACAAACAGATACAAAACACACACAAGGCGGCCTACTTTGGGAGCCCAGGGGATGAAGAATGGCTTTGTGTAGAAGGTGGGAGGTCCAGGCCAGGAAGGAATGCATTCCAGGCATGGGGGCTAGATGGGGCCAAGGGCCAGAGGCAAGAGATGGAGCCCTGTGTGGGAAGGACGTCAGGGTCAATCAGGCTGGACCAGAGAGTAGAGGAAAGGAAAATGCAATAATTGCCTAAGGTGGATTGGGCTCAGGCCACAAAAGGCTTTAAACCCAAACCCAGGAATTTATTTTTGAGGCTAGAGGTAAGAAGGAGTCACCGGCATTTACTGATTAGGAGCAGGACAGATCTGGCATCTGGCACACAGCATTTAACAAACACTTGTTGAGGTGACTTGGAGGACAAACTGGAGAGGAGAAGGCTGTGAAGCAGGGAAACAAGGAGCAGAGTACAACAGGCCAGGCATGGGCCCTGGGCCAAAGTCTGCCAACCGTGATCTAGGAATAAGTTCATGAGCATCTGAACTCTGCTGGGGGTAAAGGCTCAGAGGTGAGCGATGCTGTTAAGGCCGACACAAGAGGTGAGAGCTGATTGGATGTGTGCAGTGAGGAAGGGCTACGGGAGACTGGAAGGACAGAGACTTCCTCGGTAACAGGATGAAAGGGAAAGATGGCTCTTTCTGTCAAATGAGATGTCTACAAGGCAGCCAGGGGGCGCCATCGTGCACAGAGCTCCAGGCCTGGAGTCAGGAAGACTCATCTTCCCGAGTTCAAATCCAGCCTCAGATATTTACTAGCTGTGTGACCCTGGGCAAGCCCTTTTATCTTGTTCGCATAAGATGAGCTGGAGAAGGAAATAGCAAACCATTCCAGTACCTCTGCCAGAAAAACCCCAAACGGGGCCACAGAGAGTCAGACGTGATTGAAACAACCGAACACCATCAGGCTTCCACTTTGAAACGTCCAAGCGACATCGGTTGATGCTGGCCCGGAGCTTAGGAGAGAGCCTGGAGCTGGACAGAGACGGGGACTAATCCCCTGGAGGAGGAGAGGGTCCAGAAGAGAGCCTTGAGGGACATCCACAGTTAGGAAGCAAGGCCCTGATGATGAGCCAGAAAAGAGGGCTAAGGAGGAGGAGTCGGACAGGGAAGAAAACCAGGAGCCAGCGCAGGTATAAACGCCCAGGCGGGCAGAGCAGGCGGCAGGGACAGATTCTCCAGAGAGGTCAAGAAGGACGAGGATTTCTAACCAAGCAAAGAGATTGGAAACACTCATCTGCCAGCTTCTCTGCAGAGATGGAAGGCCAGGGAGGTGGGCACCATTATTATTATTCTCCAGAACTGTTCACGTCTGTGTAATAAGAGGCAATAATAGTAACTGACATTTACAGGGTGGTCGTGCCGAGGCTTCGGGACCCTGCCAGGGTTTTTTTTGGCCAATACTGGAGCGATCTGACGTCTCCTGCTCCAGCTCACTTGTGGATGATAATATCTGACAGATGAGGCGATCATAGTTCAAAAGTGAGGAGACTCGCCCAGGGTCGCACAACTATAGTGAGCATCCTAGGCAGGAAGCAAATGCCGGCAGCTCCAGTAACTCACCGTACACGTAGCCAACACACGCCTGCTCCACCTCTGCATAAGAGATTTGGGCGTCAGCCAGAGCCTTCAGCCCTACGGAACAGAAAACGCAGATGTTAACAGAGACTTTTGTCAACTGGCGCGTAACATTTTTTAGGTGAGTCAAGAGTTAAGTTCTAGCATTCTCCAAAGTTAAACAACAAAAGCATCTTCACAGAGTCTCTTAGAGTCAAGCTTCACACATGTGTTTTCAGTCAAATATAATAATTAAGGAACAGTTTAAATTAAGTCAGGGATGGAGAAAACCAGCAGCTGGGTGACCTTGACCTGTCAAAGCCCAGAAGCCTCAATCAGGCAAATGGGTGACCCATACCCCTTTTAGTGAGAAAGCGTCTGAACCCCCTGAAGTCTTTTTTTTTCTTTTTCTTTTTTTTTCTTTTTCTTTTTTTTGGAGATAACTGGGTTAACTGATTTGCCCAGGGTTACAACGCTACTAAGGTCTAAAGCCAAATCTGAACTCGGGTCCTCCTTACTGCAGGGTCAGTACTCGATCCAATGCATCACCTACCTGCCCCTCCCCCCTGAAGTCTTGAGGGAAGTTGGGGAACGGGGAATGAGAGCAGTCCACCCATAGCCAAGGAGGAAGGACTGAAGCTAAAACCAATGAAGTCCCTCTCCAGGGCAGGGCATCCTTAAGAGAAGGAGTGTGACAGAGAAGAGGATGTGGTGGCCCCCACCATCATGGACATCTATCAAACAAGGCTCCAAAATCTCCAGGGAAAATGACCTTCCCCCTAGATACACAAAGGCAGCAACACCAAACGAGCCCCAGAGGGAAGGGCTGACCTCCCTGAGCAGCCAGAACCAAGGTCTGCTCCTCCTGCCAGACAACACAACGCACAGGACGCACAGGATGTGTTCTGAAAGACCTTTTTGCATGAGGATCCTGAGAACAGTCTGTGTGAACGCTCCCCTGATGGGTTGCTGATGGGCCACTCATACATAAAGATGCCCAATGGGCAGTGAAATGCTAAGCCTCCGCTAGGGCCTACCAGCATCACAAGAGCCATCCTACTGAACTGCACCAATTCTCTCAAATCTGTACTTCTTACCCTTCTTCTTTCCTATCCAGTTCTTGTTCCCTAATCTCTGGGCACCCAGATCGTCCATCCTGGCCAGGCCTTCCTGACTCCCACTCAGGCTTCTTCTGTCCATACACAGCCATATTTTAGGGGCCTCCCCTCACTGACATATCGTCAGTCAGTCCACAAAGCCAGACAGATTAAGCACAGCTCAATTTAAAAGACATTATTCTCTAGAATTTGAAAATGCTCCTGTTTATCATGCATAAATCAGTTTCCCAACCTTATCTGCAAAGCAAGAGTATTACCTTCACTAAACCAGGCAGTAAGTCCTGATGTCCTGTTACAGAGCAGGTGCCATTTTTAATTCAATAGACCAGGCCACCCAGCTGCAGAGGACAGATCACGGGCTGTCAAGTAACAAGCCCTTGACTGATCACACAGTTATTGAAAATGTGGGAAATACAGCCTGAGTCCAAGTGAAACAACCTCTCCCGCTCCCTGTAAATCCCAAACACTGACCCCTAGGGGTACTGCCACACTGGGCCAACGCAAGACCACCTCACCCCAAAGGAATGGAGACTGTCTGCTCAAGAAATGAGGAAGGACGAACGCTCAGCTTCGCTCTGGGTGGATTACCTGCTTCTTTTGCAAGGTCAGGGTAGTCCACTGAGTCCTGGAGCCCAGGCTTCTCAAACTAGAAAAACAAAAGGGAAATAATCAGTACAAG
The DNA here is from genome assembly GCA_028646575.1 of Pseudocheirus occidentalis. Taxonomy (NCBI): domain Eukaryota; kingdom Metazoa; phylum Chordata; class Mammalia; order Diprotodontia; family Pseudocheiridae; genus Pseudocheirus; species Pseudocheirus occidentalis. The sequence goes on from CM053593.1 coordinate 20,552,747, forward strand.
CACTGTGTCTCCATTTTCCGAACTGGCTCACATGTCTACTAGAAATGTACATTATAAATAAAATTGAAGTAGGTTTTCTGCTAGAAATAGACGTAATAAAGAAATGGGAGTAATTTTTCTTATTTTAATAGTGACTATGACCTAAGGAACAGAGATATTGTTCATTCATTTAAATGGTGCTTACTTATGGTGTTCAAGTCTTTAATAGCTAGCTGTGAGACAGAGAAGGGGACAGGAGGGGGAGAGGAGCAGGCGGAGCCTCGGCCCGGCTGGAGGGGAAGCACAATAGCAGCCTGTTCTTTGCTGGCTGGTTCATTCCTATGGTTCTGCCTTGTCGAAACTCAAGGTTCTGTAATAAGATGCTGACCCTATGTTCCGTACGTCCATTAGATGGTTCAGTTTTCATTGACAACTACCGAGTTTCTGATCACACACCACCTTCAGCTGTTACTGCCAGATGCTGGCTTTGACCCTTGTGGTCTGGGCACGTGCCAACCCAAGCTGAAGCAGGAAGAGACAGAACCCACAGGGATCTACTCACGAGGGGGCACTCTGGAAATCCAAGTCCTAACCCATGCTCCAGGCTCCCCCCTTCCTTCCTCTCCATGGCTCTTCTTGACTTTCTGCCTAAGTCCACATCCAGGATGCTCCCTTGTGTTCTCCTCCCTTCCTCTGAGTGATGACAAAGCACTTACTCTTGCTTCCTCTAGCCCAGGCATCATGCTAAACACCGAGGGTACAAATACAAGCCAGAAGACAGTGCCTGCCCTCAACACGCTTACGATCCAGCGAGGGAAACACCGCCTAAGTGGGAGCTAGAAAGTGAAAGAGGGACCCGCCAAGGGAGAGGCTGAGAGGTCAGCGATCCGCCTTCACAACAGATCAAAGGTTATTTACAGCAGTCAGCTATCAACAGAGCAGGATCAGAATCTGGAGTTATAAGGAACGTCAGGAAACCATTTAGTCCATTTGTAACTATTTTCTTTTTTTCTTTGGAGGGGAGAGGGCAGGACAACTGGGGTTAAGTGACTTGCCCAAGGTCACACAACTAGTATGTGTCAAGCGTCTGAGGCCGAATTTGAACTCAGGTCCTCCTGACTCCGGGGCTGGTGCTCTATTCAATGAGCTAGACACTCACTAGCTAGTTGCCCCATAATTATTTTCTGGAAGGGAAAATGGAAGCCCAGGCTAATCCAGTGCTTTGCCAAGGGGGACAGAGTCAAAAGCGGATGTCTCCTGCCTCCTGCTGGTTACTGCAGGTAGTACCAAGATATATAAGAGACATACTTAGATTTGAAGGAAAATGTGGTCAAGGTAAGAGTCAGACACAAGTGGCACGGGCCTCTCTGGGGCCTCGGGTTCCTTCCTCAATGGGGTTCTAAAAGTATGCACTGGACTGACCTAGCCTGGATGGTAACTGGGCTCAAGTCTTGTGATTTTGTGAACTATATTCAGAAGGTGACAAACAGCTGGTCAGGAATGGACTGGATGTTTATACAATAGTGAAACCCACTGGAGAAACCACCTCAATGTTGAATATCACACGAGTATTGCACCATGTTTGGGGTAGAAGAGGCCTGAAAGGTCACTGAATCTCTGAGCTGAATCTCTGAGCCTCCAAAATCCATCTACTCCAAGTCCTCTCCCCTAGCTTGAACGTTGACCCAAAGTCAAAAGTGATTACGTTGCAATTGCTCTGGCTTAACTGCCCTCAGAAAAGCCAATGCCGCTGGCATACTTGCCCGCCTCTGAAGGCTGAATTTACAGGGTGGGTTCCTTTTCCCCTGGGATTCCACCTTGTTTCCCCAAGGGATTCCGAGTCCCAAATGTTCTATGAGCACAGAGGGAAGAACACTGAGCTTGATGTCAGGAGACCTGCACTGAAATCCTCTCTAGCTCTGTCACTTGGAGAAGGATGGAAAGTGTCCTGAGATGCCACAGGCTGGATTCCAATCCCAGCCGTGGCTTGTCCGGCTTGCTGTTGCTTTTATGTTTTTTTTGCCTTAAGCTTGAGCCTGGTGGTGTGTGTCACTCAGCCCTCCTGGCCGCGGGCACTTCCTTTCTCCTTCTCTGTCTTTTGTTTGCTCAGCTACAGAATGAGGGAGATGGATGAGACGCCCTCTGGGGTCCTCCCTAGTTCTAAATCTAACCCTCAAGTCTCTCAGATCCCAATCCCTTATAACACTTCTCCTTTCTCCTTAAGGAGGGTCTGCTAAGTTATGTGCTGACAACAGACTCCCACAGATCCGAAGCTCCCTACAGAGGGAGGCTGCTTTTGTTCAATGTTGTGCCCTTGCATATAGTAGGTGCTCCATAAATGCTTGTCATGACTCTTCCCACTCACCCAACATGTCCAGTTTGTTGCTAACACTGGTTAATTCTATCTGCATAGAATAAGCCCCCTTTCACATCTGACATCTCCCCCACTACTGCAATAACTGGGGGGGGGGGAGGAGTCCTCAGTCTTCTCCTTCCTTCACCAATCCACCCAGCCAAGCGCAGATCGGATCATGTCACTGCCCCCTCCCCCCAATAAACTCCAGGGGCTCCCTATTGCTCCAGGGGCAGACCCAACATCCTCTACTAGGCATTCAAAGCCTCTTAGGACCCGGCCCCCTCTTCACAGTCCAGGTTTCCTACACCTCACTCCCTCCTCGGGACACCGTCCTCCGCTCCCTCTCCAGACTCCAGGCATTTTCCCAGGCGGTGACCCCTGCCTGGAGCGCCCTCCCTCCTCCGGCTTCCGGCAGGGAAAATCCCTCCTCCTACAGGAAGCTTCGCCCGCGCCTCGAATAATTCCAGCGCCTTCCTCCCGGCTCATGATCCCCAGTTTATCCCGGGTAGCAGAGGGCTCGCCGCCTCCTCCCCTGGACCGTAAGTTCCCTGAAGGCAGAGCCGGCCTCGGTATCCGCGGGGCTGGGCGTTACCTTGGTCATCCCCACGCCCACCACGAACACGCGCTGAGAGGCGGCCATGGCAGGAGGTCGCTGAAAGTCTGACCTGAGCAACTGACTGACCCGAGCAACTGACTGACCCAACAGACTGACAGGAGGAGAGAGCGCAGTAATCTAGAGGGGGGCGGAGGCGGGGTGGGGCGGGGCTAGACTGCGTCATCAGGAGGCGCCGAGACCGGAGTCCACGGACGCAGGTTCCCGTCCATCTCGCGCCCTTAGGACAGGTGTGCGCGTGCGCGAGTGCAGTCTGGCTCGGAGCTGCTGGTCTCGCCCCCCACCCCCACCTTCATGCGCTTCTAAATGCGCGTGCGCGCCGCCGTTCTTTTTTATCTCCCCCCCCCCCCCACTCCCTCGCGCGGACTCCTGAGTTAGGCCTGCCTTGTGGTTGCAGGTGCGCGTGCAGTTGATGCATCGAAGCACAAACGTTTATTTAGCGGCTGGAACGTGCCAGGCGGGTGCCAAGTGCTCTACGGATGCTTTCTCTTTTGAAGGGAGGATCCTGGGCACCCCGCCTGGCAGGGTGAATGGGCACTTGGCGTAGTAACTGACAGCCGGCAGCACTGGCAGCCCCGCCCCCACAGGACCTTCTCGGGAGCATTCCTGCTTGTGAATGACTTCAGGACCGTGTGCACACTTCACACACACCCCTCGCGCTCCGTGACTCCGGTATCCACGCTGAATAAATACCCCCTTCAGCTGCGTAACCCGAAAGCTGCTTTTCTCCAAGCAAGTTCTGAGTGCAAAGACGCGGAGGATCGGAGGTCGGGCTTTAGGATGATCCTTGGGGAGACCGACGGAGAGTTTACTAAAACACCCGAGGGCGAAGGGAATAAACTGTGGACACCTCGAGGCCAGGAAGCCTTCTTCCACTGGGCTGTCTGCAGATGAGCCAGACCTATGTTGTGTTCTCTGTCCGAGGAATGGGAGACCTCTGGGAGGACGTGGGGTAAATGGAGGCAAGAGAGGTGCCTTCCCTAGGCAGAAGCCTGTTTCGCTTTTCACGTATTTCATCATCCCTCTGTCGGTGCCTCAGATTCCCCAACACACAACTTATCTTTTTCCGTTCCGTTCATCAACTCAATGCAATGTTTATTCACTAGTACTACCTACAAAGCCCATGCTTTCAATGCCCAGTTCCACTGTCACCTCTTCTAGGAAGCCTTCCCTGAGCTCTCCCTCCCTTCCCAAACAAAAGTTCGGTATCGTCTCCCTGCTTGGAATTCTCATTTTGTATCTTTCCTGTATGCTTATCAAAATGTTTAAATTTAGGTTATTCTGTCATTTTTCAGTAATATGACTCATCGTGACCCCACTGGGGGTTTTCTTCGCAAAGATACTGAAGTGGCTTGCTGTTTACTTTTACGCGTCATTTTACAGATGAGGAAACTGAGGCAAACAAGGTTCAGTGATTTGCCCAGGTTCACACAGAATCTGAGGCTAGATCTGAATTCATGAAGATGACTCTTCCTGACTCTAGGCCCTGCACTGTATCCATTGCACCACCTAGCTTCCCCTGTCTTATAACTACTTATATGCATATTTCAGCTTTACTATTAGCAATTACTATTTATTTAAATTACTATTATTTGTAAGCTTCTCAAAGAGCATGTATTTTTTTAATTATAATCTCATTTTTATTGATACATCTTTTAAAATTACATTTATTTTCATTTGATCACAAGCTCCTTGATGACAGAGAATGTTTTTTGCCTCTTTCTGTATCCCCAGTGCTTAACACAGTACCTGGCGCACAGTAGGCCATTAATAAATATTTAGTAAATTTAATTGACTTTCTATACATATCTTTCCTCCTCCCTTACCTAGGGAGTCATCTCATGTAACAAAAAATTTAAAAGACAGAGGAGAGAAAATTAATCATAGTAACAGAATTAGCATTTATATAGTATTTTAGAAATATCTCACTTGATCCTTACAAAAGTCCTGGGAAGTAGATGCTATTGTTCCTCATGAGTGGGATGAGTCAAAATATCAAGTCACCAAAGTTGAAACTGGGCTTTATCTTGATAGGTGCAACTTGCATTTTTCTATGTGTCTGCCAGGTGCCTACCTTTGATAAACAAGAAAAGCAACAAATGATCTATAAATTGCCTACTTTTTGTAATAAATGATATGTCTGCCCTGTGTTTCTGTAAATTACCTACTTTTGGGTAAATAAGAAAAGTAACTTGTAATCTGTAATGAGCTTACTTCTGATAAACCACTTTGTGTTGGGTAAAAGGATTGTAAGGACACACATTTAATGGGAATGAAGGTCCCCTTACTGGGGAGAGGGTTTGGGGTTTTTGGGTGTTGCTAGAATTGTTTATACAACAGTATATCACTGCTTACTTGATTTTGTACTTTGCCTCCCTACACTGGTGTATGTTCTGGGTAGGTGACCCTCAACTCTCCAGAGACTTGTTTAGGAATAAACGGCTTCTGTTTCTACCTGGAGAAACCTCTGAGTTTTATTTGGGTAAGGGTCTTTGGGGTCTTTATCCCACACACTCATCTGTAAAGTGAGGGAATTGGGGCACAGAAACATTAAATGTTTTACGCAGGGCCACACAGCTACTAAGAATCTGAGGCCAAATTTGAACTCGGAACTTCCTGACTCCAAATACAGCACTATCCGCTGTACCACATGGCTGCCTCATTCCAGCCACCCAACCGTATCCGACAGTAGGTAAAATATTCCATCCCCAGACTCACTTACTTAGAGTCTGTCTCACGGTGGATAGGATGCTACACACAGAATTAGGACGAGTCCGATTCAAACACTTATTTTGGTTCATTCTTTCTTCTCCAAGAGGACCAATGACTTGGTGAGGGTGATACAGTAAACAGTATTTAAGTGAGGCAGGAGCCGCTCAAAGTCATCCAGAGTCATCAGAATCCAGTGGCAAGACTGGATTCTGTCAATGTGGCTGGTGACGGCCCCAGTCATAAGGTATCCAACAGGTGGTCACCCAGCTTCTGTTTCAAGACTCCAGTAAGGGGTCTGCCTTTCACCTCCTGAGGCAAAAACCTTCCCCATTTGGGGACAACTCTAATTGTTAAGAGATTTTTCCTAAGAACAATCCTCAGTTTCTCTCATAACTTTCACCCAGTGCTCATGGTACTGGTCTGGAGCCAAAGCACCCAGAACAAGTTGGATTCCTGTCTCATATGATAGCCCTTCATGTCTTAGGAAGACAGCTAACGCATCCCCCACCAATGAGTAAGTTCAGACACTTGCTAGCTGTGTGACCCCATTAATCTCTGTCAGCCTCAGTTTTGCCATCTTCAAAATGGGAATAATAATAACACCCGCTTCCCAGAGTTGTTGTGAACATCAAAGGAGATATTTTCAAAGATTTTTTGCAAACTTTAAAGCTCTATATAAATGCTAGCTATTAATATAATAATTACTGTTGTTATCCCACCTCAACAACGAAAGGCGGGGGCACATTCTCTCACCTCTTCGGTGGCTGGCCGGGCTCAGTCATTGTGAAGCTGTCGGTTTGGGGTCTTTTTTGTTCTTTACATTTCCATTATTGCAGTAATGATGCCGATTGTTTTCTGACTCTCCTTGCTTCACTGTGTATCAGTTCATAGAAGTTTTCCCATGCTTCTCTATGGCCCTCATCTTGGTCAACGCTTCTCACAGCACAATACATTCACGTACCACAATTGTTTTTAGCCATCCACCAATCATGAGCCAACAATTGTTTCTAGTTCTTGGCTACCACAAAACGTGTTGCTATGCCTGTTTTGGTATACGTGGACCTTTCTGTCTTAGACCTCCATGGAGTATAACAAGCCCAGCAGGGATATTTTTGTGTAAAAGGCATAGACATTTTACTGTAGTCACTTTTTGGCATAATTCCAAATTGTTCCAAAATAGTTGGAGCAATTCAGAGCTCCACCAACAGAGTATGAGCATGCTCGTATTTCTGCAGCCCCAGACCGAGTCTTATTCGTCTCTCTTTCTCCTCAGTGAGTAAAACCTACCTTGTACATATTAGGTAGTTAATAAATGTTTATTCCATCAATTAGTCCAAGGCCAACTGTAACCACCAATGAGCTTCTAGCCTGACCCCGGGGCCTTTTTCCAGTCTTCATCATTTTCAACCTCTCCTAAATGTGATATTACTTTAGTTTAGTAAAAGTTTAGTACTTTCTTGAAGTATCTTGGCTTTACCTTGGCTCTTCTCCTAGCTCCCCAACAAATGATTCTTTTTTTTTTTTTTTTTTTTTGCTTTTTGGAGGGCAATTGGGATTAAGTGACTTGCCCAGAGTCACACAGCTAGTAAGTATGTCAAGTGTCTGAGGTCAGATTTGAACTCAGGTCCTCCTGACTCCAGGGCCAGAGTTCTACTCACTGCACCACCTAGCCAGTCTGCACCAAATGATTCTTTATCTCCTTAACTGAACTCTTTTCCTTCTCCCCCAAGCCTCAGACCTTGGTCTTTTCCTCTCCTTCAAACTTCACAGTCACCAAGGTCATATGTAAGAGCAGATAGGTGACGCAATAGACAGATCACCGGGCTGAGAATCAGGAAGATTCATCTTCATGAGTTCAAAGTCTGACCTCAGACATTTAGCCAATTCACCAGGCTGTATGATCTCGTGGTCCTAGGCAAGTTACTTCATTGTGTTTGCCTCAGTTTCCTCATCTGTAAAATGAGCTGGAGAAGGAAACCACTCTGGTATCATTGACACCATATGGAGTCACAAAGAATCCTAAAATGACTGAACAACAAAAAGGTCATATATATGCCCATAGCTTCAACCCTCACCTTGTTTGTGATACCTTCCAAATCTACATCCAGTCTGGCTGTTTCCAATCAAACTCAACCCCTTTCATATCAACCAGCTCATCTCAACTGCCCCATTTCTGACATTCTTCCACTCTCCTAGGCTAAAATCTTGGACTGATCAGAACGTTTCTTTGTACCATGCAGCACAAAACTTTTCCTCAAGCCAGTGATTTACTCAGCATTCTCCAAAGGAGACTAGATTTTGTCCACATCTGAACTCCTGCTCTGAGCCGTTTCCCATGCCTTGCCTGCCTCTTCATTGTCTGTCTTTGTCCTACTGAGTAGACCACAAGTTCAGTTTGAGCCAACACGCCATGGCAACCAAGGGGAAAAAAAAGTAATGTAAACTTGAGCTTCATTGAGATGGACATGGGCAGACACAGGATGGGGAGAGTCCCTCTGTGCTCTGATCTATTACTACTTCATCTAGGGTTCTGGGTTCAGTTCTAGGGGTTCCAGTATAAGAAGGATATTTGTAAGCTGGAGAGTGTCCAGAAGAGGATGGAAGGTCACAGAAGCACAGAATTTAACAGCTTGAAGGGACCTCAGTCTATAGAACCTCTACACCTGTGGAAAGCACTAACACTGGTGGGAAAGCCATGGCCAGAGCGCTGGGAAGAAAGAACCTTAACCTGGAGATCACCATGACCAAGCCCAATTTGGGAGTCTAGATCTTGCTCTCTGGGAAATAAAGCAGCCTGTATCACTTGCTGGGAGCTAAGAAGATGGGCAAGCGTGATGGGCAGACAGGTAGGCTTCAGAGGCGGGCAGAAAGGATCTGCTCTGGCTGCTGGGAGCTACAAAGGAATGCAGAGGAAAGGAGTGGAGAGGAGCTAAGGCCTCCCCATGAGCCAAGAGCCTCAGAAGGATGATACCCATCTTCTCAACTTCAAGTCACTGCAGTTTACCTTTTTCTCAGAAAAAAAGGAGGGTAGACATTACATTTCATAAAACTAGCTGAAGTTCTGTCTGCTGATGAGATAGAAAAAGAAAAAAAAGAAGAAATTCACTCTTTAAGGTATTTTTTTATTTTTAATTTTTAGGGAAAATACTGACACATTCAGTTCCCATCCCAAGTGATGCTTTTCACAATCTCTTTTCATCAAGGCACCTTTCCTAATATGGTTCAACTGTGAATGTAGAAGGGGGAAAGAGGGAGGGGAGGGGGAAAGACAACTCTGGTTTAGAGGGTATAGGAAAAAGGAGACTGTCCAAAACAGACAACCCACAACCCAAACCAAAATTGAAATGCTCAGAACGGGCAGCATAAAGGAAAAGCTCTCTCCTGGCTTGTACTGTGACAGTCTGAACGCCCCCAGAATTGTGCCAAAGAGTAAAAAAAGAAAAAAAACAAGAAAAATGTAAAGACAAGAAAAAACCCATAACAAACTTCAGGTAACTACTTTGGATTGTGAAATGAGGAGAAATTTAATATTCAAACAAAATATGATAAAATAGCCATTCGGTTCTTTATTCGATTTACTCCAATGTAGGAATGGTCTCTTGCTGCACTTCAGAAACCAACCAAAAAAACAAAAAAGGAAAAAAAAGAACACACACACAAACACACACACACACACACACAAAACATAAAGACACCCTGACAAGCTCTCATGATGAAAATGGCACTTGTAAAATGTTATATTTTTCTACTACAGTTGAAGATTAATAAGTGTCAAACATTCCCTAAAATTAAAGAAGAGGAAGAAGACAAGAAGACGAAGACAAAAAGATGAAGAAGATGAAGACAAAGATGAAGAAGAAAGAAAGAAAGAAAGAAAGAAAGAAAGAAAGAAAGAAAGAAAGAAAGAAAGAAAGAAAGGAAGGAAGGAAGGAAGGAAGGAAGGAAGGAAGGAAGGAAGGAAGGAAGGAAGGAAGGAAGGAAGGAAGAAGGAGGAGGAAGAAGAAGAAGAATGTCCTGAGAAGCTGGCCTGAATGTAGGCCCCTGGTTAGCCTGTCCAAGAGACCAAGGGAATGGTTTTAAGGGACAGAGGTCAAGCAGGCTTCTGGACCATATGAGCCCATAAAGACCTGTTCTTATTTTCCAAGAGCCCTGATTTCTGTTCTGTTTTTCACTAACCTATAAGTAAACTTTGTTGTTCCACATTCATGGAAAACAAAAACTCTGACCCTTCCTTCAAAGCTCACCTCTTCCAAGAAGCTTTCCCCAGAGCACTGCAATACTCTTTTCATCCTCTGATCCCACAGAACTTATGATCCTTATACCACTTTTCAAGGTTCACCTTAGGTGTACAACATATTCATAGGACTGAGATATCCATAGCTAGAAGGGACCTCACAGGCCAATCCCATCCCCCTGTTTTACTGATGAGGAAACTGAGGTTAAGAGACTTGCCCATGGTCACCCAGGGAGTAAGGAATGGAGCCAGGATTGGAGCCCAAGTTTTCTGCCACTAAAACCAGGATACTTGTTGAGGAGAGGAGGGTGAGAACCAGCACAGATTTGTCCAGAATGATGGCTCCCCAGACCCTCAGTGTGGAGCAGAGGGTCCAGTTCTCAGGTAACTGCTTCATGTGAAACCACCCACTCCCTCCCCAACCTTAGACCAGTACTTGATCTGGAGACTGGGGCCCAGCCTCCTGGGCTGCTACCAGCTGGCAGACAGACTTGGATCTGACTGGACCAGGGACAGCCTTGATCCCTGCAACAGGGCAAAGTACTCACACCACGAACTGCTGATTTGATGAATTCCCTTTTCCCTTTCCCCCAGTTACCTGCCAAAACAAACAAACAAAAAAAGGAACAAAACCATCCAGTTCAGTGGACCCTGGTCTCTGATAAGCAAACTCACTTTGTCTTACCTGGAACCAGGCCACTAAGGTATTTTCAAATGATACTTCAGTGTGTATACACCCCAACCCTCCCCCTTCAAATTCCCTTTTCCCTTTTACTAATTCCCTCCCTCTAATGGTTGAATGTCTTGCTTATTTATTTCTATCCTGAGCACTTAGCTCAGTGCCTAGTACGCAGTAAGCACTTAATAAAAGCTCTGTGGAAGGCATTATACTAGAGGAAAAATGAAAACTAGGGCCTGCTGGCCCTCAAGGAGCTTCATTCTTATGGAAAGAGACAGCATGTTAACAAGTACAAATACATTAACTAGACAAGGCAAACTTGTTTTGTTCTAATATAGCAACAACCTCCACTTCTGTGCCGCTTTTGGCTTACAAAGCACTTTCCTCACAACCTTGGTAGCTAGGAGGCCAAGTAGTATTATCCCCAGTTGACAAAGAAGGAAACCAAAACTCAGAGAAATGATCTGACTTGTCCAAGGTCACTCAGAGAAATGAGCTGACTTGTCCAAGGTCACACAGTCAGTGGTGGAGGCAGGGTCAGGGCTCCCGATTCCCAGGCCAGTGCTCTGTATACACTGTACCCATGAGAGCAATGGCCCTATGCTCTGGTGCTAGCCCAGAAGGAAGAGGTAACAGGACTCTTGAAACTAATGGCAGCACAAAGGTCAGTCAGTCAGTCTGCAAACATTCATTTAGTTTTTACTGCATCCCAGGTACTGTGCCACTAAGCCAGACCTGGGGTCCCTGGCCACAGGGATGTTAGTGACCTAGACCAGCATATTCCCTGGATCTGTTGTAACAGTGTTTTTCTGTCCAGTCTTTGAATTATTGTATGCCCTGTCACATTCTGTATCCCTGGGATGGCTGCTTACCTAACCCAGGTGTGATAGCAACTGATTCCTTTCTAGGAAACAGTAGTTGTAGAACTATGAGCATGCTCCAAGTTGCCCTCCCTGGTCCTGGCTGACCATGGGGCTGGCTCAGCACTTAGACATATTAGAGATAAAGAATCCCCTGGCTGCTTTTGACCACACAATGACTTAGCAATAAGGATATAGGTGGGCTTAGATACTATTAGGAGATAACATTTTCCAGAGCTAAGGTTAAGCAAGCAAGCCATGCCCTGAGCTTGGCATAACAACAATTCTTTGCATTCACCCTCTGGGTGATCTCACCACCTGGCCAAATCATATCATTCTTGTGTTGATTTAGCCAACTCCAATACTCTTGAGCTGCTGACTTGGTCAAGTTTGCCATTCTTAGGGGAAAACTGCAGGGCCCAACCCATGACCCAGTTCATCCCGTTTCACTCTGGTAAAGATATTCTTCGTTAAACTGCACACCTCTGTTAATTGGCCTCTCTGTGTGGCTCTGCTGGTTTGTACTGTGTGTGTGTGTGTGTGTTTTTTGTTTTGTTTTTTTCACTTCACACCTCTGTAAAATTGTAAATGTGTGCCTCTTGTCTCTATGCTTCTATTTTTTTTAAACTGCACACCTCAGTAACTGTATGCCTCAGCATGGATTGTAACCATGCGCCTTGTTAAAACTATCTGTGTCTCTTTGTATCTGTCTTGTTTTGTCTCTGTTTGTGCCTTTGTAAAATCTAAAATGTCTGTGTTGTTTTAGGTTGTGAATTAGATTCTGTTACCTTAAAAGACTGAAAATATAGCCAGTCAGAAAAACTCCTAGGGGCTATAGCCAAAGAATTTAGAACACTGGAAAAGATCAATGAACTTTCATATAGTGGAGGCAATTGTCCCTGGACTAACTTCCACTTTAGGCTTTCTGCAGGAGATTAGCTTATAAAAGGAGGAAAAAACATGTAAGACATTTTTTCCCCTGTCATTTCAGCTTTAGTTATGCTAGAATTACAGGGGAAAAAAAGAAGTCAGATAATCAAAGTTTGTAGAACTGCTAAAACACATCCCAGATTTTGGAAGTTCAAAGATCAATCATTTTAAGTTTGCAGGGGAGAGCTCCTTGGACTTTGGGGTGATTCCAAGAACACTCCCTTCTGGATTATGTTAGTAAGCTTTGGAGTACTACTCTGTAGAATTTGTTTTAAGGAAAAATAAGGATTAGATTTTATAAAAGTTTTAAAAGTAAATGGCATGATTAATCTAGAGCAATAAAAGAAAGTAGCTAGTTTAGAAGTAATCCCAGAGTGAAGAAAGAAAAAAAAACAGGCAAACAGCACATTATAGCAACCTCTTGTTAACCCTTCCTTGAATGATTGAGGGCGTTTGTTGCTTTTTTTTGGAGGGGGAAAGGCAGGGCAGTTGGGGTAAGTGACTTGCCCAAGGTCACACGGCTAGTAAGGGTTAAATGTCTGAGGCTAGATTTGAACTCAGGTCCTCCTGACTCCAGGGCTAGTGCTCCATTCACTGCACCACCTAGCCTCCCCAATAAGAAGCATGTTCCCTCAAGAGGAATCCTATTTCTTTAATTGAATGTAATTGTTCCACACCTGATAATTCTAAGATGGTTTTAAAATGCCAAAGGTAATAAGATAAATGGTTTTTATACGGGATAATTTGGAAATGCAGTTGACACAATCTAAAGTTTTGCTTCATGTTTTAAATACATGGAATTGCTTATGTTATAATTGTATTTCTAAATTCTCTTATAAGGTGCAACTTGAGAGACTGTTGTAACAGAAATGCTGTTAGACAAAACAACGTTTTAATCTGGATGCTGTCACTCATTAATTGGGCTTTTAAAAGGATGTGATAAAAATAGATATTTGAAAACTGTTAAATACTTAATGAGGTGTACTTTGTTATAAAGCAAATAATAGCAATAACATATAATAGCATATTTTTATTTTAAAATCTTGGCTATTATGAAAGCATATAGGATAGTTTAAAGATGTAACTTCCACATACTAATGATGAGTCAACTATCAGGTATTTGCTGTATATCTGGAACCCCAAAATATTGTTAGTTTTCATTTATAAGTAAAGGATAAATGAAAGATTAACTGTGAGGGAAACATCACAAAAAATATTCAAGCTCCAGGTTGTGGTTAATGAAATGTTGCTATTTAAGGTAAAACTTCCGAAATTATAATATACTATTGTTTTGAGTTTTGATTATAAGGATAGTTGTCTGAATTGTCATGAAGTCAATAGTATAAAATGATTTTTATCTATCTGCAGATGTATGCTGCAGTCTGGGAACTGCTAACATGGATGTCTGTGCCTGGGAAGAATTTTGGGGATGACTTCAGCACAGTCTAAGTCCTCCTGACTCTGTTTCCCCATTGTGCTATTTCCTTTCTGAAAAAGAAATTTCTCCACCTCGTTAATCCTGAGTCTTGCTTTTAACACCTTTTGATGACATGATTGGCTGTCAGATATAACTCATGCCTAGAACAAAAAAAAGCTAAGGGAGTTTTTCCTCCTAACATGCCATTGTTATAACTATGTCTATATGTTTCCTTTTATAGCAAATTTCTATAATCAAGTTTTGTAAGTACACTGCTAAGTCTACTAAATAACTGATTGATGCTGGGAACATTTCTGAGCTACGAGTAAGAATATCTTACAATTTTAACCCATATTGTTGATCAAATTATAATATGAGAGTGATATTCTCCTAAGGGGGAAATAATTAGACAATATAATAAAACAAAGATGTAATGTGAAAGTTTTTTAAATAAATGGAATAGTAAATTTTGAGAAAGCAACAGGATTAGACTGTTTTCTCTAAGAATTATATATAATAATAATGGATATAATATTATATTATAATAATATAATTATAATATTATATTAGATCATTATAACATAATAATATATTATATATATGTATGTGATTGGTCTCAAAATTTATTTATCATAGAAAGTCAGGCTTTGAGCATGTTTTAGTAATAAATTCTCAAAATTGGATTAAAGATTTATTAATTAAGGATTAAGGAAGTTACACATAAATTGTGTTGATAATGGTAAAGGAGGTGAAATTATTTTCCCATTTTTAAGGTATTTGTCTGATCATCTCAAAGGACAGAAGAGTTCTTTTGCAGTTGGACCCTCATAAATTTTAAAAGATTCTTATATCAGGTACAGGATTTAGGCAAGAATGGAAAAAACAAGTGGTATATGAACTTAAATTCTCAGAAGTTTCAAAATTGGAGAACCAAATTTAAATTATATTAGTACCATAATTGGCTAGGAACCTCTAGATTTGGAGCTAGAAAAACAGAGCCCTCTTCAGAGCTGTTCTGAGAATAAAGCTTATTGTCCAAGAAAAGATATCTAGAGACCAGATAACTACATGAGACATCTGGGACTCAGAATGTGCTGATTAACTGGATATTGAGAATGGGTTCCTCCTCACCTAGAAATCAGGCACTGACTGAAGTCACTCAGGTGTGAAGTGAACAGAACCAGAACATTGCTTGATGACCAACTTTGACAGATTCAGCTCTTCTCAGTAATGCAAAGATCAAAGACAACGTCAAAAGACTCATGGAAAATGCTCTTCATATCCAGAGAAAGAACTATAAAGTCCGAATGCAGATCAAACATCATATTTCTTCTTTCTCATGGTTCTTTCATAACACAACTAATGTGGAAATGTTTAATATGATTGTACATTAACAGCCTCTGTTAGACGTGTTGTCTTGGGGAACGGAGAAAAATTTAGAACTCAAAAATCTTATAAAAGTCAATGTTGAAAACTAAAAATAAGTAAATAAATAAAAATTAGAAAAGGCCTTAGCTAGTTAGGCTAAGATCTAATCAAAGACAAAGAAATTCTAAGTCTAGGTGAAATGGATTCCTCATTGTATTTACTCAGAAGAGTCTGGGAAAATGTGGGTTTTCTCTCATCAGCCAGGTAATATAGAAATTGTAGTCTCTTGGATCAAGATTGGGTGCTCAGTGTCACATACCCCAAGACTCTCATGGTGTGAATAAGCCTACCTCTCATTATAATATTAATTTTCTCATTACTTGTTAATCAATCAGAACTGATTGCCATTCTCAGGAATACTCACTCTTCTAAGGGCATATAAACTATGAGCCCAACTCCATGATTCATCTTTGGACCAATAGATGGCCAAATGTCCATCAGTTTTATTAATATGCTATTAATAAAACATTAATTCCCAAATTAATTAAATAATTAATTTCCTTATTGATTATTTAATTACTAATTATTGTTAATAAAACGATTACCAAAAAAGAGAATGGGGTACAAGGAGATCTGACGCCAGTTCATATCGATGATAACCATTGTATTGCCTTGGTCTTTGGTTTCAAGACGTTTATGTTTAAGTTTTCTTTGTGACCTTGGTGCCATGTACATCTCCCTTGTCAGAGCTGCTGATCCCTCTAAGTAGTTTGATCTGTACCTGACAATGTAATTATGCAACAATAATGAATTTATGAAAAGCCTTATTACATTGTTTGACTACATGTTCTACATGTAGTTCTACATGATTCCGAAACTGGATCTCTATGTGCTGTTTAGAGACCCTTAATCGAGGATATTATGCTAACCAGAAACTCAGATCCAAAGAGGGACACAATGAGTTTTCTCACAATTGTCAACCCATATGAGTTCTAAGGTCCCCTACCAGGTCCTTCTGACTACTCCCACAGATGCCAAACTTGTGGGTGTGGACTCCTGGATCATTTTAAGGAAGCCCCTGCTTCTGAGTACATGACAGAACCTTTCAGGGACCTCAAGGTTCACATAATATTGACCCTGAAGCAGCCAACATCCAGAGAAGACAGCTGTCCCAAGATTCTGGATGAGTGCTCTCTTCCTTTTTGTTATCTGCCCAACCACCAAGGCCCTGATTCAAGTGTGTGCTGGCCTCTTCTCTTTCTACATTCTTCCTCCCCCCACTTCTGCTTGCAAGCAAACAGTGGCTAGCAAGGATACCTGGGATATACTTCCCCTATAGGTCCCCTCAAGGAACTAATCCTGGGGCAACATCTTGTCCTGGCCTAACTGACCCCTTGCAACAGCTTGACTTATATCTGCTTCTCCTTTATTGGTTAGAAAGGGAGAGGTTCTTTCAGACCCTCTCCCTTTCTATTAGGAGACACCCTGTTTTCCAATACTAAGGCCAAGCAAGCAAGCTGCTCCCTGAGTTTGGTATAACAACATCCTTTGTGTTCAGCCTCTGGATGAACTCACCTTCTGGCAAAATCATAGAATTATTGTATTGCTTTGACCAGCACCAGGTATTCTCTGAGCTTGGACAAGCACCTGCTGTATCCATTTTCCAGTCTTGAAGCCCTGCTATGAATCAAATTTGTCTCACGGTTGCTCTTATCCCTCATTGTCAGGGCTACAGCTCACTGCACAGTCATTGGTATAAATATTGAGATCTCCCCACACTGCCTCGGACCCCTCCACTAGGGGCTGGGCTCCAACTCATGTGTCTTTGTTTGCAAGAGGTTTCCCTCACCTTGAAACTGAACTTCTGTTTGATTGCTCACTCTTCTGTCTCTATCCTATTTTGTTCAACTCTGGCCATCCACAGGTTAGAGACTGGTTCCATTCCAGTTGGCATTAGAAATGATAAAGCAATCCCCTCATTGACTGCTGAGCCAGAGGTGACAATGACTCCTCCACGGACCTTTAAAAAGAATAGACAGATTTTGGCTTGGGCTTTTACTCCAACTCTTAATATCAAGCAAAGGGTGTACTTAGTTTTTCATCTCTTGGCAAGGGGTAGGAAGACTCCCTGTAACAAGGTGAACCCTCGCCTGACTCAAAACACAGTCTCTGAGGGAGACAGTGCCAAGCTGAGGTGAAATGTAACATGCCTAATCAGCAGCCCTGCAACTAGTTTCATATTGAGATGAAGTTTAAGTATCAGCCTCCTCAGGTTGTAGTAGTAGTTGTAAGTTAAGTTACTGCATCCTTTCCATCTTTTGTGTATAGGAAATAAAAATCTCTATTCCACAGAAAGAGAGTGAGAGAGAGAAAATGCATACATTTACTGCTGTCCATTTTCAAAGAGGCTTCATGACATCATGGCAATGGGTTGAGTTGTGGGTGAACTGGATTTAACTGAGGAAGAGTTATACAAATAGATAGAAATAGGGACCAGACCTGTGATTTCATTGAGATAGGGAACTCCACTCCCTGATGAGGAAGACACAGGGCATAATGCGGGAGACTGGTAAGGAAGCTCACTGAGGAACGATGACCGTCCTGAGACTTCCAGGTCAAACCCAGTTTTAGCTCATGTTATTAGTACTAGTAACAGCTAACATCTCCATAACTCTTTCAAGTTTGTCAAGGATTGCTGCAAAAATATCATTTTATTCTCACAACTACCTTGAGAGATAGGTGTTCTTATCATCTCCATTTAACAGCTGAAGACACTGACGCAGCCAGAGGTTAAATGGCTTGTTCAGGGTCACACAGCTGGTGTGTGGAGGCTGTGTGAGGCTGGAATTGAACTCAGGTCTTCTTGACTCTAGGCCCCGAGACACCATCTAGCTGTCCAAGTGTTCTAAAAGTTTCTTAGGCTTGTCATAGTTCCTAAAAGTGGGCATTTCACTGAGGTTTTGTTTATGGATCTGTACACCAAGGACTGGGATTTAGCTAAAGCGGCTAGAAATTCATTTTTTAACTTCTATTAAAAATATAATCAGGGGGTGGCTAGGTGGCGCAGTGAATAGAGCACCGGCCCTGGAGTCAGGAGTACCTGAGTTCAAATCTGGCCTCAGACACTTAACACAAAAAACTAGCCGTGTGACCTTGGGCAAGTCACTTAACCCCAACTGCCCTCCAAAAAAAACCAAAAAAACAAAAAAATATATATATAGTCAGGATCCTGGATCTTCAGCCCTTTTAATGAAAAGCAACAATGCTTCTTTCTAATAGTGAATTGGGGTCAAGGAAGTGAATGCACCAGCTGTCATTTCTGCCAGTTAAATGCTCCCTTAGGGACTATGGAACTAAATGTTGTAAACTAAAAGTAAATAAACAAATTATTTTTAAAAAAAATAAATGCTCCCTTAAAACCTTCTCCAGAATCTCAAGAGCAAAGGTTACATGGGATTCTCTGGCAGCCTTCTCCATAACTTTACAGCTGTGGTCTCAATTTCCTGTGATAAAAAAGATAACTTTCAAGTCAAATCCTGGACTAGCATTTAGTAAGTACCAGCCTGTTGTAGGAGAGGCACCGTGCTAACCTCCAACAAAGCAAAAAGGGCAAAAGCCAGCCTTGTCCTCAAGAAGCTGTCAGTCTAATGGGGGAGACGACATTTAAACAAGCTGTGGACAGGAGAAATTCTCCATCTTCATGAACATCTCAGCACTGTCTAATTGCTTCTGATTCAATTCTTTTATAAATACATATATTTCATAAATATTTAGATATCTATTTTATAAATATATAGATATATTTTATAATTTTATATAAATATAAGTGTATATATACACATATGTATGTATAAACTTTAACTCTTAAAATTCTATTTATAAAAAAAGAAAAAATTTCTATTCCATTTCTATAGAACATAACTTTTTTAAAAATGAAATGTAGCATAGTAGTTTATCATGTTCCAAATCTGTTTGAAAAATAAAACAAAATCAGAGATAAGGTTCTCGGGGGAAGAAAGAAAATAAAATCATTTTGACCCTATGTTTTCATTATTATAACTTATAGAGATATTAAACTTTTCCATCATTGATACAGAGAAGTTTGATGGAAGATGAGGAGGGGGGAACATTCAATTTAAGCCAGTTCTGGGTGCAAACATCACAGATGGATCTTTTAGACCAAACTCCCTCACTTCTGTTGGATTTGGGAGAAAGGTCATCGATCTTTTAGGAATTGCTGAGTTATGCTGGCGGGTTAATATAAACCCGTTTATACAGATCACTGTGTGGTAGTGAGGAGTGTCATGTCAGACATCTCATCCTGGAACTTTCCTCAGCACCTGTGGCTGCTCACCACTCCTCTCCTTCTCCCATTGGTGAGTTCTTCCTGGAAGCTCTGTTTTGTGGAAGGGCCCATGTCAATCTACTTTCATCCTCTGTCTCCCCCAGCTACTAATTTTTGTGGATTTCAGAAACCTGCTCTTCCCCCATTAGAACAGAAACTCCCCGAGGGGAGTTTCCACCTCACTCCCTTCCACACCTCAACCTTCCACAGATATATCTCGAGCATTAAGAAGTTAAATGAGAATTTGGGGGGAGTTTTGCAGAAGCCACAGACAATACCTGAGGACTAGCAGATGACACGAAAAAGTTTAGGCACCCAGAGATGTATAAAATATATGCATATTATAATATAATAGCAACATATTTTTTCTTTTAATACCATAATAATTCAAACTTCTCTGCTACAAAGGGAGAGGCAAAAGTTTTACACGAATTTTCCAGCTTTCAAGGGCACCGAGTTCCTAACACCCACTTGATGTGAAAGGGATAACTGTATTTGTATTCCCAGCACTTAGCACAGTGCTTGACACATAGGAAACATTTAATAAATACTTATTTCCTTCCTTTCTTCCTCCCCTACAGTATCGAGACAGCCTACTTCTTCTAGCCAACTCCAACGCTTTCAATGAAAGCAAGACTCAATTATCTATGAGTTGCCTTTGAAGAGAAGCAGTGTAACATCATGGATGAAGAAGTGTCTTTGAAGCAAGAAGACCTGGGTTCATCGTTTAACTTCTCAGAGCTGAAGGAAACTCCCGAAGACCACACATGGCAGAGATTGTTGCCCACCCACTTTTGGAGAGTGATTTTCCTCACCCAGAAGTTCCCAGGTCCAGCCCTTATCCCTATAAATCAGCACTTCGAACACCTCCACCGCTTAGGAGTAACCTGTGATCATAGAGGGAGCTGTTAGACCTGGAATTCCCACCTGAGCTGCTTTACCTCTAGGGGCTCAGAGTCAGCAACTTGGTCAGGGCAGGGGCAGCGAGCAGAGCTGACTGGCATGGGTGCCCTTCCATCCTTCCAGTGCGTGCCATTCATGGTTTGCACATAGTCAATGAATCAAGAGTGCCCCATTTAACAATAAGGCTGTGTTTCCAGCCTTTGAAGTCTAGAACCTGTCCATTAGAACCATGAGAGCATCGTGAGAGTGCCTTTGTTTTCCCTGGTAGCATTGAAGCATTTGGTTTTGATCTACTCCATCACACACACACACACACACACACACACACACACACACACACACACACACACACACACCAGTCAGAGAGGTGGATTTGTTTTTCACCTCAAAGCTTTTCGTCCTTGGTAGTTTGCTAAAAGAAGAATTCAGATTAACTCTTAATTCATTAACAACATAATCTAACAGCAGACGCAGGGAATGTCCTCAGACACACATGGAGAATTAAACCCTTGAGCAAACTCTCCCTGGTTTGCTTTTGTGTCCCTGGTGTTCCCCTTCTCTGTCCTCTAGAGGTGGGAGAGCCATGCCTAGATTTTTTCTCCACCTCATTCACCCTCACCCCATAAATCCTGCAGGTTAAGGTTGGTGCTCAATGCTTCATGATCACTGCAGCCAGGAAAGACCATAGAGCCATCTCTTCTGAGGCTGACGTGTTCTCACACTATAGCGCTTACCTCTTGTTCTTTTCTGTCAGGCTCCACAATCCTTACCTTCTTTCATCTTTCCATACTATCAAATGGTGGTTACAATGAGGAGAAAACTATCCTCTTCCCCTACTGCTTCCCCCAATCCTACATGGTTCCCACAATTGTCAAATCACTCAGGAGTTCACTTCTAATAACTCACTCCTGGAGTCAATCTAGAAACAGTCCAGGCACACTGTAGAATTTGGTGTTTGGTTGCATCTGACTCTGACTCCGTTTGGGGTTTTCTTGGCAGAGATACTAGAGTGGTTTGCCATTTCTTTCTCCAGCTCATTTTACAGATGAGGAAACTGAGGCAAATAGGGTAAAGTGACTTGCCCAGGGTCACACCACTACAAAGTGTCTGAGATCAGATATGAACTCAAGTAGAAGAGTCTTCATGCCCAGTGCTCTATCCACTTGAGCCCTGATTGCCTTACAGCTAATAAGTGTCTAAGGCTGGCTTTGAATTCAAGTCTTCCTCACTCCAGGCCCAGAACTTTAGCCATTGTGCCACTTAACTGCCCCACTGGATAATGCACAAGTTGAAATTATAGGTGGCTTGGTAGTGCAGTGGTTAGATCACTGGACTTAGAACCAGGATGACCTGAATTCAAATCTACCCTTAGACACTTAGCTCCATGATCCTGGGCAAGTCACTTAACTTATGGCTTCAGATCTGTTAGCCATTTCCTTCAGTCCTTTCAATCTTGAGGATGTTCTCCTGCTAGCGTGAAGAGCAAATGGAGAAGAGAGGAAGGAGCCAAGTGCATAGAGATAATGATCGAGTCCATAAAAGCCGAGGAGGACCTCATAGAAAAGTACACAGAGATAAGGGAAAGGGACCCAGGAACAGACAGCGCCTTGGGGAGTTGGGTACCCACAGAAGCCAGGATATGGATGATGAGTCACAAAAGCAACCGAGGAGTGATCAGATTGGCAAGAGGTGAACCAGGAGACAACAGAGTCATGAAAACCCAAGGAAAAGCAAATACTCAGAAGGTGATCCACAAACAGATCAAGAAGGAGGAGGACTGAGAAAAGGTCACCGGATTTGGCAATGAAAAGGTCGTTGGTAGCTTTAGATGGGGCAGTTCCAGTTGGGTGATGAGGCCCAAAGCTAGACTGCAGAAAGCTGAGATGGACAAAAACAGGTAGATCTTGACAAGTGCACATGCAGGCAAGGGAGAGATTGGATGGGGGGAAAAGGCCATTCTTGTCATAGGGCACGAGCCCAAGGTGCCCGAGTGTAAGCTGGCATTTAGCCCTCTGGTTGGGCCAGCCCCTTTGAGTAATAAGGTTCAGTGATAATGCCTTCCCTCTGCCCAGTCCTACAGCCTAAAGCCACAACTCTTAGATCACACAGACGAGTGTTAGTCCTGAAGGTTCTGCAATAATAACCCCATTGCCCATGACTTGGAGTTTCCTCTGGAACCATCAGAACGGACCTGGTGTCTCAAAGATCCTTTTGATCCCAGGCAATTACTCAGCTTAAAAAAACATTGAATATAAAAGAGATTTTACTAGTCATTCCCCACCCCACACACAAAATTGCACAGATCTCACACCCAAACTCATAACCAACCAACCAATTCTCCTTCCCTCTTTGGTGGACCTCGGGACCCAGGATCCAGTACGGCTCTCCAAATACCACCCTAAGGGGCATCCCCTAGAAGGAGAAGAAATTCAGGGTTGACCAAGAGCCAAAAAGTCAAATAGGCCCCATTTCTGGCAGGTGCCCCTGACTTAGGACCGCCTCAGACCGCACCACTCACAGGCCAACAAAGCAGCAGGTTGAGGGGGTGGGGTTCTTCCACAACGTCCCCACTACTGCATCAATCCTTCCTCTTTCCTTCTTTTTCTCCTTCCTCTTCTCCCATCCCTTGGAGGTGCTGTTCAAATGCCAGGGACCCTCTGCAGGAAGCTCCTGATCATGTTTGTCTGTGGCTCCCTCACTTTGGTAGGGAAAGCAACTGCAGGCTTGCCTCCTTCCTTATCAGAAAAAAGAAATCAGCCCTTCATCCAGTCTCACTCTAGCCCAGGGGCTCCTAACCTGGCACTGGTGGACTTTTTAAAAAGAAATTGGTAATTTTATTTCAATATAATTGGTCTCATTTATAATCCTACATGCTTTATTTCATGCACTTAGAAACATCATTCTGAAAAAGAGTCCATAGGTTTCCCCATACTGCCAAAAGGGTCCAAGACACCAAAAAAGTTGAGTCCCTGGCCTAGTCCATAACTCTCCATCTTTTCTGTAAGAATAGCATGAAAGAAACTATGTTTATCAAATACTTTATCAAAGTATGTATAAGCTATAACTCCCCTTGAACACACCTGGTCTCTGGTCTCCCTCAGTTCTGTGAAAGCCACACTCCTGTCTCCCAGCTAAGCACTTTCCTTGGTGGTGCCTTGGGTGGAGCACTCTCCTCTCTTCCCCTCCTCCTCCTCCCTCTTCCTTTTCCTCCTATTCCTCCTTGCCTACTAGCTTCCTTCAAATCTCAGCTCAAGCCCACCTTCTACAAGAAGCCTTTCCTGATTCCCTCCATGTCACTGCCTTCCTTCTAATTGTCTCCAATTCACCGTTTATATGTTCATCCATGGCTGTCTGCATGTCAGCTGTCCTATTAGACGATGAGCTCCTTGAGAGTAAGGAAGGTCTTTTGACTTTTTTTTTTTTTTGGTACCCTTGTGGATTGGTGCTTAATAGGAGCTTTAAAAATGCTGATTTCCTGACTATAGCATTTCCCCAATTCCCAGCTAAGTAACCTGGTCAGAAATGGAAATCATTTTAGCCTAAGGCATCCTGTTCTTTAAATCCTATTTTATTACTATCTTTTGTTTTTATATGCCCTTTATTTCTGAATGGATCCATCCTTCATGCCCCTCTAGCAAATTATTTCTTATAAGATGGAAAAGGGGCAATTTGGCAGAAATAACCATTAAATCACCTATGCCCGACAGTGTAGGCAACATGCTGTAATACCCATAGTCCCTCACCTTTGCAAAGAATAGAAGGTGCATTTACTCTTCTCTGGGACCAACATCCAGGTTCTTTTTCTTTCCATCGTCATAGTTGTTTCAGAATATTCACTCAGCATCAGTTCACAGAAGTGACTGGGGATGTTCTTAATTCTTCCCATTTGACACTTCTTAGGGTATAATAATATTCCATTCTATTTATCGGCTATCAAAAGCTCAAACATTTCCCCAATCGATAGCACCCACTTTGCTTCCACGTCTTTGATACTTTCAAAAATATTCCTCTGAATATTTTAGCGTATGTTGGTTTTTTTTTTTCATTTTTCATCCTCCTTGGAGTATATACTAATAACTTCCCAACTGCAGGGTAGTTGGTACATGCAGCGTGGACCAGATGGGAGTGGACAGGAAACTTCCAAAGAGAGTGGAAAACAAACAAGCCCAGCCATGCTGAAACTGATCACTGCCGTCAGTTCTATGAAATGGAATTCCAGTTCCATATTTTCTTCTAAATGCTTTTATGGAGCATTGTAAGATTTGCAGAACACTTTGTATGCATTATCTCATTTGATCCTGACAACCACCTTGTGAAGCCCACACTCTTATTATTTCTATTTGTTGTATATTTCATATTTAACATGATAGTTGCAAAACTTCTTTGCTTGTCTGTGCTCTCTTCTGAACTTCCTTTAAAAAAAAAACAAAGTATCCTTTTCACTACCTCCTCACTCATCACCCTTCTCCCCTCCTTCCAAGTAAAAACTCTTCCTTGTAACAAATAACAGTCCAGTCATTCAAAACACACCCACCCATTGACCATGTCCGATCATGCATATCTTGAGGGGCTTGCCTATCCCCTTTCTGCAGAGGCGGGGCTTATGTTTCCTCTGTGAATTTATGGAGTTGTAACTGGTTATTGATCTTGGATCATGAATCTTGTCTTTTGTAGTTATTTGTCTTCACAATATTGCTGTTACTATATAAATCGCTTTCTTGGTTCTGTTCACTTCACTCTGCATTGGTTCATAGCAGTCCTCCCAAATTTCTCTCTTTCCTTTTCTTTATTTCTAATAGTATAAGAGTATTCCATTACATTCATATACCATGTCTTATTCAACCGGTTCCCCAATTGATAGACATCTCTTTGGTTTCCAAAATATTGATGTACATATGGGTCTCTTCTCTCTTCCTTTGATTTCTTTGGGCTAAATGTCTCTATTATTGTAGAGGATTCCCACTGTCCTCCTACTCACCAAGACTGACAACCTAAGGTGTCATCCTGGACTTCTCTCACTCCATTGTTCAGTCCTTTTTGAAGACCTGTTGACTTTACCTTCAAGGTATCTCTTGAATATGCTTTCTCCCCTCTGAAATTGCCCCCACCCCAGCACAGACTGTTATCTGCTCATACTTGGGTCATTTAAATGGCCTTCTGATTGGTCTATATACCACAAGTCTCTTTGCCACTCCCAATCTGTCTTTTATTCAGCTGTTAAAGTGATTTTCCTAAAACTCTGGTCTGACCATGTCATCACCTATTCAATAAACACTATTGGCTTCTTCCAGTCTCCACTGGAAGTCAGTTTAATTCCTCCAAGATTAAATATCAAATTGTCTCTTTGGTGTTCAAAGCCCTTCATAACCAGGACCCTCTACGCCTTTCCAGTCTTCTAGCATCTTACATCCCCCCTCCTCCTATTCCTACTCTTTAGTGCAGCAACTTTAGTCTCCTTGTGTTTCTTGACCAAGACTCTCATTGGTGTTGATCAATCTCCTGACTGCACATTTTCACTGACCTCGTTCCATACCATGAACTTTCTCCCTCCCTGACTTTTCCTTCCTGGCTTCCTTCAAGTCCCAACTAAAATCCCTACTTTCTACTAGAAAGGATTTCCTTCCTTCTATAGGAAAGTAAGGATTTTAGTTGGTACTTGAAACCATCACTAAGATAAAAACCATTATTAAACCATTTAAGCTATATTAAGAATTAAGGGGGATTGGAAAAGCCATCATCTTTCCCAATCCCCCTTAATTCAAGTACCATCCCTTGGTTTGTTATTTCAAAGTTATCATGTATACATACATACATACATACATACATGTGTATATACATATATATGTGTGTGTGCGTGTATATATATATACATATATATATATATATCTTAATACATAATGGATAGCTTGCTGTCTTGGGGATGGGGAGGGGATGGGGAGCTAAACACTTACTAACCATGTGACCTTAGCAAGTTACTTAACCCCAATTGCCCTACCTCTCCCCCTCCAAATCCCCCAAAAAATGAATGGGGAAAATTGCCTTTCCATGTAATTGGAAAAAATAAAATACTATTTTTAAAAATCCATAATGGTTTAGATGTTGTCTCCCCCAAATAGACTATGAGTTCCTTGAGAGCAGAGCCTGTCTTTTTCCTTTCTTTGTACCCCCAACATTTAGCAGAGTGCCTGGCATACAGTAGGTGCTTAATAAATTTTTTATTGACTTAGTATTGGTATTGTTAGGTCAAAGGGTATTTGGACCACTTCACATCTCTAAGAGTGTATTAATGTACCTATCCTCCCACAGCCTTTCCACCAATTGTCATTTTCCCTTCTTTGTCATCTTTAGCAATCTGGTGTGTATGAGCAGAACCTCAGAGCTGTTTTGATTTGCAGTTTTCATTATTTAGTGCATTTTCTCATATTGTTGTTGATAGCTTGCCTCTTTTATTTTTTTAAAGCTGCCTCTTCATATCCTTTGACCTGTTTCTTTCTCCCCTTGCTTTCTTGGGGCCCAGTTGGGGTTACTTTTTTACTGTTACCCATTACTTTTAAACCCACCTAACTCCCTTCATAGGGGCAACTAGATGGCACAGTAAATAGAGTGCTAAACTTTGAGTCAGGAAGACCCGAGTTCAAATCTGGTATCAGTCCCTAGCTTTGTGACTCTGGGCAATTCACGTAACCCTATTTACCTCAGTTTCCTAATCTGTAAAATGAACTGGAGAAGGAAATGGCAAACGACTCTGGTATTTTTGTCAAGAAAACCCCAAATAGGGTGGTGAGTCCAATGTGACTTGAAAAGATTTAACAACAATTTAATTTAATTAAACAACAATCTAAAAATCCCTTTCTTTTTCCTCAGGCCAGCTGGGAAGAAGGACGGGGGCAGCAAATTAGCCCAGGCTGCAGCTTGCTACTTGGAGTATTGTTTTATTGGGTTTCTTTCAGCTCCTTCCACTTCTATGACTGTGTTAGCCATCTCGTATTAACAGGAAAATCTCAAGTCTAGTGAATTTAGGGTTCAGAGTTGCGAGAATCAAATGAGCTAAGATGTGTAAAAGCAGTTTGCAAACCGTTTTAACGCTACATAAGTGCTAGCTGTTGCTGTGTTGGGAGGTGTCCTGGTCCTAACTGACTTGCTGATTCCAGTGAATGGGACAGAAGAGGTCAAGCTAGCCAATAAGAGAAAGGTGTCACATTTTTTTGTTAATTTGGAGGATGTTCTGACCATAAGGTCTCAGATCTATTGAACTGAATTCGATCATGAACAGGAAATAAAATTGAATGGAAAAAAATCTATCCACTCTGGGGATTGGCTCAACCATCCATTCATCACGTAGGTAGGCTCAAGCCTTCTCCACAATGGTGACAGTCAGCTACTTTCAAAGAGCTAGACCGCCATCTGGTGGTTTAGACAGTACCTTACAGCCATCTCCCTCAGCCGCTTAAGTGCTCAGCTATTCAGAGCCAATAAAACCCAGAAGTTCACCCTATAGAGGAGCATCCCAGAGATCGGACAGACACAAACCATGCCTTCAGGCGGCTGCAGGCTGTTTGAGTCATTTCAGTGGGGTCTGATTCTTCCTGCCTCAGTTTGGGATTTTCTTAGCAAAAATACTGAAATGGTTTGTCATTTCCTTCTCCAGCTCATTTTTCATTTGAGAAAACGGAGGCTGAAAAGTTAAACAACTTGTCCAGGGTCACACAACTAGTAAATTTCTGAGGAGGGAAATTGCCCGTTCAGCTGCAGAGCCAGTCATGGAAGACCCGACGGAGGCAGAGGCAGCCGTTGCAGAGACAGGCCTGGGAGGAAAAGGATTTCAAAGATCAAATTCATTTTGTACAGGCATGGTAGTGAAGAGGGTATCCAAAGAGGGTTAGGGTTGCTCGAGACCCCAAAATACCAACATGCTGGGTCCTGCCGAAAGAATTCCACTCAAGTCTTCTTCAGCCAAAGAAAAACAAAGTTTATTGAAAGTTCAAGTTCGCCATATAGGGTAGACTTTTTTTTTTTTTTGCTTTTTGGAGGGCAGTTGGGGTTAAGTGACTTGCCCAAGGTCACACCGACACCTAGCTGCCCCATAGGGTAGACTCTTAAGGAGCCAGTCTATGCTAGGTTGTTCTATGAAGCTTTCACACAGTAAGTCTGTGCTAAGCTATTCTATGATGTTCTCACACCACATGGAAGGAAGATGGGATTCTTATATACAGAGGAATGAATCTAGGGGTGGTCTGGAGGAGGAATTTGGGGAGGGTCTTCAGGAGGAGTCAATGAGGTCAATGCAAGAGTGGATTGATATTCTGATAAGCTCCAGAGTGGGAGGCAGATGGACAATAGAGGGCTAGGCTAGTAACAGAGGTTTGGGCCCAGCCACAATGAAATACTTATGGCCTCTGCAAATGCCTCATCAAGTGGGAAGATTCAATCAGACTTCAAGGGGTTTCCAGAGCATGTACCTCAAAGATTCAAGGAGAGCTCAAGGGGGATCCCAGAGCCTACACCTCATCAGTAGTTGGGGCCAAAATGTGCCCCTTATCCCACCCAGGATGGGCCTTCTCTCCTTCCAGCCCACCTCCATATGGGGTTATCTGTTACAGGAAAAGGCCCGTAACTGGGGGGTCCAGGAACCTGGCTTTGAGTACTGGTGCTACTATGACCGCATTGAGGCTGAATAACAGAGTCTGAATGAGAAGGGCCAAGAGCGGGATGGAGAACCTGTGGTCTTGAGGCCCTCTAGGCCCTCAAGGGCAGCTCTTTGACCGAATCCAAACATCTGGACTCACTCATAACGCTGCACCCAAGTACCTAGAAGGCCATATGTGGCATGGAAGCCACAGGTTCCCCACTCCTGGGTCAAGAGATCCCAGGAGGAGTTTTGACCCCCTTTCTACTTATTCTGGAGCTCTGTGCAGAGACAAACCAAGAGACAGAGACAGAGGAAAGCCAGAGTCCTGGGGCCTTCCCTTTAGAAGGAAAGCTCCCTGCGGATCTGTGGATGGAGATCGCTTCCCTCTCGGCCTCGGCGTCTCTGGCAGGCCCTCACTGGCCTTGAATTTCAGCGGGTGCAGAGTTCAGGGACAGTTGCCGCTCGTTAAGCAGCGGAGGCCTGAGGGCCAACCGCCGGACTCTGAACCAGGGGGCGCAGTAGCGCTTCCGGCTCCGAGGCCCGGGTGGCCCTCTGGATTAGTCTCTTCCCCTCCCGGGAAAACAAAGGGGTGTGTCCCGAGGTCTTTCCCCCCCACCCCCACCCCGTCCCGCCGCTCCCTTCCCTCGATCCCTCCCACGCCTTACTGGGTCCGCCGGGGCAGAGCTGCCCGTGGGTGGAGTCCTCGGGCCGCTGCCCCTACCCGCCCCCTGCCCTCCCCTCATCCACCCCCAGTCCACGTGGCTGCCGCGACCATGCTGAGGAAGCTCCCCCGCGTGCTGCGATCCCTGGTTCCCCGGGGTCCCGGCTGGAGCCCGGCCCGCGGCTGGGCCTCCCGGGACGCGGCCCTGGGAGCGGAGATCCAGGTGGGCGCCCTGCGAGGGGACCGGGATGCAGGTGAGAGCGCCCGCCCCCGCGCCCCCACCTCCCCACGCTCCTTCCTGTCGGGGGAGGGGAGCTTAGGCTGGGAGTACGGCGTGGCGCGTCCCCTCCGTGGGCCTCAGTTCCCCGTTCTGTCAAAGGACAAGCTTGGCCTTGCTAGCTAGCCTCCTGATCGCTAACGTTCCCTTCCTCTTGTAAATCGGTGTTCCTTTGGCCTGACCCTCCCCCGGGACTTCTCCAGGGTCCTGGGATCCTGGAAAGAGCCAGGAGCTGGGCTCGCTCTGCCCCTGGTCCTCGCTGTGTCACCTTGGGCGAGACTTCCCCTCTCAGGCCTCAGCTCCCTCCTCTGGCCAGTGAGAGGGTTGGCCTAGAAGGCGGATGAGGGCCCTTCCAGATCCCCTGTTCTCACGTTCTGTGTTGTAACAGTGTGTCCTGTATGTAACACTGTGCTTTGGAACTCCGTGTCCCAACCTTCTGTATCCCTCAGGCGGCTCTGACTCTGCCAACCTCTTGTTCTCACGTTATGTGGCCCAAGGATCTCTTCTGGCTCCCAGGATTTCCACCCTTCCCCGGATCCTTTCTGGGTTCTAATGTGTTCTGTCCTAACACCTCACCCACACCTTCCGTGTTCTAAGGCCCTTTCCCAGATCAGACAGACATCTGGTTTAGGGTCCCAATAGTTGTCTGTCACCTTCTAAGGAAAGATCTGTTCGAAGCCCCTGCCCAAGTCTGACATTTCATGTTTCCAGATCCCTTCCAGCTCTGACATCCTCTGTGGTAAGGACCCTTCCCAGTTCTTACATTCCTTGTTTTAACCCTCCCAGCTCAGATATTTTGTGTCCTAAGGCCCTGCCCAGCCCTCTCTGGCCTGATAAGCTTTAAGCTCCTACCTCCTGATTCTAAATTCTGCCCAAGAAGGTGTCCTCTCTGGTCCTCCCTCAGTGCCATTCCAGCTGGCCTGGGCACCTCTGGCATCCCAGTCCCAAGTCCCCAATTTGGGCAGTGACTAGAACCTTAGGCTTGAAGAATGTCTGAGTCACAAGTTTGCCCAGCTCTGGGGGAGAAGTGGTGGACAGTGGACTGAGAAAGGCAGGGGCAGCCCTTACAGAAGGCTGGAAGGTCAGGAAGAACTGGGGTGTGCCAGGGCTTGGGAGGCTCAGCCTCCCACCCCTGCTTGCCATGGATACTCCTTTCAGCTGCTTGACCTGGGCAGCTGCCTTGGGCTTCACCTTACCCTTGGGAGCTGAGCCCCACCAACTCTTATTCCCACCTCCCAAAGCAGCCTGTCTGGAGGTGGCCCACACTGGTGGTGTGTGTTAGACTTTGTATCTCCCCCATTACCTGGCACCATGCCCTGCCTCCCAGATGTCGAGGCTTAGGCTGTGGGAGGAAAGAGCTCTGACAGATCCTGAGGGAACCTGGATTCGTCTCAGAGCCTCCTCTATAAAGGGGACTGAATTACTCCAAATACTGAAATAAAATTAGAATGCCAGCATTCCTACTCAGGGTGGAAAGGAAGGGAAACTGAGTTGGTGGAAGCCTGTATAAAAGTCAGCTATTGCTTTCCTTCAGGTGGGTTTATTTAACCGTGTCTTACCTTCCTCTGAGCCTGGGAGAGGCCTGAGGGTAGGGACTCTGTCTTCCCCACCCTCTCATCACAATGCCAGGTACCCAGCTAGCTCTAGGAGTGAATGAATGACCGAATGGGAAAGATAGCCCTGGAAAGGGAGTTGAAAAGGGTGGGGGTAATTAAAGTAAACTTGAGTTTGAAGTCTAGAAGGCCCCTAGGAGAGAAATGAAGACCAGCGGCCACCACTCTTTGAAGGCTTCAAGGGGGCCTCACTGATGTCAGGGAGGTGGGGAGGCAAGGCCTTGGAGGTGGGGGACCTCAGGAGGCCACATGTGGCCCTCTAGGCCCTCAAGTGCAGCACTTTGACTGAATCCAAACTTGATAGAACAAGTCCCCTTGATAAAAGGATTTATTCTGTAAAACTAGCACCCGAGGACCTAGAAGGCCACATGCGGACTTGAGGCTGCAGGCTTCCCACTCCTGTAGCCTCTGCCCTCTGAGACCTTCCAGTTCAATCCAGCAAAAATTGATTGGGAAGGAAACTAGGATTGTAGGTGTAAGGCTGAAAGAAGGGTGGCCTGGTCCTGGCTGGGCCCTCATCAGTCACAGGAGAGGCCTAGTGAGTCACACAGCCACCAGATGTGAGTACTGGATTTGAACCTGAGACTCCTGATTAGAATATCCACATCACTGCACACACACACACACACACACACACACACACACACACACACACACACAAAAGCTTCTTTCAGTTTTAAATCTGATGATCCTGGAATTCTTTGAATTGTACCCAGGAGGCACTTAATGGATGTTGATTGATTAATTAAGCAGATTTCTTTATGTTGTCCTGGGTCTGGAGAGCCTTTTCCAGAGGCTTTAAAGAAGTTAAGGCTTGATTGTTTGGATTGGGCCCGACTATGGAGATTGAGCCTCTGGACTTCTGGAGACTGGGACTTTTATCTTATTGACTTTGAATGGGAGAGGGGGTGGGGGCATTGAGAATTTTTACCCAGCTCTGGGCCGGGCACTGTCAGTCTATAAGAAGTCGTAAACATTTCTTAAGCACCTACTAAGTAAAAAAAGAGGCAAAAGACAGTCCCTGCCCTCAAGCAGCTTGTAGTCTAATGGGGGAGATCACAGGCCATCAAAAAGAATCCAAATCAGCTATATATTGGATAATTAGTACACAATTAAAAGGATGTAGCCGATGGTTTTAAGAGGGATTGGCAGAGACTTCCTATGGAAAATGAGGTTTTAGTTGGGACTTAAAATAAATCAGGAAAGTCTTGAGGCAGAGAGGAGGAAGGGCATTCCAGGTTGGGGGCTGACAGAAAATGCCCCAAGCTAAGAGGTAGAGGGAACTCTGGAGATTTTATGGAAAAGACTATACCTCTACTATAAGAGGACCCATAAGATGAAATTAATAATATTTTAATAGCATTTACAGTAGAGAAAGCTGCAAAGTATTATACTTTGGTGCAAAAAATAGACCATAAGTGCAAGATAGGGTAGGTATAACTAAATACCAGTTTGTCTGGAAAGGATCTGGTGGTCTTAGTGGACTGCAAGCTCCACTTTAAGTCAGATGTAGCAGCAAGAAAAGTAATGTGATTTCGGGTTGTATTCAGAGGAATATGTGATGTGATGGTCCTGGGGCAGCTAGGTGGTGCAGTGGGTAAGAAGTCAGGAAGACCTGTGTTCAAATCTGGCCTCAGAAACTTAATAGCTGTGTGATCCTGGAACGCCATGCACCAGCAGATTCCCAAAGGAATGCTACTGTGAACAGCTTTTAAGGTTTGGATTACACAGTATAGTGAGCACCCTGTTTATTCCATTACAAATCAAGGCAAACATTCACAACAAATCACAATATAGTATTCACAACAAATTAAGGTACAGTATTGTTTGGGATGAAAAATACCCTTCATCCTTAATTTAGTAAAAAATAAATAAACACAGAGATCTCTTAGAATAAGAACAGGAGTTTATTCTCTTCCCTGGGAGAAGAGGGCTGTCTTTCCCATGACTCCTCATGGAGAAGAGGTAAGTTACACAAGATAATGCAGGAATTTATAACTTAACTTAGTCAAGACCCCTTCCCGACTATTTCTTCTCTCATTGGTGGAGAGGCATACCTCACCAAATTCTTCTCCAACTGGAACAGCAAAAAAAGAGGGAGGGAGAGTCCCACCAAGGTGGGAAAACAGACAAAGGGAGATAAAAAGTGATTGACAGCAGCAGTGGAGGAAGAGGAAGGAAGGGAAGGTTAACAACCCCAAACTGAGAAGTTTTCACTCATCTCATACAATACAATATTTACAACATTACTTCTTATCACAGAAAATCACAATATAGTGTTCACAACAGCTTAACATTAGAATGGCCACACAATTTTCACTACAGTGGTCACAATATTTAGAACAAGGAACAAAAGAATAATCATCTGGCTAAGGGAAACCTTCCTTACTTAATCATTCAGTCAATTCACAGTACTATAATCAATACTTAATCATTCAATCAATTTACAATACAATAATCAATCTTCCACTCATGGGGCAAATTAATACCTTAATCAATCATTCATCTAGCAATCAGTCACTAAGTATCTTTAATCACTAAATACAATCATTAGAAAACCATATAAACCCTCCACCCCTCAGTGTCCAGCAAACCTCAGTTTCATCCAAGGGGAGGCCTTTTCATCTTGATTTTGGATGGTCTCTCTGATTCTCTGGATCCCCTTCCATGGTCCCAGCTCCTACCGGAATCCACCAAACAAGTCACCTGGATTCAGGGGCAGAGAGCTCCCAGGTCCTTGTCCAGTCCTCCAGGCAGTCCCTGGTACACAGGGTCAGGCACATCTCAGACCCTTCACCACTTCTATTACCAGGAACTCAAGGATCAGTGAGGCCACAAACAAACAAAGGCTTGTCCCAGTCATGCTTCTTTAGTCCTACAGC
>CM053593.1:20587304-20611550 GCA_028646575.1 Pseudocheirus occidentalis
TCTCTCTCCCTCCCTCTCTCTCTCTCTCTCTCTCTCTCTCTCTCTCTCTCTCTCTCTCTCTCTCTCTCTCTCTCTCAAGAAAACTCCAACTCACTTCTTCAGTCCAGCAGCCCAGCTCCCAGATGCTGGGACAATCCTGCTTCCTCCGACAGGAGCCACCAGGAGGGACATTCCGATCTGTCTCTCTGTCTCTAGAATTCTTCTTATATACACACACTGGCCTCATGTCTCAGCCAGTCCCCTTCTGCCACGTCAACAGGAGAATTCACACCTTTTTAACAGGGGACAGAGCTCACACCTTCCATACTTAGCCCTAAGTTACTAAGGGCTAAATATCTGCTAAATTGATTGCTGTTACAGATCCTAGGCAAGTCACTTCACCCTGTTTTCCTCAGTTTCTTCATCTGTAAAATGATCTGGAAAACCATCCCAGTACCTTTGCCAAGAAAACTCCAAAAGGGGTTACAGAGTATTGGACATGACTACAACAGCATGGTGGTCCCACTGTACTCTGCCTTGGTGTAATGGGACTGTTATGGTGTTATGATTTTCTTTTATTCCTTTTGCAACTTTTGGCTAACATTAACCTCACCAGACCAAAACTTGTCCTGTGGAATGTAAAGATTTACTTAAGAATCTTTAGTATTCCTTTGATAAGAAATTGAAGGGAGAATCTCAGCTGTACCTGACTCCTTGGTGATGTGTAAATCTTCCTCAATCAACCTAATTGGGAATTCTGTAAATATCGTTTAATCTGTAACCTGGTTTAGTTTACTCATTGTCTGACCATAGGGGACCTGTGAGATTATGAAGATTATCTCTGTTTAATGAAATTGTTTCAGTTTTTATGACATTGAAGGAATTATGGCTTGAGCTTCTCTTTAACGTCATGGCCCTAAGAGGAATGGTCAGGATTAAAATATATGGAAATGAATTTTGTCTCTGACTTCGGTTTTCCTCTAAGAAACCTTGTTAGAATCCTAATGATTGTTCATGTTTTCTCTGAGGCCTAAACCTATACTCAAGCGTAATAATAAAACCTGGGGTTTTGTCTCCTTCATTTCTGAATTGTGGTAAGTAAAAGTTTGGTAGCAGTTCTCTACCACGTGAACCTAGACAGTAGCTAATTCCTGCTGCTAATTTGGGTCCTCATAGGTGAACTCACTATGTGCTCCCTTCAGGGTTCTAAAGGTCACTGCTGATCATGAGCCCACACTGGTGTGCACTCTGTTACTGATTAGGTAGTTGAGTTCCATAAGCTTTCAGGAAAGGAAGAAGGTATAGCAAGAATATTTGGTACAAACTCAAAATACCTGGGTATTGAGACGTGAGTATAGTATGGGGCTTAAGAGTGGCTACCAACTCCTTGCTCTGGGAGTCTCTTTCTCTCTTTGTGACACTGTTCTTGCCTTCTTCTCTATGTCTAACCAAATATTCTTAGTCTCCTTTGCCGGATGTTCATCCACAAACTATGATCCCCTTCACATATTAGCTGTATGTCCCTAGGCAAATCACTTAAACCCTTCAGTACTCCAATCAAGAAACTCAAGTTATAGTGAAATTACAAGTTTAGACTAAACAAAATCCAAATAAACAATAATCTTCAACAAACACAAATGAAACAAGACTTTAAAAGAAGATTCTATCTGAGGTTTTTGCTGTTTACAACACTTGTTAATTGTCATCTTCTTTCCTGGCTGTCTAGGTATCATTGAGATCTTGATGAATAGACCTCAGGCCCGAAATGCTCTGGGCAAAGTCTTTGTCAGTGAGGTGAGTGAACCTGGCCCTCTGACCTTCATTAGGAGGTATGACCTTGCTTCACAGAAGGGCAAGAAATGAACTCCACAGGCTGGTGTCAGAGGGGGAGAACCAAAGGATATACAGAACCCAGAGGGGTTCCCTGTCTGCATCCTTGGCCAAGTGACTGCTTGGCTCTGAGAATCTAGGAGAGGACTTGAAAGGCCGTCAGGTGGAAATGGGATTATTAATCTTGAGATACTTAGCCCCCAGGGCAAAACTGGACACAAAGGGTAAAAGTTAGGAAGAAGCAGATTGAAGCTTTGAAGCCAGGAAAAGCTTTCCAAAAATTCTAGAATCCCAGAATTAGAGAGAGCATCCATCTAGCCCAGGTCACACCTAAAAGGAATCAGGAATCGCCCATTATAACAGACCAGAAAAATGGTCACCCAGCCTCTGCTCAAAGACATCCAAGGAAGGGGAAGTAGCATATTTGTGGGACATAAAAGAAGGAATTCTGTTTCCACAGGATTAAAAAGCTCCCCCAGCTTTGAGTGATAGCAGAATCAAAGTCAGAGGTGACTGGTTCTAATCAGAGGGCAGAACGAGGCTTCTGATCAGGTAAAAGGTCAGAAGCTGGTACAGGAGCTGTTTGTGGGAAAATGAAGTGGGAGGTTCAGGAGGTTGTATCTAGCCCATGGAGAGCAAGGGGGGAATTCAAATTGGGAACAGCATAAAAAGGCTAGCATTTGTCTTAGCAAGCATGCTCTCTGTTGGGGAGGTGCCCATTCGCTGTGTAGAATACACGTCAAATGAATGGAATGAGAGCTTTCCTGGCTTCACAGTAAGTGTTGTTTTTGGGGTGAGCACGTTTCTTACATTATCTCAAAGGGGAATGGCTGCTCCTTGGTGGAAGACGATGGGTTCCCCCTTTCTGGAGGTCTTCAGGCAGGGGCAGATGTCGCCTAGGGAATCCTCAGCCAGGTCTAGACTGTACTCGATCTCTGAGGTCCCTGCCTGCTCTAAAGTCCTGGGACTCTATAATCTGAAAGTTTTTGGAGAGCCCCTAATGTATTCAATTTGATTCAGTTCTGTAAGCATTTATTAAGCGCCTACTGTTATACACAGAACATTCCCAGACCCTGGGGAAACAAAGATGAAATGAGCAAGTCTCTGCCCTCAAGGTGCTTACTTTCTGTTAGGAGGATAGACAAGTACATAGGTGTGGGCAAGAGAATTTGAGAAGGGAAAACAGTACCCACTAGGGATATCAGGGAGGGTCTCATGTCACAGGCACTGGCTGATCTTGGAAAAGAAGAGAGAATATGGTGCAGTCATGGGGAGGAGGGGAGGGGACGCCACCGGAACAAAGGTAGAAGGAATGCCAAGTTCCGGAAGCAGTGAAGAGGCCAGTTTGTCTGGACCGCCTGATGTGTGAAGAAGGACCAGACCTCCTGGGCTGGCCCCTCTGCCCACAATAGTGCCTTCTCTGGCATTCTGCTCTCAGCCCCTCCCTGTGTGCTGAAGGTGACTCTAACTTCTCCCAGTTCAAGAAA
The DNA here is from genome assembly GCA_028646575.1 of Pseudocheirus occidentalis. NCBI lineage: Eukaryota > Metazoa > Chordata > Mammalia > Diprotodontia > Pseudocheiridae > Pseudocheirus > Pseudocheirus occidentalis. The sequence goes on from CM053593.1 coordinate 20,590,601, forward strand.
AGCTTCGCCAGCTTCCACCAAGCTAGGAAGGGCCTGGGACAGACCAGACAGACAGTCTGTAATCCCAGACCCTGCTGGACACAGGGCGGGGACATGGGGGCAGGTTCTTGTATCGTCCCATCCGCCTTCTCCTCACACTCAATACGCCAGTCCGTCAGACCTGTCTTCCATAAGCTATGCCTGGAACTTTCCTTCCTCACCCCTCCCTCCTGGGACTTTTCCAGAGCCACTGTTTTGAAGAGGCCTTCCCTGATTGCTCCTGACATGGACCAAATGGTTATCTCTCTGGACCACAGTCTCCCCCTCGGTACAAGGAAGGGTTCAGTGTCTGACGCCTTCCAGCTCTCGTTCTCCGCCCTCTCTGCAATCACTAGGGCCCCTCCTCAGATGAGGTGGTTCTATTTTTCCCACTTTCTTGTACCTTCCCTAGAATGTAACCCCATCCTTGGCAGGGAGTACTCTCCCTCTGTCTCTGTGCCCTTCGCCCCAGCACATGCCGGGTGAATAGCAAGGGATGAATCAATGCTTGTACATTGAGGCTGAAGCTGATCGGGGGCAGAAGACGACATCATCTCCCCGGCTCTGAACCGAACTTTCTAGTCAACAATGTTTATTTACGGATCCCTTCCTAGGCACCAGGTTCTGTGCTAAGCTCTAGGCCATTACAAAAGGCAGCAAAAACAGTCCCCACCCTCTAGGCCCTTATGGCTAAATGGGGGAGACAATCCAGAAATAACTGCAGACCAGATTGCTGTGTACTGTGCAAATGGAAGTGACTGTGTAAAGGAGAAGTTACTCAGACTCATTCTTGCCTCCAACCATCCTTCCTCATCCTTTCCCTGAGCCCAGCAGGGGTGCCCAGGCTCTTTGCACCTGCTTCTTACTGGGATTGTTCCTCTCTTTCAGTTGTCAAATGCCCTGGATGAGCTTCGCCTGGACAGGAGCATCCGTGTGGTCGTGTTTAAGAGTGGTGTCAAGGGGGTATTCTGTGCCGGTGAGTAGCCGGTGAGGGGCACCTCCAAGCCTGGGTCCCCACACCCATGGCCTCCTGGCTGCCTGTTCTCTCAGCATCCTTCCTAATTGAGGGGCCTGGCATAAAAGGTGACACTGTCCCCAAGATTCTCACCAGAGCAGAAGGCAGTGAGATTCAATCCAATCTAATTGAGCAAGTGTTCATTAAGCACCTACTGTGTACTGAGCACTGGGGATACAAGGACAAAAAGCAAGGTGGCCCCTGCCCTTGAGGAGCTTTTGTTCTCTTAGGAAGATGCCACACATACCCCTCAGGTGCAGTGGGCGGGGGTACTTCTCTGGGCAGATTGGGACCTCTCCCTGACCTGTGAGAGGTGACTTTCTCCCTACTTGAGAGGTCTCTATCCATCTCTTCACTGCCACGGCCAGGCAGACCCATTGAGCCTTCAGGAGCTCCCTTTGTACATTGTTGTCTGGGTCAAGGCACCCTACCCTTCTGTTCGCACACCCCCAGGCTGCTTGCGAGGAGCATAGAGGCTGGCATGGGTATGAACCCGAATGCCAGGCCTGGTTTCAGTGGCTGCACTGAGTGTCAAGACTCCAGCATGGGCCAGCTGGGACTTGCTGCCTCCCTGCTCTGGGACATGATGAAAGGGACTAGGAATGGTATCTGCTCTTCCTGTTCGCTGACTTCCCTGCCCAGTGTTTGCTCGATCAGGTTGTTGCATTAAGGAGCCTCAGGGTAATAGGAGGTGAGAGGGACCTGGAGGCTAGCTAATCCAGGCTGCTTCATTTTATAGGGAGGGGCAGTGAATTGTCAGAGATCACACAGCAGCAAGACCAGGAGGTGGAATTTGAACTCAGGTCCTCCAGCACCAAACCAGCTACTCTTTCCACAGTGCCTCACTGCCTCCTATAGGAAGAGTGGGCTGCAGATGGGGGGCCAGAGAACTGGGCATCAAGGATTCCCAGACTCTTAGAATTCCTGGCCCTCACAGAGGCCCCTCCTCCAACACAGACCAATAAGCCCCCTTCCCACTTCCCTGATCCTGGTGTGGTCCAAGTACAGCCAATCCTCAAGGGTGCTCCCCTAGCCAGGCTCTCTCCCCTCTAGGTGCCCAGAGACCCAGTCCTGACACACTCCCCCCTCTTTGTGCTCCTGCTCCCCCCCCCCCCACCCCAGGTGCTGATCTGAAAGAAAGGGAGCAAATGAGTGAGGCCGAGGTGGCTGTCTTTGTGCACAAGCTCCGGAGTCTGATGAGCCAGATCGGTAAGAGCCCAAGGGGGAGGGGAGAGGAGAGAAGGGGCAGGAGCAGGTCCCAAAGGCCCAGCCCGGTCCACCATCCCATCTTCTCACACAAGTAGAGGATCAGAAGGGGCCTCCAGGGTTTCTGGTCCAACCCACACCAAAGAGCAATCCCTGAGATCACATACCAAGTAGCCTCTGAATCTCTGACGCTGCTTCCTGAGGCAGCCTTTTCCCCTCTGGGTTAGCTCACTGCCCCATCCACACTGTCCTGGGGACAAGCAGAGCCACGCTGCCTCTTCCACTGATAAATGAAGACAGCTCTTATGTCTATGGGCTAATCATTGCCAGGTCCCTCACTTGACCCTCTGATGCCGTGGACCACTTGGGATCCTTGCCCACTCTTTGTGGCCTCAGTGGCCAAGGTTGTCACTGACTTTCCAGATGTGGAAAACTCTTGAGAGGTCAGCCCATGGTAGGCTTTGCTCTCTCACCTCCTCCAGAGCTGGGGAGCCGCAAAGGCAGGGTGGGGAGTGCAACCTTCCTGCTCAAGATGACCAGCCTTGGGCATCTTCTTCTAGGACTTGGGCCACTTCCTGGGACCACATTTTAAAGAGGGGGATTTTTGCAGAATTGAAGTCAGTTCAAGACAAAGGCTTAAATCAAAACTCTGAGGGGAGGAAAAGAGGGTGTAGAACCACTACCCTGGCCTCCTCTCTCTGGCCTCCTCTCTCCTCAGGCTCAGCTGATAGAATAATTCTGATCATGATTACTCTTGGGATTTCTTGGTGCTTTAAAGTTAGCAAATCCCTTCACAAATGTTATCCTCACAACTAATCTCTTGTCATCCTCACTACTTTGAGAGATAAGTGCTATTATTAGCCCCCTTTTTCAGAAAGTGGAAACTGAGGTAGATCAAGGTGGAGTGACTTGGTTTTATTCTTTGCTACAAGGGATGGCTACCTGAATAGAGGACTGGGAGGGACATTCAGAAATGAAGGTGAAGTAAAAGCAAACAAAACCCGACTCCTGTGTGTAGGTAGCTGGGAGTGGGAATGGGGGAAGGCAGCTCCCAGGGTATTCACTGGGTAACTAGGAAAAAAAGCTTCCTTTGACCAGTAATTGATCTCTTCTCCACTCAGCTGAATCTACCTATTTTAGAGTCAGGGAAGCTGAGGCCCAGCGAGGCTTAGCAGGATTCCCAAGTGCTATCCTGAGGCCAGTAGTGCTGGACTGAGTCCTGGGATCCTTGGGCAGAAGGATCTCAGGTCCTTTTGCCTGTCCCATATCCTTGCTTAGGCCGTGGGTTCTCTCCTTGTCCCCACAGCCACATTCCCTGCACCTACCATTGCAGCCATGGATGGATTTGCTCTGGGTGGGGGCCTTGAGCTGGCCTTGGCCTGTGATCTCCGGGTGGCAGGTATGTTGTCAGCACAGAACAGGGTGGGTGGGGGAGAGGTTCCCAGAAAGCTAGAATCTTGTGTACCCTGAGTAACAAGCTTGGAAGAAAGGAGAGCTTGGTGTAGGCTGGAACATTTGGGGCAGGTTTCTGGGAGAGCCGGGGTCAGGGAGTCCTCGCTCTACAGTTGAAAGGGCCTTCAGAGGCCAGCTAGACCTACCTCATTTAACCAAAGGACAAACTCAGACTCAGGGATACAAGTGACTTGCAGGTAATAAGTATCAAAGGCAGGGTTTGTCTCCAGGTCCTTTGGCTCCAGACCATGTTCTCTTTTTCCCCATCATACAGATGAGTTAACTGAGACCCAGACATCAAAGGTCACTTGGGTAGGGTCATACACCCATTGAATGCAAGAGTTGAGATTTGACCAGGTTCTCTGCATAATGACATCAGACTGCCAGTTGGGGTGAGGGGAAGGCAGTTGAGGGAAGGAACAGCCTGAAGACAGGGTCTGAGGCTGGAATAAGCAGGGCCTGAGAAGGACATCAACCTGGCCAGAGCAGAGAGAGAAGTCATGGTGGAGGGCATGGAGTCATAAAGAAAGAGTTATTAAGTACATCCTCCTATGTGCAAGGTGCAGTCCTTGGAGCTAGTGTTTGTGGAGGGGGAGAGGAATGAAAGAAGTTAGGCTTTGGAGAGGTAGTGTGAGGAACGGATGGATGCATGGATGCATGGATGCATGGATGGATGGATGCATGGATAGATGCATGGATGGATGCATGGATGGATGCATGGATGGATGCATGGATGGATGAGTGAACAAATGAATAAAGGAAAAATACTTTTTTAAAGCACTTACTATGTGCCAAGTACAAGGCTGAACCCTGTGGATACAATGGTATCCTTTAGTTTGGTTTTTTAAAAAAATATTTTGATACTTGTAGTTCAATACAGTCAGCTTCCTTTGTCATCCCACATCTTTTATGTGTTTAAAAACATGATTCTGAGAAAGGACCTTTGGCCTCCCCAGAATGAATCTCCCCTGGGGCCAAGGACACCAAAGGGATGAAGAGCCCCAATTCCTAGAGGGTTCTTATGAGAGAATATGGCCATAGGTTCCTAGATCGAGAGCAGGAAGGGCCATCGGAGGCCAGCTCATCCAAACCCTTCATTTGCCCATTCACTGGGCAAATGAGCACACACTAGGAGGAAGTAACAGTCTGGGTTTGAACTCAGAACCTTGAACCACAAATCCAGAGTTTGTTTTCATCTCAGTTCAAGCATTGTCCTTGGAGTCAGGAGGCCTGGATTCAGATTGTGTCTCTGCTTTTTAGTTGGGTGACCCTGGACAGGTCTCAGTTTCCTGATCTGTAAAATGGAGATTACCATTCCTGCATACTCTGCATGACAGGGTCCCTAAGATAAGCACTCCATAAAATGAAAAGCATTACAGAAAATCGAATTATTATCATTGTAGAGGCCCTTGAATACCTGGCTGAAAGGTTTGGTGTTTGTGTTGACAGACATTAGGTTTTGGGAAGATTGGCCTTGAGAGTGAGAGAGAGGATGAATGTCAGATGAAATGAAGGAAAGATGAGTCATGTCTGGGGTGGGGGGGGTAGCCATATTTTGCAACCTCCCTTCACTGTCCCACAATATACAGGGGAACCTGAGTTTTTGATGAATAAGGGGCTTAGGGGGAGGGCAGAAGTGGGAGGAGGCCTGGAGAAGACAGGAAAGGGTTTTCACAACATCTCTTGTTTAAATAGCTTCTTCTGCCATCATGGGACTGATAGAAACAAGCAGAGGACTCCTTCCAGGAGCAGGTACTTTGAGCCGCAAGCCTCCCCACCCCCATCTCCCTGACTCCAGGGGTGGCCACATTCTCCCATCCTGAATCCGGCAGCCTTTGGGCAGGTATCTGGCACCTGGTCCAGTCATTATCCACATCCCCCTTCCAGCTGAGTTGAGGCCCTGCACTCCGATCGTGATCAGTACCCATGAAGGCCCATCTTCTGAGGCCCTCTGCCTCCCTGCCTGGGCCCACACTCCCATCCTCTTGCAGGCGGGACCCAGCGCTTGCCTCGGTGTGTGGGCGTGAGCCTGGCTAAGGAGCTCATCTTCACTGGGCGCCGGATCAATGGGGAAGAAGCGAAGGGTATTGGACTGGTGAACCATGCTGTGCCCCAGAATCAGGAGGGCACCGCTGCCTACCACAGGGCCCTAGAGCTCGCCAGGGAGATAGTGCCACAGGTGATGGAGCTGGGGGGTTGGGCATGGGACTCTCCCACTCATTCCTGCCAGCATCTACCACTTTCCCCATATGTAAGCACACCCTGGTTCCTCTGTCTTCTGTCTTTGGCCATGGGCACCGTGAAAAGGATTAACTTGGGTCAGCACTTTTCTTCCAACATGAAGCATTCTGGCCGCTTAGTCAGAAGGCCAAAGGTGTGCATGTCAGAAGTGACAGGGAAGGGAGCAATTCAGAGTCCAAAGGGCCTAGAAAGTGCGGGGCAGATGGTGAAACCTCACAGTCCTTCATTTGCTGGAAAGCTTGTAGCTGGTGACTCCCAGCTTATCCAAGTGGTGTCTAAGCTGTCACGTCTGCTGTACCAGACTAGAGGGACTAGAACCTGGCCAACAGCCATGGAGGAGTGGGGAGAGGGCCTGAAGGTCCAAGTGGTGTGGGGGTGGGGGGAAGTTAGCATCTAGCTGGGAGGGGGCACGGGCAAGATGAGTGGGGGAAAAGAGCCCCACTGCCAGCACCCCCCCCTTATTTGCCCGGTAACAGCTGCCCTCTGTGGGGTTTGGGTTGCTGGTGGAGGAATACAGAGGAGCAACTTCCCCCACCCCCAGCTGCTCTTCCTCTTCATCCATCTTAGGAAAGCATTCACTCTTTGAAGGCAGGAACTTTTTCATTTTGTTGTTATGACTAGCACATAGTAGGTGTCTGTTGGATTGAATTAATTTCTTTTTTGTGTTTGGTGGGGGGAAGTCAGAGCAATTGGGGTTAAGTGATTTGCCCAAGGTCACACAGCTAGTAAGTGTGTCAAGTATCTGAGGCCAGATTTGAACTCAGGTCTTCCTGACTACAGGGCTGGCGCTCTCTTCACTGGACCACCTACCTGCCCCTGAATTTATTTCTTTTGGTCATTTGCTCATCTGTAAAATGAAGGAGTCAGCTCTCTCAGGTCCTTTCCAGCTTTGATTTTCTACATTGGTACCTGAGAGGACTGGTAAAAATGTCCCCGAATTTGAGTATATCATAGCTTTCTGGGTTGGGGACCTGGCCTGGCTTAGCCTGACAGAGCCTACCTAATGACTCAAGCCTGTCTTTCTTCCCACGTAGGCACCCTTCGCAGTGAGAATGGGAAAAGTGGCCATTGACAAAGGAATGGAGGTGAGAAGCGGGGACAGTGGCAATGATGAAGGTGGCACCCAGGGGCTGCCAGCACAGGTTTCCAAGATTAAAAAAATCAAACCAGTTCCTGGGCCCCCAGGTTAAGAGCCCCAGAACCAGGGGGTTGCCATCCTCTGCTCCCAGCTGCCCTTGGTCAGCACCTTGAGGAAAGGTGGGAAGGTTTCTAAAGCGGGTACTGCATGAAAGCCCCCAGGATAAGCAGGAATAGGCTAGGGCTGGAGAAAATGGGTGCCCAGTAGCCCTTTGGTGAGAAGGAGGCTGGGCTCCGCAACACTGGGAAGATTATGGGTGCTTGAACCCCAGGACCAGGGAAGGTTAAGGAACATCTGAGATACCTCAGTCTGGGAGCAGAGGCTGTGCCAACACCTTCCCTCCCCCACCCCCCTAAGGGTTCAACCAACAGCCTGATCTGAAGCCTGGATGTTGACACAGGATCTATGGCCTACCTGTAAGAGCACTAGCTGGCCTCCAGGCCCATATCTGGGCCAGATCCTGCCTTGTGTGACCACAGCCCAGGACTGTTTACCTGTCTACATCCTGGCCCAGGCACTGAACTGGTAGCACCTGGGCTGCCCTCAAAGCCGACCTACCCCTTCTTGAGGGCCTGGAAGGGCACCCAGGGATCCTCTGAAAACTTCAAGGCAAACAGAGGAGTGGAGAGTTGTCAGGCTCTAGTCCTGAGCCCAGCCTTACACTAACCCTCCTGAACAAGGCCACAGGGATCAGAGCTAGGCTTAAAAGTCCCTCCCTCTGATACAGACTCAGAGATCCTGGCTCTGTCCCCTTTATCTTCAGCAAATTAGGGTATTGGAACACAGCCTGGTCTTTTCGCCTTTTCTGGGCCCAGGACCCCAGGCAGTCAGTCTGGCAAAACCTAAGGACCCTTTCTCATTTATGTTTTTAAATAAATAAAATAAAACACGTAGGATTCTAAAGGAAACCAGTTCCATTGAAATTGTTAGCTATTTATTTTTTAAAAGCTCATTGGATCCCAGGTTAAAGACCCACGACCAGAGATCTCTAAAGTCTCTCTGACGCTCCTTGTTCTAAAGGAGTCCAGACAGGAAGTTCACCCTGGCTAAGCCAGAGATGCTTCTATTCCCCCTGCCCCATTTCTACCCCCACCCCACCACCCTCCAAGAGCATCATCTGGATCCTGGTCCTCCTGCCTCCCTCCCCACAGGTGGACATCGCATCTGGAATGGCCATTGAAGGAATGTGCTATGCCCAGGTAGGCTACGACTGGGTTACGTGGCTCCCATCCCCTGACTAGCTGGGTCTGAGGTTGGGACACCTGCCTTATTCACGTGATATCTGGGTGCGTGGGGACAATCTCATGCAGCTTTAGCCTCTTAACAGTGAGAGCCATCCCCTGTGCAATGGGCTGCCTGGGGAAGGGGGAGCTCCCACTCTGATCCCTTGACAGCTGCATTACTGTGGGGATTCCTCTTCAGCTCTCACTTGCACTAGGTGGCTGATGAGGCCCTTCCTCACTCAAAGTCAGTAATTCTATGAGTTGTGATTTGAAGAGATGAAGAGCAAAGGGCAGTTCTCCCATCTGCCCAGGCCTTTGAGGAGGCCTGAGTGAGTTGGCACTGGGCTCATCAGTCCATCAACAAGATTTATTAAGGGCTCACTATGTACCTCAAAAGGGCCTGTGGTAAGAAAAGAGAAGCTGGTCTGACCTTCACAGCTAAGACCTCTGATTGCCCATGAACTGATATCCCCGGGTGGCTGCAAGGCCACGAGGAGGCAGAGGGTGTGTGTGTTTTGTCTTTATGTCCATCTGTTTAATCCCATGGGGCTAAGGGGTCATTGACCAGAGGATGTCCTTCCCCACAATCCCATAGACATGGCTGCAGGGATCCAGCTATATTCTCTCCTGCCAGGGGATGGTGGGAAGAATTATGATCTTACATTCTTTTTTGCAGAACATCCCAAAGCGGGACAGGCTAGAGGGTATGGCGGCCTTCCGGGAGAAGCGGCCACCCCGCTTTGTGGGCGAATGACTCTCCGACACTGTGGTTTGCAGCCTCGGTCCTGCAGGCAGGAGCACTTAGGAAAGCCAGCTTTTAGAAACATATCCTTTGTTCTTCCATAAAGTCCCTTCCTTTGGCCAGTAGCTGCTGTGGCTTATGTTCCCTCTGCTCTGGCTCTGGGGCCCCTTGACCTTGTCCCACAGCAGACACACAGGGCACATCCATCAGGATCCCTCATCTACCACACCCCTCAGCCTGAGTGTCTTCCGAGAGACAGTCTCACTCCCTCTCTCTCTCTCCATGAAGCAGGGAATTCAGTCTGACAATTGAGCTAACGCTAACAACTGGCATTTGTGCGGCACTTTTAAAATATGAGCTCATGCTCCTCACAGCCTCCTGGGAGGTGCTATTATTATCCCCACTTTACAGATGAAGATACTGAGGCACAAGGACATTAAGGGACTTTCCCAGGGTCACACAGCTAGCAAGGGTCTGAAGTAGGATTCAGACCCTGTGACCTACGACCTAGCTGCCTTCTGCTGACAGACCGAATGCTGATACTTCGTGGCCCAATCTCTTAGCCCCTGAGGAAAAGCTCACAGCCTGGGCTCCCTCCTCCTGTGCCAGGGGCAGCTTTCTCAGGTTTACTGGCCATGACCTACAAAAGCCACCTCCATGTTCTTGGCCACAAGTTCCAGATATGACCTGGCAGGAGCATGGTCTTCATGGTGCTTCCAACCCCATCCCTTAGCAGGCGTGGTTGTCTGACCCCTTTGGGGACCAAGTCTGGCTGCCCCAGAAAATATAAAAACAGAGCCTTAGGAGAGCAGACTCATGGGCAGTGCCCGCTTTGTGGATTGTGCCTACAGTCCAGGGGGCCCTTGGAGACCAACTAGTACAACCCTGATTCTGGAAGCCCAAGGGGGTGAGCTAGGGAATGGAAGAGGCAGCACCAGGCATCCCTTCCTGCTCTCCCAGGTCTCACTGGAGCCCCATAAACACCTATAAGGTAGATGCCACTGGGATTGTTGACACCACCCCCACTGGGACCATTGCACTACTGCTGGGGGGCCTGCCTGCCTCATCTCTCCCCACCCCCTCCAGACCATCCTCCTCTCTCGACTATCACGATGATCTTGGTGCCATTCCTGTGGTTTCCCACCTTGCCCTACTGCTGCCCTCCAAGCAGGCTAGGATCCTGCTGTTCCTCAAAGACAGTGCCTGGCTTCTGCCTGTGCCTTCACTGTCTCCATGTCTAGAACTCTCTGCCTCTTTGTCTCCAAGTTTGGGCTTCCTTCCCTTCCCAGCTAAAGCCTTTTCTCAGTACTCAGATTTTGTGCCTTTCCTCTGAGATCTTTCCCAATTGATGTTTGTACCTTGCTTCCCCTTCCCCAAGAGAATCTTAGAGCTGCTGGAGGGTAGGGACCATGGCTTCTGCCTTTATGTGTATCCCCAGGGCTTAGCAAGGTGCCTGACACATAGTAGGTAGGTACTTTACAAATGCTCATAGACTCGGCTAAACCAAACCAAAAGACAAAAAGCATGGCAGTCGGTCTCTGTGGAGAAGTGAGGGTAAGATTGCAAAGATGGGAAGGGACCAAACGACTTTAAATACCAGGTGAGATTTTATGTTTGATCCTGATGGCACCTAGAAACTCCTGAGATTTATTGAGTTGAGGAGGTGGCATCCATCCAGACCTCTGCTTTAGGAAATGTGCTTTGGCAACCAAGCAGAGGATGGACCTGAGGGCCTTGAGACAGAGCAGGTGAAAAGGAACAAAGACCTGAATTCTTGAGATCTGCAGGTCATTCCCTGGGGAATCTGGCATCGATCTGGCAGCAGAGTCAAATCTCCTGGCCTTTTCTCCCTTCTCTCCCATGGTGTCCTCTGCAGCCTTGGCTGGCACATCCCTGTCTTATTGGATGCTCTCTCAAGCTTTTGTAGCCTTGCTCTCCCCCAGCTCTTCTCCCTGCCTCACCTCTCCTTATCAGGCTTTTGGCTGGCTCTTCATCACCAGACTGGGGGTATCTCTCTAGGCCATCTTTTCTGTCCCACCCAAACTATGTTCTTCCTAATCTTACTTCTTATTGTCTACTCTATGCACATAATTCTAAGATATATTTACCTTAGTCTCACATCACCAAGTGCCTATTATTTCTCAAACTGGATGGCCCAGTTTGGAAAATAGGAAATACTAAAATTAACATGTCCAAAATAATAATAGCTAACGTTATGTAAAACGTGTGTGTTTTGTGTGTGTAAATTCAGTACTTTACAAATACTATCTCAAAACCTCACAACAACCCTGAGAAGTATTATTATCATGATGCTCATTTCCTGCTGAGCAAACTGAGGTGGACAAAGGTTAAATGACTTGACCAAGGTCACTCAGCTAGGAAGTACATGAGGCCAGATTTTAGCTCAGACCCTTCCTGACTCCAGGCCCTGCACTCTGAATGATGAGGTTCAGGCTCTGGGAACTCGCTCGAGCTCTCCTTCACTCCACACTCCAGCCAAATGTCTGTCTCCTGACTCTCAAAATGTTGTCTTCTTCCTTCCTCCCCATGTGTTCTCTCACTTCACCAGATCACTCACAGAAAGAGAAATGCACATCAAAACAAGTGTGAACACCCCCCAAATTGGAAAATGTGACAGAAGATGGGAGTAGTCAGTGTTAGCGTTAAAGGTTCCCAATCAATCTGGGAAGCAATTTAGGTTTGTGCAAATAAAGTGACTAGGCTGTCCATGTCCTTTGACTCAAGATTCCATTACTAGGTTATATCTCCAGGAGGCCATGAATAAGAAAGGCCCCCAAATACAGCAGTATCTTTTGTGATAGCAAAGAGTTGGAAACAGGTGCCCATTGACGGGACCAATGAGGCATTTGCCTGAGTGTGGATTGGATGAGAAGGGCATACGAAATCAATGCGGAGAGATGGGCTGGGGCCAGCCTGGGAAATACTAAACGACAAACAAAATGGAGCCCCTAATGACCTGCTTAGACATATGCTCTGGGAACCTCCATTTAGGGCCCCTAGACTGGAGAGGAAGAGGGGAGATCAATAAGAAGGCCAGGGCCTGACACAAGGGGCTGGGAGCATAAGAGACAGGACAAAGGCAGAGGGGAACAGGTAGAATCAAAACCATCAGAGTGAAAGGGGGCAGGATGACCACCAAGCTGGACGGATGGTAGTGGGGAGACAGATAATCAAGCTTGAAGGGACCTCAGAGGACATTAGACCTCAGTTTACACAAGAAGACTAAGGGCTGTGGGACAGGGAAGAGGGAGGCTTCCACTCATCACCCGTCCTATCACTGAAAGTCATGTCACGTCAATGTCACTGGGCAGTAAAGGTGAGAAGAAAACACGGGATCTGGTATTTATCAGCTCATGAATCCAAAGGCATGGAGGCAAGGTCCAGCGTTGCCATTTATAGCTTAGAGATTCAGTTTTTCAGTCCAGTACGGTAAGAAAGCTCATGGCTGAACTAGGAAGGGTAGACACCACCTTTCCTAACAAGTCTAATGAAAACTCTTTTTCTGCCACCCTTCCTCGGCTCATGGCCCCCCCACCCCCCCATCTTGGGGTGGGCAACGACATCAAAATAAGGACAGTTTGCACTTCTACAGCACTTTAATGTTTACAATATGCTCTTCACAACCTTGTGAGGTAGGTACTGCAAAGAATGTTCTCCTTTTCTAGATGAGGGAACTGAAGCTACAGTTAGGAGAGGTGGATCTGGGGTTGAAAGCCCAGCAGAAGGGCAGACCCTTCTGGTGTCCAAGCGCCTGGTCATCCAAATCCTCTATTGGAGGCCTTCCTTCAACACAGCCTTCAGAATTCTGGACAATGGCAACAAACATTAAATACTGCCAAATCTTAAAGAAAAAAAACAATTCCTGTTGACTTTGGTGGTCCTTCTATATTTTTCAAAACAGACATTTCATTAAAAAAAAATTTTTATTAAAAAAAACAAAAGCCAGACAAAGGTTCTATTTCTAAAGTGACACGTTTATCTGGTGACCTCCCCAAGGTCCTTCACTCCAGGACCAATCCTGGAGCGACCTGGGCGCTAGGCCCTTAAGATAAAATGTGGGGTCCCCCAGCGTCCCTGCCAACTACTCCATGCCACCTGGGACCTCCCTCACCCTCTGACAACCAAGCAAACAAACCCAAGCTGGGAAACAATTCTCAGTCTCCACACAACTTGGAAACACACAGCTTTTTAACAGGCACTTTCCATTGTGGCCTTGCAAAGAGTAAACAATAACATTTTAAAAGATTATTTTGGCTGCAGCTCAGGATTCCTCGGCAGAGAAAGCCCGTGGCTCTCTTTCCCCAAACAGCCAGAGTCAGAACCGCATTCCCTGCCCCTGGAATCACGTGACTGATTCTGGGATGGGCTGTGCCTGAGCATGCTAAGCCAGCCCTTTGTAGACCCAGATAATCCATGATCGAGGTCCATGGTTTGGACGACTGGCAAACTCAAAGGCAGCATCTTTTAGACATTCAATCGAAGGCAGGCAGGTGAGAAGGCAGAGGGTGAGAGCTCCTCAGGAAGCCTCCTTATGTCTGAAGAGGCATTTTATTTCCGGGGGACTTCTTGTAGCTCATAAAATGCATGTGAAAGTCTACAAGGATGGATGAGGCGATCTGCTGCACGTGGGGCTCGGCCTGGGCATGGTCCCGGATATCCTGCAGGAGGTGCAGCCCACCCTCCTCAACGAGCATGTGGCAGTACTTGGTAGCTAGAAAAGCCGACACAGAAGACAGTCAGGGAGAACTGCCCCCTCCCAAGCTCCCTACTGTCCACCTTTTGGTCTTTCTATTCCTGCTACGGTTGTTCTCCGTGGCCCCAACCCATCTTTCCCTATTGCCCTTCTCTAGGCTACCCGCTCCGTTCCTCTGCTCCTCCTACCCTTACCTGCACCTCACTGTCTCTTTCTGCACGAAGCCTTCCCCAACACTCCCAAACCACTGGTATTTGAACTACTTTGTATTAACTTTCTATTTATGCTAGATGCATTTACATGTCATCCAGCCTGCCATCAGAACATAAATTCTTTTCACATAAGGATGGCTTCTTTCTTTGTACATGTATGTATCCCCAGCAACTAGTACCAGGCCCAATACATAGAAAACACTTAAATGCACTTTGCTTTCATCTTTTAGAAATTGGAAGTCAAGCCCTCATCACCTGCTCTTACTCCAGTTATCCAGCTCATCCCACACAGGGCTGCTAAACTCATATTCCTACAGGTTTGCTCACATTATATCCCTCTGCTCACTGCATCCTGCTGGTTTGGTCCAACCACCAGCTCTTCAGCCTGGCACCCAATGCCCCCACAAGCTGGTGTCTCCCATTTCCAAACCTACTGCATCCCATCAAATAACTTCAGGAAAGATTAAGTTCCACTGGCCTGGCCGGCTACTTTGTTCCCAATACTTGCGTGGCTCCTTCCCCTGTCTGCCATGCCTGTGTCTTTGCACAGACTCTCCACCTCTATGTCTATAATAAAGCCCTTCCTGAGCCCAGACACCTGGCCATCCCCCACCCCCGTCTGTTAGACATTTCCTCCTCTTCAAATCTTTAAGCAAAAAGTTAAGGAGGCAAAAATGTTGCATCCTGATGGTCACCCCAGCCAGAATGCAAGATGGGGCAGACAGGGTCTGTGTTTTTTTTATCTTTGAATCAGAGAATAGCACACAGTAGGCATCTAATAAAATAAAAAAGTTGAATTGAAAAATTAGCAAAAATTCACTTAGCCAAGTGAATTTCCCAAGTTGTCAAGTCCTCTAGCATACAATCCGTTCTGGCCTGGTTCTCTCATTTGCTAAGCTGAACTGAAGAAAGAAAACACTGAAAGAGATTCTACTATGCAGCCCACTGGATCACAAGAGCCAGAGATCAGGGAAGGTAAGAGGCCAACCTCATCAGCTTCTTGCTCACTGCTCCCCCTTCCACTGTGTAAAGGGGTGTTAGGGCTAAGAGCATTATCCTAGACACGTGCTTTATGCAGCCCACCGGAATACATACGATTCTTGCTGCAGACATGGTGCATGGCCCACAGCGCCCAGAGCTGAACCTCAAAAATCGTGAAGTTGCTAAGTAACGGAAAAAAGGATTTGAAGGACCTGCGGGTTCCAAAGAAAGGCATTTAGAAAGTAGGCCAACATCTGGTGATTTAACAATCGCTTATATGCCTATTGCATTTGACTCTCACAGTGTTTTATGTAGGTGAACTTGACGGCCGATGACCAGCATCACGGCAGAGATGGAAAAGTGAAAAAAAACAAAACAAAACAGTGCAAAGCCACGCAATGATCTTGGTGTCATGGGGCCAATGACGAGCCCTGGTTCCAAAATCCTGGGCTTGTGCCAAGCGTAAAATGGGGACACCATGGAAAAAGGAGGCTAATGTTCTGAGAGACAAATTCTGGCACCTCCCCCCCTCCACACACACACCTGTAAGTCACCAAGGCCACCATCTTACAGCTTGGACTGGGCCACCTCAACACTGTCATGTACTGAAAGAGACAGGAACAAGAATGTATTAGCCATGTGCAACCTCAAGGGGCGTGGGTGCCCTGGCCCACTCGGTCACAAGTGGGGCTTGCCTACCAGGTCATCTAAAAGAGCGCTCCTCTGAATGCTGCTCAGGGTCCATGCCTGCTCCCCTAGACAGGTGAGATGGGAAATGATTCCAGCTGCAAAGTAGCTCACTTCCATCTCCACACTATGAAGCAAGCGGCTCACGTGGGCCATCAAGCTGCTCACCATCAGCTCAGAGGATAATTCTTTGACTTCAGCCACATTGTTCTACAGACAGACCAACAGAACATGGAAATAGTGAAGAAACAGAGGCAATTAGAACCATCTCGATTTTCCCCATTCCACAGACTGGACTTTTACCACTTTATCAAATCAGGAATCCTCAAACGGCCACTCAGATCCTTTTCAACTATCAAATTCTGGGATTCCTTAAAATGTCAGGGGAGAAAGGGGCCTCAGAGGGCTAACTTCTCCATGGGGTTAAACAATCTGCTTGGAAACCTTACTACCCACCCTCCTGTGACAACCAATTCACTTTTGGACAGCTGTAATTTCTTCCTAATACAATCATACTCCTTGCCTAGACTGGTTATGGGATTCTTTCAGCACCTAAAGGGACAATTTATTCTAAGCCTCTTATTTTTAGTTTTCAACATTCACTTTTATATGATTTTGAGTTCCAAATTTTTTCCTCCTCCCCAAGATGGCTGCAATCTGATACAGGTTATACATGCACAATCATAGTAAACCTATCTCCACATTAGTCATGTTGTAAAAGAAAAATCTGAACAAAAGGGAAAAACCATGAGAAAGAAAAACATATATATCATGCTTTAATCTGCATTCAGATTCCACAGCTCTCTCTCTGAATGTGGGCGGCATTTTCCATCATGAGTCTTTTGGAATTGTCTTGGATCAGCTGAGAAGAACTAAGTCTATTTCAGTTGATCATGATACAATGTTGCTGTCACTGTGTACAATGTTCTCCTGGTTCTGCTCACTTCACTCAGCATCAGTTCACATAAGTCTTTCCAGGTTTTTCTGAAGTTCTCCTGCTCATCATTTCTTATAGCACGATAGTATTCCATGACCTTCAGATACCACAGCTTGTTTACCCATTCATTCCCCAATGGACATAACCTTCTCATTTTACAGATGTGAAATTGAGACATAGAGGTGGGAACTTGTTCAAGAGAACCCCAGTAATAAGAGTCAGATCTGGCATTAGAACCCAGAAGCACATACAAGGTTTCTTATCACACTCACCCAGATATTTACTGTGTGTCTATGTTAAATAATATAGTTCACAAATTAATGTTCATTTCTCCAACTTAGAGCTTACTAGTAAACCTAGAACCTTGTTATTACAAAGGCTGATGGGCTAAATGGATGTGGTTCTCCTGGAAACTGCTCAAAAGATCATTCTGCACAGGACTGTTGCATTCTCAAATGCTTACAAGACAGAAGAACCAACAAAATGACAAAACAGGAAAATGATAAATCTGGAGAAGATGTGGGATAACTGGAACACTAATGCATTGTTGGTGGAGTTGTGAAATGATCCAATCATTCTGGAGAGCAATCTGAACTATGCCTAAAGGGTTAAAAAAAAATGCACACCCTTTGACCCAGCTTCTAGGGCTGTATCCCAAAGAGATCAAACAAGTGGGAGGAGGACCCGTTTGTACAAAAATATTTATAGCAGCTCTTTTTGTGGTGGCAAAGAACTGTTCATCAATTGGGGTATGTCTAAACAAGTTGTGGTATATGAATGTAATGGAATACTACTTTGCTATAAGAAATGAGGAGCAGGGGCGGCTAGGTGGTGCAGTCAATAGAGCATTGGCCCTGGAGTCAGGAGGACCTGAATTCAAATCTGACCTCAGACATTTGACATACTAGCAGTGTGACTTTGGGCAAGTCACTTAACCCCAGTTGCCCTCCAAAAAAAAAAAAGAGGAGCAGATGGACTTCAAAATAACCTGGAGACATATAGATAAACTTATGCTGAGTAAGGAGAGCAGAGCCAAGAAAACTTAAAGAACTACAATCTGACTGTAGATTGAAGCAAACGACCCACTCTCTCTTTGTTTTGCTCTGTTCCTTCTTTCTCTTTGTTCATTCTATTGGTTATAATTCTTCTTTACAACTTGACTAATGTTTAATGTGAAAGTATCTGTAAAATCTATACTGGATTGCATGCTGCCATGGGAGAGGACAGGGAGGGGAAGAAAATTTGGAACTTAAGAGATAGTGAAACTGAACGTTGTAAACTAAAAGAAAATAAAGAAATTTAATTAAAACAAACAAAAAAAAAGAGGAGCCAAAAATGGCCATGTGGTCATTTGGGAACACCTCATGCCAACCTCAAACAGGGGCTGGATCAATTCAGTACCATCTCTCCCAGTGAATTTTCAGTGATCTTTGACTGTTCTATTTAACCCCAGAGGAAATAATCAGGGGCACCACAGAGAAGTTGCAAAGAGGATAATTAAGGGTCAGCATAAGAAAAACTTCCTAAGGAAAAGAGCTCCAGGAGACAGTGGATGATCTGACTATGTACTGGGCTTGGCCACAGGTAACCGCAGAAGTTCCTTCCATCTCTAAAATCTCTAATTCTTTGATGTGAATCTGAAGGCAAGGACCCCAGAGGATTACACACAGCTTCTCTAGGATTAACCCAGCCCAAGGTCATATCAAAGAGCAAACTGATAAGAACTGGAGGTGGGTCATTAGGAATACCAGACTTTACAGGAAAGGGCAGGGAGAAGGAATACAGGTTGTTAGGACCAGCTCAGATCTCCTTATTTTCCCACCCACACCTATGAAAATCCTGGAATGGCTAGGGGCCATGACCTTCCTTCACAAAATAGAAGGCTCAAAGCAATGAGTCAGTCAGTAAGTGGAGGGGACACAAAGAAAGACAAAAACCGGGCACTTTCCCTCAGAGAGCGAAATGCTAATACTGCTAATACAGAAGACAACATGTAAATAAGTGGAAAGGAAGGAAGCATTTATTAAACATCGACTGTGGGCCAGGCACAGTGCTAAGAGCTTCCCAAATCTCCCACCTGTCTCTCACAGAAGCCCTAAGAGGCAAAGCAGCTCCATTAATGTTGGAGCCAGGAGCCGGAGAGCCTGGCTCTTCTGACTGCCAGTGCAAAGCGTCTGCTCCCTACAGTATCACATCTGTGCAGCCAGCTGGCCTTCCTCCGCAGTCAAGTATCGGGCCTAAGTCTGGTAAAGAACCCTCACTCATCTGGCATCCCTTGGATACCGGTGCTGGAATAACGGAGGAAATGCTGGGGAAAAGCAGTTAATGACCTTCTTACCCCCAGAGATCATCCAATTCCTCTGAACATTGGGGCTAACACCGATCATGCCACCGCTAGCTCCTAACTCTAGTTTTTCAGTTTAAAAGGCCCTTTGCACACCTATGATTACCCACATGCAGAAAAGGAGGATCTTAGCCAAGGCTTTTGAGTCTTCAAACCCAGGTCTCCCAAGGCTAAGGCATGCCTCCTTTTTCAGAATAAGATGATGCTGAAAGAGCCCTTCATGGTTGTTCAGTCTAACCTGCCCCTAATTCCTATGTAAGAACTGCTGCTCTAAGCGGTCATTCAGCCTTTCATAACAAGACCAAGAAAACCCTTGGGCAGGAACAGCCAGAGGCTGGGTTCCACTGGCATAACCTTCAACAACCGAAGGTCACCTTCATACATAAGCATTGGAAGATGATTTCAGAGGAGGAGATAAGATATATGTAGGAAACCAAGCAGCCATATTGTTCTAAAATCTCTGCCCTTGGCGGGGAAAGAATACTGAGTCATCAGCCTGATTTTGGTGTATAACTGCTTCTCCTCAGGTGTCCTTTCTACAGCCCCTCCTTCCAAACAACATCCCTGTGCTGTGAGGCACGTCAGGCAAACAGGATCATTTCCATCTTGTAGGAGACAGGCTCACTCAGCTAATACACATATAGGGCATTTCCCCCTAGATACAGGTTTCTCACATTCTGGTTTAATAATTTTAATGAAAGATTCCTCAAATGTGATTCACATTAATTGGAGGAAGTTGCCATTAATTCTATGGAATTAATATGTAGCTTACCAAAAGGCCAAGAACTCTGGTTTGTATTGTCGATTCTGATGGGAAAGTCTGTCAAAAGAAACAACTTGGGGTCAGTAATGTCATCAAGAAGAGGGAAACTCCGAGTAAAGGCCCCCTGTCTGGTACCTCTAGGACTTGTACAAAGATGGCCAACCCTTGGTTCTCAACAAAGTGCTTGCAGGTAGCCGGGGACTCATCTGTGAGGTTCCACAGTGCTCTCAGTGTAAATGTGAGGGTAACATCTTCTAAATTCTCCGAGGTTTTCTGTTTCACTATTGCTAAGAGTTCCTAAAAAAGCAAAAAGAACAATCTCATGTTCCGAAAAAACTGTCACAAAAACATGACTTCACTGCTTAGGGATACCATGCTTGTTCCCTGTCTTAACAAAAATGTACCAAACATTTCATTAGATTAACTAATTTCTGGAAGCAATTAATACCAACTTCAGATTTTATTTGAAGCTGTGTTAGTTATCAATTCAGTCTGATAAAGTGTAGAGAAAAACTCAGTATTTTATCTACTGACGAGAAGGTACCCATTATTGTTTTTACATACCAAGCTGTCACAACACTCTGGTCAGGAAAGATCACATATACATTGGCCTAACAGAAAGCCTTTTGGAGATCTCCACTGGAGAAAAGCAGATTTCTTTAACAAACAAGTAACATGACAACATCTAATCAAGGCCTAACTGATTTGGGGTTCCTTCAGAGAAGGAAAGGGAGAGATCTCACAGATGCTTATTAATATTCAGGATAGTATGGACAGAAATTCTAAGCCTTTAACAAATCAATATCTTAAGACTTCTCATCCTCACATGGTTCTGAAGTTGTCCATTTGTACTCTAAGCTTCAATGAAGTATTAATGTCATTAGTACCAGCTTATTGCCCTTTTGATTGTGGGAGTGAGGCTGCATCAGGAGGCCAACACAGACTTTGATCAATCATTAAACTGATGAATGATCAACCAAATTGATCAATAAATCCTGATCGAGTGCCTATTATGAACCAGGGCTAAGGAGTCCTATAAAGAAGACACGGTGTCTCCTTCAAGGTTGTAAGATTGGTGACATCAGTATGGACGCAGCTAACGGTAACCCTTCCAGAGCTGAAGAGGTCCCTCCATACCTTGCAGTCCATTCCCCTAACGGAGGCTTCCTAGGATTAGTAAGCCTTGTCCCCAGAACCTCCCATATCCTGGTACTGGCAAAGATGGTGAGACCTACGGTCATGTCTGCTGTGCTGAGACTGGAGAAAAGATAGCAGTG
>CM053593.1:20612050-20631175 GCA_028646575.1 Pseudocheirus occidentalis
AGGCCAGGACTCACTATTATTTGATCACAAAATAAATGCAAAGCTAGCAGCCTAATTCTTCAGATAAATGAACTTACCACAGCTAACCTTATAACCTGGTAAATGGTCATTGTATATGGTACAAGGAAAACTCAAAATGAGAAAGGAACATGTCAGTCAACTTACCCTGACAACAATGAAAAGTTCTGCCTTCAGCTGCGCCGTCTGTTCAGGAGAAAGCTATAAGCACAGAAGGGGAAAAGTGATTATCTGCATCCCTTCAAACTCTGGGAGAAGTTTGGCCTGGCCCAGAAACCTGGCCCAGTTAGGCCTATTTTCATACCTGAAGGGCCAGAATGGAGATGACGCTCACCGCCATCGTCTGCATGTTCGGGTTTTCGTGCTTACAGAGCCACTTCATAACAAACTTGGCAGCATCAAACCTGAAAAAATAAATTCTTACTTTTCTAATCCCCCAAGTCACAATAACACTGTTGGGGAAGTGGAGAGGGGGGAACAGATATGACTACTACCCACAATCAAAAACAAATTCTAAATTCCAAAGCCTTAGCTCTGGAAACAAGTGTGGCATTAAGGCTCAAAGGGAAAATGGTTATTTAAGGTCTGTATTTTTTGGTGTTTTTTTTTTTTCTTTTTTAGCAAACATTAAAAATAATTTTTGTAGGCTAATCATCACATCACAGGATTGGGATAGCACCTACAGGCTGGAATTTGGACTTCTAACACACACACACACACACACACACACACACACACACGCACACGCACACGCACACAACTCAGAAGGCAATGGATCAATGAGATTGACAAATACCCCCAAGAGGCTTACTGAACTTGACACTTGCCTATTAAATGGGACATCCTGAAGAATTCTGGCATTGGTCAAGGAAAGAAGACAATTCTTCTGCAGCTTTTCAGGAATCAAGAAAAGTCACTTTAGATAGAGAAGTCATTTCAGGCTATACAAAGTTTTAATCATTCACCTCCAGTTCTATTCCTCAACTATAAGCATTGCGACACCTGAGGTCTACAATGAGCAAGACCTCTGGGACTTCAGCAACCAAATCCCTCTGTGGAGGTCCAAGATGGACAGCTCTGAGACCAATCGGTGTCTGGAGACTCCACAGCAGTCAGCAGCCCTGACCTCACCATTATCTTACACTCAGTTCTGATGACTTACTGAACTGCCCATGACTGTAATGCTGCTACCAATCAAATGGCTGGACTCTTAGGCTAACCCATGGGTAGTTTTACACATAAAAATGCTGCCACCAACAGCTACATCTTCTGTCCTTCTCATATGCCTATCTTTCTATGTAAAAGAAATAAACTATGCACATCAATGAATCCAGTTAATGAATTAAGAATGCTCTGGTCCCAGGAAAGCTGGGTATTGTTCCTCCACACCAGTAACTATGCGTTTCACACGGAGTACCTACTTTCTGCAGGATACTGAGCTACCCAACACTGCGAGGGGACAGAAAACTTAAGGCCTGGTCCCAGGCCTCAGGGAGTTTAGAACATAATTGGGAAGAGAGGAACATCCACATCAACATTAACATAAGGAAGCATCAAAGCGTGGTGTTAAGGGCAAACAATGTGCTATGTATGAGAGACCAGAAGAGGATGAGAGGTGGTCAGAGAAGGCTTCAAAGAGAACAAGATGGAAATTAGGCCTTGAGGCCTGGCCAGTATTCAGAGAGGCAGAGAAAAAGGTGACTGATCTCAGCTGGAGCGAAGGACAATAGAAGGGAGAGGCATCTGAATGTGCAGGGCACAGATGCACAGGAGTGGGGTCCATTTTATCAACAAGGTATGGGAAAAATATCAGGAACTACTCAAAATTCTCCAGATGTGTTCTTTTAATTCAAGTCCCCTTTTGTCAATCAATGAAGTGGAACAAGGAACCTGCCAGAGAAGTTAACAGTTCCGAGCAAGGTTAAACATTCAGATCAAACTACCTGCTGGGCAGCAGAACAGAACTGGTTCTGCTATCCTGGAAATCCATTTTGAATTATGCAAAAGAAAGTGACAACACCACCCACGCCAAGGGTAGGCATCTATCCCAAGGGGTTCAGTGACATAAAGAAAGGCTCCAAAGACTCCCAAATATTTATAGTAGCAAAAAACTGGAATTAAATTACCTGCTGATTATTAGGGAAATTTTTTAGGGCCTTGAGAAGTAAATGGATGACCTCTGACAACAAGCGAACAGGCATACCCATGGCCAGACCCTGACGGGTTAAATTGAGGGTGCATGCACTGGCTGTGAACTGTACAAACAAGTCCTGGGGGTGATTCCTCATTCCTACAGCCACAAGCTAAAGATGAAGGAAAAAAGAAAAGTTACAAGATGAGTGTTAAAACCAATAAGCTGTGTGATCCTGGGCAAGTCACCTAACCCCATTTGCCAGTTTTCTCATCTATAAAATGAGCAGAAGAAGGAAGTGGACAACTCCTCCAGTGTCTCTGCCAAGAAAACCCCAAATGGGATCACAAAGAGTGGGACGCAACTGAAACAACTGAACGGTATTGAGGAGAGCCTTCCTGGTTTATGAAGCACTTTAAAGAGATTGTATGGTATGCCAGAAAAGTACCCTGGAGCAGGAATATGAAAACCCGGCTTTACATGCCTGGCTCTACTGCTTAGTGAGTGGGCCTAGCAGGCAAGCCAGCCCTTTCTCTGATCTTCAGTCTCCTCTTTGCAGGTGAGGGGTTGCCTGAGATGACCTCCAAGGTGCTTCCAAGTTCTCACATTCTCTAGTGAAGGGCTCTTCTAGAGTAAATGCTCTATGTCAGGAGAACCAGTGTAGGTAATGGGAAGCACTTTGAATTCAAATTTTTTTTTTTGGAGGGGAGAAGGCAAAGCAATTGGGGTTAAGTGACTTGCCCAAGGTCACACAGCTATTAAGTGTGTCAAATATCTGAGGCTAGATTTGAACTCAGGTTCTCCTGACTCCAGCTGCCCCTGGGAAGCACTTTGAGTCAGGACCCTTGGGTAGTTTCTAAGCCCTAGTTCTTTGCTCTATAAAATGAGGGGGGCTTAGACCTGATGACTTCTAAGGTCCCTCCCCTCCAGTGCCCATCTTTTATGTTTCTCTAATTCAAACATGGCAGAAAGTGGCAACTGTCTAGATCCCAGGTGGTTTAAGGCTGATTGTGTGATTTTTGGGTGTGTACAGGGGCTCACTTATGCTGTTTCTCATCTATAACTGAAAAATGCTTATAAACATGAGAAAATATTATCAATATCACCTTAAAATCATTTCATAACTATTAGCCTTTGCATAAATGGTCTTTGAGGAATAGAAGGGCAGCCCTGGCCAGTTAGTTATTCCAAGTCCCCATCCATTCATTCCCATTCTCTTGGGAGGCAGACTGAGGACCAAATGCTGCCTTCTGTCATGTCTGGCTATGTGACTATGAGCAAGTCACTTAATCGCTGAACCTCGGTTCCCTTATCTGTAAAAGGGGAGCAGTATCACCCATAATATTTACCTTATAAGGTTTTTGTAAGGATCAAATGAGACTGCTTTGAAGGGGCTCGGCCAGCTCTGACATGCTGTGCACAAATGAGCCATCTCCACCTGGCCAAAGTCCAGACCTGCTGTCCGCATTTCTTCATGTCACCCTCAAAGCGCTTTCCCAGAGGGTTCTACTAGTCTGCGACTCTACTGTCAATTTCTTCACCACCCCTGAGTTTCCTTAATTTTTCTGCCAGTTTGAGGTGGTACGTCAGGGTTGCTTTAATTTGCACTCTGTTAATTATTAGGTGAATAAAATATTTTCAAGCTATTATCAATCGGGTGTCTCTTTTGAAAATTATCTAGTCACAGCCTTTGACCACTTATGTGAAATGGTAATTATCTATTACTTATCTTTTCGTTATTTTTACCATATATAAATGAAATCAGTCATACCTCTTTAGACCTCTTTTCTATTTAAAGAGGAAAAAGCCCTATCACCTCCACAATTCATGTACATATTATCACATTTTCTTCCATGTTTTTAAAATAGATGACCAATTTTTAGAGTCAAGCCTCTCTCTTCTGTCCCATGGATCTGTTTCTCTATTTTTTCCCCAGGCACCAGCTAGCATCGATGACAATCGCCTGGTTTAAATTCCTGCTCATTTGAAAAAAACCCATAAATTTCATTATTGTTTATACAGTTCTCTCTGAACACTAACTAGATAGTCCTCCCACTTGCTAATTATTCCTCTATTCCAAATAAGTTCCACCATGTCCCCATCCCATCCATATCCCCACCTCCTCATCTATACAACCAAGGGAGAAAAACGTATCAGCACTACACAGAATTATTTAGGCCAGTGATATTAAATTCAAAATAGAAACAGGGTCACTAAACCATGTAACTATATATGTGGCTGTATACTGACTTAGAAAACCACACATTAAAATTATCTGTTAAGTATTCTCCAACTAAAAAAACAAAAAATTTTTAAACAGGGTGGAGGTGTAGAAACACGACACAAAAGGAGTTAAGTGACTTGCCCAAGGTCACAGTTAGTGTCTGAGGTTGGATCTGATCTCGGGTCCTCTTGGTGTCCACCAGGGCTGGTGCTCTATCTGCTGTACCACATAGCTGCCCCCCAATTAAATTTTAGACATCTCTAGCTTAGAGGATCAAATGAGCAAGTACACGACATGGTGTTTTTGTAAAGCGTGTAGCTCTATAACAAACAGAGGCAATCATGATTAGTCTTCAGTCATGGCAGCCGGATAACTGTTCTTTTGCTGGTCTTGAGTATGTGTTAAGTAAAGTCTCAAATTAGCTGATCATGATTTTAAATGAGGTTTCTCGTTTTCTTTATTGCTAGGAAATAATGTACCCAATGCTGTGGGTTAATCCTGCATCTTTGACTGGACTGAACTCACTTAGAGTCTCTATTGATTTTTGAGGGTTGAAGGAGTCAGGTTTTGTTCTACGCTGTTATCTGAATGTTTTGACCTCTCCATTTCCAAAGTTAATTCCTCAAATTATCTTAATCCATGGGAAAACATTTCAAACACCATGTCAAATATATTTAAGTTGGAAAAGTGGGCATCCTCGTTTCAAACCTATTTTTAGTGAAATGTTTTGGATGTAAAGAGTGACAACAAGATGTAGTGGACAGAGCAGGAAGGAAGCCTTGGCTTTAAGGCTTGCCCCTGCTACATGCCAGCACTCCTGTGACCCTGGGCACAGGTCGTGTGGCCCATTAGAGAGCTCCAGGTGATTCAATAAGACTGTTAGCTGCAATGTAGGCCTGCACTGGTAGAGGGGTCTGCTCACTGGAAGCTCCCTAATGAAGAAAAAAAACTGCCCAGATTTAATCTGAAAAATTTCTAATGTTTCTCCTTTGCATATTATGTTGGTTCTTGGCATAAGCTAGTTATTTTTTATTGTGAGAAAAATCTTTTTATTTTTTTTGTTTTCAAAACAAACATTTTATTATAGGATATTCTTCCCTAATATTTATATAATCATGCAGAATTTCGGTTTACATATCTCATTATGATCTTAACGACTTTAAAATGGAAATAAAGCCCCATTTATTTAACAAAATTCTTCCTGTGACCCAGTATGGTTGCAGCAAATCCATAGAAATGCCTCAACCTCTTAAGAATTTTCTTTTTCTCTCTGGAAGTACAGTAGCTACTAAGGTATCTGATATCCCTGCTGAACTGCATTCATGAGGGTTCTGACCTGCTCTTTTTACTGCTCTTGGGCCCATCTGTCTCTTCTTAGGAGTCATAGTGGCCCCCTGCTACTAGGGGCTCACCCTATTGGTACCACTGTCTGGTACCAGACACCCACGCTTAGCACAATGCTCGAGCTCAAGAGACACACCAGCCTCAGCCTCCCTCGTTACAGAGATTACAGGCCAGGACCCACACACCTGGTATCATCTGAAGAATTAAAGTTAAGCATCACCCCAAAGATAATGCGGAGGAGCACAGCGGGGAGATGGCAGCCATCCAGGCAATACCCAGAATTAGGGGAAGGCCCCAGCACGCTGGGTGAAAGGTGGATGCACCAGGGAACATTCATGGAAGGATACAGAGAGGCTGAAATCTACATAATTTGGGGGAGTGCCCGCATTAATAAGTTCACCTATGTATACAAATGGATTTTCTTATACTGAAGCTGCTTTCTATACCTGGAATAACCCACTGAGAATTTACAAACCCTGTGAGACCAAGAGATTAAGAGATTTCCTATGGCACTGCTGGTCACAATGATGACAGAATCTATGACAGAGCCAGCCCGTGGCCCAAGCCCTCTACTGGGCCACCTCCAAGACAAGGGGTGGAATCTACTTTTCTAACTACGAATAGTCTTGATAAATTGATTCCTTATTTCTGGGAGGCCTGACTCAATACAGTAGCTTAGATATTCCAGGTCACCAACTTTTCTTTAAAAAAGTAAACAAACTAGTTTTTGTCAATTCAATTATTCTTTTCAACTTTTTAGTCCCTTTTTAAGAATTTCTTCCTTTTTCTTGTTCCAATGCCTTTTTTAGGGTGTAACCTTAACTCTTTTCTCTTCTCCCTTTCTCCATTAATACAGACATTTCTCACGATCTTTCCACGTAAATGTCTAGGGATCCTTGAGACAGACTTGGGGTATGCTGTAGGACCTGGGTGCTAGAGTCTCGAGAGAGTCACAGTCCCATGCACACATTCCTCTTCTGCTGTTGTATTTTATACATGGAAATGCTCATTTTATTTAGTGCTAATTTCCACGTAAAACATTTTTTGGTTTTGGTTTTCACAAACTCTTTGCTGATAATATCCAGAAAGGCTGCTTCACCATCTTACACTGTATATGAAGCTTCTGTCCCTAACCTGCATTCAGGAGCCCTAGAGACTCATAATAAAGCTGCCTGCTTCCACTCTCACCTCCATGCTTCAGGGAACTCATCGAGGAGGCTTTCACCACCTGCTGAACTGAGATGAGGTGAGAGGGACAGGCCACAGACCTAATCTAATCCAACCTTCTCATTTTAACAAAGAGAAAATAATGGCCAAGAGTTACACTCCTCCCCACTTTCAATATTTAATTGTTCGATTTAAAAGCAACCAGGCTGTGAGCTCCTGGAAGTCAAGAATCATGCCTTACTCCTCTCTGTAGCCTAGACAACTTTACCATAGGGTCTTACTCAATATGAGTACTCAATTAAATGAAGTATTCGAATAAAAATTAAGGATATGCATTATGGAAAATATATCAACCATCCCAATGCCATCACTGCCAACAATTTAGGGAGCCCCCCCCCAGTGCCAAGGCAATGAGAATGCGAAGTGGTTTAGGACACTCCTTGGTCTGACGAAGGACCCCAAGTAATAGTCAAATCCAGTTTAGTTTCCAGATTTTTATATAAAATATTTTCATTCTATTTCCTGTACCACCCAACATAACCATTTACAGGAGCACATACCCATCATCCTTCTTCCCTTTCCCTATTGCTAAGCCCATTCTGGTCTCAAATACACTAGGGTTTTTTTCTTAGCACACAGAGGGACAGCTGATGGAAAAGCAGACGTGACTTAAGAGCCACATCGCACCTGACTGAAGAGCCACCTCTTGACCAAAGGGGATAGTGTGACCTGAGGAGTCAGTGCTCAAAGTTCAAAGCCACCAGCTCCCGTTTAGCTTTTTCCAAGACTGTCCCAGAAACAGTCATGTCAAGCAAGTTGTGCAACATCCCTTCACAGGAGTTCTCGTTTCACAAAGACTGAGGCAAAGTCACCTTAGCCTGGGGTTTCTGAAGACACGTCCAGGGCCGTCCTACCCGCACCCCGACACCACACGCACGTAACAAGCGGCCGGCAGCAGCCACGACAGCCAGCCTTCTCTTCCTCCCTCCGAGACCCCGGTGGGCAGCAAGGCCTCCTTTCAGGTTGATGCCGTGCACCAGGGAGCAACAGCTCCTTAAAAACCTGAGGCATCTTGTTATCAGGCTTTGCCATGTCCCCCTTTATACCATACATACATAATCACTGTGTACTATGATGATGATCACTAGGAAAAGACCCTACAAAGAGGAAGGCTGTTTTCTCTATTTAATGAGTCGAGTGCCCCGAATGACCCAACCCCACTCCACCCCCCACCCCGATTGATTCCAGGTTTACTAATCCACGGCAGGCGTCAGCTCAGGTGCAGCATTACCTTTAAAACAGCTGGCTTGGTTATCTGCATATAAAATGTCTGGGTGAAGAGCCGAATGAGGGCTTCCTTCATAAAGCACACTCTCTCACTGTATCTCCTCAGGGCTTCAGAAATCTGACGGACATTCGCCCCTCCTGCCACCTTAAAAATAAAAGGGCCAAAAGACTTGAGTTTTGCTTCTCTCTCGATTTTTCAAAACAGACTTTTAAAAACTTCAAATTTAACTATGAAGTTGCTTCAGACATGACTCCTAGACTCACAAAAAGTCAAGTACTTAAGAATATGAGAAAAAACTACTTAGAGGTACTGACACACTAACAGTTTCAACCTTCATATTTTAAGGATGAGGAAAATAAAACCTTTAGAAAACATTTCAACAGAATACTATTCAACAGCCTCTAACTCTAAGTTTTACAAAAATTGCAAATAGAAAAGAATGAGACAAGGACAGAGAAGGGAGAAAAAGAAATCTGCTACCAGGAGCACATTACAGCACAGACATGGTTAAAAAAACCAAAACACCAACTCTTTGCGCTCTCTTGTTGACCACTCCCTCCGGTCTACAATAGGAACAATACATTCCGATGGATACCACATTCCTATTGGGAAAAAGGATTATGTGATTTCATCAGTGTTGGTATTCTCTCCACCAGTAGAGATTCAGAGTTTCTTCATTAGTTGTCAGGGCCATGATAATTTATCACACGAGGCCATGAGCCACAAGGGCCGGTTCTGGTAAAAGGGATGCACAGTCCATGGCCTGGCAGGCCCTGGGCTCAGCAGACACAGCTGTGAAGAACCCAGTCACCTCCAAGCTACAAGGAAGCATCCAAGGACATTAAATGGAAAGTAACTCATGAAATGTTACAGCTAAAAGGCCATTCAATGGATGGTCACTGGCAATAAGGCGGCACAGCAGGTCTGGCGCTGGACCTGGAGCCAGGAAGACCTGAATTCAAACCTAATCTCAGGTAAGTACTTGCTGTGTGACCTTGAGCAAGTCACCCGACCAGTGTGCCTCAGTTTCCTCGTCCATAAAATGGGGATAATAGCAAACGACCTCATTCTCAGGGTAGCGGTGAGGATCAAACAAGGTAATACTTGACTGGGGGAGCGCCAGCCCTGGAGTCAGGAGGACCTGAGTTCAAATCCAGCCTCAGATAATTGACACACTTACTAACCATGTGACTTTGGGCAAGTCACTTAACCCCAACTGCAAAAAGCAAAAAAAAAAAAAAAAAAAAAAAGAGAGAGATAATCCTTGACAAGTGCTTTGCAAACTTGCAGTTACTCTAACTAGACTGAGCTCCCAGAGCAAGGACGGCTTTTTGCCTTTCTTTGTATCCCCAGAACTCAGCACAGTCTGGCACAGAGTAGGTGCCATAAAGGCTTGCTGACCGACTGAACTGGGGGGGGGAGAGTAAATGTGGCCCTGCGGTAACTGATGCACCCACATTCCCCTCCTTCCTGATATGGCATGAAATGCCTCAGGGTTCCTCTTCCTGAATGGCCTACAGACTCAATCTATCTTCACAGGCCTCTGAAAAGCATTCCTCAAACTAGTCTGGAGGGGGTCAGGTCTTTGAGAGCAGGATCAGAGCTCCAGAAAGCCATCCGGGTCCAATGCCCCTATTTTACAAATGAAAAAAGGCAGTAAATGATAGAGACAGGATTTGAACCCAGCTCTTTCCACTGCACCATGGTACCAAGTGGGGGGTGACTTCCACACCTAATCACACCTGGCCTTCCTCAGCAACGGCAGAGAGGCCCACAGGAGACAACAATCACGTACAATGCCAATCAGGTGCCTCAGAAAGCCTAAGAGGGCAGGTCTGGCCCTGACAAAGAAGGGCATCACTGCATGGGCAGGGTATCACGTCTGTCTGCCTTCACCAGGGATCTACGCATGTCAGACTAGAACACACCATGAAGCTGGGGTCTGAGGTAAAGAAGTCGGAGTAGCCGGCATCCGTAGCTAACAGTCCCACAAACCGCATCGCCGGCCGCTGCCGAACGAAAGCTTCCACGGCCTCATCGGTGATACGTTTACCCCCAGAGATATCTAGCGACAATATGTTTGGCAGGATGTCTGTCTGCTGCAGCAGATGAAAGGCCAGGTCAGAGGTGAACTGCTGATCATCAGAAATATCAAGGTGCACCAGGCCCCGAAGTTCCCTGAAGAAGTCCAGGATCTGGGGCGTGGTCATTGTCAGGCACTTCAGATAGTGCATAGTGAGTGACTTGAGCCGGGTTTTGCAGGCAAGGAGTGCAGAAAGGTCAGAAACCGAGGTGTTAGAAATGTCCAGACTCTCTAACCTTGGCAGCAGAGCAACGTCTGCCAGGTGCCTGTTCTGAAAAGGGATGTTGGAAACACTTAGAACTCGAAGCCCGGCCAGCTGGCTGAAGCGTGGCACCGTGGTCTCCAGGGTCGGCAGAGTGCCCGAGTTCAGGACGAGGCACTGAAGGTGTTTCCGGGCCCATGGGCTGCTGCCGAGGCCATTCAGGATATCTGGGACGGCGAGGTCTGCGCTCACACCAGCAGCGTCCAGTTCAATAATTCTGTGATGGCAGAAGGCTTTGCGGAAAGCGGTGGCAGAAATCTCGGCTCTCCGGATGCACACTTGCTTCAGCTGCATTTGGTTGCCTTGAAAAATGCCCACAGTTCGATCATTCAGCTTGCCTGCAAAGGAATTGTAATCCAAGCCTGTTAAGTTAAATACTTCAACACCAATTCTAGACTAGATTGTAATCACTCTTGTGTCACCAAAGGGCCCCCCTCCCTTGCACTGAAAAAGTAGGAGATAAAGCCCATCTGGTCACGTACATCAAACACATTAAACTTGGATAAACTGGTCTTTCCCTCTTTGCTGGTCCCTCTGGACCTGACTGTTCCCCTGCCATGGTCACGGACCATCTCAAACCAGCCCTCTGTCTTCCCTAGATGTGCTGTTTCCTTCATAGAACTCCCTCTGGGGCTTCGCTAGGTCCTCCCAGCACTTACTAAAAGGGCTCTGCACATAACTACTACTTTGTTTTTTCTTTCTTTCATCCAATAAAAATAAGATAAGAGGATTTTAAAAAATGAATATAAAGATCAATCAGATACTGAAGTTCTTTGAGGAAAGGCACCATGTTCAATCTGATGGAAGGAACACTGGACTAGAGTCAGGAGATCTGGATTCAAATCAAATGACAGTCATGAAGCACATGACCACTGCAGGCTTATTTATGGTGAACAAAGTAACTCTGTCATCAGCATGTGTGTGTGCATGTGCATGAGTGTGTGTTTATGTGTGCATGTTGTGCATGTGCGTATATGTGCATGTGGTTCTGGTTAGGGCCCTTTTAAGCCTCAGAGCTTAGATTCTCCAAGGAAGAAAGGTCCAGTCCAGAAAGGACAAGTGATTTGCTCACAGTGACATGACAGTGACTAAGAGTCAGAACTAGGCTTTTAACCCGGGATTTGGGGCTCCAATTTCTCTACATTACTCTTCCCATTTCTATACAACGCCTCTGAAGCTTTTAGGAAAACAATTTAGGAATATAGAACACTGAGGTAGCTATTACATACATGCATACATACACACACACATGCACATACAAAGGCTCTAGTTTCATAAAACCTAAGAGTGCCTTCCCCCTCAACTAATCACCAGATATTACAAATGTCTTTTTAAAAATGCCCCAAATCCCCACTAAGGGGAAAATTAATTTGATTTTAACTTTAACAGTAATAACAACCAGGCATGCTAATGTACCATTGGTGGTGTGATTAACTAGTCTAACAACTCAGAAAAGAAATTTGGAACACATAGAAGCAAGCCCATTACCAGATCTATCTCCGAAGAGATCAAAGACAGAGGCAAAGGACCCACATTGCAGCAAAGAACCAGAAACAAAGCGGGTGCCCATCTATGGGAGAAAGACTGAACAAATTATGGTATGTGAGTGTAACAGAATAGCATCAGAAAGAAAGAAGGCTAGCTTCAGAGAACCCCCGCAAGACTTGTGATGAACTGATGCTGAGTAAAGTGAGCAGAACCAGGAAAACTCTCTATGTGATGCTCTACAGGCAACGCAACAAGCAACGACAGCTCCATGAAACAAGGTTTTCTATCTCTTTGGACAAAGTGAAAACAACTTTCCAGGCAGAACTAACACAACACAAATCTGCTGTGCTTCGTAATATTTGTCATGAGGAAGGGCTTTTATGGGCAGGGGGACGGAGTAATAGGAAGTGCTGCAAAAAGAACGTGATGAAACACTTCAAAATATACAAAAGAGGGGGCAGCTCGGCCGCACAGTGGACAGAGCACCGGCCCTGGACTTAGGAAGCCCAAGCTAACATTCGGCCTCAGATGTTTACCAGTTGTGGGACCCTAGGCAAGTCACTTTACCCCCTACTACCTCAAAAAAAATTTAGAAGAGAACTGGAGGAAGTTCAGAAGGGAAATGATAAGCAGGTCAATGTTGGTACCAGATTAAATTTAAAATAAAACAACAAGCTCAGTGTAATAAAACAGCAGTTTCATCTACATTCTTTTTCTGGATTTCTTCGTATATACAAATGCTTTTTGATGGCTTCTCTAGTTCATAATAAAAACAAGTCTGCCCTGTCCACCCCTTTTAGGACAGGGGAATCACAAGCACAATAACACTGGAGAAGGGGGTGCAGGAAGAAAGAAAATGACGAAATGCTGCTGTGAAATCTGAGTTCTAAAATGAAGCCAATGGAGGCACAGGATTCCTGCCCAGTATTTGGTATTGACCTCACAGAGATTTTAGAAAGAAAAGCATCAAATGTTAGCATTTTCATGCCCGTGTTTTTGGCCCAGACTCCATATAAAAGCAGGAATCTTTTCATGGGGTCCCTGACACACGTGACCCAGCCTTTGGTGCAGGACCTGGAAGTGTTACTTCGGC
The DNA here is from genome assembly GCA_028646575.1 of Pseudocheirus occidentalis. Classification (NCBI taxonomy): domain Eukaryota; kingdom Metazoa; phylum Chordata; class Mammalia; order Diprotodontia; family Pseudocheiridae; genus Pseudocheirus; species Pseudocheirus occidentalis. Next base: position 20,625,149 of record CM053593.1, read on the forward strand.
ACATGAACCCTGGCAGCACACGGCCAATAGCGACCAGGAAAAAGGTCAAGGAGAACAGAACTGACCTGTATTACATGCAACTTTACACTGTCATGGTTTTCTAGTTGTTAGAAGAAAGGAAATGTGCGCGCAGAGTGGGAAGAAATGCACCCAGTGTTTCTGATCCGAGCACTTCTGCCATTTAGAATTTTACAGTTGTAGTAATTACCCACACTGCTCCTTTGTTGGTGCTTTGCCCATCATGCATTACTTCATATCCACCATCCCCTATTTCTTTACTTGCTCATGACACAAGGTGCTGCAACCACCAAGCTTAAACACCCTTCCAGGGCTACCCTGTATTCCCTCCCTTATCTCCCCCCCTTACCACCTCTGATTCTCTCTCATCCTCACTGCTAATTATTAATCTTCCTCCCTCTCCAAATTATGTTATATATATTTTGTATATGGGGCAGCTGGGTGGGGAAGTGGATAGAGCCTTGGGCCCAGAGTAGGGAAGACTCATCTTCCTGAGTTCAAATCTGGCCTAAGACACTAGCTGTGTGACCCTGAGCAAGTCACTTCACTCTTTATGCCTCAATTTCCTCATCTGTAAAACGATCTGGAGAAGGAAATGGCAAAACTACTCCAATATTTTTGTCAAGAAAACCCTAAATTGGGTCACAGAGTCTGACACAACTGCAAAACAACTCACAACAATACTTCCCATATGCATGCCTGAGAAAGAGAAGCTTATTGATAAATGTTTGAATGGAATAATCTATTCGTGCATGCGCTGTATGCTCCCGGTAGAATATAGTCTCTCAGCACATAAGGGATTTTTTCATTTTTGTGCTTGGAGTCCCAGTGCTGGCGAAGGGCTTACAGACACGGGCTCTTCCAAGCAACGGGCAAACAGATTCAAGTCCACAGACAACTAATGACATTAAAGAAATTATCCAAAAAGATGCAAATGAGGAAACAGGAAATGAGAGATGTGGACAAGAATTTCTCAATATTGTTGTTGCCGAAGAAGTAAAAGTGCTTGAATGTCAAGTGAGGATTCATTTGCCGAGCCCCCCAAACAGCCAGGAGGGAGAGCCCTTTCAATTCCGAGGCCAACGCTGCTGAGCAAACTGCAGCAGATGTGCCTGACGGAGGTAATGTCAGAGTCCCTCAATCTGACAAGATACAGAGAGGCAAAAACATGGAAATTTAACTTCCAAAATGATGTAATGAGCTTTGGAGGAATACTGTGTGTGCCAAAGCCACCAGGGAGCCCAACGGTAACTTGTGTGTTCAGTACACCAGCTTTCCTCTGCTGTGTGTAGGCTTCAGGGAAGTGAAGGTACAACACATTGTCTTAGATAAAGTGGTTTAGCAACTATATTCGTGTGTAACACAAGAAAACCTGTGGTAATTCCTGACGATCTCCACTTGTTTCTGGGCTGTAACTGATTCTTCCTTCTCTCTTTAACATCCTCTCCAGGCTCAACTCTTGCCTCTCTGCCCCTTCTCTACCAGGCCAAAGAAGCCTCCTCACAAGCCACCCCTGCAGTCCCTTCCTCACTTAGCGTTTCAGGGGGTCAGTTTCCTTGTCTGCAAAACAACCCCATCTTCCAGAGCAGCTTGTAGGGATCCAATGAGATACCAAGTAAAAAGTGCTTTGCAAACTTTGGTGACATAAAAATGCCAGGTTATGACGATGATTTGGATAAAACTTTATGATAAAACTAATGAAGCAATTAAAAAAACTTCTGGAATCTACAATTTTTCCAGGTCCCATATTTGTAATTCAAAAGTTTTATTTTATAATGCTGAACTTTTGAAGAAAAATTAAAAGAAACTCATATTTGTTCACTTGTAATTTGATTCTGTGAATATTGGACTTAGGACTATAAACTGCTGGAACTTTATTGTGTGGCTGAATCATTGTCCCCAGCCCTCAAACAGCCTAAAGTGACTGAAATGTCAAAAGAAAACAAAACAAAAACAAAAACATCTAGCACAGTACTTTGCACATATTAGGTTTACCCAAACATGTGTCCTGGGTTCAGACGGGCATTTTATCAGTGTCAGGAATTCTATGCCATAATAGCAACAAAATTCCATACATTGGGTACTTCGGGGTCCAGACCTGTGCCCCCACCCGCCCCTACTGGTCCAAGTCTCAGAGCGCTGCCCAGAAGCACCCCTAGTTATACAATATGAGTTAGGGACAAGAATTTGGACACAAATCTTTCTGATCAACAGCCACAGTCCTCCACCAACTACCTACTTTGTAATGGTGCAGCAACATTCCACTATATCCATAAAATCACAATGTCATTTCAAGTCACTCCGCACAGTTTAACTGCAATTTTTTTGCTATGACAAAGTTGTTTATCTTTTCATAAACAGGTTTCTCTTGAGACTGTAAAGACACTAATGGGATTTCAGGATCAAGGATATAAACAATTTTGTCTCCTTTTTCTAAGGTCCCTCCCAGCTCTAAATGCTTCAAATTATGTCTTTCCCCTCTTAGTTTAAAGCCCAATTTTATTCAACATCAATTAAGTAACTAATATGCAAAGGCACTAAACCAGGTGCTGAGGATACCAAGACAACAAGGAAAAATCAGTGCCTCCAGAAGACATTCACTTAAATTTAACATAAAAGAGAAGGAAGGAGGGGAATGCAGATTAAACACTGGAAGGATTTCATAATAAAGGGTCAATTCTTTTTTTGTTTCTTTGTTTTTTGCTTTTTGGGGGGTGAAGGCAGAGCATCTGAGGTTAAGTGACTTGCCCAAGGTCACACGGCTAGTAAGCGTTAAGTGTCTGAGGTCACATTTGAACTCAGGTCCTCCTGACTCCAGGGCCGGTACACCCCCTAGCCACCCCATAAAGGGTCAATTCTAATGCCAAAGAGTAGTTCTGCTAGTTCCTTGGGAGGCATCTACAGGAACCTGGAACTTGGTTTCCGAGTCTGTAAAAAAAGAGGGTGGGGGAGGGGACTAGGGGACAAGATCTAGCAAGATCCCTTCAAGCCCTAAAACTAAGATCGGCTTTGTCTTGTGACAAATTACTGCCCTAGAGCAATTCCAAAGATTTTTTTAAAAGAAGCAAAAATCTCAGTCTCAGAAAGGTAAAAGAACTAAGAGCCTGGGGAGAATAATCCTCATTCCTTAGGTTTACACAAATTGACGTTTATTTTGTCAAATTTGCTTTCACCAAGGTCTGTGAGATAAACTGTGCAGGGATTTCTACCCTCATTTCACAGATGGGGAAGCTGAATGAAGTTCACAAACACTGAGTGCTAGAAGAGGAGACTTGCCCAGCCCCAAAGATCAGCATGACAAACCCTGGGCAAATGACTTCCCCTTTCTGGCCCTCAAGTTCCTGGTCTGGAAACTAAGAGGGCACTGGTCCTACAAGAGCTTGAAAGCTCCTTTCCAGTTCTGGGTTTCTATGCTTCTATTCAGTTTCTAGTTCATTTCTCCACAGGCCATCACAAAACATATTTCAAAGATATGTCCAATTTGCAATAGTTTTTTTGCAACAAAGCCAGGGATCCTAAAACCTTTGCCAGAGCAATTTTGACCGCCCATAGATACCAGATAAGCTGTATTACCATGAACTGTCATCATATGCAGCAGTCGATCAGCTACTTCCTGAGGGAAACTTCCCAGCTCATGCAGGCGCAGGGTTCCATCAGGTCTTTCTGAACAGAACTTCTCCAGGTCAGTGGCCAGGACAATCAGGCAGATGTCAACCAAAGAGTAAGGAGATGCTTCCTCCTACCAAATAAACCCCAAGAAAATACACTTTAATACAAGGTAAAATATGATATAGCAAAGAAGAATTCAATCCATGCTTACCTAATACTTCATAATCAAAAAGTGGGTCATACACACCATGTGCTATTTCATACATGATGATAATTGAAATAAACCTCCTATTTACCTTTTCTTACAACACAATCTAGGTCAGTTATCACCGTAATGCAGGGAGATATAATGTTCTCCAGATTATGGCTAACCAATTTCATCTATTATAAATTTATGCTTCTAGTCTAAACTTAAAGATTCTTTATCTCACTCCCCATCAACCACATTCAGTCTTTTCCTTCTTTTCCTCAAACCCCCATTTTGATGGCTGATGACCTACTTCTTCATTCAAAGGAATTCCTCCTCCAAAGCCCCTTCTCTGGTTATCCCTTCCCTCTTGCTTGCTCATTACTCCAGCAGACACTATCCCCAAGACCATAATCACCCCCACCTCCACATTCTATCCTGTGTGCTCAAGCTAGCCCTCCCTCTCTCCAATGGCTCCTTCCAATCTACAAGAATGCTCAGACCTCCCTAATTCTACAAATACATACTTCCCTTGACCTTTAGGCCAGTTACCATCATTCCATTTTTTTCCTCTCCTTCATAAACAACTTTCTTAAAAAATTTACTGCCTGGTATCTCCACTTCCTCCACACCCACAGAAACCTGGCTGGCTGACAAAAATCAGTCCTGCCCTCAAAGGAGCTTCCATTCTACCAGGGAGATACAATAGGTAAACAGAGGAGTGCATACATGCATACATGCATGCATACATACATATATACATGCATACATGCATGCAGACACATATACACATGCGCTCCGCACAATGATATAAACAAAAGCTACTCTCAAATTGGTGATTAGAAATAATCAAATTCATTGACACCCTCCCCCCCTCCTCCAATAATCCCTGACCTCTGAAGAATTCAACACTACTTGACCCTACCTTCCCACTGGATCATTTAATCCTGTGGTTTCAGACACACCACATTTCCCATTCTCTGTCTTTGCTACAGTCCTTGTCTTCTTCACCTCTTTAAGGAGTGGCTCCTCTGGGGGGTACACAATGTTCCCTGATTCTCCTAAGGTGAGTTAACTACCTTGATCTTTTATTATCCCAGCCACCTCAATGGCCCAAAGGGTAAAAGACCTCTTCCCACACCCTCAGGCCTCACACAGTACTTTGCTGGCACTTCCACCGTGTATTCAATATCCCGTTTATCTGCAGGTCTCATTACTCTACCAGGCAAGCTATACTTTAAGACATGTATCTCACCTCTGCATCTCTTAGCACTCGGCACAGTGATCTATGCCTAAAGTTTGCTCAAGTGTATTAAAATGTATACAGGATCTTTGAGCCTAAATTAAGATTTTTTGCAAGAAAAAGGCTCCAATTCAAAAGACTTCCAGGGCAGGGCGTTAATGCTCTTCACTTGGGTCTTTGAGGCCAAATGATTTTTTGACCTCTTTTGCCCCAAGAGGAAGAAGCACTTGAAACTAGAAAGGCATTTCCACACCTATTCATACAGGAACAGCCTGTCTAATTTCAGGGCTAATAATGAGAGACGAAGGCAGATAGATTTGTGTTGTTGGTCCTGATGTTGAGAATGGCTCGGGTTTTTTAAGTCTTGGCTTTCATGTTATGAACCAGAGGTTTGCTATATCACCAAAGTGGGAAAGAACGGTTTCTTTCTGAGCTCCTAATTCTCCCTCATTTACCCTCAAAAATGAATGACTGGCAGGGGCATCTTCAGGTAGCACATAACACAGAGAAAAGAAATTCAAGTTTCAATGAAACTGGGGAGCCCATCTTGGAAGTCTCCCCCAATTACCTAAACTAAAAGTTTCCTCTCTCCTTTCTGCATAAGCATAGCCCTACTAAACCATTCAAAGCATCCAAACCACTCATTGTCATGTTTTTACTTTTCAGCCCCTAGAGACAAGGGATCACCAGGAGGCTTTTTCTTTTTAACTGAGTCTTTAGGAAAAGTGTGACAAGATTTTACTTTTCCTTCCAGGCTAAAAAGCAAGTTTAAAAACGATCACACTTTATATCAAATTGTTAAGTTTGTTTTTCTAACTTGAGGACTACGAGGAAAGTCCCCAATAAGAGACCCAAAACTTACAGGAGGGAGGGATGCTGGGCTTGGAAGGAAAGGTAGGTTTCCAAGCCCTTGGGTCATTCTACAGAGATAGATAGATTAGATGGATAGATAGATGGATAGATAGACAGA
>CM053593.1:20631675-20641729 GCA_028646575.1 Pseudocheirus occidentalis
GAGAGAGAGAGAGAGAGAGAGAGAGAGAGAGCGAGAGAGAGAGAGAGAGAGAGAGAGACCCATCTCAAACCAATCTCTCCCCCGGCCCAGCTTCTCCCCCCACAACGACTGCCCTGGGAAGTGTCTCCCTTTAGACTAGGCACACAGCAGGCGCTTACAAAGTGCTTCCAGGGTTTCCCAAAACAGCCTCGCCCTCCCCCCATCTCCACCTGCCGCACCTTCACCCCACCCCCACCTGCCCCACCAATAAGGAGAGTCGGCATTAATTAGGCGCCTCCTTCATGCCCGGCACTGCGCTAAGCGCAATATGAACCTCACCTCGCTCGGTGCCCCCCTCCCCGCTCGGTCCAAATGAGGGATGCCCCCTCCCCGGTTTTTCCCCCCTCTCCACCCTCCCCCTCCACCCCGGGCGCGGCGGCCGCTCCCCCACCTGGACGACGCAGCAGCCCGGAGGGTCCTCCAGGGCGTTCGGGGTGACGATGGTGCGGGGCCGCAGCCCCAGGTGCAAGAAGTGCACCATGGGGCCGGGCCCGGGAAGCCTCCCGGAGGCGCCGGGGCCGAAGTGCGGACGAGGCGGCGGCCGCTGGGGCGCGTGTTAGGCCGGGGCCGCCCGGCCGTGACTAACGGCCGCCACCGCCGCAGCCGCCGCTGCCAATGCCGCGGCTGAGGGGGAAACAGGAAATCCGGAGGGGCGGGGCGAGGGGTAGGGAGGGGCGGGGCCGGAGGCGGAGCGACCGCTTCTCAGGCAGCGCGGAAAGGAGGCAAGCCGGCGGCAGCAAGCGAAGACTGAAACCTGGGCCGCACGGGGCAGCTCGACCCACAGAGCAGGGGCCCGCCCCTATAAGCAGAACTCGCGAAGCCCCGCCCCTCAGGGCTAGCGAAGCTCCTCCCTTAGAGGCAGAGTCGACGAAGCTCCGCCCCTCCCAGGCTGCCGCTAAAACCCTTTTCTCATAGGCACAGCCCGAGAAGCCCCTCCTTCTATAGGCAGAACTCAAGAAGCCTTTCTTCCCATAGGCTAAGACCGTGAAGCTCCTCCTCCCAAAGGCAGAACCTGCGAGGCCCCGCCCTCCAAGATAGCCACTATTCAGCCCCTCCTCTCTTGGGCCGGGCTCTCGAAGAAGCCCTGCCCTTCATAGACCTTCGTCAGTTAACCAGCACTTCCCTAGGGGCAAGCCAGGAGTCTAAGCGGGGGGGATAGATGCGTAAATGCAAAAACCGTCGTTCCAGCCCACTGGAAGGCTCCCTTCCTTAGGGAGTGGAGGAGTTTAAGCAATAGCACTTTCCCCGGGATTCCCCAGTGAGGGCAATCCAGAGACTTGCCCCAGGGTCACACTGGAGGAAGAGGTGGAGGCTAATGAAGATAGCCCTTCCTCTCCATGCCCTGCCCTCTCCCTCCTCCCCACCCCCCACCTTGAGCAGGGGTCTCATCACCTGGACTGCACCAGTTTAAATCCAGTCGTAGACATTTACCAGCCATGTGACTGGGCAAGTTGCTTTACTTTTTTTTTTTTTTTTTGCTTTTTGGAGGGGGGAAGGCAGGGCAATTGGGGGTAAGTGACTTGCCCAAGATCACACTGCTAGTGTTAAGTCTCTGAGGCTGGATTTGAACTCGAGTCCTCCCATCTCCAGGGCCAGTGCTCTATTCACTGCACTACCTAGCTGCCCCAAGTCACTTAACCTCTGTTTGCCTCAGTTTCCAGAGGCAAGACTGTTGTGATGATCAAAGGGGATGATGGTAAAGTGCTTGACATATAAGCACTACATAAATGTTAATTGTTATCATTCTGTGACTCTGCTGGCCATCTCTGTGACTTCCCCAGCCAGAACACCCTTCTGAGTCACCACTGCCTACGTATCTATATCCTCCCCAAAACAGAATACAATAGAGATGGACGGTCTTATCTTTTTTGTTTTTATCTCCAGCCCTTCGCCCAGTGCTTGGCACACGGTGAGTGTTTAATAAATGCCTTTCATCTGCAACCACTCAGCAGCTCTGTTCACCCAGGCTGGCTGTGCAGGTGAGGGAGATGGCCCCACTTTGTTTTCAAAGGCCTAAGGGCCTGGCATGTGGAGGACGGACAGTTCCTCTAGAAATATTTATAGAAGTACCTGTTTGTCTCCCCAGCTGCAACGTCAGCTCTGTGGGAGTGGGGATTGTTTGTTTTCTTTCTTCATACTCATACCTCTAGTGCCTGGAACATGGTAGGTACTTAATAAATACTCACTTGATTGTACTGCTGGATCCCAGCGGGCAGAGTGTTAACTATTGGAGAACCAAAATCCTCTGTTCTACAAAAGCCCCAAGAAAACCTCTTGTTGGAGTTACATGGTTGTTCTGAAGCCACAAAAATGAACCCCCACTGATGGATATGTATTTTCTGGGTCAAACAGGGGGTGGTACTGTAGTTCAAAGTAAAAGGGAGTTATACCACCAGTGGGAAGAGAAGAGTCCCAGGGAATATGCATGATTTGAGAACACAGGGAAAGGCATACATACAAAACATGTATGTCTGGGGAACATGCATTAAATGGCTCACATGTAGCTTAGAAATTTATACAAAGAAGACACTGAAAGGGTACGGTGTCCAGAGGACATTGACATGATCTTTTCAGAAGCAATGTTAGTATAGTACCAATACCACCCCAAAGTCCCCCTGGGGTCACTTCCCCAACTTCTACTCAAACTGGCAAGTTTTAATTCCTAGAGTGTGGCTAGGGATAAACCTGAGGGACTGAAGTTTCAATATTACTGTTTATAAGCCCCCATCCAGTGTGTTTCCCGCTATCAATAGATCAGTAGACATCTACAGAAAATTCTCACTTTATGTAAATTTGCATTATACAAATTCAACTTTATATAAAGAATGCTGAAAGAAATCTGCATTCTATAAAAAAAAACCAAACCAAAACCAAGCCCACCTATGTTAACCTTACCATACAGTACTGTGTTTCTGAAGTGGCCAGGAACTAGTTAAACTATAAACTCAAGAGATTAGCCAGGAAACAGTTAAGTAACACTTTATGAAATAAGAAATCAGTGAGCGTATCCAAAGCAGAACTTAGTAAACTCAGAGCCAAATCAATCACTAGAAGCAGTTATGTGACTAAGCCTGCACCCCCATGCCCAACCACGTATTCACTCTCCCGGCTTATTGAGGTCATCACATTCTCCTGGTCCTTACTTCAAGGTTTCCTGAAGATAAAGAGTAGATCCCTGTACCTGGATGTCAACTAGTTATAGTAATCAATTAATTATAGAAAAGTAACTGCTTGTACCTGGATACCACTTAGTCTTGGTTACAGATTGTATCTGGATACCAATTTAGTTGTAGTTACAGATTATACTTGGATACCAACTTGGATATTGATTATGTTGTTAGTAACCCAAAATGGTATAAAAGACCCTGTGCTTCTGGATCAGGCCGCTGTTCCTTTAACTGGCATATGGGTGACAGCTGACAGCTGGCTAAATTAATTACAATTAAAGCTCCTTAAACTTTTGATTGGACTCTGTGGTCACTTTGTTGATACTCGAAATTTCACTTGCCCATAACATTTTCTCTCTCCACTTCTGCTCCCAGCTTAGCACCCCATAGTCTTTCATTCCTCCACCAAAAAAAAAACCCTCCAAGTGAAAACAAGAGCAGACATATGGAGGTCTAGACCTTCATCACCCTGACAGCATCAAATTAGAGACTTGGCTTGAAACCTCAGGAGAGGTTTGCCCTGCTCTGCCTCCCCACTCTGGGGTCTGTCTTCCACCTCTCTGCACTCAGGTACCACATGTCTGTCCCTTAGTTCCCTTCCTCCTATATTGTTTATGTCTGTCCTGCCTGCCCCATGTTCTCCCTCTTGGTTCCAGCTAGGCTCCTGTGTAGCTGGCCCTGGCCCCTACAAGTTCCTCTTTCTGCTTTCACTTGTCCATCTCCAGCCCCAACATGTTCTTGAACCATGTGCCAGCACCTTCCATCTGGGCACAAGGCCCCTTCCTGTCTTCCTCCCTCCCTTCCCCACATCCATGGCAAATTTTCATTTTGTAAAAATCACTTTATAGAGAGGTCAGCAGAAGTAAAGTGAGAGCTATCTGTATTAGCTTTTAGAAAAGAGATTTGCTGAGATGGTGTAGCAAGAACAGTAATCACAAAACAATTTCCTCAAACTAGGGGTATGTCCTCCTCTTACACTTACAAAGTCCCTAGTAGAGTGTGCTTCAATCTACAATATGATGACAGTGAAGAACATATAGAGAGGGGGTGGCTAGATGGTACAGTGAATAGAGCACCAGCCCTGGAGTCAGGAGGATCTGAGTTCAAATCCAGCCTTAGACACTTAACACACACACACACACACACACACACACACACACACACACACACGCACACACACACACACACACACAAACTAGCCATGTGACCTTGGGCAAGTCACAACTCCAATTGCCCTCCAAAAAGCAAAACAATTTAAAATTAAAAAAAAAAAAGAACATATAGAGAGACTATCCAAGAAGTATCTCCCGGATCCTGGGGCTAGAAGTCCTTTTCTCCCTTCATGAAGTCATCATGAGGTTCCCCTTAGATGGAGGCCCCTGCTGAGATCGGAGTATCTTTCCAGAGTCCATAGCCAGCTCTTTTATCCACAGAGAAGGGTTACAATTCCTGAAGACACTGCCTTCTTCACTGGGAAGACATCAGGGAAGATTAACATCTCTGGGGAGGTAATTTTCAAGCCCTTTTCAGGGTTGCTCAGCCACCTTTGGTTTCTACGTCTAACTGCTAGCACTGAGAAGCTAGAGCATGTGCAGCAGCTAGTTAAATTAGAAGGGTTAAACCAATTTAATGGTAACCGACAGGCCTCAGACTCATTGGTCAGTTAGGGGACGTCTGCCCCAGGTATGTGAAGTCTTCCCCCAGCAGAATGGGCAGATAAGAATAAGTCATTTCAATGACCATAAAGGGGGCTGAAGTAGGTGTTGTGGAGCACTTAGATCTTGGTCAAACATCAAAGACACTGAGGTCATCTACTACATCCCAGGACATTGCTGGTCATCCTGACTTTTGTCTGGGCTCAGGACTTCCATGAGAGAGTGAGGCTGATGCCTTTGTGTACCTCTGCTGCACTTCAATTCATGCACAAATCAAGACATCACATCATTGAAAATGAAGGACAAAACAACATCTTTTCACGTCTTCCCACAGGTACTTTCTCTGTTAACAGCCACAGCTAGTACCTCTAACGGAGTCTGCAACTTATTTCAGTTGTTTGTAGAAACTTTGATGGCTCTTCTGACCTTTTAAGGTTTCCAAGGTCATTACCTGGCTGATTCCATGTCTGAATATGTCATAGCCTATGATCAGGGAAGACCCAAACCGAACCAACTCTATTCACCATGTGCTCATTGACACAATAACTCAGTGGGGAAATGCTGTTTGTTTCTGGTTCCCTACTTAGAAGATCATAGCAGTGCTGCCTTGCACACAGTTAGGAAGGAAAAGAAAATGAGAGATTGTATATTCAAACTCACTTCTTCTGGCTCCTCCTGAGGAACCAGTTCTTTCAGTTCTCCTAGCAAATTAGGAGACTTTTTCATCACCACACAGTACCAGTCCTTCATTACTCATGGTCAGAAACCTGCTTCCCAAAGTTCCATGTGTTAGATCAGAACTGGGCAGGGAATATTTGCATGTGTTCTGTATGACCCACCAGGAAAGGTAGATCCAAGCATGCTCAAAGGTCTGGGTCCTCAATGCCATTACATATTGTGGCATCGATTTGATTCCCATGCCCAGAGCAGGTGATTAAAAAGTAGGTTTGGGGTAGGGGTAGGGAGGGGTATGAATGGTATTCAGCATATGGGAAGACAGATGACTAGATGGGATACAAAATATGATTTGGGATTATCCCCTTCTGTCCTCAAAACCATCAATGAATTGTTAATTAATTTATGGGATAAAGGAATGGGACCACAAGGAGAGAGTCCCTCTGGATCAAATGGGGATCAGTCATGTCCAGTTCTTTAGATATTTACTATTACTACCATAGTAGCAAATGAAGACGAATGTTTTAATCATCCTTTAATAAAGCACAGAGAGCACAGAAGCAAATGATGAGGAGGGAACAGAGACAGATATCAAAGGACAGGGAATGGGTTGAGGGAGGAAGGCATGCAGCATGGGGTCAAAAATGGGGAGAGTCACTTATGTAACTGCAGATCAGAGTTGGAAGTACTCACCTTGGACCTGTAGGAAAGGCAAGAGTGCTGGGGGTGGGGGCAGAGTTTGGGGACTAATTTTTGTAGGTTATGTGGGGTGCAAAGACCCTAGCCCCAAATTAACTACTCAGAGATTTCTCCAGGTGAAAGCAGAAAGCTTTCTTTATTAGAATCTCGAGAGAAGAGAGAAGCGGGAGGTCCACACCACTGGAACACCAAAGGGAGGAGGCCACTGTACAGAAGCAGAAGCTGGGTTAAATAGCCAAAAACCACAAAACCCCTCCCTAATAACCGGACCTTCATTCCCATTGGTGGGAAGGGGTGTCCTTACAATCCTTTTACCCAATACAAAATTATTTACCAGAAGTTAGCTTCTGATCATAGATTAATTCTGTAATCACAGATTACATATTTTTCTCTTGTTTACCAAAAAGCAGACAATTTACAGAAACACCTGGCAAACATATTACTTGTTGCATAAAAGTAGACCATTTATGGATCACTTGTTGCTTTTCTTGTTTACCAGAGACAGGCAGCTGTCAGACACGTTATAGGAAAACAAAATTTCGGCCTGTCAAGGCTAAAGCCCAGCTCGTTTGGTGACTGTCTCCTTTACTTTAGGGGAATATTTTCATTTGTCCCTCTCTCTCTCTAATTTCCTGACAACGTTCATGGTGATAGGAAACAAGGAACTTTAGCAGATGGTCCACCTGAGAAACCACATTCCATCTCACACATAGGGGAAAAATAAAATTCTTAAAAGTGCTTGCTTAGGATTACTTCATTAACATGGATATATCATCTCAAAGTTATCAGCAACACCCGGTGTTCTGCTGGTCTTAGTATGGATGTCTGGAGCTTTTCTGAGGCTTAGAGATCAGGGCAGTTAGCAGGACCAAGGGGTGCTTATGGTAAAGTGTAGCTGGCTTCCCTTGAGTTGAGTTAGCATATAGTCTTAGGAAGTGGCTTTCAGTTAATCTATGAGACAGTCTGCAAAGAACCACTTTGCTCCCTTAATCTATGGGGCAGTCTGTAGGTGACTTCTAGGTTCCCCTTCATTATCTTACTTCCTGCTTTTGTTACTTTATACTAGCTACTTATAGACTTACTTACTATACTAACTAAAAGGGGGAGGGGACAGTCAGGGGAGACCAGAACAAGATACAATTTTAACACAGCCACATAATAAGTTGGTTAAATTTTTAACAATCAAGACAGCTCAGCTCAAAGGTACAACCTCCTTAAAGAGAAGTTGTAACTCTCAAGAGTTTCTCCAGCTAACTCAGAGAAGACCTAAATACAATTATTATTTAAATAAATACTAAACAAAGAAGTGAATGTTAATGATGGCACACACCCTTGGAGAAGATGCCTTCTTGGAATTAACTACTCTCTTTTTCAATCTAGTTCATTGTGAACAAAGTGGACACCATGTCTTGATTTGTTTAATAAAAAGATATTCCTACTATCACCACAAAGCCCCTCAAATGAACTAGTTACTAGTTATGTAATAAAGGTGAAGGAGAAAGCCAGATCATTATTGTTGTGTCTACGTATTTGAAGAGCTTTCACCTGGCAAAGAGACAGAAAGATGGGCTTACTCTGGCTTGAAAAAACTCAAAGTGATGAGTTGAATTTACAGAGAGGAAGATGAGGCTTGATATCAGGAAATTCTTCTTAACAGTGAGAGTTGTCCAAAAGAGGAATCCTCAGCTTTGGGAGGTGCCACCTCTCGGGAGATCTCAAACCATGTTTGAATAACCACTTGTTAGGGAATCCTTTTTCCCATAGGGGTTGGGCTAGATGACCTCTGAGGTCCTTTCCAGCTTAAAATCCTAATTTCTCTTGGTCCCGATATAGATTGCTACTCTAAGGTGAGATCACTTTGATAGTAAAAAAATTTAGTGGGGTCCTAATGAAAAAAATCACACTAGTTATGGGTCACACTCAGGCCTCAGAACACATGCTAGGTTTGGAGGAAAAGTGTGACTTGGATTCAGACTAATGTGGTGGACAGGGGTGGTGTGTTCCTGGCTTGAAGAAAATACCAAGATCAGAAAGACGGTTAAATACTGCTAGAACGCAGTCCTTGTCTTCTTAGGTTTGCAATCCAATACCTGCCATAAGCAGGGATTGTGTCATTCTTTGAAGACTTGAAATGTCTGGTCACAATAATAATCCAGTTTGAGTTGGGAAGACTTTCACATCCAGGATCTCATTTAGCCACATGTAACTGGGAGTCCCCATTTCAAAGAATTAAGCTCAAGACCAGGACCAGGGTCCCTTAATGCATCAACCCATCTTTTGTTTAACCAGGTATCTGGGTCTTGTTTAATTAGAGGCACAGACTCACCGTTCATTTTTAGAACTGCAAGGGGCCTAAGGAAGCACCAAGTCCAACCCCTTCTTTTTGTAGAAAAGACCTAAGGCTCAGGGAAGATGGATGGGACCTGCCTTGGGCAGGAATAAGAGGTTAAGCTGGGATTGCAGTCTAAAGGCCTTGACCGACTCCAAATGCTGAGCTTTCTACTCTTGTCCACTGCCTCTCACCACTCAGGCGATGACCTCTCAACTGTGATTTCTCAACTCTACCTTACTAGAGTTGAAATATCAACATTCATTCCAACAGGTAGCAGGGACTATTGACCTGTCTCTCCTTGTCAGGGGCAGCACTAGGATTTACACTTTCCCCTAGATGGCTCTTAAAGTAACCCCAGGTAACTTGGATAGCCCTAGGAGGAACTGGACCAAACTGAGAACTGGGCAGGGCCTGGAATAGTTTCTTGAGCTTTTAGATATAAGTAGAAAGTTATGGAGAAGATTAAAATAATAGTGTTTATACAGTGTTTTGTAAATATTAAATTGGCATGTAAATACTAGCTATCAGGTGATGGGGAGAGATGGTATCTCATAAGAAGTCATCCTGTGCTAATATGGAATTAGGGAGACCTGCTTATAAAAGCAGGTGAAAAGAAAACTACAAGGGGAGGTTGTTTCTTATACTACTTGGTGACTTTGTTCGAGAGGCCAAGGCTGGTAGAAAATAGCATATACAAGAGAAAACTTCAAAAATGGAGCTGTTTATCTTTGTTAAAATTTATTTTTTGGCAGATGGCTAGGTAGCACAGTGAATAGAGCACTGGCCCTGGAGTCAGGAGGACCTGAATTCAAATTAAGCCTCAGACACTTAACACAAAAACTAGCCATGTGACCTTGGGCAAGTCACTTAACCCCCAATCGTCCTCTGAAAAGCAAACCAAAAAAATTTTTTTAAATTATTTTTTTGTTCTTGTATCATTTAAATTTCCTCCTGTGTACCTCTTTCTTCCCCTCCCAGATAGCCATCTTTAAAGGAAAGAATAATGGAAGATATTGCTGCATTCACATTGTGAACGAACATTTTGATACCTAAAAGAGTAGGAAAAGAACTGTCTTAATATAAACTGCTAAAATATGTGTATGAAGATACAATTTGGATATTTTTGGAGAGAAAATGACCTGTAGCGTGGATTTGAAAATTCTGAACTTATTGTCAACAATGTGAAGTAAAGCCTTGCTTGTGTGGGTTTAAAAACTAGATAAATGTTAAGTGAAAAGAAATGTGTGGGGTACAGGAACCCCAAAAATCCCCTCCCCAAGAAAAATAAAAAATCAGAGGCATCTTTGATGAGGTGTAGGCTCTGGAACCCCCCTTGAGCTCCTTGAATCTTTGAGGTACTTACTCTGGGAAACCTCTTGAAGTCTGATTGAATCTTCAGGAGGCATTTGCAGAGGCCATAAGTATTTAATTGTGGCTGGGCCCAAAGCTGTTACTAACCTGGCCCTCCATTGTCCATCTGCTTCCCA
>CM053593.1:20641829-20712672 GCA_028646575.1 Pseudocheirus occidentalis
TAACTCCACCTGAAGACCCTCCCCAAACTCATTTCTGGAGTCTGAACATTGACCTCATACTGGAGTCTGAACTCATTGGCTCCTCCTGAAGACCCTCCCCAGGCTCCTCCTCTGAACCACCCCTAGATTCCTCTGTATATAAGACCCTATCTTCCCTCCACGGGCAGACTTACTCTGTAAAAGTCTACCCCATATCTTTCAATAAACTTTACTTTTTCCTTGGCTGAGAAGACTTGAGTGGAATTCTTTTCGCAGGACCTGGCATGTTGGTATTTTGGGGTCTCAGGCAGCCCTAACCCTCTTTATCTTGAGGAAGGAACAGGAAGTTTTATTCTCTCACTCAGAAGGAAGAGGGCAGACCTCTCCACATCGGGATCTAGGAGGGAAGGACAGAAAAAGAATTTATACCCTAAGGCAAACACCCCCCCTCCTTTCCACTGTCCCTTCTCCCATTGGCTAGGAGGTGGGTTATCAGTCTTGGCACAAAATCTAACCCAATGGTGGATAACAAAGAAGCCAGCCACTATCTCATCTCGGCTGACTGGGGATAGGGAGTGGGGGCGGGACAGGAAGCCAAGGTATTATCCAGGTCCGTCTTTGGTAAAGGCCAAAGCAAGGGGGGAAAAAAGTCACAAGCAAGGGTGGAGGTAAAAAACTCTTGAAAAAGGGCCTAAGGCTTATAAGGGTGTGGTTTGCAAAGGTGGACGTCCAAAACTCCTTGAATAAGAGCCTAATGCTAATGACTACAAGGGAAGGGTCCTAGGTTGTGTAAACCCAGGACTCAGGTCTGTCCACTCTTACAAAAGTCTGTCTGTGCTTTCCAGATAGTTTCTCTCCCTTCTCATTCTGAGGAGTCTTCACAGAGGGTACAGAGAGTGTACCCCACTCAGAAACATAATTTCACCACAGAGAGAGTGCATTGTATTGAGGATTCCAGAGAACCTTCAAAGCATGATGGCAGGTTGACTCATTTATAAATAACTTTTATGACTGAGGGTAAAATTAAGACAATGAGAGACCATGTTAACATTTGAAGACTGAGGTATGATGGAGAAAGGACTGCTGGATAGCTAGGAGAAATCTGAGAAGCATTGATTTATTTAAAGTAAAAGGTGAATTACTAAGAGTCAGAAAGGCTTTCATTGAACAACAGCTGCTACAGAGACAGAGAAAAGGACAGACAAGTCAAGAGAAAGCAACAGAAGATTGATAATGTTGTTGGTGGAGATGAGGATGGTGATGATCAGCATTAGCTATCACTGCAGTTCTTCATCGTCATTCGTGGGGTACACTCTCTGCACCCTCTGTGAAGGCTCCTCAGAATGAGAAGGGAGAGAAACTATCTGGAAACCAGAGACAGACTTTTGTAAGAGTGGACAGACCTGAGTCCTGCGTTTACACAGCCTAAGACCCTTCCCTCCTTCCCTTGTTATCATCCTTAGGCCCCTTTCAGGAGTTTTAGATCTCCACCCTTGCTTGTGACCTTTTTTCCTTCCCTTGCTTTGGCGTTTACCAAATAAGGCCATGGATGATACCTTGGTTTCCTTTCCCATCTCCCTGCCAATAGGAGATAGTGGTGGGCTTCTTTGTTATCCACCATTGCCATTGGGTTAGATTTCTCGCCAAGACTGAGAGCCCACCTCCTAGCCAATGGGAGAAAGGACAGCCAGGGAGAGGGAGCTTGATGGCCTTAGGGTAGAAATTCTTGTTCTGCCTTTTGTAACAAGCCTCCTCTGCTAGATCCCCACCTTGGAGAGGACTGTCCTCTTCCAGCGGGGCAAGAGAATAAAACTTGCTGTTCCTTCCTCAAGATGCCTCAGACTTTTGATTTTTCTTGGGTAGGGGATTTTTGGGGTCCCCAAACCCCACATAGTCACCTAGATTTGGAGAAAGGCACAGCTTTTCATGAGGATTCCTTGTACTCTGCTGGCACCTCCGGTTTGAGAAGCAAAGTTTGGAACTTGCTGGGGCAGGTGTCCTGGTCCTTATAGTGACTTGCCAGCTTGTTGTGCTTCCCAAAACAATCCCAAGCATGACTTTTCCCTCCCCACATGTTTTCAGACCAGGTTCTTATAAGGGTGTGCCCCCTCTTCACGGATCTCTTGAATTAATTGTTGGGAGAATGTAATCCAGATTTGATTGTGATATATTTTATTATTTATGTACTTTCTTTAATATTTTAAATGTTTATAATTTTTTTGCTTTATTAAGTGAATGGTTATATTTAAGATTGAAAATTGTCATTATTGTAAGTGACTGCGTAGATAGAAACCATACTGGGTGGGAGTTTGAGCTAGAGTGGTGAGTAGGGAAAGTCTATTTCCCATCTGTGGGGTTATATTTAGGACTATCCTTTAATGGAGGTATGTTTCTGGGAATTTAAACCCGAAGTCTGGAGCAGCCAATCAAACCCAGAGAGGGGCAGTCCCCCAACTCCTGCCTTCATCCTGGGGGACTTAATGCAGTCTCTCAAATACCTTAACTTCCCAGGTCCTTGGTCTACTCTATTCTCAGAACCTGTTCTTCGGCCCCACCTCAGTTCTACACAAGGATGTAGAATCTACACCCTAGATCTCTTTCCTACAAGAGTTCCTGGCCCACCCTGAACTCTAACCACTTATCATTAACCGTGTAGCATTTTTGCTGGTTGTCTTCTATGCACAGAATGTTCTCACTCGTCTCTGCTGCCTGGCTTCCTCAAAGACCTAACTGAAAGCTGTCCTTGTGCAGGAAGCCTTTCCCAATCCCATTTAATACTGGTGCCTTCCCTTTATTAATTCTCTCCAACTTGTCCTTTCTATGTCTTGTTTGGACATTGTAATGGGAATGGCAATTTGAAGATCTTCCCTGCCCCTTAATAGGCCTGGGGGGGGAGTTTGAAGACCTCCCCTGCTTTGAAAGTAAACTCAGCCGCCTAATAGGCTGAATGTAATCACAAAGAGCCTGTGATGGAGGGAATTTGCTGAAGGGAAGCTGAGCCCAAAGGAAGCTTCCCTGCTGTGAAGATAAACTCTATCCCCAAATAGGCTAAATATAGGCACATGGAGCCTGTGGAAGGAGGAGTTTGCAGAAGGGAAGCAGAGCCCATGGGAAGCTGGTGGTCAGAGCTAGTGAGATGGTGGAGGAGAGAGGATGTTGGGCAAGGAGATAGGTTCATGAGTAGATACTTGATTTTGTATTGGTTTGTGGGAAGGCTGAAGGATGCTGTGGCTCTCAGTGTTATTATGGCTTCTGAATATCTTTGGTACTATGATGGAATCGGCTTACTGGTTTTGGGATTCAGTTTTCTGGTGTCTAAAGAAATCCTTCAGCTTTATCCTTTATCTGGAGTTTGGCATATTTTGCGATGGCACATCATGTGATACTTACAGTCGCAGTCTTTATGGTGATCATGAGCTCTGCAAATATTGCCTTGGGGCTACAGACATAGATGTTGCTGTGTTGTCTCTCCCGTTAGAGCTTCTTGATAGCAGGAACTAGTTTTGGGATGTTTTTGCTTTCCTTTGCATCCCCAAAGAGGTAGCTGGTGGCATAATGGATAGAGTGCTGTAAATGGAGTCAAAGATATCCAAGTACAAATTCTGCCTCAGACACTTCCTAACTGTGTGATCTGGGTAAGTCACTTAACCACTGCCTGCCTCAGGTTATTTAATTGTAAAAAGGAACTGATAATAGCACCTGCCTCCCAGGGTTATAGTGAGCATTGACTGATGAGAGATTAACAAAGTGCTAGACACATAGACTGCAAAATAAAATGGATATTCTTCAATCTTTTTAGCTGCATCTTATCTACTTCATGCCTGGTATGGGTGTTCTCCAAGGCTCTGTCCTGGACCCTCTTCTCTTTTTGGTCTATACAATTTCATTTTGTGATCTTAACTCCCACCGGTTCAACTCGGATCTCCATTCAGATGGTTCCCAGATCTGCAGACTGAGCCCCAACCTCTCTCCTGACTTCCGTATTGCCTTTGGGACCTCTCAAACTAGATGTCCATAGGCATCTTTAACTCAGTAAGCCCAAAACAGAACTTCTTTTCTTCCCCCCAAACCCACCCCTCTTCTGAACTCTCCTTTCACCATGGAGAACATTACAACTGGTTACCATGACTCAAAATCTCAATGTCGTCCAATGCCTTGCTTTTGTCTCATTCTTCCCTTCACGACTCCAGTCTTTGTCTCCTTTCCCCCAGCACAGACACCACTCTTAAAGAGAGACCTCCTTCCCTCTCCCAGAATTACTGCTGCCTGAGGCTGCTGGGTGGGTTGCCTCAAGTCTCTCCTCAGACCCATCTTCCACTCAGCTGCTAGCTTCAGTGAGCGTCTGGACTCCCTCCCACTCAGTAAATTCCAGTGTCTCCTATTATCTCCAGGATCAAATGGAAAATGCTCGCTTTTAAAGCCCTTCAAATTCAGAACCCTTCCTACACTGGTCCTGGCCAGTCGACCAATCAGAGTCTTGTTTTCCAGTCACCCTACTCTACCACCCACTCTAGCGCCATTCTGTGGGAAGTGTGCTGGTAGAATCAATGATTGACTTGAGGTAAGTTACTACCACCATCTGCTGACGGTTTTGGAGAAACGCAGGAGCCTTAGACTGGAGGGTCGAGGAGCAGAGGCAAAGAGCCTAAGGAAGCAAACTAGCTCCAGGAATTAGAGAAATCCTAGATATTCTCAGCACTGTGTGTGCCCAGGCTACTCAGGGAGATTTGCTCACTGGTTATATATGTGTTGTTTTGGATGGGTTCTGACAGGATTTTCATTCATTTCTCTTAAATTTCAAATAAAACCTGGTTGAGCTTTGGGAACCTGTATGCTCTTAAGTGGAGTGGGTGACTATGCCCTAAATTGGGGAGGACTTCAGATAGTGATGTTCCCAGGTTATATGGGTAAGACCGATGGTCCAGGGAATTCTCCCAAAGCATACCTGGTCGTGTAGGAGAGGATCCCTGACACAAGTGCTCCTTAAGTGCAGTCCTAGAAAGATCCTGCAGTCAAACCTTCTCTTTTGACAGAGAGCGGCTGGATAAGGGAAGGGACTTATCCAAGGTATTAGAACTCAAGTTTGCATACACAGATGAAAGCATTTGAATGAACGAAAAAGCATTTATTAAGTGCTTGCTATGTACAAAGCAGTGTGTTAGGCACTGGGGATACAAATGGAACAGTAAGACAGTCCCTGCTCTCAAGAAGCTCACATTCTAATGTGGGAAGACAACACATTGGGAGGTTTCAGTTGCAAGTCAGATGGAAGGGTCCCGTGGTCTTTAAAAGGACAGTGGTAAAGCAGATGGTATCTCCACTGATGAAACCTGAGGTTATGCCATTGGGCATGCCAAGGACTGTGGGGGGGAGGACCCAAGTAGATGGGGCTTCTGAGGATGTAGAGTGGGGATGGAGCATCTACTCTGGACTTGCTTCCCTGGATGATGGCTGGAAACAGGGCCAGTGGTCTGGGGGTACTGTTTTCCAGGGCTTTTGGGTCCAGAGTTCTGGGCATCAAGGAAGCTTATTAAATTTGTCAATGACACAAAATTACTGGGGATAGCTAACATTAATTAAATGGTACCAGTTCCCCCAAAATTCTTACCAGGCTAAAAACTTGGGGCCAAATCTCTTAAGATAAAATTAAATTGGGTTAAAAGTAAAAAGTTTTATATGGCTTCAAAAATTAATTTCCTAAGTATGAGATGGGAAAAGTATGCTTAAGTATCTAAGAAAGATCTGGGCAGTAGGGGAAGAGGTGGTTATCGAACAGCAAACTCAAAATGAATAAAAAATATGACATGGGCAGCCAAAAAAGCTAATTCAATTTTAGGCATCATTGAGGGATCATTGAGCAAGACTAGAAGGGCAACTGTCCCAGTGTCAACCAACAAGCATTTTGCTGGGCATCTATGTGTCAGGTGCTGGGTACTGGGCATTGGGGATAAGAATTCATAAAGGATTAATAGTCCCTACCTTCAGAACTGAGTAGTTCACAGTGGTGAGGACAAACACACAAAGAAATGGATGTGCTGGACAGTCCAGAGTGGGGCTCAAAGCATGAATTCATGCCAGGAATGGACCAATGGAAAGACTAGGGATGCTGATCCTGGAAAGACACAGGAGGGGCATGAGAGCTACATTCTAGAATTTGAAGGGCTGTCACCTCAAAGGAGAGATTAAACTTGTCCAGCTTGAGCCCAGAGGGAAGAATCAGGAATGACCAAGAGAGGTAAATTTTATCTTGATGTAGCAAAAACTTTCTGAACAAAGTTGTCCAAGTGAAACGGATGCAAGACAAATGTCCAGTGTGTCCTTCAGTAAAGGGGACACTTCTTGGACGGATTGTGGAGGGGCTCTTGTTTAGGTCCAAAAGGGACTAGATTGCCTCTGAAGTCCCTTCCAACTCCAAGATTCTGCCTTTGAGACCAAGGGTACAAGGAAAGGGTCTCCTCTTAACAAGGGCATGATCCATTTCATCCCCAAGAGTGGAACAAAAGAAAAGATGGGTGACAGAAAAAGGTGGTGGCATGGAATAGTAGGGGACAAGAGACAAGCATCCCTGCTTTTCTCAGTGGGGTCATTTGCTGAGAGATGAGTGAGAGGGTCGTGTTGGGGCCTAATGACTGAGGGGAGGGGGCTGGGACAGGAAGGAGGAAAGAAGAATGGGATTCCCATACAGCAGAGGGGTCTCAGTGGAGATAAGGGTGTTTCTGTAGCTGACTCCACAGCCTGAGCTGCTAAAGGAAGCAGAGCAGATGATGGGTGTGAAAGGTCAGAATGAAGGAAGTGGGGGTGGGGAAGAGCCAGAACAGGGGTGATCCACCTGTTGAGATGATGGGGAGAAACAGGCATTTAGAAAAAAAAGACTTGTTGGTCAATAAGTATTTATTAAGGCCCACTACGTGCCAGGCGTTGTGCTAATGACCTGACAAATATCCTGTTTGATTCTCACAACCCTGGGAGGTAGGTACTGTTGTTATCCCCACTTTAGAGTTGAGGATACAGGGGCAAACAGAAGTTGTGACTTGCCCAGGGCCAAAAAGCTCCTGTCCAAGGCTGAACTTGACCTCAGGTCTTCCTGACTCCAGGCTCAGTGCTCTATCTACTGTGCCAACTGTCTCTGGGGGAGAGGACATAGCAACTATGTACAAGCAAGAAAGAGACAGGAAAAAATGGGTGGGCTCTCAGAGGGAAGGCACCGGCATTAAGAGAAACTGGAAAAAGCTCCCTTTAGAATGGAAGGTTTCAGCTGGGACCTGAATGAAGGCAGGAAAGCCAGCAGGCAGGGATGAGGAGTGTCCCTAACCCTAATCCTGAGATTGGCCGGGAGACTGAGTACATAGGATAAAAGAAATCGGGTAGTTTTGAATGAGGATGAAATCAGGGTTTGATGACCCCTTTGTGGGGCTGGGGTGCATGGGAGATAAAATTGAAGCCAGCATACCAAGGCCATCTATGCAATAGACACAAGACCACAAAGGAGAGTAGACCTCTCACAAGGTTAGGGGAGTGGGAAGGGAACCTCTCTCTCTGTCACTCTCTGGGGGTGCATCATGGTCACACCTAAGGAGGGACATGTCAGACCATCAACAAGGTGCCAGCTGGTTTTTGCTTAACCATACACATTTCTTTGTTAAAGTGAAGTTTCTATTGGTAAGGAGGAGGGCAAAGATAAGAAAATCCTACACATCAGGAAAGCTTGTGAATAAAAAACATCCTCCCATCACCAAGGATGATTCAGGAACAGAGAAGACCAGCCACATCAGGTACTGAACTTGGCTGGTGCCAGCAGGTGATGGTGACAGGAATATGGACAGAATGGTCCAGGTCAGAGGGAGTGAACCCTGAAGCTGCTGAGGCATGGTAGTGAGGTAAGGTCTGACAATGGAAAAGGGGAGTGAGGAAGGCCCAGGATATTGGGGTGCTTGGGCAAAGTGTATCCAGCCCTGGAGAGGGTGACAAGAGGTCAATGTGATACTCATTTATTAAGCACCCTACTGTATAGAACACTGTTGGGGAAGATGGTTTAGCTAAGGCTTAGTCACTGACTTCATGGTCCTCCTTGGTACTCCAAGAAGCCAGGGATAGCACTGTAAGTATAGGCTAAGAGGAGTGAAGTGATTTGTCCCGGATCACAAGTGAGTTTGCTATAAATGTAGAGTAGAAAAAGCCCCAAATATGGAGTCAATGAACCCAATTTAACTCTCCATTCTGCCTCTACTTCTCTGTGTGATCTTGGTCAAGCCCCTTCCCCACTCTGGGCCTGGGCTTCCTCCGCTGCAAACAGAGGATGACCACTGGTTTCTAAGAAGCATCCTGCTTGAAATCTATATTCCCATGATGAGCATTTAACCAGGTTCAAAGTAAGTTTCAATCATCAAAGACAACAGACAACTTATACACAAAATTTATAACATTTATTTAGGCAAAAATCCAATTACTCCTTTCCTCCCTGCACCCCCCTCTTCATCCCCCAACTGCTCACACAAGTTTAATGGACTGGTTGGAAATGCGGCACCATCCAGATACAGTCTAACCCCATTTATCTGGCCACAGTGGTAACAGTACATTAGGACCAGATGACAGAGAACCTTTGGGGAGAAAAAAGTACCGACATTATGCTTTCTAATGGATCTGTAATAAGCTATGGAAGGAGCTGAGTAGAGCTGAAAACCAAAGCAAAAGAAAAAGATTGTTGAGCCCAAGGTTCCTGGAACTCTTGAAAATGTCAGAGAGAGGGGTAGCTTGTATTGATTTATCAGTCCAATTTGATGACCCAGGCTCATCTCCCTCTTTATGCTCCTAAATTCTTAATCTTGCAAAAAGCCCATGTTTATTGTCTTGGCTAATCTGAATGTACCCTCAAAGGAACCAAAGTAGAATTCTGCAAAAACGAATCTAAAGTAGAACACCTGTAACTACCTGATCAAACATCAAGATCCCCAGGATTTCCCACCAAGTGACTTTGCCACATGTGGCTGGGATGTTGTGAGATCTTGGCAGCCCCCATCAGGCAGGACCCTCACTGTGCCTGCTCCAAACAAACATCACAGCAAGGAGGGAGGGCCTGCTTGCCCCTCAGCTCCTTTCCAGCAGGCTTGGGGTGGGAGTGGCCCATTTAGAACTCTAACTACCTGAAGCATCCTCCCACAAGGATTAAAGGACATTCCCAAAACAGTAGCACCTGTGCTAAGCTAAAAAAAAAAAAAAATACACTGATTAATTTAAAGGCCACTCAATGAACTCTTTTCCTAGTGGTTTCATCATACACCATACACATCATCCTTTGAAGACAGGGCCTACTCTATTTCCTAAAGAGACAAGCCAAGGTTGTCACCCAAAAATTCAAACATTCGCTACATACACTCTATCTATTCCCCCAACACCACAGTCTGAAACGTCTGAATGAGACTGAATGCAGGGGACACAAGCATCCGCAAGCCTGAGAAGGAGGCAGGTGGGAGGCACAGGCCCAGAGAGAAGCCCACCTTGCCAGCTAACAGATGTCGAGCAGGCTCCACTCTGAGCCATTCTAGGACTGAAGACCTCTACTGAGCTGAGGCTTGACCAGTACTGTTAATCTCTGGCCAAAAGCAGAAGGACATCCAATCAAATGTGGCAAGAGAACATGAGTGCCAGGTGCAGATGCTCTCAAGTTTTTCTGCTGGGTTCTGTTCAAATTAGGCAGAGGGAGAGAGAATATCAGCAATGCCACGTTCACAGCAAGTCAACCTCTCTTGTAGACTTTGGACCAAGGTTGGGATCATGATACCTTGTTTTTGTCCTTCCCTCAGTACATGATCTGAGGAGTTTAATTAGAAGGGAAAGCTCCTAATGTAATTCTGAAGCACCCTAAGGGAAAAATCAGACGGGCTAAAAACATTCTCCAACGGATATCTATTAGCTGATGTCACAAACACACAGGCCCCAAACCTTTTATTAACAGCAGCAATTTCCCTGAAGTCCACTCTATAGAATTGGGGCTTATAATTTCAGATTTTTGACAATAAAGGGATCCCTGGAACACATCTCATCTAATTGTGGCCCACCATTGTCTTGGCATCCACACCCCCACAGCATAGACAGATGAGCTGCTGACTGACTCTACAGGGTTATTTTTAACCACAACAGTCTCCTTCCTAGAGTGCGGCCTCAGAGATGGGTCCTGCATTCTTAAACAAACAAAAACACCAAGAAACAAACAAGTCTTCAGCTCCCACAGGTAGGAAGCACTGACTTCTTGGCTGGAGAAGCCAAAGAAGCCTCTCCAGCACTTAATTCTTGCTTGCTGCACAAACCAAGGGTGCTTTTATGTAGTGTCAACGTTACAACCAAACATACTCGGGGAAAGGCAAAGGTCTGTAACAATCCTGGCCAACTTTCAGGCCTAGCCACACACAGCTCCAATTTGCTATCCACCCTGGTGCACCCTGAGCTCTTGGAAGATGTTCTGAGGTGCAGAATGCATCTCGCTCCTTTCCTTTGAATAGAGTGCATGGGGGCGGGGGGGTTGCCCCCTTGTACCCTCTGTGCTTGAAGAAGTACCCCTGGCCACAGGAGAGGGAACTGTGGAAGGTACCAAATGCCTGTCATGTTCTGGTGCTCTATTCTTCAAAGGTACAATGCTTGGCAACAGGGAGGGCCAGGGCCTTCCACATGGGGCTGGGGCTTGGACAGCCACGTCAGCTCCATGGTCACTCTTTACAGACATCATAGCACAATGGGATCCTTGGTCTATCCCAAACAGTCTGGTGCCTCCATGCAATATCTCACCTCACTAAGAACCATCCTGGAAAGAAAGGCACTAGCATCTGAAAACACAATTGGCGCGAGTGCCATCTGCTGGATGGGGAGCTCCTCCTCCAAAGGTTCTGCCCACTGCTGATGGGGAACCGAGAGGGTAGAGTTAAGGTTAAATTAAACTTTAAATATTCAAGCTAAGAGAACAGCTGTCTGGTTTCCACTGGAGGGTTCATCCACCCATACCATAATAGAGATTAAAAAAAAAAACCACCACCACCCTTCCATATTTCAGACATTTTTAGTGACTTCATGAAACAGCTGACCTTTCCATGTGAGCAGCACGCTTGCTCTCATCTTGTGTGGTGTAGGACAGAAAGGGGAAGCAAAGTCCTCACAGATCTTTGCCCACCTCCTGGATCCTCAGGCTGGAGGCAGCAGATGTGCACATGGCAGCTCTGAGGCCAAGAACAACCGTCCCTGGTCCTCAGCTCAGCTCTGATCAGCCAAATATATGCCCTATCATGCCACATGGTACTGTTAGTGATGCTTTAAAAACAAGCTAAAAGAACCACACCCAGAAGGAAAAAGTGAAATTAAATTCAATTTTATATGAATGTGACATCAGGTTTTCTCCCCCCTAAAAAAAAAGAATTTACTCCGTCCACCTTAAGTAGATTCCACCTGTGACAATGGGCCAAGCCTTCTTTGCCCTAAGGGACTGATTGGAAGAAATCCAATCACCAGGAACTAATTTTCTTCCTTTACAAAATTCAATTTTCATTCTAACCAAGCAAATTCAAAATTAAAGTTGAATTATTCTCATAGTCATATGAAATGAGACCAAAGATGTTAACTGCATGCTAGTAAGATAATCACATTAAAAAGAAGACATTTCTTTAGAAAATGAGCAGTCTTAAAAATGCCCCCCTCCCTCTCTAACTTAAAAGACATCAATTCGAACCTCTGTTTAAAACACTGGCTGTTCCAGGGAAATGGCATCTGTGTTGTAAAACAAACACGGACTCTGTCTTTCCCCCAGAGGGGCATCCATAACAAACCCATGCAGTTCCTCGGTGCTCCCAGAAGGCCCTGCTAGAAACAGAGTCCTAGAACAGTGCTCCACTTTTTAGGTGGTGGGTTGTAAGTCAAGAGAGATTTTCTTGAATACACGGATGAGGGTTAACAGATATCCAGCAAGGGCCAAACTCTCTTCTTGGCTGTCTGTTCCTCCTTTGGCAGTGAGACAGGGACAAGACGTCAGGACAAGAACAGAGACGACCAAGGGCTTTGCACTTCAGGACCCTGGTCCCTGTCACTGCCAACACTTCTCCCAACAGGGGAGGGGAGCATGTGGTGCAACCCTGGGCTCCCTGGACAGAGACAGACATGAAACACAGAAATGACCAGGTGCCCCACAGGAACCTGTATAATGTTCCACACCTTCACAACCTGACTTACAAACAAAGGGGATCTTGGGACATTTCACAAAGAAACAAGTCAGAAAGATTTTTTAGGAGGGAAGGGGGTTAGGTACCAAAAACCTTTACAAGAAAACAGCTGGGCAGGCTTCTCAGGATGGAGAGAGAGAACACACATGCTTGGTTGCTGCACCAAGAGAGAGGCTGTGTAAGCAAAGGCATTGAAGTCTGAAAGAGGCCACGTGCCTCTCCCTCAATAGCCTGGTGTCCTTTTGGGGCACATTCTTTTCCATCTATTCCCCATGAGCAGCAGCCTGGCAAGTGGCCTCCGCCAGGCAAGGACTCAGAATCCAGTGGCTTGTGCTGCCACTTGCCTCTTCTCAAGGGATGCAAGAGCCAGGGCACCTGAGGGCAGAAGCAGAGAAACCAGACCACACAGCACCCCAAGCACCATCTGGCTTGGGAGGGGTTTGCCGATGTCCTCAACATGGACCACTCTGCAGTGGGCTCGCGCCCTGAAGTTTATCATAATGATGCACAATCTCACAAGCACAGGTATATTCACACACCAAAGGAATTATGTGGAAAAGTCTCTAAATGGTCAGAGAAGGATGGGCGGGGCCCTTTTCTTCTTGCTTAAATTTAAAAAAAAATCACAATAGGAATTAGAGACTTGCTTGAATAGGCATGGCTGTCCACATCCACTAATAAATAACCCTACAGCAGGAAGGTACCAAGGCTCCTCACTGCAGCAGGCCTCCTGACCAAGCACAGGGGAAACATGACCACAGTGCTGGGCCTTCTGGGGCCCTGTGAAATGTGGTTCAGTGGAGCTTGGCCTGGGACTGCTTTTTCCCTGGGGGTGGCCGCCCGTGACGGACAATGTGTTTTTCCAAGCTGTCCAGGATGGCAATGGCGATCTGCTGGACGTGGGGGTCAGTCTGGTCCTGCTCCTTGATGTTGTAGAGATGCTGTAGCCCACCTTCCTCGATAAGCATGCTACAGTACCGGGCCGCTGCGAGAAAGCAGAAAGACACACCTTAGCCTTACTGTCTTTCGTCCTGGAGCTGCTGCCAAGCCCCAGGCACCGACCCTGCAGTGCTCATGAGGGAGCTCTGGGCACTGGCCTCACCAGGGAATCTCATCACCTCTACATCCCCATCATCATCAAACTGACAGGCACACAAGGTTCTCCCAGCAACCTCGTGGGCTGCTGCTGTTCTTATCTCAATATTATAGGCTCAGTGAGATTGGTAGGCAGCCAGGCAAGGTCAGCTCCCACCCCAACAGATGCTGCCCTCTCCCAGACTGTCCCCAGACAGAACCTACATGGTGCCAGGTGCTGTGCCAAGTGCTGGGGACAAAAAGGCAAAACCAAGGGGCAAGTTGGGTGGTGCAGTGGAGAGAGCATTGGCCCTGGAGTCAGGAGGACCTGAGTTCAAATCTGGCCTCAGACACTTGCTAGCAGTGTAATGCTGGGCAAGTCACGTAATCCTGATTGCCTTCTTCCCACCCCAAACAAAAGCTCACATGGGGGATGGGGCCCAGAAAACATGTACCTAATTAGGAACATATAAAGATATATCTTCTTAAGACATCTCACACTAGCTTCCAGGAATAGCTCATATACCACCGTCATCATGAGACCTTTCCCTGAACAGCCTGTAACCAGAAGGGATCCTGCCCTTTACTAATTTACCTCAATCCAACAGGCATTTATTAAGCACCTGCTCTATGTGAGGTCAAGGGTCAGGGGCCAGGGGCCAGGTTAGTAAGACAAGATAGAAAAGCCCCTGTTCTCTCCTCAGAAGGCCCAGCACATATGAGTAAAAACTGAGAGAAAAGCCTTTGGCATGCCTGCTGGAGGGAAGGCTGGAGATAGCACTGTTCATCTTTGCACACCGTGCAGGACTAAGCACGGCTCTCATACACACAGTAGGCTATTAGTAGTTTATCCAACAAAGGCCAAGAACAGGTGTCCAGAGGAGTCTGCCTCACATCCAAAGGTACAACTAGGAACAAGAGTGAGCTGCTGCAAGGTGGTATACTGACTAGTTATAACTTTAAAAAGCTTCCCAATAACTGAGTTTTCCAAGAAGGGCTAGATTGCCTTAGATAGTTCTGTTCACTACACCACAAATGAGATCTCATAAAGCTGTGCTATGATGACCAGGAGAAGAAAGCATAAGAACTGGCTGAGGAAAGAGGGAATTTAGGATGGACAAGACAACTATGATAATGTATTTGAAGAGCTTTGACACAGAAAAGGGATCATGTTTTTTTTTCTCCAGACTCAGAAGGTGAGAAGCAGGAGTAACGGGTGAGAGGTTGAAAGTAAAGCAAAGCTTCTAAACAATGAGAGCGACTGCACTGTGGGATGGGCAGCTTCTGGAGGATGGAGGTCTTTCAACAAAGGCTGGATGGACCATTCTTTGGTTGGTTATGAAGTGGAGGTAAAAGTCAGACTAGACAGTTATCGAGGACTCTTCTCACTTGCAAGTCTAAATGCATCTATCTGGGTTTTTCCTCTAGAAATGACTCAAATGAGAGCACCAAGACCACGGTTATACTGTGAAAGTGAAAGCAGCCTTTTGGCCAAGGAGCTGCCAAAGAGAGAGGAGCTTATGAGTGCACATCTGTGATTCCCTAGGGCATCTCCACTGCATTCACCAAGGCAAACATTGGTGGGTCTTTTTCAGGCACAGGTTAGTGATTGAAAAGAAGACTGACTCTGCCACCCTCTCCACCCCCCAGCCCCTCTCCCCAGTACATACGGTTCTTGCTGCAGACATGCTGCATGGCCCACACTGCCCACAGCTGCACACCAGGGGTCGTAAAACAGCCAAGCAATGGGAAAAATGGATTGAAAGACCTGAAAGTGAACAAGAAGATAGGTCACCCTTTTCCAGAATGGGCCTTCTAAATGTGGTCATCCTATTTTAAGCTGGGTGGGGGAGATCAGAGGGACAGGTCAGAAACAGAAAGACAGGAAAACAAGGAATGAAACCAAGAGGGGGTGGGGGCGGGGGGCGGACACAGACAAAGGCAAGTAAAAGGGGAGTCACGCTCAAGAGGGGGAGAGAAGGCCTCTGGAGCACCTCAAGTGTTACAAAAGGCCTTCTTCTGGATATGCCACCTTCTGAGATGAGGATCATTCAGTACTCTGAAAATGTGAAGTAACATCCATCATGGACAATGATGATCATTGTAATTTTTAAATTTTCAAACAAAAATAATTTCTTACTTTGATTCTGACTCATTTCGAGTTGTCTTTGCCCTTGTTTAAGAGACTTTTGTCACTTGAGACTCCTCTGAGAAGCATGCCAGGCAATGGATTCTAAATCACCGGGAACTGGGTTAGCTTGTCTTTTCAAGGGCTCTGACCCAAAAGAGCGTTATTTCTTCCTGAAAATAGCATAGCAGTCGCTACATCCCACTGACATCTACCGATACTAAGAGGTTAGTGTGGCAGCAAGCTATCCCCTTTCAAATGTCCAAAGCCTTTGACCCAGTGATCCCCAAAACAAAGACCTCATATATGCCAAAATATTTATGGCGGTACTTGTTTGTGATTGGAAAAAAAACATTTCTATGTTATGTGGAACCAAAGGAGCTGTCTACTGAGTGGTGAACAGCTAAATAAACTGTGGTGTAAGAACAGACTGGAATAAGATGAACAGGGAAGGAAATAGAACAAAAACAATGTGAATAATGAATTCGAGAATGGAAATGGAGGGAACAGCAACACAAAATGCTGCTGCAGAACGACACTGAATCTGTCTGACTCTAAGGAAAGAACGAGAAGCTTTTCCTCCATCCTTCGGGGGGAGGGAAGGAGGATGGAGGATGACAAGACACGGGCACAGTCTGCGGGGTGGGGGGAGGAGGACGATGAGACACAGGCACAGTCTGTGGGGAGGGGGGTAGGATGATGACACGGGTATAGTCTGCAGGGTGAAACTACACGCTGTCAGACTGGTGTTTGCTGATTTTTAACATCTTTCCTTCCTCTCTTTTTCAAAAAATGTCTTTATCATAGAGAAGATAAAGGGAAAATTTAGGTGATGGTAAAAACAAAAAGATATCAATAAAAATTTACCCTAAAACCCCCCACAAGCTAGTCTTTCTTGTGACTTGATAAGGCTGGTCAGCTAAAGCAAGAAGACCAGGGCAGATGGGGACAGCAGCTGCTACACTAAGACCCTGGCTAGGTTACCCTAAGCTTTTCCTTGGGATGTGTCCACGTTCCTAGGCCTTTTTTACACCCACACAGAGTCTACAAAATGCTTTCTTTGCCACAGTTCTGTGACGTAGCTAGCATTGTTAACCCCACTCCACAGATGAGCAAACTGAGGCTCCTAGAAGGTGCCCTCCCTCTGACCCACCTACCTCCCTGAGCAGGCCCCTCCCCAGCTGTCTGCTTCGCCTCTTCCCAAAGAGGGCCCTTCAGACTGGAATCTAAGAGGGTGGGGCGGGCAGACCAACAAAGGGCTCTCCTCTAGGAAGCACCTTCTGGATCTGGATCTGGGGGCTGGACTCTAAGGGACAGCCAACACCAGCTTAGGATATTTCGCAATCTGAGTAATTCTGGACACAACCCTACGCCAGACACCCAGCAAATACTGAACAGGCATTTGTTGGAAGAACAAATGGGTATGTTAATTACCTGTATGCCACCATCTCACAGTCTGGCGTTGGCCACTTCAAAATGGCTGAATGCTGCAAGACAAAGACACAACACAATTGAGTGTTACAGGGGCTGCTGTGGAACAGGAGGCTCCAATCCCCAACGCTGTAACCACAGGCCGCCACGCAGCCACTGCACAAGAGAACACAAGGACGGGGCTGGGACCATACCAGATCATCCAGGAGGGTGTTTCTTTGAGTGCGGCTCAACGTCCAGGCCTGTTCACCTCTGGATATCAAATGGGCAATAATTCCAGCTGCAAAGTAGCTGACTTCAACCTCGACGCTGTGCAGGAGCTTACTGATATGGTCTATAAAGTCCTTCCACATCAGCTCAGAATGTAATTCTTTGACTTCTGCTATATTGTTCTGGAAAGAAGCAAAGCACATTAACTCTTAGTCAGGGCAATCTCTTAATGATAGATACACTTTTAATGACATAACTAGAGGACTTTATACCTGGAACTAATTCAATTCAAACATTAAGCACCTATCACTGCTGGCCTCTCTGCAACCTTGGAACATCAGTGGCACGTCTCCTCTCCTCCTTAGGGGGCCTGTGTTGTTCAGTTCTGTCCAACTGCTCATGACCCCACAGACCATATCATACTGCTGCTGCCTATGAGGTTTTCTTGACAAAGATACTGCAATGGTTTCTTCAGCGGATTAAGGCAAACAGAGGTCAAGTGACTCATCCAGGATCACGTGGCTGGTGAGTGTGCCTAAGGCTAAGCCTAAGCTCTTCCATTGCTCTCTCCAGGTCCCCTCCTTCTCTGATCACCACTTTCTCGATCTCCTTTGAACTCTTACCTAAGTCATATGCACTAAACTGAGGTGACCCACAGCACTCTCTCCTGAGCTCTCCTTTCTTCTCATCTGGTGATCATGCAGAGAGCTCCCATACCTATGGATCCAGCCTTGGTCTCCTAAACTACAGTCTCGGAGCACAAAACGTCTCCTTCAAACTGTACGTCTCCTTGGCGTCTCAAACTCGGCACATCGAAAACAAAATTTATCTTTCCCCACAAATTGAGTCCCCCTCCAAACTTCCCTCTTGGTCACTATCCTTCTGGGCTCCCAGGTTTCATAATCTCAGCATTTTCCTCCCTACCTCACTCTACATATCCAAGCAGTTGTCTCCCTGCACACAGCTACCACACTATCTCAAGGCCCATCGCCTCTCACCCATGTGACTGAAAAGGGTCTTTTCTCCTCTACAATCCATTCTCCATGGCAATGCCAAGGCACCAATTTGACCATGTCACTCAAATTCAATCTGCCTCTTGCCTCCTAAAAAACCTCCAGTGGCTCCCCGCCCCACAGGACCTAATAGAACTCCTGTTGAGCACTTGAAGCTCTTTCCAATTGGGCTCTGACCCTCTTTTCCAGCTCCTCCACCCACGGCCATAACTGTCTGTCTACTCCCTCTCCTCACACACACAGCTCCATCTCTGCCCCTTCATCAGCTGCCTCTTTGCCTCTGATTTTTAAGATTCCCTCATTCAAGACTCAGGCTGAGCAGCATCTTCTGCAGGAGGCCTTTCCCAGCCTCCCCAAAGTCACCTCCCTTTTTATTCTATAGGTCTCTTCTATGCACCCACTAATATGCATGTTGTCTCCCTCGATGGAATATAAGCTCAAGGGCAGGGGCTGTGCTTGCTTTTTCTCTGTATCTCCAGGCTTAGTATATGGCCTGGCACATAGTAAATGCCTGC
Organism: Pseudocheirus occidentalis; assembly: GCA_028646575.1. NCBI lineage: Eukaryota > Metazoa > Chordata > Mammalia > Diprotodontia > Pseudocheiridae > Pseudocheirus > Pseudocheirus occidentalis. The sequence goes on from CM053593.1 coordinate 20,660,377, forward strand.
TGATCATGCCATAGGCAATCTGGTTGGGATGCAAAGCTGAAAAAGGTGATGCACACCCTCAAGGGACTGACAGTATGGTGGGGGGATGGTGGCAGAAGCAAATGACATTTTTTTAAGTTTAATATTTTCAATGAACAAAAATCTATTTTCTCCCCGTCCTCCCCTCCTGTCATTGGAAAACAAAGTAACATCCAAGTGAAGGGATGCCTAGTCAACTAAAACAGATTCCCACACAGGCAATGTCTAAAACATGGTTTGGGATATGGTGAAGACCCCTCATAGGCTGCAGAGGCTGGACTCTATTCTCTCGAGGCTGGGTTTCCAATTCAACTTTTCTGCAAAAACAAGCTGCTGATCCTGAAGTGTTCCAGGAAAAAAGGATGGGAACCCAGGGTGCAAGCACATCTGCACATTCCCCCGAGTCACCCAGACCAACACTGTGGGGGTGTAGGAGCTTTTGGAGTGCTAATCTGTGGGGCAATCCTATCTGCTTGTTCCCATGGAACAGGACCCATAACATATAGAATATTACAATACTGTAATATTACAATACAATAGAATATTACAATACTGAAAGAAGTATTCCAGGAACAAAGACAAGGACACAGGCTTTGATCACATCTGTACATTAATCTCAAAGAAAAGGGGGCCTAGAAAATGCAAGAGTTGTGCCAAAGTTAACAGACTGCTGCGCCTGCTTATTCTGTATGTCATCACTGGCCCTGGGGTGGATTTATCATGTTTAAGATTGTACCCTCAAAGCTTGGAAGAATGGGGCCGAGAGGCAGTTAAGGAGGGGAGACTGTGATTGGGGCGGGGGAGGGGCTATAAAATAATCTATCTTCTCTGTGCCTGGCGTGGTCTGACGCTGAGACTGTATCGACTACACTTGGTGTGAGTAGCCCTTTCTCTTGAGATCATAATAAACTCCTTTCTACTTTCTACCTTGAGAAGCCTCTGAGTTTAATTTCGGCAGGGGTCTTTACTGTTCCGCACAACAAGCCCATCACCTGTCAGTCAGAAGGTAAATAACATGGAAGCATTTTCATCACGGGTTCTATGAACTGCACTTCATCACTGTGTTCATCAGAGTTCTTAAAGTCTTCCAAAGCTGTCTGTCTTTATAACAGTCTTTCCAAGTTGTTCGGAAACAGTCCCCTTCACTGGTTCATAGGGCACAACAGTATTCTATCCCGTTCATACGTCATAATCTGTGCAGCCATTATTCAACTGATGGGCACCCCTAACTTTTCAGTTCCGTGCCACAACAAAAAGCTGCTATAAATTTTTCTGTCCAAATGAGTCCTTCTTTGATCTTTTTGGGGTAAAGGCATCACTGGGTCAAAGCATATGAACAGGTAACTTTTGGGGCACGGTAACAAACTGCTTTCCAGAATGGCTGGACCATTTCCAGCTCTACCAACAAGGCCTGTTTTCCCACAGCCTCTCCAGCATTTGTCATTTTCTGTTTTTGTTCATTTTGCCAAGCTGATGGGTGTGAGGTAGTATCTCAGAGCTGCTTTAATCTACACTTCTCTAATTATCAATGATACTGGGACAGGTTTTCTTATGGTGGGGCAGATGAAATGTACAGAGGTAAGAAAAATAAGAGGAGGGTAATGTAAAGTAAAAGAAGAGATACAAATGAAGTTCTCTAAACAGATTTAAGGACATCAGTGCCCTCTATCACTAATTACCTTGTATTTAACTTTCTAGTGTGTGCCCACACACACACACGTTCCTCTGATAAATGAGGACAGAGGCTGACATTTTTGTCTTTGTTTGCTAACACCTTACACAGAGCAGACAATGAAGAAATGTTTGTTGACTGACTGACTGATGGAGTGATCACACTGAGCCTAAGTAATGAGGGAACACTTCACTTAGAAGGCAGCACCTGAACAAGGCCTTGAAGGAAGTAAAGGGGCATTCCCTTGTTCACTGTCAATGAGCCTTGTTCCCTGCTTCTAGCCAAAATAGTCCTTCCAAACTCCTCCATCTTCTTGAATGCCTAAATAATGGAAGTATCTCATGTTTACAAACCAAAACCATTCATGGCAGTTCCTGTGATAGAAGCAGTTAGTCCATTATTACTGCTATCACTTTACAGACCACATATAACACACTAGGCTGGTTTCCCTCATTGCTAGAGATAGTACAGTAAGACAAAAAGTTGTGTAAAGTCTAAAGGGCAGTCAAAACTGAAATGCCCCAAATTAACAAAGTATTGCTGTAAAATAACTTAATTAATTTTCATAAAACAAGCAACAATTCTCAGAGGGGCTAGGCAGCTTGCCCCTCTACAATGTGGCACTGACTCCTTGAAGTTGGAAGAACAACGAGAAGAGCAGTATTTAGGCAGCTGCTAACCATTGCTAGGAAGAAAAAGCCTCTAGTTGAAGGTGAGACAAGATAGAACTGAAGCCTGCAAAGATCTTTTTACTGAGGAAACTCACTTTTCCATTTCAAGGCTCTACTACATCCAAACTACTGCCAGAACTAGTGTCAACCACCCAGCCCCAAAATTGTCTGGAGGACTTTTATCTCCCAAAGGGCATATAAGTACTGTCCTCATTGATGGAATGATGGGCTTTGATTAATATACTGCTATAATGAGAAAAAGACTGGTAGTAGGACTACAAATATTACTAAATAGAGAACACTGTGAAATGGTCTTGTACCAGGTCTCATGGCACAAAAGATTAAGAAATTTATCCAAAAGATGGAAGTAAACAGGCTTCAAAGGCCTAGAAACATGCCTAATTTAAACTCTGCTAAAAATATATGAGTTACAATCAAGGCTAGATGTGGAAAAAAATATTCAATGTGACAAAATGTGGCTTGTGAAGAAAATTAAAGAATGTCAAGTTCTTATAAACTCAATGCTAAATCAAATGAAACAAATGACTGCACCAAAGAGACATAATTAACTTTTTATGAAGATGTAAAAAGTTTAGGTAATAAAAGGTTAAGGTACCCTAGTGATGGCCATTATACTCATTCTCATCCCTACCTGCACTGCACCATCAGTGTGGGTACTCCACCCACCCACTCATCCATTCATCCATCTACCCATTCACCCACCCACCCATCCACACCCACTTATCCATCCATCCACCCACCCACCCATTCACCCACACTTTACTATTCTGTGAGATTTTTGTTCCTTTCCTATGCTAGAGGAGTCAGCCTCTCTTCAATTTCTCATTTGATTCAATCCCTATGATAACCTGAAATTTAATTCCATGATCATTAAGTGCTCATTATCCATACGGCTCTACAACAGGCACTGGGGAAGATATGAGGCTCATTTAAGACTCAGTCCTTAATGTCAGAGAGTTCACAGTCTAGGAAGGATCTCAGGCACCAATAATGGCAACCCAAACTTATGCCAGGACATAAGCAGAGTAGAACAGAGCAAAGTGTCATGCAAGGCTGACTGATTTAATGCCAGTCTGTGGAAAGGAGGCAGGCTGCAGACTGTGGAAGGCCTTAAATGCCAAGGAGACTGCAAACTCTGCTTTGTTACAAGGAAGCTACCTTCAATTCTGGGTGGATGGAGGTGGACAGTGGTGGGGGTCGGGGGGCTGGGGTGGGGTGGGGTGTGTGTGTGGCCCACCAAGCAGATTGTGAACAGATCAGGAAGCCACTGTGTGTCCCTAATGCCCACTGCTGAATGCTGGATGTGGGCACAAGGATCCAGAAGGAAGGTTGTAAGGGAATAATCTGAAGGACCTGACCATGAGTGGAGCAGGGGAGGGAAAGAAAAGAAAAGGGCCGGAGATATCACCAAGGTTTCAAATGTGGGAACCTGAATGAGTACAAACTTAGAGACTTGAAAGGTAATTTAAATAATATTCTTTTCACATTCACATTGAAACATTCCTCTTTCTTGATGTCAAGTTTGCAATAAAAAAAAAGGGAACAAGTCTCACCCTCAGCAGCCTATCTTACTGGTCACCACTGAACCAAATGGGGCACACTTACTGGAGAAAAGTTTTGGGGTCACCCACAATGCTCCAGTTACACCTTTCCTCACATGCTAAAGGATTAAATATAATTTAGTTGGCTCTTCCTACATCACTAACACACATTCAGGCTTGTGGGCGATCTACATGCCTTGGCAATAGTGACTGCCTTCCATTTACTACAAATGGAAAGGGCCCCCACCTTCCTCCATGCAAACCCAAAGCTGCAAGATGAAATGATCAAGGTTGCTCCAAAGAAGAAATATCAGAAGGCTCTTTTCCGTATTTCTTTGTAGAGGTGGGGGATTATAGGTAGTGTCTCTGACTCAGGGTTATAAGGGATGGCACTCTGGGAGGAGGAAAGAGATGACCCTATTGCGGAATGTAGCTGCTAGAAAAACCAAAGACCAGTAAAACGCTATTTTAAAAAATGATGAGGTGGATAATGGGGGACCTTTCTCTGAGTGTGCTAGGTGACACAAAGGGGAGAGGAATATGCATCACACCTTACCAAAAGGCCAAGGACTTTCTGTTGAATGGAGGACTCTGTTGGGAAGGACTGTTGAGAGAAAAAGAGAGCAGGCTCAGTCACTACTTCTCTGCCAACAGGATGGGACAAAGCCTCAAGAGCCAGCTGTCCTCACCTCCAGAACCCTCATGAAGAGCTCAAGCCCTTGGTTCTCTATAAAATGCTTGCAGGTAGTTGGGGACTCATCCGTGAGGTTCCAAAGGGCACTCAGGGTGAACTTGAGTGTTGTGTCCACTGAGTTCTGGCTGGTTTTCTGCTTCACTATCTGAAGAAGTTGCTGGAAGGAAAGAAAGGGGTGATTTAAACTCAATGATACCTGGAAATCCATGAGCCTTCCTCAAGTACTTCCCCAGCAGCCAGAAAGTTGGGTAAGGAGTGCCTTAGATTCAGAGCAGGGATCAGCCAGCTGTGGTGTTTCTACATCTAATGGCTCCAACATTTAGTTTCCCAGCTATCTGTGCTCACCTCTCCATTTCAGGAAGTACACTAAGAAGCCTGAAAGCATCAAGAAGCAAAGGTATAAGTGTCTGGGACAGCAAAGGTCTCCTACATTGTGCTCTCTGAGGCAGGGTGAGCCCGGAAAAAGAAGACTTGGTGTCTTTCCTGGTGGTTCTGAAGGGTGGTCATATGGCAGATCAGACTTGTGATGCATGGCCTCAGAAAGCAGAACTGGCTAATGTCCAGGATGGCAGATTTAGGACTGGTGGAAAGAAAACTCCCTAATCTAGAGCTACCCAAGTGAAAAAGGTGGTGGTGGCCTTGGCAGACTGGAAGAAAACCTTAATACCTAGCACTTCTGGTAGAAGTAGAAGTTTGTCAGAAATCAAATGATTCATTAAATTCTAAGCACTTCTGCTTACAGAGAAAAATCCAAAGGGACAGTAACCAATTCTGCTTTTGAAAATTCTTCTGATCCAGATAATTTTCTACTTAAAAATTTAAAGAGTTCAAGAAACAAGACAAAATTCCACAGTCACAAAGTCTGGGTAACAGTTTTTGATTCATCACTCAGAACAAGAGTAACTTAGCTAGAGAATCCTTTCTCTAAAGCTATTCAACTGAATTCTGACAGGGGTGGAATTTCCAGCTCCACTAGTACAGAGGATCCCCAAAGTACATAGATTCAGAAGATTTTAAAACCAGAAGGTCCCTTAAAGGTCACTAGGCTAAACTTCTCATTTCACAAATAGGGATCCTGTAGCACAGAGACAAAGGGACTTGTCTAAGGTCACTCAGTGGCAGATTCAGGACCAGCACCCAGGGCTCCAATTCCAAGAGCAGTAGCAACCCTTCCATAGCCCACCCTACTTCTCTATGAAACAATGAAGAAGCTTCTCTCCCAGTGCTGCAATTCAACCAACACTGATTTTGGGAGGGCTTACTATGTGTAAGGGGCATAAGGGATATGAAGATGAAACACAGTGGCTTCTAATCTCAAGTAGATTATAAAGCAACATCAGGGAAATCAGATGTGAGCAGAAATTAGTGCTAGGATGTGGACAGTGATATGGGAAAGGAGAGATTAAGAGAAGGTGTGCTAAGAAAGACCAAGAGGGGATCATGGGCACAGAGTGAAAAAGGGCAGTGGAATAAAGTGAGATGCAAACACAGGAGGCATTCCTATCGCAGCCAGCGGGCCGTCCTTGCTGGGGTAGGAGCTACTCTCCCAGCGACAGCCTGAATAGCACACCAGAGGGCAGGATGGTAGGGAGGACACTCTGGTAGCGTAGGGCTAAGCAGGCAGCTCAAGTGAACACATCGCTGTCTGAAAAGTGTCTGGAAAAGGGAGCTCTGATCCCAGAGATGCCACAGACTCACCCTGACGATGAAGAGCTCAGCTCCCAGCTGGGCAGTCTGTTCCGTAGAAAGCTGCAAACAAACAATCTCAGGTAAATTTCAAGAAATTCCTGTCAGGAGTCAAATACCACTAGCCCACTGAACCACCACCCAAATTCCTTGACTGTAATGGAATGTTGTTGTAGTGGAATGACGTGTGCCATTCTGAGAACTGCTCCAACTAGGAGGCTACCCCACGAGTCTGGTTTATTAAAATCACAGTTTGGGTGGAGAGCCTGAGTCCAGCAAGCAGAGAACAGCCTGGCTCTGGAGGTACCTTTGCAGCGAGGATGGAGATGATTGCCACAGCCATCCTCTGCATGTTCTGGTCTTCATGGTTACAGAGCCACTGCATGACAAGCTTGGCAGCTTCAAACCTGCAAGGAGACAGGGGTTTCCAGAGATGACTCCTGAAGGCATGAAAACTGCAGCTAGCAAGATGGGGTAGAAAAAGCTCCCGGCACTATGCCAAATCCTTTGATCCAATAATACCAATTCTAGGGCTGGATCCCAAAGAGATCACAAACTAGGGAGAAGGAACCACATGTACAAAAACATTTATAGCAGCTCTTTTTGTGGTGGCAAAGAACTAGAAATTGAGGGGATGCCCATCAACTGGGGAATGGCTGAACAAGTTGTGGCATATGAATGTGGAATGATGAGCAGACAGAGTTCAGAAAAACCTGGAAAGACTTATGTGAACTGATGCTGAGGGAAGTGAGCAGCACCAGGAGAACACTGTACACAGTAACAGCAACATTGTGTGATGATCAACTTTTGAATGACTTAGCTCTTCTCAGCAATACAATGATCTAAGACAATTCCAAAAGACTCATGATGGAAAATGCTATCCACATCCAGAGAAAGAACTATGGAATCTGAAAGCAGATTGAAGTAGACTATTTTCACTTCTTTTGTTTTTTTTTCTTGTGGTTTTCCCCTTTTCTGATTCTTCTTCCACAATATGACTAATGTGGAAATGTGATTAATATGACTGCGCATGTATAACCTATATCAGATCAGCTTGCTTGCTGTCTTGGAGAAGGGAGGGAAGGAGAAAAATTTTTAACTCAAAATCTTATAAAAATAAATGCTGAAAACTATCTTTACAATACTATTGAGAAAAAAATAAAATAAAATAAGGAAAACAAAAACAGAAAAGAAAAAACCACAAAAAAGAAACAGCTCCCAGTTATTTCCTGGGAATCACAGAGCCTAGATTCAAGTTTACTAACTAGTAGATATGGGACTGTGGGTAAGTCACTTCACTTTTCAGGGCTTTAATTTTCTCATCTGCAAAATAGGGCTAGTATACCAGGCCAGCCTGTCTCTCCACACTAAGTGGCTCTAATGACATGATCATGGATAGGAGAGTCCTTGGAAGGCTGTGACAGGTGATACCAGCACATGGAATTATGATGTCAACTCTGGTTATGAAAACCAAAGGAGTAACTCAGAGGCAGGTGAAAAGACGAAATTTCTGCACCACCCAAGTCACAGAAGGGAAGGTAGCACAGGTGACTCTGGAAACACTGTTTAACTTCTCTGAGCCTTGGTTTCCTCATCCGTACAATGAGGATATTCCTGGTGTCACCTGCCTTACAGGAATGTTGCAGACTTTAAACTGCTCTAAAAAAGAATCAGAGCTAAATATCTAGCACTTTCTACTCGTATTAAACACTTAATCTATTCTGATCTGTAGCCATCTGTGCTCACACTTTCTACTCTACTGTGACATATCTGAGGGTAGAGCCATGGCTCTGGGCAGAGAATGCCCCACAAGGGTTTCCTTATCTCAGAGATGAGGAAGTGCAATAAGCTACTATCAGTCATGGAAGCTCTCTACCTCTGTACCTCCCCACTGAGCTCAGAGTATGGTGCATTCATTATACAGAAGAGGAGCCGAGTAAAGGCTCTGGGCACAGAGCCACCTCAAAATGAGGCTGACCTGGCAGAGAGGACAGAGAGGTGGTACCCCAGGGCCCAGGAAGAAGGCTTATTGCTAGGCCCTTACTTGCCTGTTAAACGGAACGTCCTGAAGGATCCGGTCACTGCACAGTGAAAGAAGGCAGTTTTTCTGTAGCTGTCAAACCAAAGGGGAAAAAATAACCTGGATAAAATAACCTTTAAAAATTGTTTACAACAAACCAGCCCCAAACAGGCTGCCTCTGTTCAGGAAGAGGCCCTATCTTCCCAGCACATCTCTACACCACTGCCCACACCTCTCTTCCCACCTGTCCCTGCCCCAGGGGGTCTGACACAAGGAATCAACACTCAGATTACTGATCTCACAGAGAAGTTCATTTATGTAAATCATTCAACTGGCATTAGTTAAGTTCACACTAGGAGACAAGCCCAGGATGAGGAGCTGAGGACACAAAGGCAAAAGGCACACAATCCTTGGCCTCAAGTCCACATGGAGAAACAATATACAATATACATGAGTAGAGATGGAACATGGACAAAATGAATGAAGGGAGGCATAAATCGGGGCAGGCTTCCTGGAGGAGGGCTGAATCTTCAAAGAAAACAAGAATTTTCAGAGGCAGAGGAAAAGAGGGAGTACATTCCAGGCCTAGGTCAGAGAAGGAAGGCAGAGACAGGAATGTCAGGTATAGAGAAGGGCAGAGTGGCCAGTCTGACTGGAATGCAGAGAGAGGGAAGGCAGGAATATCCAATGGGGGACAAATGGAGTGAAGTCCAATGGGGAGAGAAAGGTAGAGAGAAGCCAGGTAGTGAAGGGCTTCCAAAGCCAGCAGAAGTGTCTCTGGTTTGTGGAGAAGTGCAGGGAGCCACTGGAGTTCACGGAGCAGGGATAAGATGGCGGCTGGCCTGTGCTTTAGGGAAGTCACTCTGGCAGCTGGGCAGAGAAGAGTCCTGACAGAGGAGATTAAGAGATGGGGATTGTGACTATCCAGGAGAAAGGGGTGGTGGGCCTGACCTCAGGCAGTGGCTGTGTGAGCAGAGAGAAGGGTCAGCTGCCAGAGCTGCTGGGAGGGCAAGTGCCTCAGTAACAGAAAGCACTCAAGGAGGAGGATGGTAGATTCTGACTCACCCAGAACTGGGTATGTTCTGTCAAAGCCCACATCCTGGCAGTCAAGGCCCTGCCCTTTCTTGCCAGTCTTGTCTCATGTTATTCCCCTGCACTCAATGCCACAAACTGGCTCAGTCTCTGCTGCCCTCCTGCACCAGGCCAGGCACTGATTCCTCCCTAGTGCAGGAATCCCTCCTATTGAAGTCAAGGAGGAGTCAACAGGGGCCCCGAGTTGCAAGCCTAGAGAACTGGGGGGATAGTGGGGCCCTCAAGAGTAATAAGGAAGTTTGGAAAGGAGGAGGCTTTAGGGGGAAAGAGGAGCTCAGACTGGGAAATGCTGAGTTTAAGATTGGGGCTGGAAAGGTAGATTTGAGAGTCATTAGCAAAGAAATGGTGATTAAACCCTTGGGAGTTGAAGAGGTCACCAAGTGGCAAAGAGGGAAAAGAGAAGAAGGTTCAAGGCACAAAGGCCATGGGCAATGAAACTCTGGAAAATGTGCCAGGCACTGAGTCACATGTCCCTGAGGAGTGAGTGTAAGGTGAAAAGGATCTGGAGGTACCGAAAGTGCCCATCTCTTTTCTAACTCCTCAAAGCAGAATCTGCCTGCCCTGTGGGTTAAGGAAGTTTGGGGGTCATGTTAACTGTGGCAAGCAAAGGTGATGGGGAAATGAAGGAGATGGGAGATGAAGGCCATGTAGGATAGTAGGATAATGAGAAAACAATGGACTTAAATTCAGGTCAAATCTCATCTCAGAGATTTCTGAGCTGTGTGATCAAAGACAGGTAACTTAACCTTTCTGAACCCATTTCCTCACTTAAAAAAAATCAAATAACTGATATTATTTGACAATGTAAGTATCTCAATGTAGGTACTTCACACTAGAGATCCTAATGGAAAGATGGGCTTGGTGGGATGCGACCAGCAGTTGACATTTGCCCCAAGAAGGTATGATTCATTCAGAAGAGATACAGAGAGATAAAAAGGATAACCGAAAAAAAATAGTATAAGAAAATGGAACAAAGAGAAGAACAAATTTCTCACTTTGGTTCCAACGATCCACTTTAATTTGACAAGAATTTAGTGCCCATTTAGTGCTTTGATGCTACAGAATAGGGGTCAGGAATGAGACTTGTGGCTTCATTGGCCCAGCAAATCCCCGGTCAATGTCCCCCTCTCAGTCGAGGCCAGCACAGTCCTTGCCCCTCTGCATCTTGCTGAGCTATCAAGAGCACTGAACTGCTAAGTGACCTGCCCAGAGTCACACAGTCAGTGGCTATCAGAGGGAAGCCTCAAACCTCCATCTCTCCAATGGCTGCTCTAGATCAGTCGGGCTTCAGGTGTCTACAGCTGCCATCAGCCGCCCACCCCAAATCCCCATCTGGTGTGAGGTTGATGCCAGTTACCTGCTGGTGATTAGGAAAGTGTTCCATGGCTTTGAGCAGCAGGTGGGTCACATCAGCCAGGAGCCGCACCGGCATTCCCACGGCTAAGTCCTGCTTGGTCAAGTTAAACACACATGCACTCGCTGCCAGTTGGACCGGCAAGTTCATGGGGTGGTTCCTCATTCCAATGACCACCAGCTGAAACGAAAGAAGCCCTCCCTGGAATTCAGGCATGTCAGGAGCAGTGAACCCCCAGAGCATCCAAGAAGGCACCTGCTGTGACCACCCTGATATATCCTTTGGGGCTGATGCTGGTGATGAAGAGGCTCTGGGTCTGACCCTGGAGGCCTTTTCAACACTCCCACTGACCGTTCAGGGAAGTTGCTGCTGCTGCTGCTAAAAAGGTCGAAGTCTTAAGGTCTAAGGCTAAGGGGAAGGGGTTTTAATCCAGCAGCTCATTCCAGCTGGATTCTCTTCCCATCATCACTAAGCAAGAACACCCCTTGAGATCACTCTCCCACTGGTTTCCAGAATCTGTCTCAAGCAATATAGCAGAGCAAAAGACCTGGAGCTGGAGGCAGAATGTCAAAGTTAAGTCTTGGCCTTGGCTTTCTCATCTGAAAATGGTCACAAGAGGAAGACATTCAACTTTACCTTCAATATCTCAGGTTTTGTTTTTTCCATGACATGAGTCAGGCTGAAGAGGTGAAAAAGGGCTTCCCGGACAAAGAAGGCCCTCTCGCTGTATCGCTTCAATGCTTCTGAAATCTGAGTCTCGTTAGCTTCTCCTGATACCTTTAAAACAAGGTCGTTTTTATTTAAAAAACAAAAATACACCAGGTTAGAACATCATACTCTCTGAGCTCCAGAATTTGTCTTCCAAATTTTGAAATATGCTATTTACACATCTAACAGACCCATCACAGGCGCTCCCCAGCCCAAAGGCATTCCACACTTGACCTCCCATCAGGTATGTGACCCTCTGTGTCTGGGAGTGGCTCCACAATCTCCAAGACCAGGAGATTCTCTAATTCTCATAAACTGCCCAAGGTGGGCACATCTAAGAACATTAATGAACAGATATAGAGCAAAGGAAGCAGAAACAGGATAACAGTCTATACAACGACCATAATGGTGGAAAACAACCCGGTAAGAGGACTTCAGAACTGCAGTGAAGACAGGACCACTTTTGGGGACTTCAGAAGGCCAATGGTAAAGCCCATGTCTACGCTCTCTGCAGGAAGAGGGGAACTACCGACACAAAAGGAAGTCCAGGCTGTCAGACATGACTACCACGGTCTGCTTTCATTTTTGTTATAAGGGAAGAAGTGGAGCATCATGAGAAGTGTTAATACTGTAAAAAAAAAAAAAAAGCAATGATAAAATGCTATAATTTTTAAAAGAATGACTAGGGACAGAAAGATAAAAGACACTAACCAAATCAGATGGTGTAAGCAAAGGGGTGTTTAATGGGGTGGTGACTACTGGAGTGAACTGTATGGAGACCTCTCCCTCCTCACCGTCCCCCCATATATCATATATATATATATATATATATATATGGTGTGTGTGTGTGTGTGTGTGTGTGCGCGCACGCGTGCTGGACTTAAGACTCGAGACAATGAAGGTTTGAGTTTTCTTTTGTAGTGTGATTAGTCATGAAAGTTTGGGCTTTCCCATTGCATTTGCTCATCTGTAAAAAAGAAAGGGGCAGAAAATGTGACCTCTGGAGTCCTTCTAGGTAAGATTCCTAGAAGAGCTTGGCTCCTAACAGCTGCTCAAAAGCCAGAAGGAAGTGATCAGGGTCAGAGGAGGCAAGGAAAGGCATCGTGACCATTGAAAAATGGGAACTTGCATGAAATAATGCAGAGTGAAATAAGGAGAATCACAAGAACACTGTACAGTAAAAGCAATATTGTTTGAATAACTATGAATGTCCAAGCTATTTTGAGTAATATGATCATTCAAGTCAACTACAAAGGATCTGTGAAGGAAGATACTATACAAGTAGGTATTATATGGTTCCACACATATCTCTAGCAAATGCTTTCCTCCTATAACAAAGGTTTGGGAGGGAGCAAGTGAAAACTCAGAGCTCAAAATTTAACACATGAGCAAATAAACGAAAAAATAGGAACTGGGTAAACTCATCTGGAATGACTAGGCATTAGAAAAAAGAGTGCATGCAAAAGGCTAGGAGGTAGATGGAAGATAAGAAACAGCAGAAACAAGTCCCAATACATTGTGCCAGGGAATCTTTCATTCATCCAGCAAGCTGACTCTGTGCCCTGCGCTAGAGATACAAGCACAAACAATGAATACTGCAAAGAAGTCAAAGAGAAGTTAGTTTTGGAGGGAGGCAAATAGTATTTGGAAGGATAAGGAAAGGCTTCAGGTAGAAGATGATGCCAAGATCTTTCATTTTTACGTCACCTAAATTTTCCCCCTTTCCCTCCTCTTCTTCTGTGCCAGAGGGTCATTCCATGTTATACATGTTATAAGGAATATTTTTTTAAGAAAAAAAGGAAAAGAAAAAAAAATAAGCCAAACTGTTAAATACACTGAAAAAAGCTTGCCACTCTATGCCCTGCCCCCCCCTGCACTGTTCAGGGACCTGCATGCATGGAGGGGGATGGGCCTCCGCAGATCTCTTCTTTGGGTGTGCAGCGCTCCCCCAGCTGCTCTGTGCTCGCTGTGCTTTGCATTTGCTCCACATTCTCAGTTTCTGCTGACTTGACACAGCCTTTCCATGACTCTTTGTCCTACCCTTCCTTGATGCTACAACTCAGTGATTCTCCCCCATTACACTTGGCCAACACACCCTGTTCATCCATTCCTCCACTGATGGCCATCCACTTCCATCTCCAGTTCTTTACAAAGTGCTCCCATGAACAGTTTAGTGAAGATGGGACCTTTCTTCTTAACTGACCCTATCGGCCCTCCTTGGGGCATATGCCTAGCCCTGGGATGTCTGGGCCCAAGGGTGGAAATGTCTTCATCACTTTATGTGCATAGTTCTATATAGTTTTCCAAAACAATCATACTAATAACTCCTTCCCATCTTTTGTCATCATTGTTACTCTGCTAACATGCAGGTAAAACACCTGTTGTTTCAAAACCACTTTCCTGCCTTTATGTTTCTGTTATTATTGGTGATCTGAAACAGTTTTTCATATATCCATATTAGCAGTTTGCAATCCTTGAGAATCATTCATTCCTACCTTCTGACTTTCTATCATTGCAGATGGCTTTTGATTTGAACTATTTGGTGTGAGAATTAATTCCATCTTAAAGGTAGAAGTAAAGAAGATCAGGCCTGATCCTGCTCTGATCTGGAGAAGATGGGAGGGCATGGGATCAATGCACATGTAGAGGGAAGGCAACTCATGTCAGAGAAAGGGGGAGGGAAGAGAGAGGGACATAAAGTCATGTGGCTTGAGATGAGGAGAAAATCCAACTTTCTCAGTGAAGTCAAAGGCAAGGTCTACAGATGAGAAAAGAAAAGTGTGGGGAACTTTAAGGGAGAAGAGGTTGGGGAAAGTATCTGCGGAAAGTGAGAAAGGGAGTCCATCAGGAAAAAATAAAAGGACGGCTTGGCTGTGTTAAAATTGTTCAAGCTGCAGTTGGGTAACAGAAACTGGCAATGTACCCAGTCAGAGGGTGTTCAGGATTGTAAAGCAGAGGAGAGAGTGCAGAGCTGAAATCACCAATTACTTGATGTTGAGGTTGGCGAGGAAGGAAATGTGAGGTCAGAGCAGGGGTAAGGGTTGAGAAAGTGCTGAGGGGCGGAGGAAAGAGGTGGGTCTCGATGAGGGCAAAAAAGAGGTGTAGGAGGGGTGAAGCACAGGGAGAAGAGGAATGAGAGGCAGCTAGGGTCAGACAGGGGAACATCAGAGATTCTAGTCAAGGAAGAATCCTTGTGCTACCCTCTGTGTGGCTCAGGCAGAGTGAAGAGACCAAGGAAGGCTGATGAAATGGGAAGTGAGGGAGTTTGAGGGAGAACCTATGTGAATGTTAATGTCTGGAAGCCAGGCTACGGTTCTGGGGAGGTGAAGGTCATGGTGAAGTGATCACGCTGCCAAACGGGGTGGCACCAGACAGAATTTCCTCTGGGGAAGACATTGTTCTACAGGGAATAGTCAGAAGAAATAATGCACTGGTGAATTTTGGTAATAACGGCAGAATGTGAGGGGAAACTGCCAAGACAACAGCAAGCTCACCTTAGGTCGGCCTGAGCACAGAGAGTCAACAATGCAACTATACAAACAGACCTGTCACTTGGCTTCTCTGGGTCTCAGTTTTCTCTCTGTAAGATGGGCATCTGGACTTGCTACATGACAGGAAAATGCTTTGTGAAGGCCAAAGATTCAGAGCACCAAGGGACATACAAGATCATCCAGTTAACTCTCTCGTGTTACAGAAGAGGAAACTTCATTAAGGCCTAATGATCTTCTAAGTAGGACAGAAAATTATGTTTGCATTACTATTGTTACCAGCGGGTTCCATAAATCTACAATGGCCAAACTGGCAATGCTAAGTTCTGATAACGTTCCCAGTGTGATACAGCCAATCAGGAAAATAACGTGGCAGCCAGTTATAAAAGAACCCCAATATCTCAGGCCCAGAAGGGATTTCAGCAGCACCCAGCGCAAGCGAAAGCTGAAGAGTAAATATCACTATAACCCAGACCAGGCGCTGATGACTGCACTGGGGGAGGTGGGAGGCTTATGTCTCACTGAAGCTCTTGCAGCATTTGGTTAGCTGGGGAACTTGATGATGTAACAGCTTTCCTTTGAAAGAGGACATTTTCCTCGGGCCCCCTCCTTGTCCTCTGTCATCCAATGTGTCCCCTCCCCCCGTGGCTCCCCATGGCATAGAAGCGAGCTGGGGTTTGGCAGGCTGTGCACATGGAGGAGGATCTTGTACTCTCTGCCAAGTTGGCAAGGTTCCAACCACAGCACCAGTGACTGGTGACTGCCCATAAAGTTTGGAGAGATTGAGCCCCAGCAGAGAAGGACCTTTTATGGCTAGTACAACTCATAAAATTATCTCCTAAGGGGTGGGGAGGTTGTGATCTATTCTAGTAGAGGGAAAATCCATACTGAGGAAATCCCTGTTCCTTTGAAAGATTCCAGACAGAACCCCCTCTTCCTTGTTTTGTTTGACAAGAAGAAGCAGTGGAAAGAAGGCTGGGCTTGGACTTGAGTGCCCAGGGTTGACTGCGCCTACTGGGTGTGGCCATGGAAGTTACTGGATCTGCTTCATTCTGAGCCTTTTTTGTCTAAAATGAGGGTGAATGAATGAAAAAAAGCATTCCTTATCGAGTGACTGCTATCAGTAATCTTGTATCACAGCTGGCACTGTGCACATATTTTAAAAAGCAACAGGCCTTATCTCCAAAGAACTTTCTATTAATAGGGGAAGACAACACACGCAGAGGAGTGTAACCAGGGAGGGGAGTTTGTTCTGGGGAGGTAAAAAGAAGGTGGGCGGAGGAGGCAGATGGTGAGACAGTCTGAGGTCTCAGCCAGCCAGCAGATAGTGAGATAAGTGGGCTGGTCTATATATACTCAGTCACCACTTAAGTGGGCTGGATCCTACAGAAGGAGCTCAAAATGAGGGGACATTTTCCCCAAGGTCTGGGGCCTGGATTCTGAAAACCCGGTGTAGAAGTCCAGGTCTCAGGTCAGGGATGGAAGGTTCTGGTACAGGTGGGGAAGGCAGAGGAGAAGTGGCAGGTTCAGTTCAGGGCTCTCTCTCTCATCGGCTTCTCCAGCGCACCATCCATCCTCTCTGCAGCTCACTGGCCCCTTGCTCCTAGCTGGTCTCTCTAAATGTTAATCTTACTTATAATTACTACGCTTATAGTTCTCAATTGCTTCCTTTCATTTTGCTCCCCAAATGAGGAACAGCACATCATTCCAAAGTGTCCGATTACGCTATCTGAAGACCCAGGGTTCCATTTTCTATTCATCTGTGACAGGCAATCCCTTTTCCATCATAATGCCAAGATATCAAAGGCCTTAAGTCAAAGGTATAAATTCATAAAAGACTTAGTGTTGGAAAACACAGACCACAAAGATCTAGGCAAGACATTGTCCACATTCTGTTGGTTCTGGGAGGTTTATGAATATCCTCTACAAAATACAGACTCAAACTACCCTCGTATGCAAAAATGAAGGGACTCTCTGTTACTGCCATCTCAAATATTCACAGCCAATTAAATTACCTACATGTTTTATAGACCAAAAAATTGTTTTTCCAGTGATTCATAAATTTGGTACCCCAAGCTACCCCAAGGTTCCAGGATTTCATTAGTAATTTCTTTTCACTGACACAGATCAGAGTCCCTTTTCCTTCATGGTGGATTACATCTATTTTCATGGTTTTACGGCCAATCTTCTGGTAATGAAGACCCCAACAATGAACTAGAATAGTCTCTGGATGACAATCCCTTGCTAGCTTTACACCTCCTACTCCAGGCTAGCCAACACCTGTTCTACTTGGTAGGGCTCTGAAGGCACAACCTTATGGATCTCAAGGTTATCTCTACACCAAATCAGGGAGATCAAAGAGCTGGACTTAAGTGAAGATCTTTGAACTATATACAAAAAAATTCAATCTATTATCAATTTTAATCATTACCACGCTAAATTACAAGTTTGAATGCACTTAGTTTTGCCGATACTTTAAGAGATGTGTTGTCTGTGTATCCAGGGAGCTTAGAATCTAAGAAAAACATGTTGTACATAAATATCTACAGTTTCTTTTCCTTGTCAGAGGCCTGTCTTCTGAGTTTTGCTAATCAATGGCAGTATCACCGAGACCCTTCTTTTGACTAGCTTACAGGACCATCGGTTAGGCATTCTGGAATAGTTCCTGAACAAAGTCTGGGGAGGGAAAGCCCATTCCAGAAGCATCAGAAATGCTAAGATTGGGAAAGGACCTTTGAGATCATCCAGATTCAACTTCTGTCTGAAGTCTGAACCCCTTCTATGACATCCCCAAGGAGTCATGCAGCTCCTGGCCTGAAGACCCACAAGAATGCAGGGACAGGAAGCCTCCTGCTCCTTCCCCACTTCCTGAGGTAGCTCATTCCATATTGAGGAAGGTTTATTATGAGGAAATACCTCCTTAGATGAGATCTGCCTCCCTATAACTCTCTACTCTATTCCTACTCACCAGAATCCAATCCACAATCAAACAGAATACTTCTTTCTAATCACTCCTTCACATGAAGTTCACTGTTGTTCAGGTTTCAGATTCTGTGACTCCATTTGGAGTTTTCTTGGCAAAGATACTAAAGTGTCTGACACTTCCTTTTCCAGCTCATTTTACAGAAGAGGAAAATGAGGCAAACAGGGCAAAAGTGACTTTTTGCCTGGGTCACACAGCTAGTAAGTCTTTGAGGCCACATCTGAACTCAGGTCTTCCTGACTCTATCCAGGCCCACTGCGCACTATGGTTCTGCCTAGCTGCTTAACATGGCTCTGAGCTAGCTGAAGAGAACCAGCATGACCTTCTAACTTCTCTTTGGCAGACTCAACATTTCAAGTTCTTTCAATCAATTCTCATATGCCTTGGTTTCAAGTCACCTCATCATCTTGGTTGCCAGAGTAGGGACTCAGTGAGGTCTGAGAAAGTGATGAAAACTCGACCAGGTGAACATTTGGGGAGCTGGACTTGACAAGACAGAAACCTGGGATGGGTGAAGCCTATAGTGACATAAGTAGGGATTCCAGGGGTTCCCCATTGTGTTAGGAAAAGAAACTGGTGGGAAGAGGGAATGTAAAAGCCCCAATTCTAGCACAAAGCACTTCATAAACCAAAAGCCAAGAAGTAAAAACATTTTAAATTACCTTTTTTTTCTGTGTTAAAATTGTTCAAATGCTTTTTTTTGGTATGACCTAAGAAATGAATAGTCAGAAAAATAAATTTAAGCTAATGAACCCTGAAACCCATAAGAATTCAAAGCTTGGGACATACACTGCTTTCTTCTTGAAGTCAAAGATTCTTGTCTTGTTTATTTCTATACCAGCCTCAATATATGTTCTATAGGGTAGATGCTCATTTAATGTTTGCTAAAAAAAAAAAAAAAAAAATTAAGGAGGAATGCTAGACAATTACAATGACCAAGCCTGGGCCAAAAGCGGAGATATGAGATCCACAACCTCCGCCCTTCTTTACAAAGGTGGGGGGCGAGGGGTGCAGACTGGATGCAGCAAAATCACTGATTTCCAGAAGGGTGAAATGTGTGTTAGTACCAGACATTGTAGCTTTCTTCATATGGGATCAAGATTTTCAAATGCAAATTGAAGAGTTTTAGACCAATGTCCAGTGAAAGCAATGCCTTTCACAAAGGGATGATGGGAAACATGCTTAGATTTTGGCTTTACAAGGTCTCTTTTAAATCCTCTTGAGCTCTGTGGGTTCAAACAGGAATCAATCAAGACCTAATAACAGGAATCCAATGCTTCACAGAATCTTTGCCCTGAGAAGGTATCATCTAGCCACTTAGGTAATTACAGAATCAATGTCTGGCTCACAATCTTTCTTCTCAATCAGAAGCACTGATGCTCCTCAACTATCGGTTCCTCATGTTATCCAGTCCCATTATCTACATTTGACACAGATAATCACTTCCTCCCAAATAACCTTTCTTCTTGAGGTGTGGTGACCCTGCTCCCTTGGTCTCCCTCTTAGGTATATGACCGCTCTCTTTTTTTTTAGAGATAGGTTAATTTTATTTTTTATTTTATTTTTGCTTTGGAGGGGGTAGGGCAGGGAAACTGGAGTTAAGTGACTTGCCCAAGGTCACACAGCTAGTTTTTTTGTGTTAGGTGTCTGAAGCTGGATTTGCACTCAGGTTCTCCTGACTCCAGGGCTGGTGCTCTAGGCACTGCGCCACCTAGCCGCCCATGACCACACTTCTGCTGGATCCTCAGCTTGGTCACACCTTCTGACTGTGGGTGTCCTCCACAGGTCTGTCTATTTTTCCCATCTCTACACCAATGATTCTAGAATACCTCCTGAGGTATAGCGCTCAATCTCCAACTGCCCTCTGGACATCTCAATGGATGCGTCCTGAGCCCACATCCAAACTGAACTCTGTGTCTTCCTACCCACCTCTCTGCCTCTTCAGCTTCCAGCGCTGTTGAAGGTTTCACCAGCCTTCCCAGTCACCCATGCTCACACTCTCAGCGTCATCCCTGACTCATCATTCTGTTTCCAATTCGGTAATCAGATCAGACTATCATCCCCACCTTCCCAAACAACATTCCTCCTGTACATCCACTTCCCTCCATGCACACAGCCACCACCAAGACTACGGCATTGTTATATGATGGATCTCTGATTCACTTCTTGCTTCACTTCAACCCACCCTCCACTGCAGCTTTTAGCAGGTCATGTCACTCCCCTCCCCAAATTACCTGCAGAATGGACTACAGACTCTTCTGTTTGGCATTCAATGCCCTCTAGAATCTGCTTCCCTCATACCTTTCCATTCTTCTCTGGCTTTCCTCCCCTCCACTCACTTTTCATCCTCTCTACTGCACTGGCTTATTTACCATTCCTTCCCCATGGAAAGATCCATGCTCCACCCCTCTGTCTCAACACTGGCTTGTCCCTCACACCAGGACTACTCTCTTTTCTCACCCCTATCAAGTGCTCTTTCTGCTACCTCACATGGAATGAGGGAACTCCTAAGCCTCTCTCTGTGGGCACAGTGAGACTCTGGCCCACACCAGCAGCAGATCTGTGTACCTGGAAAACCATGAATCACCTCTCCTTTTGTGTCGGTTTTCCCAGTACTTAGCAGAGGACCTGACACATAGTAGGTGTTCCTCAGACTGTGCTTCCAAATGGAGACAGTAATTTCTGTAATATCTTCCTTGTAGAGTTTTGAAGAAAGTAGACTAAAAATGACAACAACCTACGACCCTGAATGTTACTCCCAAAGTTAGTTCCTCTTCTCCTTAGAGCCAGCCCTCCTACTACTACCGTATTGGTGCCCCCAAGTTGAACCAGTTGTGTAAAATGTGCTAACCTTTAAATGGCCTTCGCCGGTGAGGAATTCTGAGTAGCCGGCATCAGTGGCTAACAAGCCTACAAACTGCATGGTAGGCCGCTGCTGGATAAATGCTTCTACAGCTTTGTCGGTCACATGCTTCCTCCCAGAAATATCCAGAGACACAAGACTGGGCAGAATATCTTTCTGCTCCAGGAGGCGAAGAGCTATGTCAGAGGTGAACTGCTTATCATCAGAAATGTCCAGGTGGTTCAGGTGCTTGAGCTCTCTGATCACATCCAAGATCTGGGTGGTGGTCATCTTCAAGCACTTCAGGTGGTGCATGGTCAGGGACTTGAGGTGATCTTTACAGGTGAGCAGCGCCGTGATGTCTGTCACAGACGTGTTAGAGATATCCAGACTCTCTAGCCTAGGCAGTGAAGCCACATCAGCCAAGTCTTCATTGTAGAAGAGAACATTGGTAATGCTCAAAGCCCGAAGACCAGACAGCTGGCTGAAGCACCTTTCGTAAGGATCTTCCAGGGAAAGGGTGAGGGAGTTCAACACCAGGCACTGTAAATTCTGCTGAATCCATTTGTTGCTGCCAAGCCCACTGATGATGTCCGTGATGGTAATATCAGCATTCACACCAGTGGCATCAAGTTCCACCAGTTTATGATGGCAAAAGGCTTTCCGGAAAGCTACAGCAGAGATCTTTGCTTTGCGGATACAAGCTCGCTTCAAGCGCATTTGGTTGCCTCGGAAAATTCCCACAGTTCCATCATTTAGTAGGCCTAGGAGAAAAGAAGAGTATTCAGAGCATTTTATCCTACCTCAGCAGGAAAACTCTCATGATACATTAAGCTACTGACCAAAAGAACTAAAAACATGTTTAAATGATAAGGACATGCTTAAAAATAAGGACTGGCTGGGGGGGGGCGGCTAGGTGGCGCAGTGAATAGAGCACCTGCCTTAGAATCAGGAGGACCTGAGTTCAAATCCAGCCTCAGACACTTAACCCTTACTAGCTGTGTGACCTAGGACTGGCAGGCACATGTATTGAGACTGAAATTATTTGGGAACCATGCAAAATAGTGCTCTAATTATTAAAAATATTACTGCAATATTACTCTATTAGTTGCTTAGAAACTAACAGATCAATATGTTCACAATTAATTTATGACATGAGGCCAAATGTGCAACAATCTGACGTATTTATGCAGGAGACACACTAAACGCCGGGAAAAGAGGCCATCGTCAGACACCAACGGCAGAGGACAGCGGGGTGTGTCATGTGAGTGCCCACTACTCCCCCCCTCCCCTCCCAGCTTCACGGCCCAGCTTGTCAAGCAGCAGGACCTTAGGCAATCGGTTTCTCTCTCTGAAGTTCAACTTCCTCATCTATAAAATGGGCAAATGACCTGCGCGCCGCCTCTCTCACCGGGTTCTTGTGAATCCGGCACTTTGTCAACTGCTTTTCTTCTTCAGCTGTTTTCAGTCATGTCTGACCGTCTCTGAGCCCATTTGGGGTTTTCTTGGCAAACACACTGGAGAGGTTTGACACTTCCTTCTCCGGATCATTTTACAGAGGAGGAAACGGAGGCTGACAGGGTTCAGTGACTTGCCCAGGGTCACAGGGCTAGAAGGTATCTGAAGCTGAATTTGAACTGAGGAAGATGAGTCTTGCTGACTCCAGGCCCAGCGCTCTGTACACTATGGCACACCCTGGCTGCCCCTTGTAAGCTGTAATGCACCATCAAAATATGACCTAATATAGCACACATTTGTACTGTAGAGCACCTACTCTGTGCCAGGCACTGTGCTCAGCTCTTTACAAATCTTACCTCATCTGTATCCTTACAACAACCCTGGGAGCGAGGGGCGAGCGAGGGGCTGTTATCATCACCCCCAATCCACCCCTAAGCAGGTAAGAGACCCGTGCAGGCTCACACGGCTAGCAAGTATCTGAACTCGGCTCTTGGGCCTCCAGGCCTAGTGTTCTATGCATCCACTGCAGCACCTCCCCATCTCCTTAAGCCTGCCTATGTGTGTGTGTATAGCCTGTACCCACATACGGATCCGTACAAGGAGACTCTACAGTTACTAGTTAATGCTCTGTGTCAGACATGGAAACAAACCACATTCATGGGTATATTCAACAAAAACAGATTTATGTACATTAGGAAAGCAGGTCAATGCATACAGAGTCTCCTGGTGCCCCAACAAGGACGACTGCCTGTCAAGGCTGGGAGCTGGCCCCCACACGCACACGATGCTCTGTTGAGAGTGGGAAGGGCCCTCTCGGAAGCCTCCCAGTCCCAAGTTCCTTGGTCATTTCACTTGCCCAGGTCAGATGCTAATTAGGAGGCAAGCCAGGATCTGGATCTGAGTTTTCCTGACTCTCGTCACTCTGTTTACAGTGACAATGTGCTCTGTATGAGACTGGGAGCCCTTTGCAGTCACTCACTGAATGCGACCCTCCATGAAGCCCGCTGGTGCAGCGTGTCAATCCACCTTCCATGGCCTGGTCCATACACCTGGCACGTGCTGCCTCCTCCTCTGCCCTCCCTTCGACTTCTCTGAGGCCCCAGCGGTCTCCCCTTCCCTTTTCTCTTCCTGTCAGATGAGCTAGTCCTTTCTTATCTCCAACAGAATGCAAGTTCCTTGAAGGAAGGGACTGGTTTTAGTTTTTGTCTTTTTAATCCCAACACAGCCCTTGCTCACAGGAGACAATAAGAGATTGCTGAATGGAATTTCTGAATCTTGCTGTCTAACGCATTAGCCTCCGTGCTTTATGAGAGCAGTTAGATTTCAAAATCAGGCTACCTCTACCTTAACCATCCTGAACAACATAAGAACGAGGCCCAGAGGCAGGGGTATTTAAATAAAGTTTGGCTTCAACCCTTTAATAATTACTCTAGCAGTATAATCATTCAGTAAGTTCTAAAAGCATGTCTCATTCCTCTTTTTCCATTAAAGATACAGGAGACCTTGTCGGACAACCTCTGCCATACTTCCATGATCGACCAATATAGTTACACTGTCAGGAGATGAGATTTGTCTGACATGCCCCATCCTGATGAAGCCTAATGACCTTTACTGATCACTGCTTCCTTCTCTCTGAGATCACAAACAAGCCTTTAAATACTGCATTCGCACGTCAGCACTCTAGAGTCTCAAGTCTGGTGTGGAGCTCACTATGAAATCTCAAGGGCAGGACTCTGGCAGGATCTATCAGGCTCGTAAAGCTCTGAGTACCCAAAGGAAAGTCCAAGTCTACAGGGTAGGTGCTGCCATAGGGCCAGGAGGCCCGGTTGGGATCCTCCCCATCACTAGGTCCACCAGTCCTAGAGTTTAAGATTCTTCCTTTTCCTTTCACTGAAATCAGAGCTTTCGGCTTTTTCTGGGGCAGCAACGGCACTCCTGGTTGCCAGTGTTTCTCCAAGACCACTGCCTGCAGCTCAGCAATGCCACCCACCAGTTCTTTCAAAATGCCAGCCCATGTGGTGTCCCAGCCTGGGGACCAAATCACTGGGAGCAGTTAGACACTGAATTACTGCCCTCACTTCCCTTAGGACATTGCTATTCCCTGCTAACCATTTCTTTGCTCTCACTCCTGGCCCAAAGAGTATTCAAAGTTCATGAAATACCATGAGCCCAAATACTCAACATACACTAGATAAATCTACTGAAGCACAGAATTGTTTTATTGCAAAACCTGGACAGGGTCTCAGACACCATCTAATGCAACTCTCTCATGTTACAGAAGAGGAAACAGAAGGTTAGAGAGATGTGACCCCCATACACTCACACTGTCCACTGGACTCACAGCCGAGGCCTCCTGACTGCAAGGGCTTGTTTCTATCACTCCAGACTGAGCAGTGAGGATTTCCCCTTACCATTTAGAAGTGGTTTGGGGGGGGGGGCAGCTAGGTGGTGCAGTGAATAGAGCACCGGCCCTGGAGTCAGGAGTACCTAAGGTCAAATCCGGCCTCAGACACTTAACACACACATACACAAAACTAGCCGTGTGACCTTGGGCAAGTCACTTAACCACAACTGCCCTCCCCCCCCCCCCAAAAAAAAGTAGTGGTTTGGGGGAATACATTTAAAGATTTGCCTTCATAGTTTCAAAGATCAAAAGCAGGAGTTCATTTTCTTATAGGTTCATCTTCTTCTCCTCCTCTCCACTAAGAACTCGGTGTTCTGCACCCCACTTCTTGAGGTGTATTTCAAACCACATGCAATGAAGGCAAGTTATTCCTGAGGTGGGCTGCTCAAACCAAAAGAGGTATGAGCCCTAGCCAATGTATGAGGCCCTCACTTCACAAAATCTGAGCTGGAAAGGAGACTTGGGTGCTTAAAGGTTATCTAGGACCTCCCAGACGTGAACAGGAATTCTATAACATTTCTGATACGTGGGCACTCTGACTCTCTCCTGAAGACTTCTAAGAAAGATACCTATTGCCTCTAAGACAGACCATTCCACTTGGCAGCAGCTCTTACTGCAAATGAGATATTCCTTATACATCAAGCAGAAATTGGCTTGCTAATTAATCCCAATCTTTGCCTCTAAAGCCATAAAGACTAAGCCAAATCCTTCATCCAAGAGTCGGTCCTTCGGATCACATGTCCACTCAGTTTTCACTAGACTAAACATCCCAATGTCTCCAACCAACCTTCATCTGGCAGTCTCCAATGCTTCTCCCCTTCCCCAAACATGTTCTAATCTGTCAGCATCTTTCTAATAGCTGAACTGAATACAGTATTATAGGTCTTGCCAGCCCATTATAGGCCAGATAACATTCCAAACTACCACAGAAAGTGCCAGAACTGGTTAGGAGCAATTTTCCCCGCCCTGGAATCACAGGTTTAAAGATGGAAGGGCCCTTAGAAGTCATCTAGTCCAACCAGCCTTACCAAGGCTGTCTTGCCCAGAGCCATAGTTAGTAACTGTCAGAAATAAGAGTTAATTGGCATTTCCTGACCCCAAATCTTGAGCGACTTCTCCCACATCCTGCATGCCACCTCTTCTAATATTCCAATCAGACACATAACACAAGCAAGCCAATGAGTAACATGTGAAGCCACACTAACTAGAAGGTATCAGGGCTGTTTCACTGTTTCATCTTACCATGGAAGGCCATTGTCTGGAGGAGCCTATCAGCCACTTCTTGAGGGAACATCCCTGGTTCCTGCAGGCACAGAGTTCCATCTTGTCTTTCTGAACAGAATTTCTCCAGGTGAGTGGTCAGAAAATTCAAGCAAATATCCAACAAGGAAAAGGGAGATGCTTCCTCCTGTATATTCCATGGAAAATAAAAAAGAATACAAACAAAATTCCACAAATCAGTGTCTGTAGGCATGTACATCCCCACCTACACACATAACAGGCAGCTAAAGGATAAGGGAATCCAAGTAAAATAATCAAGACTGAACACCAACTGACAGTAGCCCATCCATAACACAAGAGGTAGTAGTTTGAAATTTTAGTTCAAGAGAATTTTAACTTAGAAAAGCTGGAAAGGGGCCTTAGAAATCCCAGCTAGAATGCAAACGGAGAAGGAAACTGGTAGATGACCTAGCCTCAGTTCAAAAACTGTTTTCAGCAAACTCTGATGCTCAATGACAGCACAATTTTCCTGCTAAAATATTTGGCACACAATGATGGTAACGGCAAACATTGCTTGATATGAAAACAGTCTGCATGTTTCCTATTCTGCCCCACAATGTCTCTGGCCCACCTTTGTTCTGTGGGTGGTCTATTCTTCCCAACCTTCTGCACCAAGTTTTATGGGTTCCAACCCTAAATGTTGCTGGGCTAGGCCAAACCCTTCTTAGCCCCTGAGGACTATGCTAGGAGGTCCAACTCTCCACTTATGGCCAAAGAGCCCAAGAGGAAAGCACTAGGAAGAGCACCTCAGTCCTCTGCTCTTCCCATGGCATCCACCCCAGCTATCACCACTGACTGCTGACCCTACTTCAGGCTTGCACAGCTTTCTGACTTGTCTCCCCATAGTGCAGCTTCACTTGAGATCCTAATGGCTTCCATTTCTGTAGCACCTTCAGGTTAAACAGAATGTTCTCCTGTGAAGAGGCGGAGTGTGAGCATTGTTACCTGCCTTTGTTCATAGAGGAGGAAAGGCCACCAGTGACATGCTGTGATGCCTCTTCTTGGAATGGAAGGGACCCTGGATTGTCCTAGGCCAAGCCAGAAGTATACCAGCTCTAGCCAGTTCCACTCAAGCAGGAAAGGCTTAGTGATAGGACTGCTTCAGTCCAGGGTCCCCAAGGACCAAGCTGCCAACACTCCTCACCAGATTAGCTATGGAATGCAAGGGAATTTCTCAGCCATCCCAACTCAGGAAGGCTATCTGTTAAGGGGTAGCAGAGTAATAATCTGAAGTCACTGACCCTTGAGGTACTGGAAAGCAAAATATTCTTTTGCTAAGAGGAAATTGGGACTCAGAAAAGGGAAGCGACATCTAGGAAGCAGTAGATTTGGAACTAGAAACCAGGACTGCTGACCGCTCAATCCAATATTCTTTTTGCTAAAACATGAGGGTGTGCATTTGTCAGATGATAAGCCTATCCAGCATACTGCCAACTTTGGTATCATTCATTAGTCGGCAGACTCTGATTTAAATGACCCTACATATGAAAACAGAATTTTCCTCAGGACTTTGAGTCCAAGAGACTTCATCCTCAAGCAACCTTCAACCAACTGGCAGTGCTCTTTTTCTCTCCTCAAATGACCATTTACAGACTTGCTAGCCATGTCCACGTCCACCTCCTAACAAAAGGCATAGAGAAATAAGTGTGAAAACTGAAAAAGCACTTGATAAACACGGCCTGTCATAACAAATACCTTGTGAAGCTAAGCCATGCACTGCCTGTGCCTGCCTGCTTAGTGGGCAGACACTGATCAGTTCTCCCCGGCGAGGCAGTAAATTCAGGCTTTATATTTAGAAATCTAAACTCTGGGGCTGCAGCTGGCCTTGTATCCCCCCTAGTGCTCAGACCAGCACCTTGCAGGAGTGGGTTCTCAATAAGTATCAATTGTATCTGACTCTGAAACTTTGAAAACCTCCCAAAATGCAGGCTGTCTGATTCCTGGGCATGGCTTTTTCCTCTGAAGATCACACTGTGTGTGGAACGTTGCACACACTTTGCATTTACTTCTCTGTGTCCATCCATGTGGCATTCCCCAAGCAGACCAACAAAGTCTTGAGAGAGGGACTGGCTTTGTCTTTGTGTTTCCAGCTCCTGGCACACAGCACTTAAAAAATGGTTGTGGAACTGAATTTTCCCTACATGGCACTGCCTGGTCAGTCTTGGTCCTAGAAGGAAAGTGCCAAAATACACTTGTCCCTCAGGGTAAAGAAACAGAGGACTCTGGGTACAGAACGCTTCAGACACGGCCAAAAGATGTCTGGGTTCTGCTGAATGGTTTTTCTTTTGTACAAATGATAGTTCTGGTGGGGGAAGGGCTGGTATATGGGGAAATCCCTATGGTGTTTAAGAAAACCAAACAAACCAGTATCAATAAAACTTTTAAAAGCTAAATAAGCCATATTGTCCCACATGCTTTCAAGAGCCTTCACTAAATAAAGGAGCCCCCATAGAAGAGAATCTGGCCCTTTCTATCTAGGGTATAAGATCTGACCTCAAAGGAGAGGTATGCGAATGGTTCTGCTCATCCCTAGGAGCTATATGGGTGGGAGTGTGGCCGCTTCCTAACAACCAGAACTGTCCAAAAGTCTGTGAGTGTGTGTGTGAGTGTGTGTCCCTTCTTCAAACAAAGACTGGATGCTATACTTCCTTCACCTTGTTCCGATTACACCACACCCCGCTCTGACCCTGGATGATACGAGCTCTACCCTCATACTCTGTACACTTAGTTCTTTCTCTTTCACCCTACTTCTTTATTTCTTCATTCATTCAACAAATCTTTGCTGAGAGAACCTCATGAAGAGGCTCATTCACAGAGGCAGTCAGGAAATATCTCCCCTGGCTAAGAAGCTCCTTAAAAGGGTATCTTAAGATATTTATAAAGAAAGGCAGAGGGGAAGACTTAAAATTTGTGTGATGAATCTCATTGTGAACTGAATGTTTACTGCCAGATAAAAAACAAAGCATCTGCTGAAGAATAAAGCTGAGAAGGCTTTACTTGTCTTGTCCCTTTCACTGCAGGATTACTCAAAGTTCAAAGGCTAAATCATTTCTAGGATGAACAAATAGGGAAACGTTTTCTTCAATCACTACACTTCAACCAGGCTAAGATGGGGTTTTTTTCCCCCTCAGACTGAAAGTCATTAAACACTTTTTCTGGAAACTGTTCCCTGAAATGCCATTTATTTTACATGTTAACTTGGGATTGCTGGAAACTGACCATGAGTTTCAACAGGCTATTCCCAATTTACACGGATGCCCCATGATAACCATTTATCTATCTATACCTACACTAGAAAGTTATCATACCTAAGTATCATATTTCAAAAATACTGACTATGAAAAGGTACCTTCCTTTTCCCTAAGTTCACAGAAGTCTTCCTACACTCCCCTGAATTGTTGACATTTGTGATTTTTCTGTGCTAGCATCCTATCATTCCATTCATGTACTATACTTGCTTAGGCATTCCCCACTGGATGGGCATCTGGGCGACTACAAAACAAGGCTGCTATGAATATTTTTCCATGTCTGGGGCTTTCTTTTTTTATCACTGACCATCTTTTCACAGGTGGATGGCCTAGGCAGGAGACAGAACAACAGGTGGACAATGAAGGGATATAAACAGTGTCCTTGGGATAGGTCAAGGAGGGAAAGAAAACGAAGAAAGGCTTCAAGAAGGGGCAGCTTAATTTGGCCATACTCAGGACAGAGTGAAGGTGAAGAAAGGCAGGAATCCAATTATGGATGCCCCTGAATGTCAGGCGAAGGCATCTGTACCGTGAACCAGAGATCACAATGACATCGTCAGGGTCCCCAGCCATATGGTCTAAGAAATAAAGGTCCACTGTAGGTCTCTGAACAGGGGAGCTACATGAGCATTAGGAAGATGATTTTTGTAGCACAAGATGGGCAGATAGAAGCAGGGAGACCACTTAGAGACAGCTAAGCTCAGACCACTGGATGTGAAGTCAGAAACTCTGTCACTTACTACCCAGGGGATAAGTCCCTAAGCTTCTTGAGACCTCATGGAGAATAGAGAATGGATGGTCTTATGATCTGACTCTTCTTCAGAGACACGTAAAACCAGCAGATAATCACAACAGTCAAGGACCTAAAATAGAACTGTAGTCGTGTGAATGGGCAAGGACCGGGGTGAGTCAATCAACAAGACTTGGCAACTGCCTGAATGGAGAGAGGGGCTACACGTAAGAAAGGAGGTCCAATCCAAGGGTGACTCTGAGGCTTGAATCCTGCCTCAAGGGGAGAATGCTGGCACCACCAACAGGAATACGGAAGCAGGGAGAAGTTTAGACTAGCAGGTCAAATTTCATTTTGGACATACTGAATTTGAGGGATTAGAGGGACATCGAGCAGGAGATGTTCAGTAGATGGTTTAAGATGTAGGACTGAGGCTCAGGAGAGAGCTGGAGGCTAGTCACAGATCTTGGAGTAGAGGCAAAGAGATAATCATTGAACCCATAGAAATAGATAAAAGAACCAGAGAGAGGGCCAAGGATAGAGCCTTGAGGAACCAAAGCTTAGCACAAAAGAACAGAATGCAGCAGAGAAGAGTCCACAACCAGCCAGCTGCCAAAACGTGCCAATCCCACCTCCCTCCACAAACACCCTAGTGAAGGCACCCATCACCTCTCATCTGTGCTGTTCCAAGAACCTCCTAATGGGTGTCCTTGCCTCAAGTCTCCTGTCAACCCAGTGTATCTTTTACCTTGCTGCCAAAATTATCTTCCTTCAATGTAGGTCTGACCATATCACTTCCTTGGTCAAGAAGCTTCAGTGGCTCCCCATTACCCTTAGGGTAAAATAGCAACTCCTATATCTGGCATTTGTCTTCACAATCTGGCTCCAGCCTACTTTGACACACTGATTTCAGATGGATCCTAGAACCAGGAAGACTTGAGTTCAAATTCAACCTCAGACACTCACTAGCTGTGTGAACATAGGAAGATCATGTAACTTCATGTCTGCCTCAGTTTCTTGAACTACACAATGGGGATAACAATAGCACCCAGCCCAGGGTTGTGAGAGTCAAATGTGATAACTGTGCAAAGCATTTAGCACAATGCCCAGCACACAGCAGGTGCTATAGAAAGGGTATTCCCTGCCCCCTCCCACTCCTCCTTGCATTTCTAGTCCAAATTGGCTAAAACTTCTCCTTCACAATCTGATCTTTTGCACAAGCTTTCTTTCACACCATGGAAGGCTCTTACTCTCCCTGCTCTACTCCCCTCATGTCTCAGCTCCAGAGGCCTTTCCCTTCCTAATTCCCCCAGTTAGTGCCCTATGGGGCTCATGTGTTTACTCATGTGTGGACAAGCTAGAGCTCCCTGGTAGCAGGGGCTACCTTCACTGTGCTCGACTGAAGAAACCACGAACCAAACAGGAGGAAAACCAGAGAAACTGGCATCCCAAAAGTAAAAGGAAGAGGTAGTAAGAATGAGGGACAATGTTGCAGAAAGGGCAAGGAGACTGAGTTCTCGAAATCCCCTGACATCCAGCCCCAACATCTCCTCTTTTACTCTTCTTGTCACTAAGAGGGGTTCCTTCCCTCTGATCTCCTTCAGTAAAATGTCCCCACAAACATCCCCTCCCTCTCGTCTTCAGCCTCTCCTTCCTTGCTGCCTTCACACGCACCCAAGTCTTCTCATTTGTCCCTCCTTGTCCTTCCACACACAGTCATATACCTGACAGCTCCTCTTCAGCTGTCTTTGCTAGATCTTCCACCCTGTCATGACCATCAAGGGCAGGGATCCGTCCCACAAGGCTTCACTCCACATCCTCTTCTCTTTACACTCTCTGTGAGAGAGTATGTTCAGATACGACCTCTATGCAGGTGACCACCCCTCATCCATAACACACACACACGCATGCACGCATGTCCCCATCTGGTCTAAGCCTCTCCCATGAGCTTCAGTCTCAATCACAAACTGCCTACTGGATGGAGATATCCTGGAGACACTTCAAACTCAAGCTCATTCTCCTTCCCCCAAGTCCATTCTCCTCTTGTGATCACTCCTATTTGCCATTCAAGTTTGTGAGCAGCTGCCGAGCCATCGATTCTCTCTCTATAGTTTTCTCATAGCCACCTTTTCCTCCACTCCTGTGGGAACCACCGATGTTCAAGAATGATCACGGCCAAGTGCTCCTTTCTTCATCTTCACCTCTCACGCTCTCCAGCTTCCTTCAAAGCTCAGCTCAAACATCTCCTACACAAGGTCCTTACTGAACTCCCTACCTGTAATGGCTTCTCTCAGGTGAAATTACCTTGTGTGTACTTAGTAAGCACACAGGATCATAAGATTAAAGAATCACTGGGGCAGCTAAGTGGCACAGTGAATAGAGCACTGGACCTGAAGTCAGGAGGACCTGAGTTTAAATCTGGTCTCAGACACTTGACACACTTACTAGCCGTGTGACTTTGGGTAAGTCACTTAACCCCAATTGCCCTCCTCAAAAAAAGCCAAAAAAAAAAAAAAGATTAAAGAATCACAACCAGAAGGGATCCAAGGGTCCAACCCCTTCATTTTCCAACTGAGGACAGAATGTTAGTTCACTCTGCTCAAGGACTCCTTCCTGTTTGTCTCTGCATCTCTGGGCCTGAAAAGAAGTCACTGGATTTGGCAGTTCAGGTGTCACTGGTGACTTTTTGAAATGGAATAATACAAATGATGAAAAACCACTTGGAAACAGTTTGAATTCTCTAATAATTAAACAAATGCAAATTAAAATAACAGATACGATCTTCTATCCATTATATTAAGAAAACTGGTCTAAAAACTCAAATTCGATGTTGGCAAGGTTGTGCTATGAATTGATGTCCTATAAGGAGATGGGACTGAGCATTCATGCAGCACCTACTCTGTGCCAGACGCTGCGGTAAGCACTCTACAAATACTATCCCATCTGATAGACACTGAGTTAGAAAGCTGCCCAAATCATTTGACCTTGTGATCCTAATATCAGGACTGTAAGGGCACTAAGGGTGTTACTGAAAGAAAAAAAAATCTCACCATACAAAAATCACAAAGCTCTTAACAACACTAAAAATAGCTTCAATTTCAAGTCTCAGTAAAGTGAGCTGAAAGGGAATAAAGTGAATGGCAGACAGTGTAGACTACTTCTGGAGAGGCCATGTGCCTTAATGGACGGATTCCAATGTGGAGAGAGCAGAGCAGGGTGACAATCTAGCTAAAAACACACACTAGCTCTGGGGCCCCGGGGCAAGGTTCTTAAACTCCAGGAGCTACAAAATAGGGATCTGAGGGGTCAGTGTGAGGCTGAAATGAGATAACGTGTGTAAAACACTGAATAAGGGAGCCATCCCTTCTTTTCTGATGTAACCTGAGCGACAGACACAGGTCACCAGTTTGGCAGAATGGAGGCATGATTATTAAGGAGGCAGAGGGAGTCCAGTAATCAGAGCAGGACGGAGGAACTTAAGCATGTTTACAGACAACAAGAAAAAAGAGCCGGGGCGGCTAGGTGGCGCAGTGAATAGAGCACTGGCCCTGGAGTCAGGAGTACCTGAGTTCAAATCCGGCCTCAGACACTTAACACAAAAAACTAGCCGTGTGACCTTGGGCAAGTCACTTAACCCCAACTGCCCTCCAAAAAAAAAAGCAAAAAAAAAAAAAAGAGCCAATCCATAGTAAAAAAAAAAAAACTGAAGAGAAAGAGTGAGGAAAGTAAGAATGACAGATGATGCAAACTTTCAAAGGAATGGGAAAGGCCTCCGGGAACGTCAGAATTGGACAACTGAGTCTCTGTAAGGAAGATGACCACTCTGTCCCCATGCCGCTTTATCTTCTGAGACCTGCAGCAGCAGCAGCACAGGTGGAACTGTCACAGTCAATGTCTCTGCCATGTACTAAGCACTGAAGAAAGGCTAAGACAGGTTTACAAAGATGCTCCACAAGTGCTCTCATTTGACCCTCACAACAATCTCTGAGACAGAAAAGGATGTAAAACGGTTTGAGGGAGATTAATCATCAGAGTAAAGTAGTAGGTGAAGTCAACTGCTGAGAAAGAAGGGGAATCAACCAGAGACTACTAAAGGATACGGAAAAATAAATACATCAGATCAGCGATCCAGCCAGCAAAACGGACAATTCAAGGCACCCAAACACAAAAGGTACCACGTGGTGATAGAATCCTGGGTCATTTCTACAAATAATCCTTATTTTAAATAAACAGCGGCGTATTGTTCATTGACTCTTTTGACTGCCAAATTCCCTTCTGAAGTAGAACATAATCCTTTCAATTAATCAGTCCATCATTTTAAAAAAAGAAAGCAAAGGAAAATGGAGAAGAGTAAGCTGTGGGAGAGTGGTTAGAGTCCTGGCCTAGCAGCGAGGAGCCCCTGACCTGCCTAGCTGGGCACATCCTGAGACCCCTGAGGGGACTTGGTAGAGAGCTGTCTCTAAGTAGCCTTCTGGATCTGAAAGTCTGTGAATCTTGCCCTTTAATGGATCCCATTCAAGGGGGCAAGGGGCAGAAAGAATTCCTAAGGGCACTCTCCTACCTTGTACCCATGGTCTAAGTCAAAGACGTCAAAAACACATGGGAAACAACATACCAGAGAGTAGCTCCGAAGAGAATAGAATATGACTGGGAAAGACTTAACAAATAAAAATACAATAAAACACAAGTAAAGTTAAGATGAAATTTTCTAAGTCAATATGCACCTGTAGAGACCCCTCCTTCAGCTGAATGGTTCCTTTTTGAGATGTATGCATTGGCCACCAGTGGTCTGAGCATTACGCTACAGCGTTGGTCAGGGTTCTTAGCTTTGGGTTACCAGCTAATGCCAGGGCACCAAAGGATGGCAAGTGTCTGCCACTGGGAAGTCCCAGGCACCTGGGAGAGGATTATAGGGGGAGGGAGCATTTAGCCTGAGGGCAAACCCTGACTCTTTATTAGATGGCTAGCATTTACTAGCAGTAAGATAGTTGCTTACCTTCTCGGAAATTCAGTTTCCTCATCTGTAAAATGGAGATGGTCATAAACAACAATGACACTAACCATTTCACAAGGCTGATGTGGGGAAAGGGCTTTGGAAAGTTTAAAGGACCACATCAATGTGATGATACATCATTGCTACATCTATAAAATATACACTGTATACACTGTATTAATATAGTTTATATTATAACAAAGTATTATGATGGTTATCCTGGGACTGGGTATCAGGAGGGTCTGGGACCACTGGTAAATCACAACCTGAGACTCAAGTTTCCTGTAACATTTTAATCTGTAAAATGGGAAAAGCACCACTTATACTATGACCTCAATTGCAATTTGTAAACCTGAGAGTATCAGAAAAATGTACATTATAATTTCTGCTTAACTTTTCTCTCCCCGAAGAGAATATAAATGTAAAATGTTATACTTAATACAGAAAAAAGAATCAATCTTACAAGGATAAAATGGGTGAGGCATAATCAGATAGTAATTTATCTGAAGATGATCTAGGAGTCTTGGTAGATTGCAAGCTCAACGTGAATCACGAGGGTAATATGACAATCAAAAAATCGAAGGGATTCTTGGGTTATAAAGATTCCAAAGCAGCCTGGAAATCAGAAGAGCTGTCCAAGGGTCATGGGCTTCCTGCCTCAAGAGGTGGTGGGTTTCCCTCTTTGGAAGTCTTCAAAGCAGAGCCTGAGTGGGTACCTGTCAGCTATGTTCTTTTGGGGATTCCTCTGGTATAGAATAGACTGGCCACTGAGGTTCCTTTCACAACTCACTTTCTGTTTTCCCATGATGCCTTGAAAGTGGCTGCTACTGAACCAGGAGAACACCATCTACAGTCACAGCTACAGTGTGCACTTACTGTCTTGGATAGACTTAGTCCTTCTCAGCCATGCAAAGTCCTAAAACAATTCCAAAGGGCTCCTGATGGAAAATGCCAGCCACGTCCAGAGAAAGAACTAGAGATTCTGAATGCAAAGGGAAGCAGACTTTTTCTTTTGTATTTTTTTCTTTCTCATGGTATCTTCCCTTCATTCTAATTCTTCTACACAATATGACTAATGAGAAAATGTTTAACAGAAAAGTATATGTAGAGCCTGTATCAGACTGCACAGCATTTTGGGGAGAGGGGAGGGAGAGAAAATGTAAAACTTGAGAAAGTGAATACTGAAACTAAAAAGAAATTAACTTTTAAAAAGTGGCTGCTTTCACTTCCTTCACCTTTGCCCAGCACAAGTCCTTGCATGGGGTGGGGAGGCGTTCAAAAGATGTCTAAATGATGCCCAATGTCCAGGCCACAGAGGACAATCTCTCAGGTCACCTGCAGTTCTTTCAATGGCTTTTCCTCTCTTCCAGAATGAATCTAAACTCTCTCCTCCATACCAACCTGTGTTTATTTTTGTTACTCCTGGCCCTCTCCTGGGGTTTCTCTCTCTTTAACTGTCTCTTAAGGGCTGCCTTACTATGTCCTGAGTCTGGGTCACCACTTCAGGGAAAGAGGATGAGCAGAGAACCCGTCATTTGTGGTCAAGGCAATTTATTCTTCAGGTAAGGGAAGGACCAAATAAGTTGAAGTACATAAGCATTCTGTAAAATGTTAAGTATTAGTATATATGAGCTATTATTGTAAAAAGTAGCTTGGAAGATGAAGATGCCAACTGGAGATATTGCTGAGTCATGATGACCTTTCCCTACTAAGAGTCTACTTAGGAGTTTTCCCTGGTAATGATTAACTATTTCAAATTTCTCATATTTTATACGAAAACTGAGGCCTAGTGGAGACAGGGGTTCCCACAGGTGGGGGGAGGGGGCACAGTAGCAGTCACCTACTTAAGAACCCCTCAAGTTCAGTCCCTTCATTTTACAGATGAGAGAATTGAGGACCAGAGGGGACACGGCTTATCCAATGTCACATGGCTTCACTTGAACCCAGGATCCTAAGTCTAAGTTATGTTTTCTTTTTTTTTTAGAGGGCAATTGGGGTTAAGTGACTTGTCCAAGGTCACACAGCCAGTTTTGTGTTAAGTGTCTGAGGCTGGATTTGAACTCAGCTCCTCCTGACTCCAGGACCAGTGCTCTATTCTCTGCACCACCCAAAATTGTCTTTTCTACTGCACCATTCTCCCTCATCATGACTCAAAAGATGTTACACTGTCTCTTAGGTACATCTCACAGGTAGCACTGAACATATTAAGCATTTGCTACACACATGTCAATGTATGTTTAGACCATTACACTGGGGGCACCTTTACAGCAGGGACTTTCATTTTCTTTGATTCCCCAGTGCCTGGCACACAGTAGGGACCTTAAAAAAATGCTTGTTGACTATTACATTTTTTCACATGAGCATCAGGCCTCAGAGGTCATTTCAATGCTTCATGCCAAAAATATTGCTATTTCTGGCTCCGAGGGAAAGACACCTTGCCACAGAGCACTGGGGACATTATGTGATTCCAGTTTGCCATGCAGTACGAGGCAGATTGCTGCCAATAGCCAGGTGCCGTCTTGTCTCCAGCACAATTCAGGGAAAAGGCCATTTCTAGGGGCACCACAGAGACAACTTTGATACCTGAACACTCCAACTATGCTGCAGGAAGTCCCTCTGTGCAAAGCTCCAGAGGGCAAGATGTACCCCACCTCTGAGAGAAGGTGACCTGCCTCATGTGAGTGAGGAGCACACCAGCGCTGGAGTGAGGAATCTGCATTCCCATCCTTGCTAGGATACTTAGTAGCTGTCTGTCCCAGGGTCTCAAGATTCTTCTTCCATAAAATATGGATGAGTCAAACTAACTCACAGGGCTGTTGTGAAGAAAATGATGTGCAAAGCTTCAGATGTTATTGCACAGAATGCTATTATCATAAGACCAGACTATTACTGTATTAAGAGTCAGGAATACTTGAATTCAAGTCTCATCTGACCCATTTTGCCCATGTGATTTTGGGTAAATCTTTTAACCCCTTGGTGACCCAGGTAACTCTATGAAGTTGCCCAAATGGTGTTTACTCAGATCTGATAGGAGGGTTTCCTCCTCCAGAGCTCCCCACCCCAAACCAAATCACTGATATGGCATTGGTTGTTTTTTTTTTTCAAGGCTGGGCCAGATGGGATAACCACTTCCCCAAGAATCACCATATGAGGTTAGACTGTATACTCCAGGGTTTCTGAGATAGAGGCTGACTGACTACAGTGTTCAGGGAGACGCCACTGGGGAAAGTGCTGCTTTAGCTGGGAAAAAAAAAGCCTCTTTAGAGAAAAGGAGCTTCTGTACACAGGAAAGGAGGGCTTTGGCTTCCCCTGGAAGAAAGTGCACATTGTGAAGGGTTCTAAAGCCATTGATCCTAATGGACATTCCACCTTTTAAAACCTTCCAAGGATCGAGTTTATTCTCTCTCTGGAAGCTGCTTTCTGACCTGTGTGCATTTATAGCGCCTGAACTTTCAAAGACAGGCAGGCTCTCAGATGTTAGAATCAACCAGGGTCAGAAAATCCGGGCTACTCGTTTTAATGAATCAGAAAAAAAGCTGGCTTGTGGAGAAGTCAATATTTTATTATCTATAAAAACTAAGTTGCTGGTGCCTTTCTTGGGAATTTAAATATACTCTGTCAGTCACACAGAGAATTTACGATTTGCAGGGGCATTTTGCTGTTTTGTTTCTAAGACTGCCACTCCCCATCATGACTGATCCAGCTTTCAGGCTGTGCATGCTCTCTGGAGTGACTAACACACAAAATGCTAAGCAGCAAGCCCCAATCTAACACTGAAAAGCGAAAAAAGAAGCAGGACAGGGCAATCTGGGCAGAGTGTTCCCAAGCCCATCTGGAGGAAACAACGGAGGCTCACATAGAATGTTTCTACTTGCAGCCTGTGCCTTTTGCTTATTGTGCTTTTCTGGTTCAAATGGCCAAAGCACCATCCACAAATCAGTATGGGGGAGGAGTGAGGGGAAAAGGAGGAGGAAGAAGAGGAAGAGAAGGAAGAAGGAGAATGGAAGAAGAGATCCCAATTAGAGCTCACAGCTCCTGGGTCCAACCAAGTCTTTGCTTGGAAGTCAACTATAGACTACAACAAAGGGCCAGTGATATCACCCCCACCTCCCCGGGTCAAGTGCATCATTTATAAAAAGGAACGACTGACTGACCACCTGTCCTCTCTACCTCACAGTGATGCCAGAGAGCCAAATGAAAATATGTAAAACACTAGAAAAATGTAAATTGATATTATTACTCGACTTCCACTCAGCAGCCAAAGTTAACTCCAGAGTTTGCAGCCTTTTCAAAAGGGACAAATATCTACCCTAAGCCATCTTCAGCCAAGCTCAGCTTCCTTTAGCTTCAAGTCACTCCACCTCGCTCTGGACCCCAAAGGGTTCAATTAGATGATCTCCAAGGTCCCTTCCAGCGCTTAAAAAAAAAAGCCTACAATTCTATAACTAGTCATTTTTCATTGTGTGTTATAACATCTGTGTATGTATCTTATTGGACTGTAAGACCTCTGAGGGCAGGAGCTGGGTCACAGTAACTAGCATAAGAACCCACCCCAAGCAAACTATTAATATTTTATACATCCGCTGTTGAATTATCAGAAAATCAAGACAAGCTGGTCCCCATGAGGCGGATGTGGATGAGAGTTTTTGCTATTTAAACATTATCATATCAACGAAGAGCGCAGTGTCAGGTCAGATCAAGTCCAAGCTATTCCAGTGATAGAATCACCTGATGGACTAAACTGGTAAATTCCACTCACACTTCCAAGACCTGAGAAGGAATGGTGGGTGGCACATAGATGTCTGACTGCTGGGGGAGAGGGCACAAAAAGCAAGCGGCCATCAGCACTTGGCAGAGGGAAGCACAATTAGCTGGCATTTTTTGTGAGGCTAAGAGTTGAACCGGTCTAGACTTTGGAGTCTCTTAACAGCTAAGTTTCAGCAACAACAAACATTTATTGAGAAACTGTGGGACCTGTCACAGAAGCTAAGGCATTGGGGTAAAGGTGGTAGCTTGCTACTGCCAAATTTCAGTAGTCCACGAGCTTAATACAAGAAATAAGAGTTTGGAAAAATGCTGCCCAAATGCTAAAGGAGAATAAATTATTTACCAATTCCATAAACACATACAAGTAATGTTAATACCACCTGACATTTCGGTGCCACACAGTTCTAAAGTTCTTTCACATGCCTTCTCTCCTTGAGACTCACAGGAATCCTGGGCAATAGATAGACTTGTCCAAGATTTTAGAGCAAGAAGGGACCTTGGTGCTTATCTAGTCTAAGCTTATTTTAGAGATGAGACAACTGAAGCCCCCTGGGGGCAGTGACCTGCCCAAGGACAAACATTTGATCGGTGGCAAAGATTCACTCTCAGGCCTTCTGGCTCTCTGTGCAGTGCTTTCAAGTACCTTTTGTGTACAGGGTTCTGAGGTAACATGAGATGCAAAATCTACAAATAATGTAATGAAACTATTCATTTTAGGCTAATAGCTTCAACTTTGTCCCCCACTAGACCTTAACTAAATCAACAGATGAAGGACCTAGCATTCTGCCTGTGTGGGAACTCTTCCCATCATTGTGCCTTATGCAACCTATTTTTAATAGTCACATCACCTGAGGTTCAAAGATCCCAACATCACAAACGAGACTTGAATCTGGGTCTTTCTGGCTCAAGTTCAGCACTAAATTTTCTCCATGAGACTAAGCGTTTAATCTTCAAAAGGACATTAATAATAGTTGCTATTTCTAGATAGCACTTCAAGGTTTACAAAGTAAAATACAAC
Source organism: Pseudocheirus occidentalis (assembly GCA_028646575.1). NCBI lineage: Eukaryota > Metazoa > Chordata > Mammalia > Diprotodontia > Pseudocheiridae > Pseudocheirus > Pseudocheirus occidentalis. Next base: position 20,701,066 of record CM053593.1, read on the forward strand.
ATTATTATTCGATTTTAAGAAAAACCCAGTCAATAAATCAATTGCATTTCATCTTCCCTGCCCACTTCACACCAAATCGAAGCTCAATGGCCAAACTCATGAAGAGGGGCCTTTAGGCCTGGCTTTTCCACAATCTAGACACCCCCGAAAGATCAGAAGCTGATAATGTCTGCTATATCTCCTGGGGAGCACTGAATGATTTATAATAGGCTTTTAAAGCAGTAGCTCTGCTGCAAGGCCTCCATAAGACTGCTCAGAATACAGCCCTGTAACATCATTAAAAGCAGTCTATCAGCTATGTAGGGCAGTGAGGCAGAATACTGGCCACGGAGCTGGGCCTGGAGGCAGGAAGACCTGAATCCAAATTTGGCCTCAGATACTTCTTGGCTGTGTGAACCTGGGCAAGTCACTTAAGCCTGTTTGCCTCGGTTTCCTCATCTGTAAAATGAACTGGAGAAGGAAATGGGCAAACTGCTCCAGTATCTGTCAAGAAAACCCCAAATGTAACGGGTTAGTCACAGAGAGTTGGACACAGCTGAAGCAACAACAACAAAAGTAGCTGTGGGGTTGAAAGGATACAAAGTGGAATTCTCTTCAATTACATGACTTCAATTCCCTGAAGACCAGATTTTAAAAGTTAAGAAGCAAATAGGTTAAATTTGGGTGAGATTCTCAGAGACTCTCACAAATTAGGCAGCAATTAATCAAAAGCTGCTCCTGCTGGGTCTGGCAGTGATAACTCTGCCACCTCCGAGTCACGAATCTGCTACGTGGCAATCCTACAACTTTCAAATTCTGGCCTGAAGTAAAATAATAAGAAGGTAGGTTTCATAGACACCCAAATAATCCCTTTTAAGGTAATGAAGGAGGTTAGAGAGAAGCGAACCATAAAAACATCAGCTCTTTAGGTTGGAAGAGCACTTAAGAGTCATGTGGCCTGCCCTCCTTTCTACAGCTGAGGGGCAGTCCAAAGACTGGACCAGGGCCACACATCCAGGCAGGGCCTAGGCCTGGAGCAGAAGTTCTGTCTCCTGCCTGCGGGATCCAGTGTTCCTTCCACTAGACTGCCAGGCCTCTATGGGGAGGCGCTACTTCACCTAGGTCACAGGCTGCTCACTAAGCACCTTCAAGATGTTAGGCAAGATCCAAGACTCAGAAGGACCTGCCACTATTTCCTTCTTTTGAGTATTTCATACCCTCTGTTTCTGTTAACATAAACACTAGACACTGGTGCTTGATTCTATTTCAAGGGATACATTTAGAAGCATCAAAGAATGTCTTTAGGAAAAACTCAGCAAACACTTAACAATGCAATTCTCTTAAGACAGCTCGTTATTTCTTTGACAAGAAGCTGCCATGCCATCTCCGCTTTCCATTCTATTTAAGGATGTCTTAAGAAACTTCTCTAACGTCTGTGTTTTGTAGCTGCCTCCATCCTGAGACTTTTTACAGAAATGCTTGACAGCAGGCAATGTTCCATTTTTCCTCTTCACAGGTCAGGCACATAGTAGGTGCTGATTAACTGAATGATTACAAAGGCCATTCAATGCAAGAGGGCTAAAAAAGGAAACAGATCCCATACACAAAGTCCAAAAACAGCTGTTAACTATGACCGCCCCTCCCCCTAGCCTCCTAAGGCACAACACTGAGAGGAAGCGGCCTTAGGGAGCCTCAAGTCCAACTTTCCCACCCCATTTTACATTGAAGGAGCCCAAACAGGCATAAAGTTAGTCAGTAAGGAGCTCAGGGTACTCTTGCTCTTTCTAAGTCAGATTGGGGACAAGACTGGAATTCAAGATGAACATCTCAGGAGAATGTGATTAACAAGTCAGTTTAGCCAGACTCTTCTGTCCAAATGGGGCAGGGATTTTGGCTTGCTCTAGACTATGATTTAGGGGTTTCAAAAAGCCTATGGGTGACAGTCCAACTATGCAAAGAACCATTTAGGGCTATTCCCAAGCTAAAATGTCAATGCATTTTGAAATAGGACTGGGCACACAAGTAGCCTCAGACTTAAGCTAAAAGGAGTCAGTAGAATAATTAACCCACAAACAGGTTTCGAAGATGAGCAGGTTTTGGAGAACTTCACAAATAGACCTACAACAGAAACAGATTCTTTGCTCCCAAATTACCTGAAGACTCCCACTCTGGACTCAAGCCCAACCATCTCCACTCCCTCTTACTGAACTTGACCCTGTATTATTTAGTACAAGAATCACCACCAGTGGACTTGTTCCCCCTTCTCCCACTCCCCAAATCTGAGCTCCCAGACCAAACTTCGCGCTGGCTTTGCCCTCCCCAGAGCTCCCCGACACATCAGTTCCCAGCTGTCCAGTCCAATGCTCTGGACACCAGGGATGTCCAAGTGATTTCCTGAGCTAAACATGCCCTAAAAGCAAACAGCTGGTTCCAATGGAATACAGATAACGCTGACACTGACTTCCTCCTGCTAACAGACTATTTAACGTCCCAAAGTAGACCACCTCCACACTAAACAATGCTTAAAAGGAAACCATTTTCTGGTCTCCAGAACAGCTTTTGAAGGTGACTGAGGGCAGCCTACAGTCTCCTGTGAGCAGGGCTTCAATGGGGGGACTCGAATCCAGGCCTTTCTGGCTCAAGTCCAGAGCTCAGCCAAGCCTCCCGCATGGTCTTGACCATTCCTGGCAATGATACCGGCAGGCGAGGGCAGCCCTGCTTTCTCTCTTGCCCCTGGGCACCCTGCCACGTAAAAGAGAAAGGCATTTCCACTGACAAGGGGGCAGCGACTCCCAGGCTTGGAGGCTCCAGCTCGGACACCACCCGCCAGTGCAGAGCGCGCCCCTCGTTTCCTGCGCGACCACCACTTCGGGACCTCCCTCAGTTTCCCTGTTTGTAACCTGGGGCCAGAGAGCTGGTCTCGGATGCCTCTAACATGCTAGGAAACTGGGGTGGAAGAGGGAATTGGGGCGGGGGACCGGAGAAAAAAAGGAAATGGGAGACGCGGGGGAGGAGAGCCCGGCGCCCCCTCCCCGGCTCCGCTCGCCGGGGTGCGCTCCCTCCCCCCAGAGGCTCCTCCGGGTCTCCCCCGAGCCTCGGCGTTCACTTATAGATCGCAGCCCGGAGCCGGCATGAGCCGCGGGGGGCCCCGAGAGCAGCCCCAGCACTTTACAGAGGAGGGAACTGAGGCCCAGGCGGGCGCCCAGTCTCGCCCAAGGTCATGGAGGGGCGTTTGAGGGGCAGGGTTGGGACTGGAACCCAGCCCCCTCCTCGGTCTCCCCGCGCACCCGGGGCACCTCCTTTTTGTCCTTGGGCCCCAGCCCCCACCCCGTGCCCGGCTCCTGCCCAGCCCCGAGGGGATGCCCAGGAAGGCCATCCTTGGGGGGAGGGAGCGCACCACGGAGGGCGGCGGGGGGACCGGCGGGACAACCGGGGCGGGGGCCTAGGGTTCGGTTGGCCCGGCCCGGCCGCCGGGTCCCCGCCGCTCCGCCCCCGCCGCCCCCCGCCTCGGCCGCGGGCTCCTCACCATGGCTGCGCCGGCCTCGCCTGCCCCGTCCTCCTCCTCGTCCTCGGAGCCCACGATGGCCGCGGTCCCGCGGGAGGGTCCGGGCGGCGGCGGCTCCGCGGGGAGGCGGCCCCGGCCCGGGCCCGGCCTCCTCAGCCTCCTCAGCTTCTTCAGCCTCGGCGGAACCTGGAAGTGAACCCGCCGCCGCCGCTGCCGCCGCCGCCGCCACTGCGCAGACTCCGGACGGACGCTCCGCCCCCGGAACCGCCCTTAAAGGAGCCGCGCCCCCAGCCTAAGCTGTCAATCAACCTGGACTGGAGAGGGCTGTCCGGGTCACTCCAGGCAACCGGCCTCCCCATCGGGCACTTAAGGTCTTCAGGGGTCCGTGCCTGCTCCAGGATCCCCCGCCCACCCATCCACAGCATTCACGAACTCAAACCACAGCGCCCCAAGTCTCCAGTCTCCGTTCCCACCGTTCCCACCGTTCCCACCGTCCCTCCTCTGCTAGGACCGGCTGCCGTGCCCTTGGCTGACTCAACCGCCGCTCGCGATCTCTCCAGCCACTGACCTCCTCAGCCTCTTTCTCCCCATCCTATCTGCTACAGCCTGCAGTTATGCCCCATAACATTGTGCCCGCCTATCTACGGGCAGCTGTCTTTCCTGTTCACTGAAGGCTGAATCCTTCAGAAACCTCTTTCTGACTTAGAGTTAGAAATTCCTTGTTATTCCCTTCTTGATTTCTTTTAAAGGGATCCTGGACCCCAAAACCTAATTCAGAGAAGATAGGCCAAAGAAATCTCACAAAGTTGGTGGTATTTTTTTTTCCCTTGAATAGCCTCCTTTGGGTCTGTCATGGAAGTAAATCTGAGCAAGCCAAAAGCTAAGCCTAGAGGCCAAGTTCACAGTCTTGCTCTTGCCTAGCCACATTCCAGCCTTTAACAATAACCACAACAAAACACTTGTTAAGTAGAGGGAAGGCTCAGAACTTTCCAGCTAGAAGGAACATTAGCATCCAGCTGAACTCACATTCAAAAGAAATCCCACATAATAGGCACTTAAATGCTTGCTGACCTTACTACGCTGTAATTGATAGGCAGTGATTGAGCTCTTTCTTGAAGACCTGCTATGGAGAGAACTCATGGTGACCACACGGTGCCCAGAAGTAGGACAGGCATAATTCCCTGATACTCTGCCCTGGTTATGCCACATCTGGTATATTATGTTTGATTCTGGGATTCCATTAACTAGAAGGAAACAGGGAGCGTCAGTCAGGCTCCTACAAACCATGTGCATTCCTTCTCTTTATGCTCAACTCCCCTTCCTTGTCTCATAATATCAGGTGGCCCCCAAATGGGAAATATCAGCCCTCAACTGTACTTACTAATCTGTGCTTTAATATAACCTGTAGCTCAATTAAGGACAAGGAAAACAACTCTATTACAGCTCTCCAAGTTCATGTCACTGGCCCAGAAACACAGAATAAGAGAATTTTAGAATTGGAAGGGACCTCATTGACCATTTAGTCCACTTTAAAAAATAGATGAACTCAAATGGCAAAAGAGGCCCAGAAAGCCAATGAGGAGAAGAATGCCTTAAAAAGTCGAATTTCCCAGATGGACTGAACAAATCCTAGGGCTCTCAAACTCACAAAAATACAGAAAACACATCTCTCGCTGAATGCAGCTCAGCAGCAGGGGCTCATCATGGCAGGCCGGAGCCAAGGCCAGCCCAGCCTGAAATGGAAACGCGGCCAGGCCCAGGGGTGGTAAGGAGGAGCAGAGCCAAGCCGCAGCCAGTCTAGAAATGAAAATAATGTGAGAAATTATGAAAAGAGAGTCAACGACCTGACTGAAGAAAACAACACTTTAAAAAATAGATTAACTCAAATGACCATCTAGTCCACAGGAATTTTCATTATATCATACCTAGCAGGTGATGATAATAATAATGGTTTACAGATATATATAGCACCTACTATGTGCTACTATGGTGCCTAGTACTTTTTAATGACCTCATCTGATCCTCAAAAAATCCCCAGGAGGTAGGTGCCATTATTACCTCCATTTTACAGATAAGGAAACTGAGTCCAAAAGAGCTTAAATCATTTGCCCAAAGTCATACAGCTAAGTGAGTGTCTCCAGCTGGATCTGAACTCAGGTCTTCCTGATTCCACAGCCAGTGCTGTGAAGTGATCAGTCCAGTCTGTGTTTGAAGGAAGTGGGAACCTACCACGTCTTGAGGCAAGCCGGTTCTACTTTGGGATAATTCTAATTGTTGGGAATTTTTCCCTGATCTCAAGCCTAAATTTGGCTTTTTTTGTAACATCCATCCAGTGCTCCTGGCCCTCTGGGACAAAGCAGAAAGGATTCAGAAAGTGATACCTGAGGTGACCTTTGGAAAAAGCCCAGGATCCTAAGAGGCAGCAATAAGGAGAGGAGACATTGCAGGCATGTGGGACCAACCACATTTACAGAGTCCCAGAGGTGCAAAATCATGGGATCCGAATAGGTCAGTCTCACTGGAACACATAGTACATAGAGGGAAGTCTGTAGTTTGAAATAAGCCTGGAAAAAAAGCCTAAATCCAGAAAGTGAAGGGATATAAATGCCACCAAGGAGAGTGTATTTTATCCTTGAATTAAAAAGTGATTCCTTTTAAAGTAAAGAAAGACATGAAAGCTTGCTCCTTTCTGCTGGACAGCTGCTTGTCAGAAATAGAGCTGAGGGTTTGAGTGGGTTTTAAGCTTGACATAAATCAACATTAGGTTCTGGCAACCATGAAAGCGAACTCAATCATAGGGAAAGAGAGGGTGGAGGAAGGGAACAGGCATTTATTAAATACCTGGTATGGGCTGAGCCCTGTGCTAAGCACTTTACAAATATCATCTCATTTGACCGTGAACACAGAGTGCCCAGAACCAGGGCAGGGATAATTCTGTGGTGTCCTGCCCTTGTTAGATTGCACCTTGAACATTATACTCACTTTTGCTACATTTTGGGAAGGGCTCTGATAGCTTAGGGAAGCTGGGTGGTTTGGTATCTAGAGTGCTGGACCTCAGACATTTTCTGAGCTGTGTGACCCTGGACAAGTCACTTAATTTAATCTCTGTCTGCCCCAATTTCCTCATCTGTAAAATGGGCAGGATAATATACTTACCTCCCAGGGTTGTTGTGGGGATCAAATGAGGTAACGTAATTAAAAGCACTTTGCAATACTTAAATTGCTATTTGAACCTTAGCTGTTATTATAAATTGGAAGGTGTCCAGGAGAGGGCAGTCAGGATGGTTATTCTCATTGGAGAAGCAGGAATGTTCAGCCTGGAGAAGACTCAGGGACATGCTAGATGTGTTTAAGTATCTGAAGAGCTATTACCTGAAAGAAAGATTTGTTTTGGTTCTGCTCTGCCCCAGAAAGCAGAACAAGGCACAATGAGAGAAAGCTAGAAAGAAGCCGGTTTGAGACTTTATGTAAAATTTCCTAATTCTTAGTACTGTCCCAGAGCAGCTTGGGCTGCCTCCAGAGATGGTTCGGTCTTCCTATACACACTCATGTTGGCACTCTTTAAGAGAGGCAATATGGCAGCTTTGGGCAGATTTTCCACTCTGATGATGTCCCTTCTCATTTTCTCATTCTGAGATTCTATGGTCATGAGTGAAACGTGTGTTTGTGTGTGTGTGTGCGTGTGTGTGATAAGGGTGAGTGGAAGCCTCTAGTCTAGACCCACAGGACTTAATTTAATCCAGCAGAGAGTGAATTTTCTCCAACTGGGCATCTGCCATTCATCTGCCCCATGCCCTGGCTTGAGATTTGTTGACCCTTTGACACCACTCTCATGATGGCTAATGATTGATGAAGGTTGATTCAGGGTCAGTTCAAAAACCTCAGCTAGAACTTTGAGCTCAGCAGGACCAGGGATAGGTAGGAGCTTCATGGCTCATGACCAAAACAAACTGCAAGTCTCTGCCCCCTAGAATTTTACATCCTATTGGAATGGGAGGCTAGGGAAGAAGAACATAGCTAACCTGTAGTTCCTGAAAGACAATCTGGAGGTTTTAGTGGGCCACAAGTTCCATTTGATTAAGTAGTGTGATATGGCAGGCAAAAAAAAAAAGCCCATATATGATCTTGGGCCTAACTATGAGAAGCTAGAAGGTAAAGAAGTTGATTCTAGGGAGGCATGTTGTACCTACTCTGGTTAAACCTCAACTGAGATGTTGTCTTCAGTTCTGGCTAATCAATTCTGAGAACAATATTAACACATTGGAACACACTCAGAAAAGAGGGACCAGGACGGAGAGGGACTCTAGAAGGTTTCATAGGAAATGGAGTTTAACTAATCCCAACCTAAGTAACTCCCATCTTGGTTTTAAGCATTCACAGGACTGCTGAAGTGAGCTAGGAAAAAAAAAAAGAAATAAACAAACTCTAGCAATCGGATGCATTTATTCAGTCTTGTCAGACTCTCTGTGACTTCGTGCATGGAGTATTCTTGGCAAAAAAAAAAAAAATACAATTTTGCCATTTCCTCCTCCAGGTTAAATGATTTGCCCCAGGTCACACAGCCAGGATGTTTCTGAGGCTGGATTTGAACTCAGGACTTCCAGACTCCAGGTCTGATGCTATATTCTCTTTACCACCTAACTGTCTACAACCCTAACAACACAATCTGTGACAAGCTCTTTCCTGTATCTTGTTTAAACAATTTTTGTTCTATAGTTAATTGCCTATACCATAAATCACCTATATCTCATTAAAGCAGATACTTATTAATTCTGGGTTTTGTTTTGTTTTGTTTTGTTTTGTTTTGTTTGCTTTTTGGAAGGGGGAAGGCAGGACGATTGGGACGATTGGGATTAAGTGACTTGCCCAAGGTCACATGGCTAGTGAGTGTTGAGTGTCTGAGACCCCATTTGAACTCAGATCCTCCTGACTCCAGGACCTGTCCTCTATTCACTGTATCACCTAGCCACCCCTGGGTTTGCTTTTCTATACTGGCATGATTTCCTGTATCTTCTGAATGTAGGTTGCACAGCTGATAGAGTGCTGAGCCTGGAGTCAGGAAGACCCGAGTTCAAATCTGACTTCAAACACTTAATATTATGTGATCCTGGGCAAGTCACTTTACCTGTTTGCCTCAGTTTCCTTATCTATAATATGAGCGAGAGAAGGAAGTGGTGAATCACTCCACTATCTTTGCCAAGAAAACCCTAAATGGGATCATGAAGAGTTGGATATGCCTGAAATGAGTAAACAGCAAGAGTAAAATCTGAGTTTGTACCCAGGTCTCTCCTCTCTCTCCATCTCCTTTGCATTCAAGTAAAAATGTCTGTTGACTAGCGATCATCTTTTTCTTTCATGTAGGGCATCACACATGAGGATCCTTTGAATAAACAGGAGGGCCATTATATTCCTGTTTCCCCGCCCCCCAGGGACTTTGGGGAGACCTGATTGCTCTGTTGAAATCTTTGAAAGGACTTTTGGAGAAGGAGATAAAATTTGTTCTGTGTGCAGCAAAAAGTTGTGTTTTTTTTCTCAGAAACAGAACAGAAGTTACCGAGTCTTGATTTACTTTATCTACATCTTGTATATAATTCTATCCATTTTCTCTCCCTTAATAAAATGTAACTTCCTTGAAGGCAAAGATAATAAGGTTTGTCTTTGTATCTCCCAGGGCCTTGAATAGGACTTGACAAAAAGTCAGAGTTTAATAAAAGCTTATTGAATGAATGAGTAAATGAATGGGGGGAAGGGGAGAGAAAAAACATGAACAAAACAAGGTAATTTGAAGAGGGAAAAAGAGCATTAACAATTTGGAGCATGAGGGAAAAGATCAGAGAGGAGCTGAGTCTCAAAAGAAGATACAGATTCTGACAGGTAGAGATGAGGAGAGAATGTATTCCAGGCACAGAAGGCGATGCATACAAATGTATGGAGGCAGGAGATGACGGTGTGTTGAATTGAGGGAATGACAAATAGTCTAGTTTGGCATGAAGAAGAAGAATATAAAATAGGGTGGAGAATGTAGGCAGGAGTCAGAGAGTAGAGGATTTTTTAGAGTAGAGGATTTTTAGCGTAGAGGATTTTTAGAGTAGGCTAATGAATTTGTATTTGAACCTTGAGGTAACTCAGAATCACCAAAGCTTTTGAGCAGAGGATCTGTGCCTTAGGAAAATTATTTTGGCAGCTGCGTGGAAGATCAGTTGGAGAAGAGAGAAACTGGAAGCAGGGAGACCAATTAGGAATTTGTGGAAATAGTCCAGACAACAGGCAAAGAGTCCCCAAATTAGAATGAGAGAAAAGGGAACAGATAGGAGGAGCGTCATGGAAGTAGAACCACCAAGTCTTGGTAACTGAATGAATATGACAGTAAGGGAGAGAAAGAATCAGGAATAAGCTCAGGGCTGGGTAATAAACTTGGATAACTAAGAGACTAGTGGTTCCCTTGACAGGAAAAAAAAAGAGGAAGTGGGAAGAGTGATGGTTGTAGAGGAGAAATTATAAGTTTCGATTTGGATACATTGAGTTCAAGATGTTCATGGGACATCCAGACAGAAATGTACAGATGGGCGATTAGAATTCAGGACAGAGGCTCAAGTTGAATTTGTAAATTTGGGAGTCATTTGTATAAAGATGCCCCTTGAACCCTTTGGAGCAATGAGATGGACGAGGAAGGCAGCCTAGAGAGAGGATACAAGGGAAGAGGACTCAGGACAGAGGTGCAAGGGTACAGTGGGTAGAAGACTGGATTTGGAGTCAGAAAGACCCAACTTCAAATACTGCCTCAGACACTTATTAGCTGTTTGACCTCAGACAAAACACATAACCTTCTTCAGCCTCAGTTTCCTCATCTGGAAAACAGGGGTGATAACAGCACCCATCTCAAAGGAGGAAATAGAAGTCAAGCATTTTGCAAATGTTAAAAGCTATAGAAATGCAATAATAATGATGTTATTATTATTAGATCCAGGAAAAGAACCTGAAAAGATATGCAGGAGAACCAGGACAGAAATCCCTAAGGAACAGAGGGAGGAGAGACACTTGAAGCAGGTGGGAGCTGGGGAGGTCCCCAAGTCCAAGTAGGGTGAGGACCTGAGAACCAAGAAAAAGCTGACGCGATTTAGCTGTTGGGGGATGATATGGAAAGCCCTTTGCTGAGGGCTGCTGGGCACATAAGTAGGAGCGACCGAAACTTTCAGTGTGGGCATTTACATCTCTTGTTGCTACTGTTGTTTAGCGTGTCAGAGCAATGCTATGGCAAGGATACTGGAGTGGGTTGCCATTTCTTTCTCTAGTGGATCAAGGCAAACAGAGGTTAAGTGACTTGCCCAGGGTCACACAGGTAGGAAGTATCTGAGGCCAAATTTGAACTCAGGTCTTCCTGCCTCCAGGCCCAGTGCTTTATCAACTGATTGACCTCTCCCCCCCTCAGAAACTGACAAATGCTACAAATTTGTCCTTGATTTATTGTTTTGTTGATTGTCTGGAGCAGAGGTTCTCAACCTGTGGGTTATGTTCAATTTGTAACAATGAAAATAAATCCTTCATATCAGACAGATTCCTAACAGTAGCAAAATTACAGTTACAAAGTAGCAACGAAAATAATTGGGAATTATTTTGGTTGGGAATCACCACAACATGAGGAACTGTATTAAAAGGGTCGCAGCATTAGGAAGGTTGAGAACCACTGGTCTAGAGCCTAGACTTTAAAAAGTGATAGAGAAAATGTTAATAATACCAATTAAATTTAAAAGTGTGTTACGTAGATGTCCCTTTCACCCCAGAGCTGGTTGTTAAACATTGGCTAGCACACTCCTGCAAGGTGAATCAGAAATAACTCTTGGCTCACTGGGGCCTTCCAGAAGGACAAAGATAACAGGTAGTTAGACTTTGATGAGTCCATCAAAACTGGTCCTCCCTTTACTACTACAATCATCTCTCCCTCTCTCTCTGTATCTCTCCTCTCCTCTCTGTCTCTCCTCTCCTCTCTCCCTCTCTCCCCGTCTCTCTGTCTCTCTCCTCTCCTCTCTCTGTCTCTCCTCTCCTCTCCTCTCTCTCTCCCTCTCTCTCTGCCTCTTTCCTCTCTCTCTCTCTCTCTCTCTCTCTCTCTCTCTCTCTCTCTCTCT
>CM053593.1:20721907-20740672 GCA_028646575.1 Pseudocheirus occidentalis
TATCTTGAGTTCTCACAGTCATTTGCTTCCATTTCCTCCACTCTAATTCTGAAGGAATTATTCTTTTCAGAAAGCTTTTGAGATTCTTTTTCCATCTGGCAAATTAAACTTTTTAAGGCATTCTTCTCCTCATTTGCTTTTTGGACCTCTTTTGCCATTTGAGTTAGTCTTTTTTTTAAGGTGTTATTTTCTTTAGTCAGGTTGTTGACTCTCTTTTCATGATTTCCTTGCATCATTCTCATTTCTCTTCCCAATTTTTCCTCTACTTCTCTTATTTGGTTTTCAAAATCCTTCTTAAGCTGCTCTATGGCTTTTAACCTGTCTACCTTTTTCTTGGAAGCTTTTGGCATGGGAGTTCTGACTGTGTTTTTCCCATTTCATGTTTTGATCCTTTTTGTTCCCAAAAAAAGAATCTAAAGTTGGATCGCTGTTCTTACTTTGCTTCCTTTGCCTGCTCATGTTGCCAGTCAATTACTTGACTTTTTAGCTCTGTGGAACTCTGCTTGCAGAGGGGAGAGCTTTGTCCCAAATCACTGGGGTTTTCACAGCTGCTGGAGCTATTAGAAGGCTGCTGCAGCCCCCACCAGCTTTTGCTCATTGAAAACACACCCCAGGACCACCACCCAAGACCACGATCACAATCCAGGCAGCTCAAGGCAAGAGCACTTAACCTCTGAATGGTCACTTGGCCTCCCTGAAATCTGGAGGCTGGCAGCTTCTGAAGCAGCCATATGGAGGCAGCAGCAGGGCTGCTGCTTCTGCTGCTTCCTTGCCCTGGAGGCAGTTTGGCCAGGCTGCTTTTCTTCCCCAAATTTAGCTGAGTTCCACTAACGTTTCACTTAGTTCTTATTTCTTATGGCTTGATAATTCTGGAAATTGCCACAGCTGCCACTGATCCACTCTCCTGAAGGCTCCAGTTGCAGCTTGTCCTGTATGCCCCGGGGCCAAGGTGTGGTTTCAAAAGGTCATGCTGATTTTGGCTTCCAGTGTGCTGTGATGAGCCCTTCCTGTCCTGCCTACTGAGCTACCTTCAGCAGGTGATGTGTTTTTCTGTAATTTTGTGAGTTCTAGAGCCGTAAAATTTGTTTAGAGTACTATTTTATGGGTATTTGAGGTGGTTATGTGTGAGCTGTGGAGTTTTCCTGCTTCTATGCCACCATCTTGGCTCTCTCCCCCTTCTTTTCTTTTTTGGAGGGCAATTGGGGTTAAGTGACTTGTCCAAAGTCACACGGCTAGTAATTGTGTCAAGTGACTGAGAACAGATTTGAACTCAGGTCCTCCTGACTCCAGGGCCGGTGCTCTATTTACTGTGCCACATAGCCACCCCCTCCCTTTTTTTTTCAATAAGGGGTCTATCCAATTTCTGTCTTGAGAGAAAACTACATTCAGTTTTGAGAATTGTGAGAAAACTTTATTGCATTGTTTGACCCTAGCCCTGTGTGTCTGGGAAGCTATATCACCTGTACCTGCTGCTTAGAGACCCTTTAACTAAGGCCCTTGGTAATGCTGAATAGAAACCTGTTCAGATCCAAAGACTGAAGCAAGGAGTTTTCTCACAATTATACATCTCAAGCAATGCATATGTCTTATCTGAAAACTGGTTCCATACTGATCAATTAACCATGTTTCTCTGATTGTATGGACACTTTGGGGGTAAGGACACCCCTTTTTCTCATTTCAGGGAGTTGCATCTGTTCACTTTCCCCCTCCCAATTTGGAAAGTCCCTGATCTTTTCTCCACTTAAAAATCAGATTGCCTAATTTTGTATCCTGATCAACTGTTTTCTTTTTATTAATTAGTTTTATTTAATTGTTTTTAAAGCATAAAAATCTGTGTTCCCCAGTATTCAGGGTCTGGTGCCCAGCTGAGAAGGCCTGGTCCTGATTTTTAGGCAATTGGCAGGCGCTGCTTAATAAATCCACACGCCTGCAAGCTGGAACATACATTTCCTCAGTTAGTCCATCTTTCACCCACTGCAGGATCACTGAAAATCTCTAATGCTTTACCAGGGCTAGAATGACTGAAGTGCCCCCAGGAGTGTGCCGGCCCGGATTCAGACTCAGAGAACAGGTCATTAAATTTTCATTATGAGTATTCACACCTTGGGAAAACAGCAAATGCTACAAACTCGGGCTTGGTTTGTCGTTCCGCCGACTGCCTTGAAATAAGGAGAGAACATGTGAATAGCACCGATCAAATCTAAAAGTGTGACGTGTATTTTTTTTCTTGGGGAGCTAGCTGCTAAACGTTTACCAATATAACTTCTATCCATGACTCAGATGGCCTTGCTCTGTTGCTGTTCAATCATTTCAGTCATGTCTGACTCTCTGTGACCCCATCTGGGTGTTTCTTGGCAGAGATACTGGAGTGGCTTTTCTTTTGCTTCTCCAGCTCATTTTACAGATGAGGAAACTGAGGCAAGCAGGGTGAAGTGACTTGCTCAGGATCACTCAGCTAGTAAGTGTCTGAGGACAAATTTGAATTCAGGAAGATGAGTCTTTCTGACTCCCAGCCCAGACTCTATCCACTGTGCAACCTAAGTGCAAATATAGAGTGGTTAGTGGAACGATCCATTCACATCTCACTCTTACATATTTCCTTCTCTTTCTGACTTCCCCTTTATATTCCACATATTTTCCAGAGTCTGAAAGGGGCATACCCTTACTTAAAGTTCAGATATTATACAATCCCTTCCCCTCATGGAGCTCCCGTTGCACAAGAAGGCTGAGACACAAACATAGATAATTATAGAACACAGTATTATATAATATGTGTACCGGAGAGGTTGAAATCAAGTGCTCTGTGAGTGACACATATGAAGGGACATGTGGCTATTGGAACAAGGCGATCAAAGAGGCTTCCTGGAGGAGTAAGGACCTGGAAGGAGAGGTAAGATTTTGAAAACCCAACACGGAAAGAAGAGCATCCCTTGGAAATTATTCTCATGTTTTTATTGCATGTCTTTCTATTAAATTCTACAACCAGACCAACATTTCCCCAAAGGCAAGAGTGCTGGCCTTTGCCTATTTTCCTAACTCCCCACTCCTATCCCCTAGAGTGCCTCATTACAGCTTGCTCCACCCAGGAGGCCCTGGACTGACTGACTGTGCATCTCTGTTCATTATCATCATGTCTATATGCCCTGACTAGGGTCATCTCAGCACAAAAAAAGAAGCTGGAGGACCCAGCCAAGCTCTAAGGTCAGGGACAGACATAAGGCTCATGTTTCTTGCTAAATGATCTCAGGTCTGGCAAAGATTTTGTGGTTGCTGAAGCAGCTAATGGGATCTCAGACTCCATGAGTACAAGTCTCATGTCCTTAGTGAGGCAACTGATAGTCCCATCCCCCTCTGCTGAGATGGGATTCCCTCTGGGCCACTGAACTCAGTCCTCGAAGCCACATATTCCTAGGCACCAAATGGGGTACAGCAAAAGAACAGCCAGGAACCAGGAGCCATGTCACATGAGGGTCAGCAAAAGGGCACTGGACAGCTTGAGCTTGAATCTTGACTTTGATGCTCTGGGCCCCTACTCTTCTCTTTGGATCAGCAGGAATCTAATATGTGACCTCAAACTGAAGCAAGATTAAGAATGATTTACTTAATGATCTTCTAATGGTTTACTCAGCATGGGGCCAACAAGAAAGCATTCATCATGGTAGCTAGCTGGAACAGTGGATAGAGCCAGGAGGACCTGAATTCAAATTTGACCCCATACAGTTACTAGCTATGTGAACCTGGACAAGTCACTTAACCCAATGCTTGCCAAAAAGAATAAAAAGAGAAAGCATTAATCAACAAGCGACATGTGAGACAAAGCAAACGGAACCCACCTTTAGCTGCCTCTTCCCACAATCCTCCTCCCAACTGTGGTGGAAGACAGGGTGGACCTGGGGTTCTCCTTTCTTCATATGAGGAATGACATTTTAGAATCAGTCTCTACTTTGAGCGTAACCAGTCACATCTAACGCTTGTGTTTTGCCTTCTCATATCCTTGCTCAATTCTTGTGCAAGGACAATCCAAAGACAGTGTTCACCTAGGTTGGACCTCTGAGGTCAACCACAGATGAGCAGATTGAAAGTCTCTTTTCCCTCCAGAGGAACACAACAAACTGCCCCCAAGGCCAGCAGCTGACCAGTTGTCAACCCAACATGACTATGTGTTTTCTATGTTCTATAAATACCAATGGGAAATGGCTCCTATTCAGAAGTCTGTTTGCCCTGGAGAGACACACACTTCCCTAAGCTCCAGCTGATACTTTTCTCTGCCCTGACAATGTACAGAATGAAGCCTTTTCCTAACTTGTATTCTAAGCTGTAATAAAATCAATTTTCTTACTGCTCCACAATGCTGAGATAATGGACCGCAAGGGTGTAGCTAGGCAACTAGACTGGAGCTTCTCCCAATCCAGGGAGACAGGGGTAGGTAGGCTAGGATTTTCCATAGCTAACCATGAAAGGTCTTGTATCTTGGTGCATGGGCCAGCTGTGGCTTTAGTGTCTGGATGGACGAGCCTTCTGGGGTCTTGAAATCTCCAGCATTAGAAGGGTGAAGTCTCAAATGTTGAAAAGTATGGAGGAAGTCATTAGGCTGGTATTAGTATAGACAGGAGAAGCCTTCCTGGGACCCACCCTGAGCTCTGGCATCAGACCTCAATGCCATCAGCAGCAGCAGCATGAATGAGAAAGTATACATGCAATAAAACGTCGATACATGAATGAATAAAAATCCCATTTATTAAATGCTTCTCAGTCACTGTGCTATATATAAATGCACAAGCAAGCCAGGCCCTGTCCTCAGGGGACCCAAGTTCTAATAAGGAAGGACAATACCAGAGAAGTGGAAAGTCGCAGGGAGTATGGTCACAGAGCAGTCAATTAACTCACTTTTCCTGAAACAATGTTTCCCTTACACCTATATATGTGTAGCAGATATATATGTATCTGCTGTCTCCTCCATTAGAATGTAAAGCCCTTGAAGGCATGGACCTTTTTCCGCCTTTCTTGTATCTTGTATCTTGTATCGCCTTTCTTTGTATCCCTAGCTCTCGGGACAGTGCCTGGCACTTAAATGTTTGTTGTCATTGTAGTGTTGATTTAATTACTTTTCCCAAAGTGAGAGGTGGAAAGGGTGGGTGGAATGGGAACTCTAGCAGGAAGATGACAGAGTTAGCTAGCTGGGGCCAGCTAGCAGTAGGATCTGAGCTGGGAGGCTCTGATGGCCAGAGAGGGGAGTCAAGCATTTCTTAAGTACCCACTGTGTGTGTCAGGCACTGGGAATGCAGACAAAAGCACAGCAGTCACAACAACCTGTGTCCTCAATGGGGATCCCCAGTTGCAGCTGTGGGTCTCACCAGAGCTATGCACACCAAAGCAAGGCAGCTTCAGGACTCTGCAGAAGCCCCAGCACTCTGAGCCCAGCAGAAAGCTACTCCTTGGGGGTGTAGCTTCATGAGGACTCCCCAAAGGGAAATGACCAGAAGGGTGAGTTACCCTTTGGGCTAATGTGCCCTCAACTCTTCTCAAGGGACCTTGTATATGCTAGGGGAGAGTGCACTCTCACCTGGGGGGAATGTTCTGTACCACCTTAGCAAACACTCTTTTCCAAAAGCTAATTAACTCTTCTGCTTCTCACCCAATAAGGGTTTGTGAAAGGTACACACAGCACACAGATCAGCAGAAGGAAGATCACTTGGAAGGGGGAGGCTGCGTTGCTGGGAGGACCAAGGACAACTGTCAAGAAGAGTCAGGGGACAAAGGATAATTGTCTTTGAATGTCTGAAAGACACACACACACAAGAGGATAGGACTTGTCCTGCTTGGCCCCGCAAAGGTCAGAAAAAGGACGAATGAGAATTTACAGGGAGTAAATGGTAGCTCTATATCAGGCAATCAATCAACAAGCATTTATTTAATTTTTTTTGCCTTTTGGAGGGCAATTGGGATTGTGACTTGCCCGAAGTCACACAGCTAGTAAGTGTGTCAAGGCTGCATTCGAACTCAGGTCCTCCTGATTTCAGGGCCGTGCTCTATTCACTGCACCGCCTAGCCACCCCAAGCATTTATTTTTGCCTTTTGGAGGGCAATTGGGGTTAAGTGACTTGCCTGAAGTCACACAGCTAGTAAGTGTGTCAAGGCTGCACTTGAACTCATGTCCTCCTGATTTCAGGGCCGTGCTCTATTCACTGCACCGCCTAGCCACCCCAAGCATTTATTTATCAAGCACTTACTGTGTGCCAGAAACTGCTGCTGCTGGGGAAACAAAGGCAAGAGTGAGACAGTCTCTGCCCACCAGGAGCTTCCTTTTTATTGGAGGAGATACCATGTACATATATAGCCATATGCAGCCAATTGATCAATCAGTCATTCAACAAACATTTATTAAATGCCTGCTATGTACAGGGCACTGAAGAAGAAACAACAACTGGAGCTGTCTGACATTGGAGAGTATGGTCAGGGAGGTTTGGAGGTTCTCTGTGAGGGGAGAAGTTTAAGAAGAGGTTGAATTACCCCAGGCAGACAGGACTTCTACAGCAGAGGGGTCAAGCAAGTAGCCCCCAAAACCCCCAGATTAAAATGTACCTCAGAAATACTTAACAAAACAGATAAAAACATACTTTTTGATGTTCAGTCATGCCTGATTCTTTGTGACCCCATTTGGGGTTCTCTTGGCAAAGATACTGGAGGGGTTTGCCATTTGCTCTTCCAACTCATTTCACAGATGAGGAAACTGAGGCAAAAAGGTTAAGTGATTTGCCCAGGATCATACAGCTGGTCATTTTCTCTGAGGTCACATTTGAACTCAGGTCCTCCTGACTCCGGGCCTGGCTCTCTATCTACTATGTCACTAACTGCCCTCCAAAAACCACAATATAGCAGATAATAGTAATTAATATATGATTTTCTAAGTTAATAAGAGGCTGTAAGATCTCCAGTTTCTATCTGAATTTGATATCACTGCTCTAGAATCTCAGGCATTCATAAAGTCTCTATTTCTATTAGGCAGAAAGGAGAAGGAGATGAGGAAGTGAGTGGGGAAGAGAGGAGAGGTAAAGGGAGAGTAGATCTGGGTATTTCAGCAGAAGTCTTGGATAATGTTTTCTACAAAAAGGGCTCTTGCATCTTTTAAAAGAGTATTATTCTGTTCCAGGAAATGTGGGGAGGGAAGTTAGGACATCTGTTATTAACTATATGAGTTAATGAACATGACTTCCTTAAAAAATAAACACCGCCACTTCCCCCTCTTTAACAATTTAATAAGGAAAAGAAATTTGCTGAGTAAGCCCAAAGAACAGCTGGCTGGTCCCTGGATAGAGGAAAGTCTGCTTTATTGGACCAGAGATCTCAGGGTTTGAGTTTCTAGAAAGACTGTTGATACAAGGGATGTTTAGCATATTTATGGAAGTCTCCACCACAAGAACGAAAAAGGAAGCTGATGGAACCTGTCTTGAAAGTACAGGATTAGTGATCCAGCAATAACACTTCTAGGTCTGTATCCCAAAGAGGTCATAAAAAAAAAAGTCACCCACATGTACGAAAATATTTATAGCAGTACTTTTTGTGGTGGCAAAGAATTGGAAGTTGAGGGGACATCCATCCATTGGGGAATGGCTGATCAAGTTGCAGTATATGAATGTAATGGAATACTGCTGTGCTATCAAAAATGATGATCAGATGAACTTCAGGAAAAAAAAACCTGGAAAGACTTACATGAACAGATGCTGAGTGAAATGAGCAGAAGCAGGAGAACATTGTATACAATAACAGTAACATTGTAACGACGATCAACTGTGATAGACTTAGCTCTTCTCAGCAATGCAGGGATCTAAGACAATTCCAAAAGACACATGGTGGAAAATGCTGTCCACATCTGGAGAAAGAACCACTGAGTCTGAATGCAGACTGAAGCAGACTATTTACTCTCTCTCCTTTTTGTTTTGTTTTATTTCTTCTTTGAAGAAATGATGTCGTCTTCTTGAAGACTGTCATGTGGATTGCACATATATAAACTCTTTCAAATTGCTTACTGTTTCAGTGAGGGGAGAGGGAAGGGAGAGAAAAAATTTGAAACTCAAAATTTAAAAATAAATGTTAAAAATTGTTTTTACATGTAATTAATAAAAAATAACATATTAAAAAAAGATTGTCATGTGGCAGAGTGCAGAAGCATGAACAACAGAGAGAGGAAGATGTAAAAAGGCAAATTTAGGCGCGACATAAGCATATTAGGGTCTAAAAACTTATACTTTACAAAGAAAATTAGAAACAAATTTATTTATTTTTTAATCTAAATTTCTCTCAGTACCTGTCTCCCTCTTCCCTCTCCAGAGAGTTATCCTATATAGCAAAGAACATTTTTTTTTCTTTTTGGGGCAATTGGGGTTAAGTGACTTGCCCAAGGTCACACGAACTAGTATGTATTAAGTGCCTGAGGCTAAATTTGAACTGAGGTCCTCCTGACTCCAGGGCCAGTGATCTATTCACTACGCCACCTAGCCACCCTGAACATATCTTTTTTAAAAGAAAGAAAAAGAGGAAGAGGAAAAAAAAATCAGCAAAACTGATCAATACATGTATATATATATCAATACATCAATACAACTATATGCAATATTCCATACTAGTGGACCCTTATTACCCACCTCTTCAAAAGAACAGGGGAATATATCCCCTTATATCTCTTCTTTGAGGTCATATTTGTTCTTTGTAATACAGTACCATTCACTCTTTTAAAAATACATTTTTATTGATGTTTTGTTTTATCACTAAAATTTCCCCCAGGATCCCTTCCCTTCCCCCCTCAGAGAGCCATCCCGTATAACAAATATCAAAAGAAGGAAAAAAAAAAGAGAAAAAGAAAAAAAAGGAAGAGAAAAAACCAGCAAGACTGATCAGTACGTGTAAAAAGTCTTAAAATGCATGCGTATCCCACATGTGTGGGCCTCCTGCCTCTGCTGGCCGGTGGGGGAGCTGGCCTGTCTTCTCCCGTGTCTTTCTGGGAGCCATGTTTGCTCTCTGTAATGTTGCAATATTCAGCTGTGAGTGGTGGTGGTTACTCTTTCCATTTTCTTGTTGAACTCATTGTGTGTCTTGTTTTCCTGGGTCTGTTGGCTTCTCTCTGCGTTACTTCATGTAGTTCTTTCCATGTTTCTCTGCATTCGGAAAATCTATCATTCCTCAACCATAGTGCATTCCACTCACGGATCACAATTTGTCCAGCCATTCCCCCAATCTATGGCATTTACTTGATTTCCTGTTCTTTGCTATCATGAGTGCTGCTGCTGGAGATATTTTGGTGTCTGTGGGAGAAGATTCCCCTTCTCAATGTGCAATTGAACCTATACATTTGACCTACTCGATATGGGCCTGATGGCAACTCCCTCCTGATTCTGGGCCTCCAACGAGGGGATTTTGTCACTGAGAAGACAAGGGCAGAAGAGTCTAGGGGAGTACAAGAGGTCCTAGAGAAGGACAAGCTACCAGCTGAGTTGGTAGATATACATATATACATACATACATACATACACACATACATACATATATGTGTATATATATTAGATATATTCTCTTTTCCCTACCCATCCCTTATAACAGCAGTCCTCAACCTGTGGGTTGTGACCCCTTTGGGGGTCGAATGACCCTTTCACAGGGGTCACCTAAGACCATTGGAAAACACACATTTCCGATGATCTTAGGAACTGAGACACTGCTCCTCTAGTCTCCAGGCAGGTCTACCCACATGCAGATACACCCAAATATGCCCACATACAAATATTAAAGGGTTGCAGCATTAGGAAGGTTGAGAACCCCTGCCTCATAACAAAGAATAGAAAGGGAAAAGAAAAAAATGCAGTTTGACAAAATTAATCAATACGTGAACCTAATTTGAGAACAGACAATATGTGACGCCTATAGTCCCTCAACTCTGCAAGGAGGAAGGGAAGCATATTTTCTTATCTCTTGCTCAAGCACAGTGTACATCATGCTGGTCCTGGTATCAGGAAGACCCGAGTTCAAGTCCAGCCTTAGACACTTAATAGCTATGAGGTCCAAGGTAGATCACTTGACCTCTGCCTGCCTCAGTTTCCCAACTATAAAATGGGGATAATAATAGCATCTACCTCCTGGCTGTTTTAAGGATCAAGTGGGATAAAATTAAAGCAATGAATACCGTGCCTGACGCTTAGTAGGTGCTGCATAATGTCATAGAGATGGAAATGGCAAACCGCTCTAGTATCTTTGCCAAGAAAATCCCAAAAGGGGTCACAAAATGACTGAACGACAAGAAGCATGCCGTGAACTACGACTATTATTAATTACACAGCGTCCAGTTTCATTTGCTGTCTGGCCTCTGCGTGCACATTGTTGTAGTCACTGTGTATTTGGGGGGGACTGAATTGGAGCCTGTCCCAGGGAGTGTTGCCTGAGGCATTCCCCCCTAGGAATGCCCAGAGACCCCCACGGACAGCTGCGATGAAGGGTCAGTGCTTTGACACGAAGAAGCGATTTCCCTTTAAAGACTTGCTGGCTCTTCTTACTTGGTGGCCATTCAGGGGGTTCTATCAGTATCAGGAAGCATGATACTGGAGTGTACCATGTATAGAGGGTATATTCCAGTAAAACTGTCCTGGCAGAAAGCTAAGCTGGGTTGCAGGTAGTCAGGCCTCAAACCCACTGGTGAGTTAAGGGGAGCTCTTTCCCAAGCACGTGAAGACTTCCCCAGGTAGAATGTGCCAGTGAGAACAATTTGAACAATTTGTTCCAATGGCCATGAAGGTGGCTGAAGCAGGCAGGCATCGTAGAGTACTTAGAGCTTGGTCAGACGCTGAAGACACCGAGGCCATCCGGTCCATCCTGGGCCAATCCTTCTGACTTGTTTTGCCACCGGACTCTCATGACTCTGGAAGACAGTGAGGCTGATGACTGTGCAGCTATTTATCACTAAAATTCAACACACTTGGGAGTCAAGATGTTGGTGATGTCCCTGGTTATCTTTGAAAAGGAAGTACAAACAACAACAAAGCATGAATCGCTCAGGGCAGAGTCACTTCCTTCACTAGAGAGTTCCTGGAGATTCCTTCCAAAATGCAGCCTTCACTGACTGAGGACCCAGGACCTCTGGACCTCTCAGACTCACAGATAACTGCCTCCAACTCCTCTCAAGATTGCTATTATGTCATAAATTTTTGTTCATTGACTGACATATATAGGCTCAGGCAAGGAAACACAGAGGAGAGGCAGCCAGAGGCCCAGCTCTAGCTGCCCTGTGGCCAGCAGCTGCTTCACTATCTTCCCCTCCCCCACCCCTTCCCCATGGATGGAGAAGAAAGCAGAATCTTGATATGATCTGACACTGGAAGAGAAGGGGACAACTGAAGACTAGTCACCTCCTATTAAAGAACTGGCTCTTCTGACTCAGTGGATAAAAAGAAGATTGCTTTTCTTTTTATCTCAAAGTTCTACCCCTGGTACAATCTCTGGTACACAACTTCTAATTTAGCCTCTATCACACTAAGATTGTTTTCCTGGTTCTTCTTCCTTCACTCTGCATCAGTTCATATAAGTTGTTTCATGATTCTCTGATCTAGTCATTTTCATTGTTTCTTTTAGTGAAGTTAATATTGTCTGTACTGGCACTGCCCCGCTGAATGCTTGGTTTCTGCCAGACATGGCTCCGCATATCTGCCAAACACTGTCAGATATTACTGCAATGGACATGTAGTTGTGGAGAATCTTTCTATTTGAAGTTTCTGGCTTTAGCCGGGGTGTAACTCAGGGGAAGGGTAGGCTCTGTCTCACTCTTTTAAAGTCTGGAGGCTTTCCATGTTTATTCCAGAGTAACAGCCCTTTTCACATGTTACTATATGACCCAGTATGTGTCTAAGAGAAAAAACCTAACCACTCAGTTCTTTTGTCTTTAGGAACAGTAAAACACTTTTTCCTTTCAGATTCTTGACTAGAACAGTCAACATTTCCCTCATCAGGAAATTCCTTGCCCATGGAGCCAAGCATGTTCAGCTATTCATCCCAGTTTTGGGCCTAAGTCTCTCTTTGAACTCCATTTCCTGGTCACTTAGAACAAGTACTTCTCTCTAGCTTAGGGTGGGCATTCCCTTTGTCTCTCTAGCTGTCTCTAGTAGCTAAACCAAAGGTTTCAAACACACGGCAGCAGGGTAGTATGTAGCCCATAACATTCTTGAGTACAGTCAAATCAGATTAAAATATAAAATAACATTTTAAGATATTATTAAATATAAAAATAAAAAATAAAAGTGGGGAAATTAACAAAATAAATAAAAGCACAATAAAACATAAATAATGTTAATAATCAATTTTTTAAGTCATTATGTGGCTTGTAGATATCCTTAGGTATTGTTTCATGGCCCTGTTTCTATCCGAGTTTGAGGAAGTCTCTATGTTAGAGGCTATACTCCCAATACACCAACAAAATGCCAGAACTCCTGGGTTCCGGGGACCCTCAGTTTCTCAATTCCAAATAACTTTAGCTTTCCCATATAGAAGTGAGATGGGATAGTTAAGCTATAGAGACAAAGCTAGGCTAGGGAGCAGAGTCAACGGCACATCTTCCTCTCTCATTGGCACCGTTCCTGACCCCCAAACACATTTCTGCCTTTTTCAGGTACTGACAGCCAGTAAAGATCTTCTTTGACATTCCTTATGCTAAACTATAGTGCCCAGAACTGGACCTCAGGAAAGACCAGGGGGAGGCAACAGTACTGGCCCCTTCTTTGCTCTCCACTCTGAATGCAGTCTCAGATCCCACTGGCTGCTTCAGCAGTCACAAAGTCTTTGCTCAGACCTGAGATTACTTAGCAAGAAACATGAGCTCTATGTCTGTCCTTGACCTTAGAGTTTGGCTGGATCCTCCGGCTTCCCTGTTTGTGCTGAGATGACCCCAATCAAGGAGTAGTAAGTGATGGGAATAGATGTTTTCATGGCTCCACGAAGGTGTCAGGGGCTCCTGTCTGCAGAATGAGAAAGATCCTCAGGGAAGGGCAGAAAGCAGGACATAAAGAATATTAAGAAGATCTAGCTGCTGCTGCTGCTTCTTTTTTTTTTTTGGAGGGGCAATTCAGGTTAAGTGACTTGCCCAAGGTCACACGGCCAATAAGTGTTAAGTGTCTGAGGCTGGATTTGAACTCAGGTTCTCCTGACTCCAAGGTCGGTGCTCTATTTAGTGCTCCACCTACCCACCCCCAAAGACCTAGCTTCTGACTTGAGGGAGTCTATAGGTTCTAAACAGGGAGCATCTGGGGGTGCTTTAAAGTTGGTGAAACACTTTACAAATATCAACTCATTTGATCCCTGCAATGACCCTGGGAGATGGGTGCTATTATTATTCTCTACTGAGACAGAGGTGAAGTGACTTGCCTAGGGTCACACAGCTAGTAAGTATCTGAGGTTGGATTTGAATTTGGACCTTCCTGATTCCAGGCCCAGAGTTCTATCCACTGGACCACCTAGCTGCCTCTAGAACCACAGAATGTTAGAGCTGGAAGGGCCTTAGGTTATCATCTGGTCAAACCCCCTCATTTTGCATAAGGGGCAAAGGAGACCAGAGAGGTGAAGCACTGCAACCAAGGTCACACAGCATATGGATGTCAGAGTCAGGACTTGAACCCAGATCTCCTGATGACTAGTGCAGAGCTCATCCAACCTCATACAAAGGCCCAGTCAGCAGGTGCCATGGCATCTATGGGAGCTTGGAATACCTGCTGATAAAAGTGGAACAATCTGGATAGGGCCTGAGCTCCCGTTCGGGCCTCAATATTTTTTTCTGAGGTTCTCATACAAAATATTCATTTACTTCTACATTTTCTCCTTTGTGAAACAAAAGTGTCAGATGATTTCACAGGCTCTTCCCAGTTCTGACATTTCCTCTTCTAAGGCCCTTCTCAACTCTAACCGGTTACGGTTTATGAATCTAAATTAATGGGGGCTTTCTTGCTTAGATGATGGGAATAGGCTTGCTTTTACTAGTCTCTCCGCAGAGCACTGACAGAAGACAGCCTGGGGAAGGGAACTCCCTCTTCCTACTGCAGAAGAGAGAGCTTTGGAAGGGGCTGCCTTCAGTAGCTGTAGCTTTACCTCCCTTGAGGGCTTTCATCAGACCTTGGAGGAACATCTGTCAAGGGTGCAGGTGTGGGTTGGACCAGATGACTTTCAAGGATCTATGTCCGAAATTCTGTGAATCCTCCAAGGCAATCATTTCAGGTGCTGCCATCTTGGATTGCTCTGGTCTGCCCTCAGCTATAACTGCTGCTGCTGTTGCTACTGTTGCTCTTTCTGGCTACTGTTGCTCTTTCTGTACAATGCAGATCTCTTGCAGGAAGTTCACAGCACTAATTCATCTCCTGCTCCCAAAGTGACCAAAGAAGAAACCAAAATGTTACCTGCATTCCTTTTACTGATTGGGAAGGGGGTCAGTATGTCTGTAATGTCAAGCTAGACTGATTTTATCTCATTGATGACTGAATAAGGAAGTCCTGGAGAGCAGAATGGGGCTCTTCCATTCTACAGATTAGTAAATCAAAGATCAGAGAAATACAAGTGGACTGTCCATGGTCACAGGACCAGTAAAGTGTCAGAGGCAGGGTTTGAAACCAGATCTTCCTGACTCCCAGGCTTAGTGGTATACGGACAGTGCCCACTTTATATAAATGGATCATCCTGCAGACTTCTACCGACAGTGTTTTCCCCCCCACAATGCAATGAAGGGAGGGAGGCAGGTAGGTAAGAAGGGGGATACGTGCCAGTAGAGGGAGGACATGGGCACACCTGGGCAGACACTTGGGGCCAGACTGGACACAGACAGGAGAATATGGATGACACAAAGGCCTGGGGCAGACAGGAGGTACCCGAGCAGAGAGAAGACAGACAGGCAGGGCCAGACACGGGGGTGGGTGGGCAGAGCAGGGCAGACAAAGGTCTCCTCTCCAGGGTCTCTCCTACCATTCATTCTTCTGCTTCACTTGGAGGGATTATTTTTTAGGGTTGGGTTTTTTTTTTTTTTGGTGGGGGGAATATAAGGGCCCAGGGCAGAACTGAAGGATAGGAAGGGAGAGAACACAACACTCACAGCACTGTAACATTAAGTTAACACATGAGTTTTTGGGGAACATAGATTTCTTTCAGAATTCTTTAAAGTTGAATTTGCAATGGGAATTTATGTAAAAAGAACTGTCTGTACATATTTGTAATGGATTTTCTATTTCTTGCTTTCTCAATGTCTAGGAGTAGGGAGAGAAACTGTAACAGAAAAGTTAAAACAATTGAATGGCAACTATAAAGTCAATATATATATACACACATCTCTGTATGTGTGTGCGCGCGCGTGTGTGATGTGTGTGCCTGTGCTCCTATAGTCACATGGAAGCTGGGGTGACAGAAAAGGAGAGCTGTCCCTTTTTACCTCTCATAGGAAGCAGCTTGAAACAGTCCTGAAACGATCTGCAGCCAGAAAGAGAAGAGGAGAGACATCCAGGGATGGAGTCACTCCCTTTCAAAGGTCCCCTGAGTCAGTGGCCAATAAGGGAATGCTTTCTCAAAATGAAAGGGGTCCTTCAGTTATACTTCTTGCAGACTAAAAGCAGCTGGGGAGTTGGGATAAGGAGAATGCCCATTAATCACTGATTCCAAGGGTTCAGTCTGAGCTTGCAAGTGATTCTGGGGGTGCAGTCTGAGCTTGCAGGTGATTCCAGGGGTGTACTCTAAGCTTGCAGGTGATTTTTGGGGTGCAGTCTGAGCTTGCAGCTCATTCTGGAGGTGCATTCTAAGCTTGCAGGTGATTTCAGGGGTACAGTCCCCAGTGAGATTGAAGGCAGGGGTGCAGGTAGCATGGTCTCAATAGGAAAAAGAAGCTTTGAATGTTCTCTCCCAGGGGACAGGCCATCCCCTGGGAAGCCTGAGGAGGCTGGTGGAGACTTAGTCTTTGGCACCCTTGGAGGGGGAATGGGACTCAGAAATCTTCTGTATCCCAGCCCTGCTCTGCCTCCATTTCCAGGCAGTTTCTTTCCCTTTAGCCTAAGCCTTTTTCCAGAAAGCAGGGGCATGATAGGGCTACTTGTGGCAGCTCATCGGTACCAAAGGCATTGGGGTGTGGAACATGGCAGTAAACACCAGCAGCTGCCATAAGAAGCCAGAGAAGAGACAGGCTGGGCCAGACCAACTATCAGTTCCTTGGCATTCCCCTCTGCTCTCCTGATTTAGCACTGACCCTGTGTCCCAAACATGTGTCAGGACTGGTTTTCCTTGGCAATCTCAATCCCTTGGTTTGTGATCCCTTGGTGCAAACCCAGCCTGGCTTTGCAGTTTATACTGGCTCTCTTCCCAGGAAGGCTGTGGCCCTTTTGCCCCAGGCAGAAGCCAGGCTGGTCAAGGCTCCTTGGCCTTCCTTCTTGCACACAGGTCAGGACCTCTGTCTTACCTCCCCTGAACCTTATCCCCATGCCATCCTTCCCTTTCCCTACCTTGGGAATGAGGCAGAGGGAAACGCAGTGTGGGACAGTACTTCTGTGAAACTCAGAGTTATCAACAAGCATTTACTAAGCTCTTTCTGTGTACCAGGCTCTGTGCTAAGTTTGGGGACACAAATGTGAGAGTGGTATCCCACAGTCGTCAGCTTCAATGACTATAACTAAATTCTCTAAGCCCATGTCTCTGTTGGGTGGGAACACCTCTTTGATGGAGAAGCAGAAACAGTGAGAGGTGCAGACTAAGTGTGAACAACCCTCCAGACACCTCAGTTGAATCAGCCCACTTTTCCCTAGCCTCTGCCTATACTGGTGAGATAGGATGGCCCAGATTTTGTTTTTAACCAGTTCTCTTTACTACAGAACCCTGAAATACCACTTCAGTAAATAACCATTTCTGAGCTAATTAACTCCAGCTAACTAACTGATAATCAACGGAGGTGGAGAACAGGCCAGATGGGAGTTGCAGATCAATAGTTCTAGAAAACCACCCCAAAGCCTTAGGGGTGCCCCTAGGGACCTGAAGGAAGAATTAATCCATTGCCCTCTGGGTTGGGAGAATGAGCCCAGAGGGGCTGCTGAAGAAAGAAAAACCACAATTTCTGTCTCCCAAGAGCCCCACATCCTAACATGGGAGACAACATACAAATAAATAGCAGATAGATGGTGTCTCATGGAGTGCCTGCCCCAGAGTCAAGAAGACTCATCTTTGAGTTCAAATCCACCCTCTGTCAGTTATTAGCTGTGTGGCCCTGTGTATGGGCAAGTCACTGACTTCTGCTTACCTCAGTTTCCTCATCTGAAAAATGGAGATGGAAAGGGCAACCCCAAATGCAGTCAAGAGGAGTTAGACACAACTGAAAAATGACTGAACACCACCGGAAATAATCCAGAGTAGAAACAAGGTCGCTGTTGAGGGGAAGGCACCGAAGGCTGTGTTTGAGCCAAAGTTAGAAGAAAACCAAGGAAACTGAGAGGCAGGGGGAGGGAGAACATTCTAGGCATGGGGACTATCGATAATACAGAGGTATTAACTAATGCAAGATACGGAAATGGGAGAGGGAGAATAGTGTGTCTGGACCAAGATGGTCAGTATGACTGGATTGTAGACTCTATAGAGGGGAGCACTATGAAAAAAACCTGGAAAGGTAGAAAGGGATGGGGGAAGCTGGTGAAAGAACACTGGTTTCCTACCACCTCTATGGCCTTTCTCTACCATCTCTAGCAGTGTTGGGAACCCTGAAATTCAAGGGCAAAAGGCACAGTTCAGCCTTGAAAGAATTTGACTCAAGCCTTTCAGTCAGAGAAAAGGTTTATTATATCACCAATAGAAGTGGGCACCTTTTAAGAATCGGAGCAATTTAAAGGGGGTCAGATAGGCCTTTTATACAGAAAGACTGTGGGAAGATGTGACTGTGATCTAGGAGTGGCCAATAGCCTGGGGTGACCAAGAGGTAACAGACAATGAAGGGCTGGGCTGGGTCAGAGGTAACAGGGAACAGAAGACTGGGATTGGAGCCACAATGCAAGTACATTCGAAAGTATTCGTGGGATGGGCACTGCCTTAGGTGAATGCCTGGGATCCGGGCTGTGTGGGGAAAGTCCAGGGGGTTTCCTTTTTTGGGCCCAGATCCCAAAGACATGGTCTTTTCCTTTTAGGGATCCAGCGTGAATCACCTCTCCATCACAGATGGACCGTATCCCAGGAGGTCAAGTGCTGGAGGCAGAGTCAGGAATCTGTGTTCCAATTCCAAACGGGACACCCCTTTGCTGTTTGAATCTGGTCCAGCTATCTCTCCTTTCCTTATCCATAAAATGAGAGAGTTAGATCAGGACCAGCTCTCAGGTTCCTTCCAGCTCCAAAGTTAGGATCTTATGTGTGTTGTGAAAGGGTGCGATTCTTGGTGAAAAGGGATTGGTTGAAGCAAAGGGAGATGGCTAGCCTGGAGAAGAGAAACCTGGCAGGGCAAGGGGGCTGGAGAGGGGCACCACAGTTAGTGAAAGGAAGGGCTAGTCTTGTTCTGCTTGGTCCAGAGGGAAGAACTGGGAGGGATGGTTCCCTTTTGGCCCCTTATCTGATAATCCTCAAGACTTATCTTGTGCCTCTTACCTTATTTCTTAGACTCTCTTGGATCTGAAAGGCATCAAGCATTTATTAAATGCTGACTATAGGCTAGGCACTATGCTAAATGCCAGGATTAAAGGATAGTGCCTGCCCTCAAGGAGCTTACATTCTAATAATGGCAGATAATGCTTAAAATGGAGTTGAAAA
>CM053593.1:20741172-20764717 GCA_028646575.1 Pseudocheirus occidentalis
CAACAAGGTGTAGCCATTAACTAAAAAAAAAACCAAGCTTCACATGAATGGAGCCACTTAAGCAAAGGGGCTAGGGGCAGGAAAGGGCTTCAGATTCCCATTACAAACGGATAGAATGGCAGGACTGGAGTCAGGAAGATTAATCTTCCAGAGTTCAAATTCAGTCTCACTTACTAGCTGTGTGACCCTGGGCAATTCACCTAACCCTGTTTGCCTCAGTTTCCTCATCTGTAAAATGAGACAGGAGAAGAAAATGGCAAGCTGCTCCAATATCCCTGCCAGGAAAATCCCAAAAGGGTCACAAAGAGTCAGATGCGACTGAAAGATGACTAATCAACAATAGTCTAGACAAGCACTGGGGACACAAAAATGAGACAGTCCCCAGCCCGCAAGGAGTTTATAGTCTATTGTGGGAGATATGAACATATACAAGTAGGTACAAAATATGTTAAGGGACGACTTGTCCACCTCCCCTTCCTTTCTTTTTCTCCATTCCTTCCCAGTCCCCAAAGAGAAGTTTGGTGGGAAGAGTGGCCCAGAGGTAACTGAGCATCATTATCCTTCCTTGTTGACTTGACCATAGAGACGATTCTAGTCTAACACCCACATTTTACAGATGAGGAAACTGAGGCCCCTAGAGTGGTCTGACTTGTTCATGGGAGTGGCAGATTTGGGACAGGGCACAGGTTTCTTGACTCCACTTATTGCGCCCCTAAGGCAGCCTGGTCTATCAGGGTGTGGCAGATCTGGGCAAGTAACAGAGTCAATGAAACCCTGGAAGTCTCCTCAGAGCCTTGGCTTCCTCACCCTGTAATATCCTTCCACCCTGGTCCTCTTCCCATTGGTGAGTGTTCCCCAGGACCTCCATTTTGAGGAAGGGTCCAGGACAGCCTTTCTTTCCACTCTCAGCTCTGTTTCTGATTCTCCAGACTTCTCCAAGATGCCTCTGCACAATAGAGAACCTTCCCTTCCTGGCTTCCCCGTTAGAATGTAAGCTCCTTGAGGGTAAAAGGGGCTGTTTCTTTGCTCTATTTGTAGCCCCAGTTCTTAGCACAGTGCCTTGCACGGTAAACTCTTATATGCTTTTTGACTTGACTTGATTTCTCCCATTTCCTTTACTACCTCTACTCATATGTGCAGATGGGATGAGAGCTGACTGACCCAATTACTCACACACTTTTTGGCTTAGTATCCCACCCACCACAGCTGCTCTTCCAAACCTCTTCATTCCTTTTCAAATCACCCCGGGCTCCCCTTCCCCCATCCTCAGCTGACAACTTTGCCTCCCGTTTTACTGACCAAACTGAGACCATTGGACAAAGCTCCCTTTCCTCCTTTCTCTCATTCTTCTCCTATCCCTCAGATGTCACTAGATACTGTCACTCCTGTCTCACATGAAGAGAAGATGCCCCTTTTCCTTGCCAAGCAAATCCCTCAACATGTGGAAGCGATATCCTTCCATTCCACCTTTTCCACCAGATTGGCCCCTCTGTCATCTCCACCCTCTCATTTACCTTCAATCTCTCTGTCTGCTGCTTCTCTATTGCCTACAAAAATGACCATGTCTCCCCCATGCTCAAAAATGTCCTCACTTAATCTATTTAGATCATCCTGTATCTCTTTTCTCTAAGCTTCTGGAGAAGGCTGTCTATAATAACTGCCTTCACCTTCTTTCCTCTCTCTGTCCTTAGGCTTCTGAGCTTATCCAACCTGAACTACTCTCTCCAAAATGACCAACCACTGCTAGCACCCTAGCTCGGACCCTCATAATCCGGACTATTGTAGTGGCCTCCCGCTTCCTTCAGGCCCCAGCTAACAGAAGCCTTTCCCGGTCCTCCTCATCCCCATTGTCTTCCCTCCACCGATTATCCCGTTAACACTGTATACACTTGGTGTGTGCGTGTGGTCTCCCTCATCAGGCTGTGAGCTCCTGGACAGCGGGGACCACGCCTTTCCCTTCTCTGTACCCCCAGTGCTTACTACAGTACACATCAGGCGTTTACTGATTGTTCGATGCTCGCTTTCCAGCTCCAGATCTAGGTTCTTCCTTTCTCCTTCCTTCCCCCACCCCCAGGTCATTAGGTCTCTAGGCACAGTATCTGGGTTTGGATCCCAGTTCAATCAATCACCCATGTACCTTGGCCAACCATTCCCCCATTCCGAGCCAAGTTTCCTACACCACAAATCAAGAAGTTGAACTGGGCAACACACACTGCCCTTTCAACTTGTAAACAGCTGCGGACTGAGAGCTGGACTTGGGGTCGGGAAGACTGAGTTCTAATCCTGACTCCGGCAGGACCCTGGGCAAGTCACTTACCCTCTCTGTGCCTCAGATTCCTTACCCGTAAAACTGGAACAGCAAGAGCACCGACCTCCCAGGGTCGGGTGAGCAAACACACACGTAAAGTGCTCAGCGAGCTACAGAAAGGTGGGTTACCCGCCCCGAGCAAATGCGCGGAAGCGCTCAGCGCACGGTCTACGGAGAGCCAGGGCTCAGTGAGTGCTTGGTCCCGCCCCCGCAGGCCCCGCCTCCCCTTCGGCCTCGCCTCCCCGTCGGCGCGCGCAGACTCAATAGATGCACGTCTTTAGTCCGGGTCAGGTGGTCTTGGCGGCGCGCACTCTGATTGGCTAGTGGGGCGGCGCACGCGCGGCGGCGGCAGTCATGGCGGGTCTGGTGGACTTTGAGGATGAGGAGCAGGTGGCCTCTTTCCTTGAGAACATGAAGGTGGAGTGTCACTACCAGTGCTACAAGGAGAAGGACCCGGACGGTGAGTAGGGCATGGGGAAGACGGGCGGGGCTCGGCCCAGGGACGTCGGGCGGGGACTGTGGAGCGGGAGGAGAGGCCAGGCCCGAGGCGACCTCTAGACCCGGCGTCCTAGTCCTCGTCCTCCTTGTCCTCGTTCTTCTTCCTGGGGCTCCTGCCCCGGCCCCCAGCCCAGTCTCTGATGCGAACCCCTCTCCGTTACCGCCCCTCCCGGCCTCGCCCGGTTCCCCGTCCGGATCTTCGGGGCAGCGGCCCCTGGGTGGGGGGGGGGGGTCCTGCCGCCCCCAGCACCAGCCCCTACTCCCCTCCCCCGCCGACGGCTTCTTCCTGTCTCCAGGATTAAATACTAATTATAGACTGGTCCGCGTCTGCCGCGCGCTTTGGGATCACTCCCTGGAGGTGCAATTATTAAGCACCTGCTCATGCACGGGGCCCTGGGAAGACCCAGCGGTAGAGGGCGGCTGCCCTCCGGTTTGAGTCGCCTCGTCCCCACCAGCTCTGGACGGAATCAATGGGAGATAAAGCCCCGTGAGCGAGACCTCCTGTAGAACGGAGGGGTCTAGCTGGGACCTGAAGGAAGGCCGGCGTTCCAGGCAGGGGCACAGCCAGGGCAAACGTCCGAGTCGGGAGAGCAGGTGGAGAATGATAGACAGAGCTCTGTGTTTGGTCTCGGACGTGACAGGAGCCGCCGGAATTGTCGAATCGGAGAATGGTGTGGTCAGACGTTCGGTGCCAGACGTGGAATCGAGCCCAGGTTCCCCAACTCTAGGCCAGCCCCCCATTCACTTTCCCGAGCTGAGCCGCTTGCCTCTTGTTTGTATTCCGAATTTGCTTCTCTGTGCACCCCCCTCTCCCCCATATGTGTTCTTTAGGACCCAGACAGTTTATGATTCTTGTCTTTGTATCCCTAGTACTGAATACAGAGTAGATACTTAAAAGCACTTCTGGAGTTATTGAAGGACAATGCTGAAAATGATTCCTTCTGTGTTTCTGTGTAGTTGATATGAATTAAAATCTCACTTCCCCCCCTTCCCTTTTGAGGTTACCCCCCATCTACTCTCTGTCTCTCTGTTTCTCTCCCTTTACTTTCTCTGCTCCTTTGCCTCTTAAAATCCCCACTTTCCTTCAAGGCCCAGTCCTTGTTAACCCTGACAATACCACATCGCTCAGAGAGGTTGTACCCCAACTATTAGCCTTGACCCAAGAGCCGCAAAGTAAGTTATAGGTAGAAAGCCTTTATTCCACCGGAGGAGGGAAACTAGACACAAACACAACTGTCAGGGTATCATCTTTCATGTTTCTCTTTAGTTGTTAGTGAGCCTTCCCTTCTCACAGACAACATCTTTCCATGTAGATGTTTTTTTCACCCCAGTACAGTATAAGCTTCTTGAGGCTTGAGGCCATTTTGGGGAGGTGGGTTTTTTTTGTTTTGTTTTGTTTTGTTTTTTGTCCAGAGCCCTTACAGTTCTTTGGACTCTTCTTATAGGAAGTCTTCAGTTTTCTCAGTGTCTGAGCCAAGAAAATGCGTTTCTTAGTTTTGTTCCCTGCTGCTGTAGTGGAGATGGAAATTTCGTTTTAGAGAACCCTGGTATTTGGGTGACTATTACATGGTCTCATTTTCCTTTCTTTTTCTGTTTTTGCTTTTTGGAGGGCAATTGGGGTTAAGTGACTTGCCCAAAGACACATGGCTAGTGTGTCTAGTGTCTGAGGCCGGATTTGAACTGAGGTCCTCCTGACTCCTGGGCTGGTGCTCTATTCACTGTGCCACCTAGCCACCCCAGTGGTCTCATTTTCTTAGTAGTAAAGAAGTCTTCTAATAAAGCTGGACTAGATCTTGGGTTTAGTCATCATAGTGGTTCACTTTAGTTTTTTAAGGTTTAGAAAATGTTTTCCTCACAACCACCTGTGAGGTAAGTCAAATATGGTCACCTCCATTGTACAGAGAGAGATAGAGCCTCCAGGAGGTGAAGGTGGTAGAGCTCCCAAGGTTGGAGCTGGGATCCCAGCCCACCAGCATTCCTGTCTCTTGAGTTTCATGTTCTTTCTGCCACACTGCTCTGGTGGTTCCTGGGAAATGTGTGTCGAGTAGTGGAATGGAGCCTGAACCCCAGTGTGGTGAGAATCTTTGGTGTTTTTAGTCTGGATTTTATGATTTAAAAAATACAGTATGAAATAATTTTCCTAAATTTGACTTCTGGTTGTGATGCCCCATGTTAGTGAAGGGGTGCATAGAGGAGTAGGAGACAGGGATAGAGTTGCCGCCCCCTTTACCCGCCAACTTTCTACCCAGTACTTAGTGGTTCTAGACAGGAAGGGAAAGACCTCCAGGTAACTTAAGCTCTCTGGTGTGCTGGGAAAGAACTGGGGGAGGAGGGGATCCACAAGACCTAGGTCTGAAGCTGAAAGCTTTGGCAAATTCTCCATGACCCTGGGCAAGTCATCTGACGTCTCAGGACCCCAGTGCCCTTGTTGGTAAAATGCAGACCTTCTTTAAAGTTTCAGTTTTAAATCATTGGGTGACTTTGGTGTTGGGAGTTATGACTATTTTCTAAGTAGAGAACTGGATGTGAAGTCAGTAACACCAGAGTTTAATTTCTGTTTCTGATGATGACAGGTTGTATGACCCTGGGTAAGACGCTTAATTTCTCTTACTCTCAGTTTCCTTATCTATAAAGTGCGAATAAATAATAGCACCTACGTCATTGGGCTGTTGTGAGGATCAAAGGAGGTAACATCAAAACCATTTAGCAAACTTTTAGGGGCTCTGTCAGTGCCCCTAAAACTGCTTCTGTTGTTAGTTTAAAAATCAAAGGACTGGCCTAGGAAACTGAAAGAATGTGAATGAATAAGGTCTTGGCTTTCTTGGGACATATCTAGGCCACCAGCACCGCCTCCCTCAAAGCCAGCCCAGGCACTGATGGCCCATGCTCTCTTTGGTTTCTGCCTTAGGTTGCTACAGGCTGGTAGATTATCTAGAAGGGATCCAGAAGAACTTTGATGAGGCAGCCAAGGTGTTGAAGTTCAATTGTGAAGACTATCACCACAGCGACAGCTGCTACAAACTGGGAGCATATTACGCAACAGGGAAAGGTAAAAAGAAGGGTCCTGACCCTACGATATTTCTGTTATCCTGTCTATATGTCTTGTCTCCATCCTGGACTGTAAGTCCTGTGATGGCTGAGACTGGCTCTTAGTGCTTTGAATCACCTTCGCTGTGTCCAGGATGGAGCCCTTTACGGATGTTGTCAATAACTCTACCTTACGCTCAGCATCTCAGAAGCTGAATGTGCTGTCTGTGCCCCTCCGCCCTCCCTTGTTATCCTTGACTCTTCGTTATCGCTCGGCTCCCCAAGCTGTTGCTGAGGCCTGTCGGTCTCACTTTTGCAGCTTCTCTCCAAACGCCCCCTTCCCTTCTCTGACACTGCCACCCTCATCCCCTTTTGCCTAGATGATTGCAGTAGTTACTAGTGGGTTTCCCTGTTCAAGTCTCTCCCCTCTCCATCTCATCCTCCATTCAGCCAACAGAGTGATTTTCTTAAAGCTTGGGACTTGACCGTGTCCGCTCCTTACTTGGAAAACTCCAGTAGCTCCATCCACTAACTCCACAATTAAATACCAAATCCTCTGTTTGGCCTTCAAAGCCTCGTATGACCCGACCCCCTCCTGTTCTTCCATTCTTCTTGTGTCTCACTCTCCCTTGCCCCCTCCCCAAGTACTCTGCTTCAGCAGCGCTGGCCTGCTGGCTGCTCCCCGAGCAAGGTGCTCCACCTCTCAGCCCTGGGCATTTTCACTGGTTGTGCTCAGACCTGGGGTGCTCTCTCCTCATTTACACCTGCTGACCTCTCCGGCTTTCTTCAAGTCCCAGCTTAAATCTGCCCTCCACAGGAAGCCTTTCCCAGCACATCTTAACCCTAGCACTTTCTCTCCAATGATTATTTCTGTCTGTTATTCTGTATACAGCTTGTTTGTACCTATGTGTCTACCTGCCTCTTTTTATGTCTGCAGCGCTTAGTTTGTCTGGTGCTTAATACATATTTATTGATAATAAATATTATTGATTGCATGTGGTCTTGTGTATTTGCATCTACTCCGCATCGTCAGAAATCATTTATACTTATCTATATTCACATGTTACTTTTATCGTTTGGTAATATTCTATCCCTGTAACAGCTCATTCAGCCATTCTTCTGTAGATCATTTCTAGTTTGGGGGCTATAATGATTTTTAGGTAGGTTTTTTTCCTTTTTCTTAGGCTTGGCTCTGACCTTACAGTCTGTGTGACCTCGCCTGCTGGGGGCTCCTCTGCCTTCCTGTCTTGTAGATGAAGTGATGGCCTCCTCACAGCTTTCTTGATCAAGTGCTGCTATGACCCCTGCTCTCAGATTGGTTTTTGATCATTAGCTAATGTTGTGCATTTCTCAGGAACTGTAAGTCCGCTGTTTTGAAGTTTATGACTTACGTGAGGGTGTTTAGCCCCTGTGATTGGCACCAGGCACCAGAATTTGTCTTCATGTTTGGTTTTTAGTAATTGGTAGGATGCTTTTCCTTGAGAATGCTTTACCCCTCAGGAGTCTAGTGAAGTCTTCAATCTCTTTTTTTCTGGGTAATTAGTAATCAGTGTAGGCTAGCAAATAATCAATAAATTGATGGTTAGTGGTCTCTCTGTAATTGAAGACAAAACCCTGGAGATCCTGAATGCTGAAATACCCTTGGAAAAGGAGGTGCCTCTGACAGGTGAAAATCAACCCGAATTGGTTAGCAGTTAATGAGAGGGTAGACTTTATCTGATAAGAAGATGGGTTAAAAGTCTTCAGCTCCTCCTGCTGAGAACGTGACATGATCATGAGACTCAGGTACCTCTTTCTATCTAGACATAGGAATCCATCCCCACCCAGGGGTCTTCAGTCTCTTAAATTAGAAAATATTTATGAATGCCCTTTTTTAACATTTCTGTCATTCCCAGTGATCTGTCATCCCCCCATAGAGCCCTGTCTCAGTGGTATCATTAAGCAAAACAAGCCAGGATGTTGGCTGTGTCTGAAAATGACTGTGTTACCTCACCTCTGCGCAGAATCCACCAGCTCTTTGTTGTGTGGTTGGCAGCTTACTTCACAGCCATTCAGCCCTCTGAAGGTAGGGTAGGTCAGCGATGTGATCAGAATTCTGGGCTTGCCTTGTTGTTTGCCTTGAGACTTTTGTGAACTCTGGTTCCTATTTCACTCTGTGTCAGTTAATATATTTCTTTGAGTAATTCTCTGAGTTCTCAGCCCTTCTGTCCTCTCCAGCCTCCCTCCCCACTTTCCTAGCCCAGCTTGTCTCGTTCAGCCAGATTAATAATTATATATACTAAACTCATTCTCTAATGGACAGTCTTCTTCTAGGTGTTGCCAGCAGGTTTTTGCTCCCAGTATTAAAGTTCTCACCTGACATGGATTTCTTTTTTCCTTTCTTTACCCATAGGAGGATTAACCCAAAACTTGAAAAATGCCTATGACTGTTTTTTAAAGGCTTGTGAGAAACCTGGAAAGAAGTCAATAAATGCTTGTCACAATGTTGGACTCCTGACCCAAGACGGGCACATCAGTGATGACAAGCCGGACCTGGCTCGAGCCCGAGACTATTATACAAGGGCTTGTGAGGGCAGCTATGCCCCTAGCTGCTTCAACCTCAGTGCCATGTACCTGCAAGGATCCCCAAGTGTCCCCAAGGACATGGGCCTGGCTTTGAAATACTCTCTGAAAGCCTGTGACCTGGGTCACGTCTGGGCCTGTGCGAATGCCAGCCGCATGTACAAACTGGGTGACGGGGTCACTAAGGATGATGCTAAGGCTGAGGCCCTCAAGAACAGGGCGCAGCAGCTCCACAAAGAACAGAAAAAAAGCATCCAGCCTGTGACATTTGGGGTGTGAGGTGACCAGCCTGTTTCTTCCCTCCTTTGGAAATGCACAGACTCTTTCACAGGGTTGCACTTTTGGTGATGAAATGTGGAGTCAAGAAAAGCCTCCGGTGTGTTGGCTGCTGGTATTACTTGTACAAAGTGCTGTAGTCTGTGTTGCCTGTAAGATATTTATTTTCTTTAAAATGTCTAAATCAATATGTGTACCATGGAACCTGAGTTCTACCCAGCTCCCCCAAAGTGGAGGGAGCCACAGAGAGGTGGGGAGATAGGGAGAAGGAACCAGAGGGGCCCAGGGAATCATGGAGGCATCTCAATAAGTGCTTGTTGGGGCACATGTTTGCACACAAGGGATGTGTGTGTGTATCTATGTGTCTCCAAGTCCACATACATTCCTGGGTTTGTATGGTTTCATTTAGGGGACATTTTCTTTGTGTGAACTTGAGAATCATAAGGTGCTCACTGTTCCCTGAGTGTGAGCTGTTGTGTCCATCTGTCCATCCTCTGATGTCTGTCAATCAGTGCAGGTGTAATAATTTTCACCTCCTAGAGTGATTTTTGTGGAAAATAGTAATGATGTTCAGAAGTAATACATAGTCTATGCAGGTTTGAGAATAAGGACAAAAGATGTCCTGGCCCACACTTTCCTGGAGTCCTGGCACTGGCCGACATTAAGTGAAATTGACCTTCCAAAGTGCCCATTTGCCTTAAATGTCCACGCCCTGGATTATTGGGTGTGTAGAGAAATCCATGAAATGTTCTAAAGCAAAAGACTGTAATGTTTGAGCTGACTCTTTGAAATTACATTACGAATAAATTAATTTAATTTATTATTGATTTATCATTTAACTAGGTTGTAGGTGGGAATTAAGGGGAGAAGCATGTTTAAAAACAACTTTAAAAAAAGTTTCTTCTATTTTTCTAGTAAGCCCTTGGTGTAGCACTAGGGGGCAGTGGAGCGCAGTGGTTAAAGATTATTTCTGTTTCTCCCTGCTTTGCACTTCTCATACTTTGAGGGGAGCTCTCTCTGATTGTCTAAAAGTTCATGTGGCAAATTGGACCATTTACATAGTACCAGTTGGCAGGTTCTGCCACAGGAGAAGAGAGAAGCTTAAGGCAATGCATTCAAAACAGTAAAATGTGTTATAACTTTGGTATTATGAAAGCTAATTTAAAAGACAAATTAAAAATCTCTATTCCTTTTTAATTCAGAAGGCGTTTTTATTCAC
Source organism: Pseudocheirus occidentalis (assembly GCA_028646575.1). NCBI lineage: Eukaryota > Metazoa > Chordata > Mammalia > Diprotodontia > Pseudocheiridae > Pseudocheirus > Pseudocheirus occidentalis. The sequence goes on from CM053593.1 coordinate 20,751,063, forward strand.
TTTTATTTTGAATTCATTGTTTTTTTAAATCTTTGTGGGCTTTTTCCCTACATTTAAACTGGGGAAGCTGTTAACACTGACTTAGGCTCTTCTCTCTTCTTGAGTAGATCCTATCTGCCAATTTCTTTTCCTGAAACTACCATATTCTCACATGTAGATCTTTCTTTGTCGGGGTCTATTGGTGACAAGTCCAACGAAACAAGGAATTTAAAAATTGCTGAGTCACATAATGTATAATTAGCTAAAACTATAATGAAATAAGAATTTTCCTGGATAAGTATTTTATATCCACTAGTCTTATTTTGGTGTAGGTAGTAAGGGGATCATTTAGGCAAAAAACCTTTGCTTTTTGTGGTGGCCAAGGGATAGTTTTCAGACTGGCAACGGGAAGAAAGATTCTTTTTTCCCTTTCCTGTCCTCTACTCTTATTCTGTGCTGTCTGGTTTTTTATTTAGCAGTGAAAAAAGGTGATTTTTATAATAAATTATTTTAAATTTGTTTACATTGAATTTTATAATCACTCCGGTTTATTCCACGTGATCCAAGAGGGCAGAACTAGGAGCGGTGGGTGGAAGTTACCAGGATGGAGATTTTAGCCCCAGTACATGGAACGATCTCACGCTTAGTGGTGGCCTTCTGTGGAACTTCCTCCTCAGAAGCCAGCAAGCTTTCTTGTCACTGGATATGTTCAGGTAGAAGATGAGGAGTTGTTTACCTAGGGTGCTGCTGAGAAGATTGTTGCCTGGGGCGGGAGGCTGGAGTAGATGACTGTTGAGATCACTTCTCAAATTCTGAGATTCAGACAGTTCTGATTAGTTTACAAGTAGAATATTTCTTGATATCTAATAGTTTAAAAAAAATAATTTGCCCTCTCTGCTTTTGCTGTCCTTTCTAGTACCTTGGAATACGTTCTCCTTTTGTGCAATGTGCTTGGACACTGAGTCCCTGAGACCCCTCAGAAGGAGCACTGTGTGTGTCCGAACAAGGAGGATGGCCTGACTTTGGTGGGCCTCCCTGGTTCTGTCAGAGTGTGCCATGGTATACAGACACTCAAATGGCCAAGTTCTCCAGATGTTCCTCTGGATGGCACTGTGATGATTGCACCAAGGCTGAGACCAAACATTTTTGAAGTTCTGCTCTGTCCTAGGTGCTGGGGTTACAAAGGCAAAAATACAATGGCCCCTCCCCTCTGGGAACTTCCTTTCTAAAGAGGGAGACACTCAGAACTAACACAGGGTAATCTGATTGTGTGGGAAGGCTTCATGTAGAAGGCAGCATTGAAGTTGGATTTTAAAGGAAACATTATAGGAGGCAATGCACCCCAGCCATAGGGACAGACAATGCAAAGACTGGAAGGTGGGAGAAGCCATGGTAGCCAATTTGGCAAGATAGCGTATGTGAGGGGGAGAAGTGTGTAATAGTTGGAAAGTAGGTTGGGGCCAGATTGTGAAGGGCTTTAAAAGCCAAAGCAGTAGAGAACCACTGGACTTTCAGTGACAGGGTTAGACTTGCTCATTTGGCATATGTCTGTGTGCATGCATGTGTGTGTGTGTGTGTGTGTGTGTGTGTGTGTGTGTGTGTGTGTGTGTGTGTGTATGAGAGATGAATTCAGGAGGGAAGAGATTCGAGGCAGGGAGACCAGTTAGGAGGCTATTCTAGTAGACCAGGTGAGGTGATGGGGATTGGAACTGGGGTGGTGGCTGTGAGGGGAAAGTAACATGTAGGCAATGTGGAAATGGCAAGGTTTGGCAACTGATGAGCATAATGGTGAGAGAGTGGTAGTCCCCATGACAGAAGTAAGCTTGGAAGATGAGTAGGTTTGGGGGAAAAGAAAGACCATACAAGAAAAACCCAGTGGAATAGTGCATGGGGAGTTAGCTTTGGTGTTACGAGAAGCCATGGTTTTGAGCCCCACCTCTGACACATTGGGCAAGTCACTTAACCTCTTGGTACCCCCAGATAATTCTCTAAGGCTAAGTTGCAGGCTGGGTGTTGATCTGCATTGGTAAAAGGATTTTTCCTGCCTGGGAGTTCCTAGTGAAATCATAGATTGAAAATACGTAGTTGGAGAGACAGCCTTGAGAGCTGGTTGTCATTACATGCATCTTGGAGGGACATGAGCTAGTTGGGCTCTGAGCTGGTTTGAAGGAAGAGAGTAAGCTGGTTGCATTTGGGAAATTAGGCAGTGTTTTCAAGAGCCCTGAGTTTCAACCTGCAACAAAACCTTCAGCCTTTTGTCTTTGAAAGTTCCATTGATGCCCTTTAAAACTCCCTCCCACTACATTCACAGCCAAGAAAGCACACCATCTACAATGCATTTAGGGCATCGTGCTTGAAAATAGGAGAGATGGGTTTAATAATAGGAGGATAGGCAGTCTGATAAGACGAAGTAAAATTCATTTTTTGTGTTTTGTCCAGCAACATCTGACTCTCCAAGTATTTGTGTCATGTGGGGAGCAAGCTACTTAATGGTTTGCAAACCTCATTTGTTTCTTAAAACTAAAGTGTTCTCTCTGTCCACCTTCACACTGTAATCATAGTCTGTGCACATGGTTCATGTGATTTGGTCTTCCTAGAATTCCTCTGCCACGAATGTTGGAGCACAGGTCATGGCTCTCTGGTCTTTTTGCTTATGCTCATTAAAAGCAACGTAAGGTGAGCCAGCCAGGTGTCCCATGACGTATTTCTTATTGCCTTAGAACATGTGATGAAACCAAATCTGCCAGTTTTCTTATTTGCCTCTCCAAGGAGAATTGGGGAGTCATCCTTTGATTGAACTGCAATTTCATCTCTTATTTGGATGTTATTTTTATTGACACTATTGATCTTGATATACTCCAGTTCCTCTAATAGTATTTCTATAATTTGTGAGTGTTTCTTGAATGACCCTCTGATCTCACTGATGTAGGCAGCTCCCTCTAACAATGAAGAGAGCTGCTCATCTGTGCCTGCCAAATTGTGAGATGCCGATTCATGTGCTCTTCTGAGTCTACCGTGGAGAATACGACCAATGTGCTAGAGCCCTCTTCTAGTTCTCTTGGCCTTGTTTGGATACTAATGGAGTGCATGGGCCTCATGACCAATCCATCAGGTCTTATGCTTCTCCTATTTTATTTATGCTGCTCTTCTTGCATAGTTAATTGTTGGTTTTTGTACTCCGTTGACCCACCGTCACTTCTCAGTTGCCCACTGACATAACTAATTCCTTGGATTAGACTAATCTACATAACTAATTCTTTGGAGACTGGTATTTTATGACCAACGAGATGATAGGATTATAGACTTAATGCTGAAAGGGGCCTCATCCTCTCATTTTACAGATGAGGAAACCAAGGCCAGAGATGTTAAATGATTTGCCAAGTTAGTATCTGAGGCAAGATTTGAACTTGGGTCTTCCTGACTTCACATCTTGTTCTCTATTAGGATACTTAGCTGCTATGTGGCAACTCAGGAAGTAGTAGACCTTTATGTCTTAGGGTCATCAGAAGGCCTTAATAATTTACCCAAGGCAATCCAGCCTACATTCTTCCTCCTTTTCAGCTCTCAGGGCAGTTACTAGACTAATCTATCCATAGTGTCTGTCTTGATGAGCTAGCTCAATGGGGTGTCTATCCGACTGCATGTTATATTCTGAACAATAGGCATCTTTCTTCCACTTTGTTTTTCTTGTGTGGATAGTTAGGCTAGATTCTTTTAAATGATTCTGGATTTCATTTCATTTCATTCTGTCTTGGGCCTCATGATCAGTGCTGCTCTTCTTGCATAGTTACTTATTGGTTTTTGTACTCCGTTGACCCACCATCACTTCTCAGTTGCCCACTGAGATAACTAATTCTTTGGATATTCTTTCTACTTTGTCATTGAAGATTATTAAATAACATACTGATTTCATTTGGAGGGTCTTTGGAAGTTCTTCATGGACTTTCTTTATCTTTTCATCCCCTACAACAGCTGTTGACCCATAAACTGTGAGATTATTTTTATTATGATCTTTGTGCAATAACTTGTCATGAGCATCGCCATTTGGAATGACCAAATGTTCAGTGAAGTATTGTTTCTGTTGCTTCTGAATTCATGACAAAGCCATCTCCATGAACTTCACCAGCCACCTTCCAAGTAGAACCTGTGAGCCATTCAGCACTAAGAACAGTGCCTGGTACATTATAAGTGCTTAATAAATGCTTGTTAATTGACTGGTTGGTGAAAGTGGAAGAGATTGACCATTCAACTTTGGATCTCCTGCCCTAGGGCTGAGTTTGTTTGGTAAGAGACAGTGATAGATAGCTGGCCCCAGACAACTAATTATGGTTCTCCCTTCTCCATCCCCTTTTTCTCTCAATGTGTAAATTCTCTCCTTCTCCCCCCAGCTTCTTTGTCTCTAAAAGTAGTTAAAATAATACTATCTTGGCTTCTGGAAAGAGTATGTCAATAAACTGTTCTGTGGCTACACTCACTATGCCTATGACTTCTCAGACCGAAACTCTCTTTCCTGGCTACCACTTCCTTCTATGTAGTTTCCTTCCTAAGAGTTTGTAAGCTTCCTGAGGGCAGGGAGTGCATCTCTTTTGTATTTGTATCCCAGTGCTTAGCATTGCTAAGTTAGTGTTTATGGGTGAAAACCTGGTTCCTTGCACCCTCTGCTATCATTGCTAGAACTCTGCCACCATCACTGTAGCAGCAAAAGATGGAGGTCAGGGTCTGAGGGCATGCCTAGCCTAGGGCCATTTTGTATTTTTCTTTGGTCATGGTACTCTATGACCAAAGAATTCACGTCCAAGGGGCTGGGAATGAGCCTACTGGTGATGAGCCTCCTTGGTCCTTGGAAGGTAATCTCAGTGTATTACTGGAACCATCCTCAAAATTTTGAAGTAAAGTAGAACCTGCAAGATCTTGAACATTGCTGGCATAGCCTTCAAGAACCCAGGCATGGCGGTAGACTTTGTGGAGATCGTATGGGATAGGGATGAAAATTGGATCTATGATTTAATTGCTATAGGGAATTCACAGGTGAGAAAAGTCCCTCTGAATATGCAGACCAGCAGCTTCTTGGCAACTTAGAAAATTTTCTGGAGCACTAAGAGGTTAAGTGATTTATCTAAGTTCACATAGCCAGTAGAGGCAGGACTTGAACTCAGGGCTTCCCAGCTCTGTGCACAGCTCTCTTCCTACCCACTCACTCTGGCATGCTGCCTGGGGGTTTTACTTGGTCATAATGATAATAATGATAATTCACATTTAGATAGCACTTTAAAGTTCACAAAAACACTTTCTTCATAATAGCCCAGTAAGATGAGCAATGCCAGAATTATCTCCATTTTGCAGATGGGGAAACTGAGGCTAGGAGGGGTGTTTTTCGTGGTATGTGGCCGGTGTCTGGTGCTGTTTGCTATGCTGCCTCTTAGTGAACAAAGATCCCATGTTTAAAGGACCCAGGGGTCACATTAATGATTATTGATTATGAATTACTAATGATTATTGATTATTCTTAGCACCCTCTGTCCTTTTTCATTTCTGAAAATAGAAAAGTGCATTTTATTGATGCTTTTTGTCTTTATATCACAGTCATTTCTGGAAACTCTTCCCACTCCCCTAACCTTCTTGTAATGAAGGAAAACAATGAATATTATTCCTTTTAAAGCAATTTTTTTATATCTGTTTTTTTCTATCACAATTATTTCTAGTTGTATGCTGCACTCTCAATTACCCATCCTCCCTCATAGCAGAGAAACAACAGTCGGCCAATACAGGAAGAGAGCAACAGTGTCTGTGCCTGTGACACTGAGCAACCATTGTCCTCTGACTCCTGGATCAATATTGATCATTGCGTTTATTCTGAAATAGGTGCCTTTCTGTGGTGTTTTAATCTACAGTATGTTAGCCATTGTAGTGACTACGGGCAAGTCACACAAGTCTCCTTGGGACTCAGTGCCAAAATATCTCCTCATTTATGAAACATGAAATCATAATTTTTATCATCTGGGCCAGAAAGCACTTTGTAGCCATCAAATTCAAGAAAGCTAAGCTAATTTTACAGAGCATTACAGTAACTGTGGAGAAACGAAATGTTTTCTACATCCTGTTACACGGTATTTGTCCTTTGTGTTCAAAGAGGACCAAAATGACATCACTTTATTGGGATCAAGGTACAGTGTGTCCAACTGTGGCTGATCAGACCAATATGAGCTTGGAAGGCTCTACCAGATGTCAGGCACAAAGAGTTCACATGAACATTTGAAGTGGAGATAGCTCTAAACTGGCACATTTCACATTTCTTTTGAGCTACTTCAATTCTGCTTTGCTCATAGAGCATAGCACCTTCTTTGATGTGGGCACACCATGCTGCATTGAATGCGTAATTATCTGCAGACAAAAAGTCACTCGCTGTCTCTCCCTCCACTTTTGTCTTGGCTTGTAGCCTTTTCAAGTTAAATCATGTAGCTGACCTTGATGCCATTTTTTGTCCTTGCCGAAGATAGCTAACATTGCTGAAAACATCACGCTAGACAGTATGGGAGCAAGCATCATCCATTATCCGGAGCCCATGTAAGAATGCTGTTGTGAAACTGGCCTGCAACACTGATGAACTTCTCGGGATAACCACGTTTCCCAGTGATCTCCTCCAGGCTCTGGCAATTAACAGCGTCAAAGGCCTTGGTCATCAAAGAACTCGACATACGTTGTGTACAGAACAGACTGACTGTCCTTCAGCTCTTTCTGAAGCCATAGTGGCTCTCTGGTAGACGATCATTTTCTAGGTGAAGGATCAGCCTATTAAGGAGGACTGCCTGAATGATTCTGGCCTGGATCTCCATGCAGTGAGATCAATCTCACCAAATGAGATATATTTGTAAAGTGCTTTGCGAACCTTAAGGATTTGTATAAACGTTAGTTATAATTAAGTGAATTGCCCGTGGTCAGTTCAGTGCCCCGGCCAAGGCTCTCCATGATCTGGTCACAGCCCACCTTTTCAGCTTTATTATGCAGTATTTTTGCTCAAGTATTCTATATTACAGGCAATCAGGTGCCCTGTTTTTTTACTCTCTGCACCTTTAACTGTGATGTTCCTTATATGTAGGGTGTTCACTGACCCCTCCCATGTATGCCTTCCCATCCCCATCCTCTCACTCTGCTTGTTGAAACTTTGACCATCCTCCAAGGCCCAGCATGAAAGCTATCTTCTATATTGAAGCCCTCACCAGTTCTTATGATTGAGTGTGCTCCTCTCATCCTGAATGATTTTATTGTATCCTCAAGGCTCTTGTGATCCTCTGCCTTGAACGGGAGTTATCTATGTATTCCTTATTCCATAAATTAGAGGGCAGTGACAGGCAGGTCCTTAACTCCACTTCCTTGAACAGGGTAGAATTCTCCAGCATTTGTGAAATGAATGCCAACCTCAGTGCTAATTTCTCTAATGCAATAATAAGGGTCTACCTCACATGCAGAGTGTCTCCGATACAATCTCCAAATGAATGATGCTTCTGGGAGAAACACAATGGGAAGGGAAGGGCAAGGGGAGGGAAGTATCTTGGAGACATCATGGAACATGCATGGACATCCTGTACCTAGTACCTTTTGGCAAACCACATGGTTGGGCAGAGCTTCCTTGATTGGTTGGGTAGCTGGAAATGTTGGCACCGCCCCAAAGGTAGATTTTGGACATCTTTTTACCCTCTTGTCTTCAGCTGAACTCTCATGTTGTGATGGCATCAGATGAGGTCCAAGCTGTACACAGTATGGGAAGGTGGAAAGAGGCCTTTCTCCTGCCCGTGTTACCTTTCTCGTAACCTCCAGACTTGCATCTCCAGCTGCCTTTTGGACATCTCGAAATGGATGTCCCATAGTCATCTTAAACTCATGTCCAAAATTGAACTAATCTTTTCTCCCAAAACTCTCCCCATTTTCAAGCTTCTCTATATTATTTTTGTGACCACTGCCATTTTTCCAGACACCCTGATGGCAACTTAGGTGTCCTTGACTTCTTTCTCACCCCCATATCCAATCTTTCAGCCTTTTTATTTGTTCTTTTCCATTCTAGGTGAAGGGAGTAGTCTCCAATCTGTGCTGGGAGCTAGAGTCACAGCAATCTGGGAGCTGGAATCCAGGTTGGGTTTGGCAGGCAGTGTGGCATTGATGCCTAAGGAGTAAAGGGTGACTGGGAGTGACCTTTAGGATTCCACTCTAAAGGTGGTCAAAACACTGGGCAACAATATCACCTTGGAATAGGAATTGGAGAAAATCATGAAACTGTGCTGACAGGGTCCACTACAAATTTATGTTATATAACTTCAAATGGGCCCTCACTAGGGCAAGACAATCATTTCATTCCTCCTTAGTTAACTCACAATCCCATTCTTCATATCAGCTCTTCCAAAACTTCCTGTCCCTCCTCACACCTCTCATGACTCCCTCCCTCATCTTCTCAGCTGAGAATTATATCCCCAAATTGAGACCACTCGCTGAGCTCCCTCTTCTCCCTTTCTCCCCATGTCACATCATCTGAAACTTGCTGCTGCCATCTCTTCCTTCAGCTTTATCTTACATGAAGAGGTGGCCTTTTGCCAATGCTAACTCCTCTACTGCAAAGCCATCCCATTCCATCCTTTTTCCTCCAGCAGATTTCCACCTCTATCATCACTCCACTTTCTTATTTATCTTCAATATCCCCTCATCTGCTGGCTGCTTCACTATAATCTGTAAAAATATCTGTGTCTCCCCTATCCTCCAAAAAGCCTCATTTGATCTGTCCCCCATACTAGCTATGGTCCTCTGTCTCTTCTCCCTTCTGTGCTGTCTGGGACTCCTGGAGAAGGTCTCCTATTGTAGATGGATGCCTCTACTTCCTTTCCTCTCTCTCTTCCCAACTTTCTACAGTTTGGCTTCCAGCTTCATCATTCATTCCACTGAAGCTGCTCTCTCCAAAGTGACCAATGACCTCTTGAGTGCCAGGATGATAGCCTCATCCTTCTTGACCCCACCATCAATCACCCTCTTCTCGTAATACTCTTCTCTAGGTCTCCATGGTGTCATTCTATCTTGCTTCTTTCGTAACCTGCCTGAATGATTCATGACTGGTTCTTCATCTGGGTCACACCCCTTAACTATGGGTGTCCCCCAGGGCTCTTTCCTGGGCTCTCCTCTTCTCCCTCTGTACTGCTTCACTTGATGATTCTTGTCAGCTCTTACAGTTTCCATTTTCATTTCCGTGCTGAGGATTCTCAGAGCAGCTTATCTAACCCTAACCTTTCTCGTAGCCTCCAGACTTGCACCTCCAGCTGCCTTTTGGACATCTCAAAATGGATGTCCCATAGTCATCTTAAACTCATGTCCAAAATTGAACTTATCTTTTCTCCCAAACTCTCCCCATTTTCAAGCTTCTCTATATTACTTTTGTGACCACTGCCATTTTTCCAGACACCCGGGATTGCAACCTAGGTGTCCTCCTTGACTTCTTTCTCACCCCCATATCCAATCTGTGCTGTTGATTTTACCTTTGCTGGTGCAGGTACTCATCACCTTATACCCAGATTATGGCAATCACCTGCTGCTGAGCCTGCCTGCCGCAAGTGTCTCCCCATTCCAATCCATTCTCCACTCAGCTGTCAAGTTCATCTTCCTAGACCACTGATCTGGCCATGTCAACAAGTCTATTAAAAAAAACCTGGTGGCTCCCTGTCACCTCCAGGATCAAACCCTCTGTTTATCATTCAAAACTTCACAACCTGGCCTAGCTTCCTCTTACCTTTCCAGTTTTCTTACACCTTACACTGGCCTCCTCCATAGTTCCCACACAAGGCACACCATCTTTACACTCCAGGCATTTTAACTGGCTGTTTTCCAAGCTTGAATACTGTCCCTTCTTGTCTCTCCTGCTAAGCTTTCCTGGCTTCCTTCAAGTCCCAGCTAAAGTTCTACCTTCAGTGAGAGCCTTTCCTGATCCTCCTTCATCCAGTGCATCCCTCTGGATGATTGCAGTTTACCCCAGATGTAGCTTGTTTGCATGTGGACTTCCTCGTTAGATTGTGAGGTCTGTGAGGAGGAGGATTGTGTTTTATCTTTCTTTGCATCTCCATTGCTTAGTATGGTAACTGATGCATAGTAGATGCTTAATCAATGTCTATTAACTGACTGAACTTGATGGGACCAATACTACTTAGGAAGTGACCTAAGTTTTGAGTCTTTTCCTCCAGAGACTGAAATGTTGTAGCAAAGTGTGTACCCCAATAGACAGAGCACCAGCCCTGGAGTCAAGAGGACATGAGTTCAAATCTTGCCTCAGACAAGTATTAGCTGTGTGACCCTGAGCAAGTCACTTAACTCTGATTGCTTCGAAAAACAAAACCAAACCAAAGAGTATTTCCCAGGGGTATTGGGGAAAATGTGTTTACATTTGTTCTTGCTGTATCTTTGAAGCAAATATTGCTTTTAATCAGTGTTAAGTGGTTAAAAAGACCTGGGGTTGCTAGTCACTGGTCTAGGACAAATGGGGGAACGCAGTCAGTAGGGGCTCCAGTCAATGGCATCAGAGAACAGATGACCCCTCAACACCTCAGAGGAGCCTAGAACCCTGAGGAGAGATGTGGCTCTCCTGGCCCTTGGAAGGAGGTGCTAAAACACACACATTGCACTAGAATGGGTGGTCATGGGGAGATTGGCTTTAGATGAGAGCCGCCCCGGTGCTGACACAGGGATCACATCCCAGGAAGGTTGCTTGTTGATTTTGGACAGTTGGCCAATCATGAAAATGGGCCTTTTGGAAGCCTACAGTGGCAAGTGGCTGGGTCCCAGCAGGGCTCCTGCACTGCTCCAAACTCAAGGCAGAAAGCCAAAGGTTAACCTGATGCTGCCCACAAGGGAGGAGTCAGGGGAAGCTGTTTGGATGAATAGCTCCTCCAGAAATTGAAAACCACGATGAGTTCGATCAGGTCCTATAATAGCATCCGACTCGGCTCTGCCTCTTAAATGACTCAGATCAGTTTCCATGGGGGCTGCAGGGCCCCAAGAACAGTACTGGGGTTTGACTTTGAGGCTGCCCTTGGGAGGGTGACATTGGCCACAGATGGCCCCTTGCGTCAGGACTGGCAAAGCCCTTTACTGATAATATTCCACATTAGGGCTTCATGATAACTTTATTATTACCCTGATTTTATAGATGAAGAAACAGAGGTTCTATCTAGGGTGTGACATGATTTGCTTATAGCTCCTGTCAAAGGTGGGATTTGTGTGGAAGCCCTCAATTCAAATCCCACCTTAGATGCTTGCTAGCTGTGTGACCCTGAGTGAGCCACCCTTCCTGGGTCTCAGTTTCCTTTTCTGTAAAATTAGGGGGTTGGACTCAGTGGCCGCTAATGTTCCTTTGGCCAGAGAAGGCAATGGCAAATTTTAACCACTTTAACCACTCCCTTATCTTTGCCGAGAAAATCCCCTGAACAGCATTGGCGTGATTTGTCCACAGCAGAACAATGAAAACAATGTCCCTTCCAGTTCTAAATATATTATTCTTTGGTCCTAAAATCATATGGATCGCTTCGGACTTCAAGCCTAATGTTCTTCACATTATTCTTTCTTACCTGGTTAACCTTGGGCAAGACACTTAAACTCACTTGGGCCTCAGTTTCCTTGTTGTAAAGTAAGTGGTTGAGCCGGCTGATCTCTGAGATCCCTCTCACCTCCAGATCTTTTATCCCATGGCCCTACATGATACTAAATTCCAGTAAGGTGAAGACTGGGATGGGAGAAGGAGAGGAAGAATGGAATCTTACAGGTCCAGAGGTGCCCAAAGGAGAGCCGTGGTCACAGAATGTGCCAACCTCTAAAACTGGATTTATAAAATGTTAAAACTTCAAGGTTTCTGAGAAATCACTTTGTTTGGTCCATGTTTGACAGACAAGGAAACTAAAGAGAAAGGGAAGAAACATTTCTATTGGTCCCGCTATGTGTCAGGCACCGTGCTAAGTACTTAATAAATATCATCTCCTTTGATCTGCCCAACAACAACCCTGTGACGTTGGCGCTGTTATTTTCCTCAGTTTGCCGCTGATAATGCTGAGGCAAACAGTGTTTAAGTGACCTGCCCAGGGTCACACAGCTGGTAAGTATGTGAGGCTGTGTTTGGACTCAAGGCTTCCTGACCCTAAGTCTAGTTCTCTATCCACTGACCACCAAGTTGCCTAAAGTTTTTTATCTTTTCGGGGTGGGGGAGAAGTGAGTTGCCCAAGGTCACAGTGAATTAGTGATCAAATTGGGATCAGAACTGGATCCCCAGCCTGTTATCCCCAGTGTGTTGTATCCTCTCCCTTAGGACCCTGCTAGGACACAGTGTCCTCTGATGCTTCCTAATAATAACTGTTCTTTGGATCAGATGCAGAGATGGAGGGAGATCTGTCAGATTGTTCGTATTGCTTGAGAGCCGCCACATGCCTGGATTTCCTTGTTGGCTGTGCAAGGTGGAGTCTTCCAGGCTGTCCTCCACTAGGGTCCTCTCCCTATCCCCATGTGCACATTTAGGTGATGTATAAGTCTTGTCTAGAGTGGGATTTATTGGATAAATTGTGTAGGGTTTTTGATGATCCCAAGCTGATTCTTGAAATTAAAAAACTCATCTTTTTTTAACATGAATGTTCTTCTAGTGATGCTTCATGATGGTTCTGACTCATGGGAGACCAATATCACTATGTAATCAAAATGGTGGGCTTCTTGGAGGGCGATGGAGAGGCCTGATGCATGTGGAATAGAGGGCGGCATATTACTGAAGATGACTCACTTGCCAGGAGCAGCAAAAGAGCTGTCATCTATGGCCCGATGACCAGAAGGGGAGGCAGGCTGGTCATTTAGGGAGAGTGGGACCTTGTAGATGGGCAGCCTGAGTGTTGCACTGGCAGGCACTCAGTGTTAAGGGTCTCCCAGAAAACTTTTGCTGAGTTAGGTGGGTGGATCCTTTTTGTGGAGGGTTTATGGGAGGATATTGACAAGGCAAAAGCAACAGTTATCCAGCACTGATTAAATGCTTACCTACAGCAGTTATTGTGCCTGGTGCTGCTGGGTATATGAAGGTCAAAGCAAAACAAAGCCTGCTCTTAAGAAGTCTACATTCTAACAGTGGAGCCAACCCATTGAGAGAGAGATGAGGAGAGAAACAGAGAGACAGAGAAAGAAAACAGATGTGGATGGATTGCAGTCTACAAGGATGGAGTACCTCTTAGAACAAGGAGGCCCCTAAAATAATTTGGTATTGATGCCCTGCCCTTCACATCTGCATCTGTCAAGCCCTCAGCTGTCCTGGGCACACTCAGAGGAAAAAGGTCAGTGCCTCAACCCCCAAGCAAGATGGATTTCAGGCAATAATCAGCAGATGGAGGCAAGTGAAATCACATGGGTGAGCTCCACCACTGTCCACTCCCATGGAGGGTGGTGGAGGTGAATGAGTTACAAAATCCTCATCTCAGTGTTGGATGAGACCCCAGAGTTTGTCCAGGTCAACCTCCGCTCCCTGACCAGTCATCATCCAGTCTACTTAACTTGTGTGGGGAACCGATTGGGGGAGACTGTGGAGAAATGAGGGGAACACACTGGTAGTCCCTTAGTCCACTGACTCTGTTTCCTCATCTTTAAATGGATGCAGTAATATTTCACTCCCAAGCTCACAGGGTTCGTAC
>CM053593.1:20765217-20781250 GCA_028646575.1 Pseudocheirus occidentalis
TTTTTCAAAATTGGTCATCACACATATGATGTATCTGCTGCACAGCTGATATTGCTGATATTTCTCCCCCTTAATTTCAGCTTTTAATTCATCCAGCCTGACATTTCACACGATGTACTTTGCACATAAGTTAGATAAATAAGGTGACAATATACAGCCTTGTATATATTTTTCACTAGTTTTTAAACCAGTTTTAAACCAATTTTAGTTTTTCTAGTTTTAAACCAGTCAATTGTTCCATGTTTGGTTCTAATTGTAGCTTCTTGGTTTGCAGCTTCTTAAAGAGGCAAATAAGATGATGTGGTACTCCCATCTCTTTGAGGACTTGTCAGATTTTGTTGTGAGGCACATAGTCAAAGGCTTTAGTGTAGTCAATGAAGAAGAAGTAGATGTTTTTCTGGAACTCCCTTGCTTTTTCTATAATTCAAGAAATGTTGGCAATTTGGTCTCTAGTTCCTCTGCTTCTTCAAAAACCAGCCTGCTTTTCTGGTAATTCTTAGTTCTCATATTGCTGAAACCTGGCTTGTAGAATCTTAAACATAACCTCACTGGTGTGTAAAATGAATGCAATTGTTTGGTAATTTGAACATTCTTTGGCATTTTCCTTCTTTAGGACTGGGATGTAAACTGATTTCCCCCCTCCAATCCGGTGGCCACTGTTGAGTTTTACAAGTTTGCTGGCATATTGAGTGCAGCACTTTAATAGCATAATCTTTTAGGGTTTTGAATAGCTCAGCTGGAAGTCCATTCCCTCCACTAGCCTTATTGCTAGCAATGCTTCCTAAGGCCCAATTGACTTCATTCTCCAGAATGTCTGGCTGTAGATCAGTAACCAGTGTTATCATGTTTATCTGTGATGTTAAGACCTTTCTCGTATAGTTCTTCTGTGTATTCTTGCCACCTTTCCTTAATCTCTTCTACTTTTGTTAGGTCCCCACCATTTTTGTTTTTTTCCATGCATGTTTTTGCACGAAGCTTGCCCTTGATATATCTAATTTTCTTGAAGAAATCTCTTGTCTTTCCCTTTCTATAATTTCCTTCTATATCTTTGCATTGCTCATTTAAGAAAACTTTCTTATTTCTCTCTGCTCTTCTCTGTTATTCTGTATTCAGTTGGGTTGCTCTCTTTTTTATTTGGAATGTTTTTTTTGCTGCCTCCTGTATTGCAAACTTTGTCTGTAGTTCTTTAGCACACTGTCTATCAGATCTAAACCCTTAAATCTCTTCATCACCTTCACTTCATAAGGGATATTACTTAGGTCAAGATGGTGTAATGGTTTCTCCTCCTTTTTTCAGTTTAAGTTTGAATTTTGAAATAAGAAACTCATGATCTGATCTACGGTCAATTCCAGATCTTGTCTTAACTAACTGTACAGAACTTCTCCACCTTTGGTTGCAAACTATATAACCATTCTGATTTCTATATTGACCATCTGGTGATGCCCATGAGTAGAGTTGCCTTTTGGGTTGCTGAAAAAAGAGTATTTGTTATGACCAGTGAGTTATCTTGACAAAACTCTATTAGTCTCTGCCCTGCTTCATTTGGTACACCAAAATTGCCCGTTATTTCCTTCTTTAGCATTCCAGTCCTCTGTGATGAAGCCTTTCCTAATCCCTCTTAATTCTGGTGCCTTCTCTCTCTCTTAATTATTTCCTATTTATTCTATATATGGCTTGTTTGTATGCAGTTTGAGATGCAAGCAGACAGTTTAGGACAGGCAATAGGTAGATTTGAGAATTATCAGCATAGAGATAGTCATTTAATTCATGGGAGGTGATGAGATCACCAAGTGAAATACTATAGAGGGAAAAGAGAAGAGGGCCCAGGACAGAGCTCTGTGTGACCCCTGTGGTTAGAGGGCATGATCAGGAGGAGGATCCAGCAAAGGGGACAGAGAAAGAATGGTCAGAGAAGTAGGAGAATCAAGAGAGAGAGAAGTATCCAAAAAAACTAAAGAAAAGAGAGTAAGTGACTACAGAGAAGTCATGGAGAATGAGAATTGAGAAAAGAGCATTAGACTTGGCAATTGAGAGATCACTGGTAAATTTGAGGAGAGCAGTTTTGGTGGAGGAATGAGGTTGGAAGCGAGATTGTGAGAGGTTAAGAGAAGAGTAAGAAGAGAGTGGAGGCAGCCTTTGAAAGGAGTGTAGCAGCAAAGGGCAGAAAAGATACAGGACAATGGTTGGCAGGGATCAATCAAAGGAGGGCTTTTTCAGGATCGGGGAGACATGGGCATATTTGTAGGTAGAAACGAATGAACCGGTAGAGGGAGAGATTAAAAATAAGGGATAGAATGGGATGACAGAGGGGAGCAATCTGCTGGAGGAAATGGGCTGGAATGGGATTTTTTGAACAAGTAGAAGGGGCAGTCTTTGTAAGGAGTAAGGCCACCTTTTTATATGACACAGGGGTGAAGGAAGAGATATTGGCAGCAGGGATTATAAAAAAATTAATATTTCCTCTTCAAAAAGTAAGGGAAGGGTTGATAGGTCTTCTCAGGTTGCAGGATAATCAGGGTAAAAATTTATAGAAACTTGGTAGGAATAAAGAGACCTCACTTTCCAAAGCAATGGGAAAGACTGACAACAGGTGTACAGCGCTGGATTTGTTGAATGTAACTTAAAGTGGTATTTTTCTTGACAAAGCTTATGAAATACCAAGAGAAGAATCATTCAAAGAATGCTCCGTGGGTGACATCCACATGAATTCACCCAACAAAGAAATGTCAAATAAATGGCTGAGTCATGCGCATTTGTTGGTAGAAATGGGGTGAGGAGGACAGTTAGGTAACAATTCTGGATGAGGCATTGCCACCAGAAATGATAGAAATGTTATTCTTAAAGAACCCAGACTTATTGATTGGTGCAGACTTACAGGTTATACAATGAAGTGATGAAAACTATGTACTAAATTATAGCAGACTGCACAAATTTAGCATCGATCGGAAAGGGCACAGTTGAGTGGCTAGAATTACGCATCAGAAGCTCTCTATCCTTGATAAACTAGCAGATGACAAATCCCTGTACTACAAATCTACCCTCCCCCTGCCGCCCAAATCTTTGAGAATTCAGCGAATAAAATGTCCTGGGACCAAAATATTGTTATTAATAAAAAACAATTGTGGTCTGCAATCTCCTGAACATAGCATCAACACGTGCAGATTTAAGAACATTTTAAGAGATGTCTAAACCGCGTGAAATGAAAATTTTAAAAATGGGGACCTAGCAGAAGAAATTAAAACAATGGGAATAGGATGAAATAAATACTGTAGCTAGCATTCTGATTGCTTTTGGAGTTGTTTTGAAGATGCTTTCAGCAAAGTCTATAAGAGATGACATTGTGTGATTGAATGAAAAATGGTTTATTTAAGTACTTACTAAGTTTTAGGTACTGTAGTAAGTGTTGAGAATAAAAATACAAAACAAGTCATTCCTTGCCCTCAAGGAGCCTACATTCTAATGGGAGAGATTATACATATAGAGGAGTGGTGGGGGGGGAGGGGAGTTCCGGTCTGGGAAGTCTCAGAGTTGGTGGATTCTTGCCTGACATGTCCTTTTCTAGAAGCATTGTAGAATTGGTTTGATTTTTTATTTCTATGGCAAGAGATGGGAAGTGTGTATGGCAGTGAGGCACATATATGGCAGCAGGGTAGAAAAACAGCCCGGATGAAGAAGCAAAATGGTTCAGTTTGGGATTGGCTGGGGGTAGAGAGGCTTTGCGCCAATGAGAACAAGATGGCTGCAAAGTGAGAGTTCTGGTTGGAAGGTACAACACCTGCTTGAGTAGAAGGACAGCCAATGGTGGGCAGAGAAGCAGCTCCTTTTGTTCTCTTGGACAATATTCCTCATAATGTAAAATACAAACTAATACAAGGAAAGGATGGATCCAGTCAATCAATCAAGCATCCCACTCCACTTATAGCGACTACCTTAATCAAGTGCTGATATGTCTATTTAATCAATTGATGAATTAGCCTAAGGCGTCAGACTACGTTTGAGCAACCCAGTTGATAGGTTGGGAAGGAATGAAGACTGAGGGATAAAATGAAGTAATGCTGGACAGAAGGTCTATTGGTATTGGTTGACAAACCTCAGTCACTTCGTTTGGGTCTTAGATAAAATAGCCAGCCAGTTTGGAATCCGAGCATTTGAGTGTCTGTCAGCTTAGAGGAGAGAGCAGTGCCAGCCAAACCCTGACCAATAAATCACTTGGAGAGGGGAAGGAGAAGAGCCTTTGTGTCCTCTGCCCCTACTCCCCAGCTTGACTGGAAGATGACCACAATGGTGAGCTTTGGAAGTCTGCTGGATTTGATTCAACTTATCTTGGGACAGCAGCAACTGGTGGTAGTGTTTGCATTAGGAGCCAAGGGCAAATTAGACATATTGAGGAAAGGCAGGCTCAAGACTGCAAGGAACCCAGAAGATCCTTGTAGGCACCCCCACCATAGCAAAAGAGAATTTCATATGTGCGAAGGGGAGAAAAAAATCAACTTCCAGTAACCAGGAGCTGTGAATATCCTCTATTGTTTTATATGGTCTGAACTTGCATGTACTTGTGGCAGAATGTACTTCAGGATGTTTATATTAAATATTCTTACTGTAGCACTTTAGAAAATACTTGTTTTGGGGCACAGTGAATAGAGCACCAGCCTTGGAGGCAGGAGAACTTGAGTTCAAATCTGGTCTCAGACACTTAACACTTCCTAGCCATGTGACCTTGGGCAAGTCACTTAGCCCCAATTGCCCTGCCCCCCCTCCAAAAAGCAAAAAATTAAATTAAATTAAAACTAAAAACAAATACTTGTTTCTAAAATCTAATTAAATTTGGCTAATTGATATCAACTGATACTAAGAAAAGTATGCTAGTAGGGGCTTGTAATTAGTATTACTAGAATTGCCCCCTCCCAAGTCAAGGCAACACATTTTTATTTTATTTTATTTTATTCATTCATTCACTCGTTTATTTATTTATCCATTTACTTATTTATTTATCTATCTGTCCATCCATTTATTTATTTATTTATTCATTCATCCATTCATTCATTCATTCACTCATTCATTCATTTACATATTTATTTATTTATTCATTTATCTATCTACCTACCTACCTATCTATCTATCTATCTACCTACCTATCTATCTATCCATCCATCTATTTATTTATTTTTGCTTTTTGAAGGCCAGAGCAATTGGGGTTAAGTGACTTTCCAAGGTCACACAGCTAGTAAGTGTTAAGTGTCTGCGGCTGGATTTGAACTCAGTTCCTCTGGACTCTGAGGCTGGTGCTCTGTTCACTGCCGCCTAGCTGCCCCCAAATTTTTATTAAGTACCTATTATATGCCAGGCTAAGCAAAGGCTACAAAGAAAGGCAAAAAAGAGAGCCCTTGCTTTCAAGAAACTCAGAGTCCAATGCTGAAGACAGTGCTTGAACAATACAGTTCATAATATGATATTGGTACATAATATTAGCGTCCCTCAGGTCCACAACCCTGGGACTTTGAGGGGATGAGTGTCAGCTGCCCTCTAACCTCACCTCTAAGTGTGGATAAGTCAAGGTTGGCGAGTATATCCGGAGTACCTGCTGCCACAGAATATCGACTGGTCCTTGTTCTGTGTCTTTCAGAACCCCATAAAAAAGCTGAAAAGACTAAGCTGGTTGATAATAAAGAGAACTGACATTTATATAGGGTCTTCTAACTTTCAAAGTGCTTTACATATACAAGGTGTTCCTAATGTCTTACTGTAGTTTTAAGATATTAAAGACTTTGGGTACACCTGGTATATCACCTCAGCAACCCAACAAGCTAAGTACTATGGTATTATTGTCCCCATTTTATAGATTAAACAGACTGAGATTCAGAAAGGTGAAGGGATTTGTCCATGGTCACAGAACTAAAGTGTTAAATAAAGCTTTTACTGCTTTGTAATGGGCAATTAGGTGTCACAACAGATAGAGTGTTAGGTCTGGTGTCAGGAAGACTCCTCTTTCTAAGTTCAAATCTGGCCTCAGACACTAGCTGTGTGACCCTGGGCAAGTTACTTCATCCTGTTTGCCTCAATTTCCTCATCTGTAAAATGAGCTAGAGAAGGAAACAGCAAACCCCTCCAATATCTCTGCCAAGAAAATCCCAAATGGGGTCACGGAGAGTTGGACAGGACTGAAAATGACTGAACAACAACTTTATAGACTGTTATCTCAATCTTCATCACTTGTCTTTCTCCTTGTCGTAGCCACACTAAATATAGAACCTGAGGTGAACAGAATTTATCCTCCGCCTCAGATAAGAGAGGGATTTAAGAATTACTGGCTCTTCTCCTCATGCCTTTATTTGACTAAAATTCACCTGTGGTATCCAATTTTAAGAAAAATAACTTTACTTCTTCCCTTTTCCTCTGCCCTCCCGTTTCCTTTTTGAGAATTGCTTCCCACAAATATCTCTCCTTTTTGTTTTCAATGCTCCCTTGTGCTACCTGAGACTTAAGAGCTACAGTGGCCTCTGACCTTCTCAGAGCACGTAAACATTGAATCATCGTTTTGATTCCTGTCTTCCAGCCTAGATTGCCTAGTTCAGTTCTTTGGCTTTATCAGTTTGTATGTCAAAGCCCAGCCAATCCATTGGCCCCATCTCATACTAGATGCCTCATTTTATGCCTATTCCACTCCCTGCCAAGAGGAAGGGATGTAGGTTTCTCTCTCTGTCCTCTGATGGCAAGACTGGCCATTGCGTTGACCAGCGCCTGTCGTGATGTCTTTTAATACTGTTTTCATTGTGGTCATTCTCTTGGTTGTTTTCTTCAACATCAGTTCATACATTTCCTTCAAGAATTTTTCATTTTATTTTTGTTTCTATGAACACAATGATACTGTTACATTAGACAACTGATGGGCACTCCATGTTTCTAATTTTTTGCTGCTGCACTATACACATCTTTGTCTCTGTGGATCTTCTGTCTTTGACCTCTTTGTGGTCAAAGGATACTTTGAGTTTTGTTATCTTATTAGTAGTATGGTTCCAAGTTATTTTCTAGGATGGTGATAACAATTGACAGCTCCACCAACAATGCATTACTCTGTCTTCTCGTGGCCTCTCCATTATTTACCAGTTGGGGCTTTCATCATCTTCGTCTTTTTTTAATCTTATCACATTGTGGGAACAGTTTTGTTGAGTCTGATGGGGGTGCTTGTTAATATCTGAATTTCCTGCTTGCAAAATTCTTTCTTTGATATGAACTTGGCAAAGGCAAACTCAGGGCTCCTCTTTATTATAACCCTCTGATTCTGTTGAATTGTTCACTGCCCTCTGTTTCTATACCTTCAGGCAATTTTCTTGTGTGATTTCCTGGACTATGGTATTCAGATTTTTTATTTCTTATCTTAGTATTTTTTTGGGAGATCCATAATTCTCAGATTGCCTCACCAAATGCTGGCCTCTCCTTCATCTGTATTTTGGTTTGTAAAGATGTGAAATCTTCCACTTTTACCATTTCTAGTTTTCTTCTGTTGTTTCTTCTTGTGATGCCACTTTTTTTTTGTTCTTCCTGAGTTACTTCAGTTCCCAGAATTTCTGTTGCTTCACTAATATTTTCCATCATCTCTTCTATATTGTCTTTTCTCACATTTTTCTTTGATTCTCCCTTCATTTATCTTGATTTCAATCTTATATATACCAGATACTCCTTTATACCTCTTGTGATGTAATGGGGGATTGGCCAATGGGTGTCCCATTTTCTGAGCATGCTCCAAGTTCTGTCTACAGAATGTCCATGTGGAGAAGAATGAGCAAATCTGATTTTGGGCATGGAGAATGAAAAGGTCCTGCTGTCCAACTTGAGAGTGTGTATAAGTATTATGTGTCTGGTCTGCTTACAGCATGGTGAAAAAAAGACTATTTTGGTTGTCTGCCGAACCAGAATTGAAAGGCCAACAAAATACTGCTAGGCAACACGGTAAGACAGTGGATAGAGCCCTGGACCGGAATTCAAATCTAGATTCAGACACTTGCTAGCTGTGTGACCCTGGGTAAGTCACTATACCTCTATCTGCCTCAGTTTCCCCAACTGGAAATGGGGATAATAACAGCATCTACTTCACAGAATTGTTGTGGGAATCAAATATCCTACTTTAAAAAAATAAGGAAATGGAGTTGGATTCCTGGAAAAATTCCAGAGTGTATTTTTTTAACTTTATTTTTTATTTTGAAAAAAATATGTTTAAATCAGCAAATCTGCCTCCCACCCCAATCCTCCGTCCATAGGTAATGAAAGATGAACAAGACTCCTGTTACAAGCATGTATGGTTAAGCAAAACAACTTTCCACATTTACCATGTCCAAAAAATATTTGTCCTATTTCGTACCATAAGACATTTACCTCTTTACCAGGAGGTGAGTTACATATTTCATCATTAGTCCTTTGGAGTTATGGTTAGTAGTTATACCGATCAGAATTTCTCAAGTCTTTTGAAGTTGTTTGCTTTTATCATATTTTTGTCATGGTATAAATTGTTCTCCTGGTTCTGATCATTTCACTCTGCATCATTTCATAAAATTCTTCCCAGGTCTTTCTCAGACCATCTGAATTTATAATTTCTTATAGCAAATAGTATTCCATCACATTTATATACCAATAATGATTAATCATTTCCTAATTTATGGACAGATTCCCATTCTTTGCCATCTTAAAAAGAGCTATTGATTATTTTGTACATTTTTAGAGTTTGTTTTGCTTAGAACTAATCTCTCCTTTAATCTACCCTCCCTCTAATTCCTCCTTCCCCCTTTTTCTTCTTTCCCTGTTAAGGGAGATACATTTCTGTACCCAAATCAATAGGGCTGTATTCTTTCTTCCTTTGATCAGTTCAGACAAGTAAAGTTCAAAGGTCAGTAGCTCCCCTTCAACCCCCTTCTTTGTTTGTTTGTTGTTCATGTTGTTCATCCTTCCTTCAGAAGAGTACAGTCTGCTTATACACCCTCATTATGTGAGATAGTTTTTTCTTTTCTTTTTTTTTGTTTTTTGGAGGGCAATTGGGGTTAAGTGACTTGCCCAAGGTCACACAGCTAGTTTGTCAAGCGTCTGAGGCTGGATTTGAACTCAGGTCTTCCTGACTTCAGGGCCGGTGCTCTATTCATTGCATCACCTAGCCGCCCTGAGATAGTTTTTTCCAATCTTCCTTTCTCTTCTCTTTCCGTGTTCACCTGCTCAGTATAGTAACAGAATTAGTAACTGAGGAAGAGGTGGAATGATGACAGACTATAATTAGATCAAGGAATTCCAGAGTTCTTGAACAGGGAAGTCGCGCCTTTGTAGGTGATGTCGGTATTTAGGGTATGAGTCCCTCTGTGTGTGGTTGAGGTGGCGTGGAGGAGTGGAGGAGTGGGTCCTGGGAAATGAACAAATTGAGGAACTAGGAGGTAGGAGCACTTTTTATATTGAAGTCCCCTACCTACTATGGGAAGAAGTATGCAAGTTGGGGAGATGGGAAGGAGAGAAAGACCAAATGCTCTCCCCCTTCATCCCTGCCTCCTGGCTTCCCTGATTTCCTTCAAGTCCTAGTTAAAATCCCTCCATCTTCTAGAAGCCTTTTCTTCTTGCCTTTAATTCTAGTGCCTCCCCTCTGTGGATTATTTCCTGTTTATCCTGAATATGACTTGTTTGTACAGAGTCACTTGCATGTGGTTTCTCCCATAGGACTGAACTTTTCTTTTTTTTTTGCTTTTTTTTTTGGAGGGCAGTTGGGGTTAAATGACTTGCCCAAGGTCACACGGCTAGTTTTTGTGTTAAGTGTCTGAGGCCGGATTTGAACTCAGGTCCTCTTGACTCCAGGGCCGGCACTCTATTCACTGTGCCACCTAGCCGCCCCTAGGACT
This sequence comes from Pseudocheirus occidentalis, assembly GCA_028646575.1. Taxonomy (NCBI): domain Eukaryota; kingdom Metazoa; phylum Chordata; class Mammalia; order Diprotodontia; family Pseudocheiridae; genus Pseudocheirus; species Pseudocheirus occidentalis. The sequence continues at coordinate 20,775,084 of CM053593.1, forward strand.
GAACTTTTCAAGAGTGGAGATTATCTTTTGTCTTTCTTCTTATCTCCAATGTTTAGCACATAGGAGCAGGTGTTTAATGAATGTTTATTGATTGACTGACTGACTGAATCAGGAGTGTCCTGGACACTCTAGTGTCTTCCCCTAGTGTCTTCCTCTCAAAAATTTGGCTTGTATTTACTGGTATACATTGTAAATAAATAAGTGTGTATGTACATGTTTACTTATGGGTGCATTGCTCCCCTCTCTTTAGATTGGCAACTCCTTGAGGACAGGGACTGTCTTTTTAACTTGCATTTGTAATCCTAGCACTTAGCACAGGGCTGGGCACATGAACTGGAGTTCAGTAGGCAACAGCCATCAGTCTAGTGATTTGGCATGGAGTCAGTCTTCTGAGTGATATGAGTGTATGCACGTGTGCGTGTGTGTGGTGGTAAAATGGCGGCCACACTAAAAAAGTAAAGACAGCCAACACCAAAACCTTATATATCCTTTTCACCCCCTTTATTTGGAGGGGGGAGGGCAGGGCAATTGGGGTTAAGTGACTTGCCCAAGGTCACACAGTTAGTAAATGCTAACTGAGGTTCAGACTTGAACTCAGGTCTGTCTGACTTCAGGGTGGGTGCTCTATTCACTGCTCCACCCAGCTGCCCCAACCTTATATATACTAATGAAATTTAAAGGATATATTTTTTAGCAAATGGAAGCCTCAGGAAGGTTGGGATTACTGCAAGTGTTTGAGCCTCACCTTGAAATGTACATTCGCTGATTTTGGGAAGCAGCTGTCATTGTAGGGGCAATGATGAAGATGGCTTGCCAGCTGCTTTTTTATATCTTATGGTTCCTGTCTCTGAATTTTTGAAAGGATGCTCCTTAAGCTTCTTAGTTCCCACGGATTCTAGGGCAGTGGTTACTTAGATGGGAAAGGGGTAGGCTGAGGAATAGGATTGGAATACTCATTTCCCTTATCTTTACTCAAAGTCCTTTAATAAAGGGATTCCAGAGTCTATTATCTGTGATCCCCAGAACTCAGGTACCATGTAAGACTTTCTTCCACTGGTGTTGAGATGGGCACATCTTTGAAACCTTCACTTTTAGAGGCAGGGAGAGATCTCAGCTACTTAGGATTATAAGGCAAAATCATAAGAAGCAAAAAATCTCTGGGAATCTGCACTTATCCTGTGTCAGGAAGATGAACTTGGGATAGCTTCTCAGATGAGAAGAAAAAGGGCCTTTGATCAAGTACTATGTGACTTTTTCTTGGGATTCTATATATGATTAAGAGATTAGGTCCTAGAGGGTAGAGTTTCTATAAAGGAAAAAAATATATAAAAAGAATTCTTTATAGGATCATTGATTTAAAACTGGAAAGGACTTTAGTGGCCATTGAGTTCAATGCTCTCATTTTACAGATGGGGAAACTGAGGAAGAGAGGTAAATGACTTGCCTAAGGTCACAAAGTTAGAAAGTGACAGGATTTGAACTCAGGTCTTCCTGGTGATAGGCCCAGCATTGTAACATTAGGGGAAGGGGCTATGGGGTCTCAACCATCAATGCAGCTATATACAAGTGAGTATCCAAATTCTGCTCAAGTGATAACTTTCTACATGAAACCTCTCCTGATCCCCATAGGCGCTAGTGTCTTCCCCTCAAAAATTTGGCTTGTATTTACTGGTATACATTGTAAATAAATAAGTGTGTATGTACATGTTTACTTATGGGTGCATTGCTCCCCTCTCTTTAGATTGGCAGCTCCTTGAGGACAGGGATTGTCCTTTTAACTTGCATTTGTAATCCTAGCACTTAGCACAGGGCTGGGCACATGGTGAGAGTTTAATGAAGGCTTGCTGAGTGACTTACTCAGCTAAAATCCCCCCCTTCTGCAAGAAGCTTTTCCTGATGCTCCATAAGGCTAGGGCCTCCTCTCTGAGATTTCCTCTGGTTTATCCCCTCTAAACCTTGTTTGCGGCTCTCTGTGCCATTAGATTGTGAGCTCCCTGAGGGCAGGGATTGCTTTTTGGCTCTTCTTTGTATCTCCAGGACTCCACACAGTGTTGGCGCATAGAAGGTGTTTAATAAATATGAGCTCAATGGCTGCCTCTATTGATGCAGGCATGAATTTTGTATCAGGATCCATCCTAGGGAACCTGGCCTCTAGTGAGAAGGGGCTCCCTCATCACCCATTCTTTAGCTTTTTTTGGGGGGCAGCAACTGGGGTTAAGTGACTTGCCCAAAGTCACACAGCTAGTAAGTGTGTCAAGCATCTGAGGTCAGATTTGAACTCAGATCCTCCTGACTCCAGGGCCAGTGCTCTATTCACTGCACCACCCAGCCACCACAGTTCTTTGACTTTTTAAATTTCCCACGCTGGCACTCTGTGGATGAGTTTACTTATGCCTTATATCTGAGGACATGAAAGGTACTCTGTGTATAATATATCAGGTATGGGACAGGTAATTTATTCTTACATAGACAAGAAAAGCTAAGTATAAATGCTTGTTCCCTTCTCCAGCATTCATAAAATGCACACCAGCAGGCCTCAGGAAATTAACTTGATCTGTCATTATAATCTGCTGGGAGGCTAACCCTTCTCTTTCTTCCAAATAGACAGTATTTTTCAGGACTGCAAATTAGGCCAACTTTGGCCAGGTACTATCCAAACAATTCCTGCTACATGTGTTCTGGAAAAAATAGCCAGGCTTAGGCTGATCCTCTCATTAATAGCCATCCCATACAATCCAGAAGCCCTCCCTGACTCCAGCCCAGATTCCTGCGGCTGAGCAACCATCCACTGATCTCACTGGACCCAGGACCTCCAGATAGGCCACCTCCAATCCTAGACGTGTCTGCTGTCCATTTCCCTATAAGAAATAATGGGCACAAACAAGGAAGGTTATAGCTTTGTTGAAGCTTAGCTGCCAGAAACTCCAGGCTGCTCAGAGCCAGGGCTGGGGAAGTGAGCCAGTCACCCCTCTTCCCTCCAACACAAGAGGTGCAGCTCAAAACAGTCTGCCATGATCGATAGCCAGAAAAGGAAGAGAGAGGTAGGGGGTGGCTCACACCCTGTAGTACATCCACTGAGTCATTTGAAGCCAAGAAGGGGACTCCTTGTGATCTGAGAATTTATCTGACTCCACCACACTGGTCAAGAGGAGAGCTGCATGGAATTGATCCATGAGGATCAATGGAAGAACCTGGGGTGTTAGTCCCAAACAGAAGATTTAGTGCAGAAATGGTAGCTGAGGTTTTTTTTTTTTATCGTTTGAAGAACTTTCATATGACTTTTAAAAAATTTTCTGCTTGGCCCCAGAGGGCAAAACCAGGACCACTGGGTGGGAATTAGAGGGAAACAGATTTCAGTTCAATATATGGAAGAACGTTCCTAAAAATTGGAGTTGTCCAATAATGGAATGGGCCATCTTAGGATGCAATGACACCTCCATTCTTGGATGCAGAAACGGGGTGAGCCCTTATGCTAGATGCTATAGAGGGGTATCTTTCATATTTTTTACAGGGTAAGGGATGGGACAAGCTGCCACAGCAGCTCTGAGATCCTCAGGTCCTTCAAGGCAGAGCGGAATAAATACCAGAAGGCAACAAACCTTTATCCAACTTAGCCAGCTCTGTGCCGAACGCTGTGCTAAGGGCTTTTCAAATACTATCCTGTTTGACCTAATAAAAACAGTCCCTAGCATTTCTAAAGCATTTTCAGGTTTACAAAATTCTATTTGTTGTCTCATCTTATTGTCTCATCAGCTCTAAAGGAGAAACATCAACCAAGTTCCTGGGGAAGAAGGTTAAAAGGAGGGTGAGCTCCCTTCCATTCTGGGGGAACATTGGTGGAGGATGTGGCAGTATGTGAGCTGGGCTTTGAAAGGTGTAAAAGCCCTGCCAGTTTCTGCCTCCACTGATGAAGGACATGGGGGGAGGGCATGTTTTTCCCTAGGTCCCACACCCCAGAGTTACTGTGCTAATTAATGAGCACAGGCTGTTTAGCACTGGGGTTCCTTGTGTTTGATGGGTAACAGTCTGATTGCCCTCAGACGCTCTACTGGGGTCCTCCAATTACTAGCCAATTTAAGCCCATTCCAATCAATTCCACCTAGAGGGGATAATTGGCTCTGAGAGCAGGGAGATATTTTCCTGGTAGATCTGGGGGAAGGGAAAAGGGGAAGGGAGGCCCGGTAGTGGAAAGCAGGCCCTCCCTCTCCTCCAAAGCACCGTCTATTGAAATCATTCTTCTCATCAGCTCCCACTTGGACAGGCAGCCTGAGACCTAAGGGGTTGGACTGGATTTGTGGGAACTGCTGGGACCTCAGTTTCAAGGCTCCTAAATGCCTTCTAGCATTAACTCCCTTGTTTATGGTTGAGGAAATAGAGGCCATGAAAGTATTGACCTCTATTATATAGGTGGGAAGGAACGGATGATCTTTAAGAGCTGAGTCTGATGGCCTTTGGTCAGTTCTCATCCTTCTTAGCCTATCTCCTGCCCTGGCATTGTGGACTGCCCTCTCCACCTGAATCCCCTCTTCTTTCTGGTTCTTTTTAGATGCCTCTCTCTCTTGGTTCCTCTCTGATTTATCCGACTACTTCTTCTCAATTGGCTTTGCCAGCAAGCACTTCATGCACATTCCACCCTTTAACTGTGTGTGGGTCTTCTCCAAGATTTTGTGTTAGGTTCTCTTTTTGTACCTCTCCAAATTCAGTGGCCTTGTTAGCCCTCATGGGTTTGTTTACCTGTCAACTTTGTGCCTATAACTCTCAGATCTATGTATCCAGAACCATTCTCCTCGCCCCAGAACTTCAGTCTTGGATTACTAATTGACTATTGGACATTTCAAGTTGGACATCTCTGAAACATCTCAGACTCAACATATATAGGGCTGGACTCATTGTCTTTCCCCCTACACCCTCCCCTCTTCCAAATTTGCCTATTTCTGTTGAAGGTACCACTGGGTTAATGATCTTGGCTTTATCCTGGATCCCTCACTCTTCCTCACAGTCTGGAGGATAAATTGAGGCTGGTGACCTTGCCCAGCCCTGCCTCATTTAAATGCAATTCACTTGCATGTCACGGCATCACCTCCCTGATGCCATGGTCCTCTTTGAGAACAAAGGACAAACAATAACAACACATACAGTCAGCTGCCAAACGTTGCCATTTCTGCCTTTACAACCTCTCTCCCACCTGATATCACCCTTCTCTCCACTCACACAATCATCTTGGTTCAGGCCTTCATCACCTGTAGCCTGGATTATTGCAACAGCCTCCTCATGGGCCTCCTTGCCTCAAGCTCTTCCCACTTCGGTCCGTTCTCCACTCTGCTACCAAAGTAAATTTTATAGCTCAGATCTGACTATGTGACTTCCTATTTAGCCTACTTCTATTGCCTCTAATATAAAGCAGTTCTCTGTTTAGCTTTTAGACTTGGCCCCGACCTATCTGTATAGCCTCACTGTTATCCCCCTTCCATACTCTGCACTCCAGCTAAATTGCGTGCTGACTGACTGACTTATTTTCATAACCCTTTATATCTCTTTGTATGTTTTACCACACTAGGATGGTTTTGAGTTATTATACAGTCATCAGACTAAGTTGGATTTCCAAGGACCAGCCTAGCTGTGGACAAACTTAGCAACAGTCTTTCAGTAAATAAGCATTTATTGAATGCCCACTATATGCCAGGAACTACACTAAGATAATTGAGAGAGTGGGAATGATAAGAGGGGGTAGTTTGCTGGAGAAGATGAGATTGAATGGCATCACTTCTTCAGGTGGATGGGGGTGATTTGGCAAGGAGAAGGGCCATGGTGAAGATGGTGAAGGAAGAAATCCTGATAGAAGACATCTACATAGTTTAAGATGAGGAGAAGGGGAAAAGCAGGCAAATGGCCTCAATTTTTCCCCCATGAAATATGAGGTGAGCTTTTTGGCTGAGATGGTGGAGGAGAGAAAGCTATTAGTGGTTTGAGGAGGGATAAAAAGGTTTGGAAGAACCACTGTGTTGAGTGGGATAGCAAGTCAATTAGGGGAGTATAAAAGGATTGCCTTCAGTGAAGGCCCAGGTGAGATTTCGTTTCATAAACCTGTAGTGGTTTCGCCATGGTTTTGTGGTCGTCTCCAGCTTCGTTCAGCAACATGTGAGAAGGAGCAAAGGCAGAGGATGGCA
>CM053593.1:20781350-20828420 GCA_028646575.1 Pseudocheirus occidentalis
TAAAGGGTCAAAACAGGGCGGGTAGGAGAGGGTAGCCAGTGTAGAAGTGAGAGCCTGGGAGAGCAATCTGGAACTATGTCCAAAGGGCTATAAATAATCACATACCCTTTGACCCAGTAGTACCACTTCTGGGGTTGTATCCCAAAGAAATCATAGAAGTAGGAGGAAGACCCATATGTACAAAAATATTTATTGCAACTCTCTTTGTGGTGGCAAAAAACTGGAAATTAAGGGGATGCCCATCAATTGGGGAATGGCTAAACAAGCTGTGGTATATGAATGTAATGGAATACTATTGTGCTATAAGAAATGGGGAGGAGACAGCCTTCATATTCACCTGGAGAGGCTTATAGAAACTGATGCTAAGTGAGAAGAGCAGAACCAGGAAAAACTTGTACACAGTCACAGACACATCGTATGTGTGACAACCAACCTTGATAAACTGGATTCTTCTCAGCAACACACAGCTATAAGACAACTCTACAAGTCTCAGGATGGAAGGAGATACCTATATTCAGAGAAAGATCTAAAAAGAACAGAGTTTAAATGGAGACTGAAGCAATCCACATGTTCTCTTTTTTTTCCATGTTTGGTTTTATTTCCTCTTTCCCATCGTTCGCTCCGTTGGTTACAACCCTTCTATACAACCAGACCAATGTCCAATGTGAAAGTATTTGTAGATCCTATACTTGATTGCATGCTGCCACAGTGGGGAGGCGGGGGGGAAGGAGGGGAGAAAACTTGAAACTCAAGGGACTCTGGAACTGAATCTTGTAAACTAAAAGTAAATAAACAAATCAATTTAAATTAAAAAAATAAAATTGTACTCTATGGTCAGGGATGGGAAGAGGGAAAGGAAAAAGGAAGATCAAGGGATAAGATGATTGAGAAATGGAGAGAGATGGAGAAAAAGAGAGAGACAGAAAGAGGGAAAGAGAAGGGGAAAGGGAGAGGCAAGGAGAGAAAGAGGGAAAGAGAAAGAGAAGAAAATTAATCACTATGACATAAGACAATTAAGAAAATGGTTAACTATTCATTGTATTTTGGTTTGGTGTAGATTTCTTCAATTGATATGGTACTCATCCTTGTTTTTATGTAGTTCTATAAATAAATTTATTTAATGGAAGAAAAAAGAAGTGAGATCCTGGCAAAGCGATAAGGAGCAAGGGATTGAAAGTCACTGTGAGGATGAAGAACAAGATTTGGAATTGGATGGCAGAGGGTGAGGAAGAATGACAAAGATTATGATCAGAGAGGGGAATTTCAGAGTTCATAAACATCATTTGTGGGTGATGGCAAGATCAAGGGATATGACCACCTGAGATGGGGTAGGAAAGCAGGTCATGTGAAATGAGTAAGCTTAGGAACTAGGGGGTTAGGGTGTTTGAGGGAGCATCTATCTATCTATCATCTATCTATCTATCTATCTGTCTGTCTGTCTGTCTGTCTGTCTATCCATTGAACCCCCCAAGTAAGAGCAGGAGTTAAGGAGGAGCCAGATACTGAACTCACTGAGAAAAGAAGGGAATGTCTTAAAGGTCCATAGACAACAGCTACTAGAATCTTGATTGGGTGTTAGATATGGATTGAGTGAACCAGAAAGGAGGACATATTGCCGGTCTCCTGACCCTGCTCACTTTCCTTTGTTTCAGTTCATACAAGTCTTCTAAGGTTTCTCTGAAACCATCTCCTTTATCATTACGTACAGCCCCATAGTATTCCATCACACTCATATACTATGATTTGAATAGCCATTCCCCAGTTGATGGGCAACCACCCCTTCTCCCAATGATTCTTAGAAGCCTTGAGCCTCTATGACGTGAAAAAAAAATTTTTTGGAGAAAGAATCAGCAGACTTTGGACATGATAAACACTGACTAACAATTTAAAAGACAAGATTTATTATTGATTTGAATTTTGCCTGAGTTAGCTGTCCTGAATTCAGTCAGACCACTGACATCTCAGAGCAAAGATAAGGATTTGTCTAAAGCTAGAAGGAAGAAAAATAATGAGAAAACCATATGGCGCGGAACTGAAACGACTTAATCCTGACCTATTTAAATAAACCCTTAATAGTGAAGAATGGGTTGAAGATGGTAGATATGACATTGACACTGATTAAAACAATTTTATACAGGTGTTTCACTGGCATAAATCAAAAGCCTTACCAGTGCCTTAGTCAGCAGACATTTGATTTACTTGACAAGCAGGAATACTGGTTTGAAATTAAGCATGTTTGGAAAAATTTACTTTTACCATCATGTGGTTGATCAAAAAATATAGGGAGGGAATTTGGAATTGAAAATAAGTTAAAATTAGGAGAAAAAAGAAGTGTTAACAATGAAGATTAAATTTGAAAGTGATAAAACTTGGCAATTGATTGGCTGTATAGATTAAGGGAGAAGGAAGCATCAAGAGTGACATTGAGATTGTGAACCTGGGTGACCAGAAGGAGGGTGGTCTTCTCAGTGGGAATAGGGAAGTTTGGTAGAGGGGTGATTTTGTGGGGAAAGATAATGAGTTCACTTTTGGAATGCTATGTAGATGTTGTTGGGATGAATAAAATAGAAAATAAAATACAAATTTACTTTAAAAGTGTCACGAAATTTGTAGGAGGCCTTTGTCACCAGTTTCTTACCAATGGATATTTATAGCACAATTCCTCTTGTGGGGGTCCCTATCCTCATTGGCCCAGTTTGCATGGCTGGCTGTTACCTCTCACTCTTGTCATGTGATCAGCCCTTTTCCAGTCATGCTGATGATTTCTCTTATGTCACCTTGTGTTTGAAAGTCATGTTGGGTGAGGGGTGACAGTGTCTATCTACCAACTGACCTATCTCTCTCTCTGTCTCCATTTCTCTGTCTGTCTCTGTCTTCCTATGAATCATCAGCCATTAGAATTCTTTTGCAATCACAGGACTCCATCATTTGCAGCCTGGAGAGTATAGGTGTCAAAGATCCATGACAACAATGAGATAAAAAAAATGTAACCTGATAAGTACACTGAAGGGGAAAAGGTAGAGTGGGGACAAGCAAATAATAATAAAAGCTAGCATTTCTAAAGTGCCTGAAGATTTGCCGAATGTTTCACAAATATTACCTCGTTTTATCCTCAGCAACGCCCCAGAAGTTAGGTGCTATTATTTTCTCCGTTTGACAGATGAAGGAACTAAGCCTGAGAGAGGCCAAGTGATTAGGTGTCCGAGGCCAGATTTGAACTCAGGTTTTCCTGATTCCAAGGCCCTGATTTATCCCCTGAACTCCCTATTATTACTTTGCTAGAGTGTACAAATACATTTTTTTCCTTCAAAAATTAGAAATAATTAGGAATTTATAGTTTTACATATGATTTTATTCCCAAATCGGTTTGTTTCCTTGTTTTTGTTAATGTCTGTTATGGTGGTATGGTGCAAAAGAAAGAACCTTGAATGTCATGATAAGAGATGTATTTGAAACCTGGCTTTGCCACTTACGAGCTATGTGACTGTGAGCAGGTCCCATGAACTCTCTAGGCTCCATTTTCCTAATATGTCTGTAACAGGGGACCAACCAGTGAGCTCAGTCCTCAAGAACATGCATGAAGATGTATCAGCTGATGCAATCCTACATGGATTTTAAAGTATGTGCAGAATTCACTAGCTTCTTTTTGGTTGTTCTTTTATTTTAGGTGAAGGAGATTGTGGGTAGAGGTCTAGGAGTAAAGCCCAAGCAGGGTTGCCTTGAGTATGGAGCCCTGGCCTTTGGGACCTGTGGGACCTCTCAGCAGCTTTGGTAGCTGAGCTGCCTTTGGACATGAACTTGGTGGGGTCAATGTTATATAGAGCTCAGAGACTGAGGTGATAGAAGGGAGAGTTTGCCCCCCAAGTACTTAATTACTTAAATGGAACTGGGATATTATTTATTATTAATGAACAGTAGAGAGGCCACACTGGATTCATGGCTCAAATGAATAACTTCAGAGAAGAGACATCTTAAGCAGCTCAGCCCCTGAGAGGGAGCTGCTTGGGAGGAAGCAGACAATCTTTGTCACTCTCTTCATGCCCCTCCAAGGAAATGGTGTGAGTTCAGGAAACCCATTGGAAAGACTGTCTTTCTTTTTGCTTGCATGTCTAGCATTTAGTATTGGCACAGAGTAGGCACTTAAATTCTTGCCTGGTCATTGGCTTCATGTCCAATTCTCCATGATCCCATTTGGGGTTTTCTTGGCAAAGAGACTGGAGTGGTTTGCCATTTCTTTCTCCAGCTCATTCTACAGATGAGGAACATCATGAGGACTCTATGAAAGAAGAAAAGGACTTCCAGGAACCAAGATCTGTGAGCTGCACCTTTGCCATGAGTGTTCTCTCTACATGTGCCTCAGAGTCACTTGTACTTTAGATTTGTTCCTACTTTCCCTGTGGTTCCAGTGAATATTTGTGGGAGATTGTGCTTTAGACTTGGGGGGGGGAGATTGTTCCTTGTATCAGCTGTTTGCCATTTCAATAAAGATCCTCCCCTAAAAGCTAGTTGAAGCTACTGGCTGATAATCAATAGGGAGTGCATAGGATGGGGTCTCATTAGTAACAGGAATAGAAAACTCTAGCTCTAAAGGGAGAAGAAGCAGTGACTTTTAAGGGATTCAGCCCGTATAGGTGGGGGTGGAGGTGGGGGAGTGGGCCTAGAAGTCACTTAATTTCTCAGGGCCTCAGGCAGGTTTTTAAGGCTACAAGCTGTAAATCTGATTCGGGGAAACACTCTGGTAGATGACCACTGTTGTCCCCTCCACCTCTTAAATTCTGTGATCCTATAAATCGCAGGTAATTAAACTGATCTAGTCTGGCCCCAAAGAAAAAGCCCCCTTCTTAATCATAGAGGTGTGGGATTGATGCTATTGCCTGCTTTCCCATCTGTCTGCTTTTGGATGGCAGCATCAGCATGCTTGGGCACTAGATGGTGCAGTGGATAGAGCACCAGGCCTGGGGGCAGGAAGATCCGAGTTCAAATTTTGCCTCTGACAATGATTAGACCTGATTTAACCCTGTTTGCCTCAGTTTCCTCATCTGTAAAATGAGCTGGAGAAGGAAATGCAAACCACTCCAGTGTCTTTGCTAAGACAATCCTAAATAGGGTCACAACATCAGCCTTCTGCTCTAACCACTGAATCCATCAGTTCCATAGCCTGGGGAGAGAGGAGGCACCGTGTTCTCCTCTGGAGGGGTAGGATGTGCTCTCTCTGACAGAGATGGTCAGGGCCGATGACCACAAGTGCTCACTCTAAGGGGAACTAGAGCGCTATCCACCCAAACTTTGCTGCTCTATCAGCCCCAGTGGGTCAAGCTAGGATAACAGGGGGCAGAGACTCATGCTGGAAGGGCCCATCCTCTCATTTTACAGATGAGGGAACTGAGGCTCAAACAGCTTAAGGGACTTGTCCAAGGTCACACAAGTAGTAAAAGGCAGAGGTGGGATTCTCAGACTAATCAGGGAAAGTTACAGGGAGGCAGATATTCACTGACTCTGAAGGAGAACTGTCCAACATTGGGTCGCCTGTCTTCAGAAGCTATGAGTTCTCAGCACCAGAGAAGGTGCTAACATCTTGGACAGCCACCTGGCAGGACAGGATCTGTGCACTGGATAGGGATGGGAGGTTCATAGATTTTAGAACTGAAAGAGACTGTGGAGATCAACAAGTCAAATTCTTTCATTTTACAGGTGAGGAAGCTGAGGTCCAGGGTATCCTGATACAGTGGACAGATCATGGACTCTGATTTTGGAGGCCAGTTTGTTTCCTTCTCTCGGCCTCAGTTTCTTCATGTGCAAAATGGGCAGCTTGAATGAGATGATCTTCCATCTCTAAATCCATGATCCCAGACTTGTCCAAGGTCACACAGGTAATATATGTGAGAGGTTGGATTTGAACCCAGGGTTTCAGACCCCAATCCAGTGCTTCTCCCTGTACCAGGACTTTAGTTTCCCATCTGTAAATTGAAGTAGACTAGATGACCCCTAATGTCCCTTTGATCTTTAAGATACTATAATTCTGAAATTCAGTGAGATCCTATTTGGTGATTTCTGAGAACCCGCAGTTCTAAGATTTCATGGTTCTCTGCCAGAGGCCTTGGGACACTCTCCAACCAGGGTGCCCCGGGCTCAGTTGGGACATTCATGAGATCACTGAGGGCTGATGAGATGTGGCCAGAAATAATGGCCAGTCAGGGTTGTCTCTGGGCACTGGTGAGCAGAGGAGACTCCTTCTGCAGCCAATCAGCCTCAGCTTGCCCTTGTTGGCACTCTCTGGGGCACTAGGAAGGAAGGATATTTTCCTCTGGGGGCATGGATTGAATGGAAGTGACCTAGAGAATGAGAAGAGCTCCTTCCAGCTGGGGCCTCACTGGGACTTAACCTGAGGGGAGGAGAGAGAAGAGCAGCTGGCTCCTATTTTTGTCCCCTTCCTTAGGGAAAAACAGTGTCCAATTACTGTCCTCAAGTGATGTAACAGAGAAAAAGCTGATGACAAAGGAACAACCTGTAATAATGAACAACAACAGTAATAGTACATTGCACCATGGTTTAAGGTTTTCAAAGTGCTTTATAAATATTGTCTCATTTGAACCACGCAATTCTGAGAGGTAGGTGCTATTATTATCCCCATTTGACAGATAGAGAAACTGAAGCAGGCAATGGTGAAGTGACTTCTCCATCTAGTAAGTATTTGAGGCCAGATTTGAACTCAGGTCTCCCTGACTCTAAGACTGGCTCTCTGTGTAGGGGGAAGAACACTAGATCGGAAGCATGGGTTCAGATTCAAGCTGTGCCCTTCCTAGTGGTGGTTTACTTGGAGAAGCATCGGTTTCAGTTTCCTCCTAGAATTATAGATACAGAGCCAGAGGGACCTTCGAAGTCGTCTAGGCCAGCCCTCCCCATTTTGCAGATGAATGCCAGGGAGGTTGTGATTTGCTCAAGACCACATAACTACTAAGAATGACTGAAATAAAGCACCGTGTGCCAAACTCTGGGCTAAGCCCTAGGGAGACAGACAGCCCCAGCTCTGAAGGAGCTCACGCTGTAATCTGGCAGATAGCACAGAAAAGGGGAAGTGGAAAAGTCAGGAGTTTTAAGGGCACAGCTGTGGGGAGGATGGCAAAGCCCAGCAGTCTTTAACTTGTAACAGTAGGTTAGATGGCGGCAGGATTTAGACGGCCCAGAAGTGGAGTAGATGGTAAAAGCCACCATCCCCTTGGAAGGAATAGAATTGGTGCCTCCATCTTGGCCAAGCAGTGGAAGCAGTGAAGCCACCTGGGTGGGTCTTGGGCAGTGTGGGGCCCTGGGACTCTGACTCCATACTCAGTGCGCCATCAGTGTCTCCACCTATACGACGGGAACAATAACACCAAACTACCTCGCTCTCAAGGTTGTTGTGCGAGAAGAGCCGTTTGTAATGGGGAGCACTCTAGAATGTATGAGAGGCTCAAAAGGCACCCAAAGGTAGGAATAAAACAAAATCTAATCATTGTGAATGCTTATGTTTGGGTCCCCAAAGACCCAATGTTGCAAGGACTGGCTAGGCAGCTGTGGCTTTTCCAAAGATGCACAATGCCTATAAAAAAGACCTGTGGACTGTGAGTCTGCTCAAGATTAGCATGTGACATGAGACTCCTCAAAAGCTAACACTGACCTTAGCTGCATCTACAGAGGTATGGCATCCAGAATGAAGGCAGTTAGTTGATGGTCCTGCTTTGATCAGACCAAGTATGGCATGCTAAATTCAGTTCTGGGCACACAGATTTAGGAAGGATGTTGAAAACCTAGAGAGTAGGGGGGCAGCTAGATGGTGCAGTAAGTAGAGCACTGGTGCTGGAGTTAGGAGGATCTGAGTTCAAATCCAGCCTCAGACACTTGACACACTTGCTAGCTGTGTGACCTTGGGCAAGTCATTTAACCCCAATTGCTTTGCCTTTCCCCCTCCAAAAAAATCAAAAAGAAAACCTAGAGAGTGTCCAGAGGAAAGCACCTGGGATGTTGAGAGGTGTGGAGAGTATGCCATAGTGGAGTGATCAGTGGAGGAGTCTGGGAATGTCTAGACCTGTATGCCTCTTGGAGATGGGGAAGGGGAGGAGTAGACACCTGGCTGTGGTCCTTCTCTTGCTCTTCTCAAAGTGGAAGCTAGGTTTCATGGTCTTCCTTTGGGGAAGGGTAGGTTGGACTTCACAGATACCTATTTATTATATTATACCCTTCCATGATCCACCTATCTATGTGTAGACAACTCATGGGAATACGCATGCCTTACTTGGGCACACATGTCTTAGACAGGTGGAAGACAACGTCCAAAGGGAAGGCATTAGCAGCAGAGACGTATGGATTAGTCCTGGCTCCACCACTAACACCATGGGTCACCTCTCTGGGCCTCAGTCTCCTCACCTATAAAATCGAACGGATTCTTTGGAGTGGTACTTTCTAAAATCCTTCCAGATCTAACATGTGATCATTTATGTATGTTCTTTATTGAGCTGAACTCTGTGATTCTGACCATCCAAGGTTCTAAAGGTTGGTGATTCTGTGGGACTCCTGGGCCTGGGACCTGGGGGACAGGGCTCTGAGCAATGTGACTGGGGGCTAGAATGCTGGACTCACAGTCAGCAAGACCTGGGTATGGATCCTGCCCCTACGCTAGTTTATGTGCCCTTGGGCAAAGTAATCCACTTCCCTGCTCCTTAGTCTCCTCATCTGTGAAATGGGAAATAATATTCTGGCAGTACCCATCTTACCAGGTGTTTGGAAGCTTGAAATGGAAGTAAAGGGTTTTGTAAATTGTAAATGCTGTAATGGTGTTGTTGATGATGATGGGTATCTGGGAATGCATGGACAATCACTGGCTAGATGGCGGTAGGAAGAATTCCTTTATAGGTATGGATTAAGGCTCCGTGTGAACTGAGGAGACCCCTTCCAACTCTGTCTGCGATATGGGGCAGTACAATTTCACCTTGGGATCAAACAGGACAGTCTCCTGGCTATACCCATGAGAAACACATGGACAAACAGGAAAGTTTATTGGAATCACAGTGGCAACAAGTGGGGTGGGTGTACCTGGCCAACAGAGGCCATGACTCAGCAGTAGACTTTGAATATGGTTGGCAGTGTAGAGGCTATTCTGGGGGGACAGTGAGACAAGGGGACAAAGCACCCTCTGAGCAGGCCTCAGGGGAGACCTTGGACATCTGTAGTGGTCACTGTAGCAATGAAACATTTCTGAAAGAGCCTGTCAGGGTCTGAGGCCTGCGGGTCACAATCTAGTCGGGGGTTCAAGAAATGTCTTCGGAGGCTGTTGGGCCCCACAGCTCCCACACCACTCCGACTGGACTCTTCCAAAGATGGGGGGTCTGGGTCTGAAAAAAAAACCCAGAAAATCACATGCCAAGGTTACACAGTTGTGGTGAGACTTCATGGAACCTTAGGACAGGAGTGGAGAGTTCTGAACCTGTCCATCAGGGGACCTAGGAGCTGTGCTTGGTCTCCACTGGTTTCCAGACCCCCCCACTCCAGGTCCTATCCACCCTACTTCCCCCCACTACCAAGAGGAGCAGCTGCAGTTGGTACTACCACATCTGGACTGGGATAGTACAATGGGATTCAAACCTAGGTTTTCCAGACTCCAAGTCCAGTGCTCTCTACCCACTACCTGAGACTCTGCTTCTTAGCTCCCCTTCAGCTCCAAAACCTACGATTTTTTTCTCTGCATTTTCTCATCTGCCTGCAAATAATTCTCTGCCCCCACGCTGAGATAACTTGGCTTTTTCTTCATCTTCCACCTTTCTCTAAAGCAGCAGTTCTCAACCTTCATAATGTCGGGACTCTTTAATACTCGTATGGGGCGTATCTGCATGTGTCCGGACCCACCTGGAGACAGATAGAGGAGCAGTGTCTCGATTCCTAAGACCATCGGAAATATGTGTTTTCTGATGATCTTAGGCGACCCCTGTAAAAGGGTCATTTCACCCCCAAAGGGGTCGCGACCCACAGGTTGAGAACCACTGTTCTATGGCCTTGAAGTATCTTTTAGCTCAGGAGAAAGGCTGTGTAACAATCAGTCAATTATTCACTCACCCAACAGGCACCTATAATATACTTGGCACAGTGCTAGGCCCTGGGGATTCCAAGCCCTAAATGAAACAATTCCTGCCTACAAGGAGCTTATATTCTATGGGGGAGACAAAGTATCTACATGTAACAGGAATGATCCGAAGGCCTCTGGTCTGCCACTCTGGGCTACTTCTCATGGATCTAGAGATGTGTGCTCTGGCTCTTTGGGGATGGACATAGAAAATATATGCAAAATAAGTGCTGGGTAGTTTGGGGAGGGAGAAGGGGGCCCTCTCCTGCTTGTGGTCCTTTGCTCTTCAACCTCGCCCAGGGCTTCGTCCTTGGCCCTGTCTTTATCAGCACTTTTTACCAAAAATATGGATGAAGGCAGAGATGGCACAGAATTGAGAAGGAAAGCTCACGTGTTATTGACAGAATTATGATCCCTAGAGATATGAAATTGTAGCTCAAATGAATTAGCTGAAATTTAGAGATAACTATAAAGCCGGGTTCAAACTGCATATTGTTGTTGAGGGTTTTTTTTTCAGTCATGTCTAACTCTGTGCTCCCATTTGGAGTCTTCTTGGCAGAGATACCGGAGTGGTTTGCTATTTCCTTCTCCAGATAATTTTACAGATGAGGAAACTGAGGCAAAGTTATGTGACTTGCCCAGAATCACACTACTGGTAAGTTTCGGAGGCTGGATTTGAACTCAGGAAGAGGAGTCTTCCTGATTCCAGGCCTGGTACTATCAATGACACCCTCTCTGAGCTCCAGCCCTGCAACTGGCAACATGGTTAAATGTACCGAGAAGGTTGGAATTGTTGGTAAATATGAAGCATGTTATGGTGCATCCCTCAGAAAAATGGTAAAGAAAATTGAAATTAGCCAGCGTGCCAAATATACCCGCTCCTTCTGTGGCAAGATTACAATGAAGAGAAGGGCTGTGGGTGTCTGGCATTGTGGATCCTGTATGAAAAGAGCTGGTGGCGCATGGACCTACAATACCACCTCTGCAGTCACAGTCAAATCCACCATCAGAAGACAGGAGGAACTGAAAGACCAGTAAA
Source organism: Pseudocheirus occidentalis (assembly GCA_028646575.1). Classification (NCBI taxonomy): domain Eukaryota; kingdom Metazoa; phylum Chordata; class Mammalia; order Diprotodontia; family Pseudocheiridae; genus Pseudocheirus; species Pseudocheirus occidentalis. The sequence continues at coordinate 20,792,480 of CM053593.1, forward strand.
ATCTTAAGAAATATCTGTAGCCATAGTCCAACAATAAATGTGTTGATTTATGGAATAAAAATGTAAAAAATCAATGACATTAAGTACGTAAGATATGGTGCATTGTGTGAAAAAGATCTAGGGGTTTTCATAGACCACAAACTCAACAGAAGTTGATGGGGTGTCATGGTAGCCAAAAAAGTCATTGAGATTTTTGACTGTATAAAGAGAGGTCCAGCATCCAGCAACAGAGAGGTGGCAGTCCCTGGTCTGGCCATACCTAGAGTATTGTGTCCAGTCCTGGGCACCACATTTTAGCAGTATCATTGACCATCTGGAGTTGATCCAGAGGAGGGCAATTAGGGTGTGAAAGGCCTTGTGATCCTCATCATAGAAGGGGAGAGAACCAGGAATGTTTAGCCTGGAGGAGTAAGCTTCTGAAAGGCTGTGACTTGGGAAAAGGATCAGCCTTGCTCTGTTTGTCGCCAGATTAGATAGAACTAGGAGCAATGAGGAGATACTATGAAAGGCCAGCTGGGATGGGAAGTCTAGACAAACTCCCAATGCATGGTTAGCTGCCCCAGAGTTGGAGGAGGGGCTGCCTCCTGAGGTGGAGGATGAGTTCTCCCTTCCTTGGAAGCCTTCCAGCAGAGACCGAAGAGCACTGGTGAGGGACTTGATGTTGGGGATTCCTTGTGTGTGGAGTTAGGATGGCTGGATGCTGAGAAAGTCTCATTTTCTGTGATTCTGTGGCGTGTATGTATGTGGTATGTATTCAGGACCCCTGGACAGATTCATTTCATCTTTCTGGGCCTCATCTCTACAATGATGGTGTTGGAATAGACGATTTCTAAAGTCCTCTCCACTTCTAAATCTACAATCCTGTGAACCTCCTTGAGCTTCTGGTCCCCTCTGCAAATGCGGCAGTTGGTTTAGATCAGGGCTTCTCAACATTTCAGTGTTTTTTTACCTGCCCCCATCTTGGCAGATGTCTGGTGCAGTCTTTCTCAGAACTGGAAGAGTTTCTAGCATGTTCCGTAAGAACATGCTTCCTAGAAGAGACGGAAACTTCTCCTCAACCTCAGTTTCAAGGACTTTCTCATGCAAGCCAGCCCCTTTCCCCATCCTCAATGAGCTCCTGCTGGTGCTGAGGTGGGTCCTTCCCCTTCCCAGTGTCCCAGATAGTGCTGTCGAGGGCGACCTCTTACCTGCTGCCTGTAAGCGTAAGCCTGTGTCCAGCTTGGCAGGGGGCTTGGAGTGGATGAAGAGGTAGCACAGCACACAGACAGTGATGATGAAAGCCAGGAGGACCACAGCCGCTATGGACAGGCCTACCAGGGCGCCGATGCTGGAGAGAGAGGACCACGGGGGGCTGAGTGAAAGGCAACAGCTCCCAAGGGCGCAGAGCCCCGGGCAGGACTTTGGTCCCATCCCTGTCACCTGGCCACTGTTTGACCTCCCACTGTCCCTTACTCATCTCCTGACTCCTCCCTTACGCACTGCCTGCCCCCAAACCTGGAATGCCCTCATCTCAGCCCCCTGATTTCCTTCAAGATTCCAGGATTTTCTTTTTCCTAGCTTAATAAGTACTTGCTGAGTGACTGACTGACCTACCAATCCTGGGCAATTACTTCCATCCTCTGGGCCTCAGTTTATAAAGCTGCCCTGGACTAGAAAAATGACTCCCAATCAGAACTGGGTCTGGTGCATTTTCTAGATCAGTATAGAGAAGAGATAGCACAGAGTTAGGTTCAGTGGTTTCCTCTTACTCCACCAAACTGACTCTGCTTCTGGACCTCAGTTGCCTCATCTGGAAAATAGCCTGTATTCCATTAAATATGAGCACTGGGAGGTTTGCAGCCAAAGCCCCCAGGTTCCCCTGAAGTTCTCAAAGTTCAGTATGACTGTGCATCTTTGCAGAATTCTGAGAGAAGCCTTTGAGGGCTCTACAGAGAAGGGAGCTGTCCATACATTCCTGGCTATGTGACCATGGGCAGCCTCCTTTAAGCCACATTGGTCCATGGCAATGACCCTTGGCTCCCAAAGACTCTGAGAGTGGAACTCAAGCTCTAACCAACCGACAAGGGTTCAAATGTAGGTCTGGCAGCACATCTGAGTGTCTGTCCTAGAGTAAGGGCAGAGAGGCTTGCTTCCAGAAGGCACCATGGATGAATTTTTTCAGCCACAGTAACTCATGAAGAAACCCTCAGGAGCCATGGAGGGAGCTCTCCCATCAGTGAAACCTTTGTTCCTTGAACATGACAATAGACAAATTTATTTGTACTTCAGTTTCCCAATCCATGAAATGGAGCTGAAAGTAGCCTGTCCTATTCACTCTGCTGAAACCATATCAATCAATCAGGAAACATTTTCAAGTGCCTACTATGTGCTGGGCACTGTGCTAAGTGCCAGGGATACAAAAGGAGGCTAAAGACAGTCCTAGTCTCTATCCTCTCCTGGGCATTTATCAAAGCAAGGCAAACCATTTAATTTTTTCCCAGAACAGAGCCAACACTATCAAAAAGACAATTAAAGCAAGATCCTCATTTATTTTTTCCCTCCCAGCCCAGCAATCAGGGCCAATTTCCTAGCAACGAGAGGCAATGTGCTCTCCTAAAGCACCCTCCACACAGTGCTCCCCTCCCCATCTCTACATGAGGCTGGGAGTCTGGGACATTTCAGGCAATACCTGCTTCCCACTTCTGAAAAAGCACATTAGCCAAAGAAGCAGCAGAATTCCCTCCATCTGGAGGCACTGAGTGCTTGTTCATTCATTCAATCAGAACCTAGCTCAGTGCCCTCCACCAAGAAGGTCCCTAATTGGTCCTGATTAAATGAAACTGGAGGGGACAGCTTGGGATAGTGTCTCCTGGATTTGCAAGAAGTCTGAGCTGCACCTCCATCTCTGCCCATCATTTCATTCCTTTGTGACCTTGGGCAAAGCTCTTCGAGTTATAGTTTACCTCCTACCTCCATTATCCACTTCAAGGGGTTGTGGGGAGGAGCAGAGAAGTGAGGAAGCAGAAGACTTCTTTCTAAAGCAGAAAATGGATGTGGGTGCTTTGGCAGGGGGGATGTAGAAGACAGAGTCCAGGATTATGGATCCCCTCTCTGTTGGCCACTTAAAGCTCTTCACAACCAGGCTCAAGCCCCGCCTTTCCAGTCTTCTGATGCATTGCTCTCCTTCATGCCCTCTGTGAGCTGCCTACCTGCAGTTCCTCCCATCGCTGTGTCTTTCCTTGCCCTGGCCATTCTCCATGCTTGGCATTCACTTTTTCATCACCACAGAATGCTAATTACCTTTTTTTTTTTTTTTTGCTTTTTGGAGGGCAGTTGGGGTTAAGTGACTTGCCCAAGGTCACACAGCTAGTTTTTGTGTTAAGTGTCTGAGGCCGGATTTGAACTCAGGTACTCCTGACTCCAGGGCCGGTGCTCTACTCACTGCGCCACCTAGCCACCCCGCTAATTACCTTTAAAGATCATGGATTGAAGTCAGAGCTGTGCTCCTGAGAGCCGATTGTTAAATTTTCAGTGTGAGTACTTACACTTGGGAAATCAGCAAACACTGCAAATCAGAGCTTGATTTATTGTTTTGTTGATTTCTAGACTTAAATAAAGTGGTGGAGAAAATGTTAATATTGCAAATTAAACTTAAAAGTGTATGGTGCTGCACATTCCCAGCCCCCCCCCCCGTTAGTTGTTAAACATATCCCAGTATACTGCTGAATAAAGTCCTCCCTGCTCTCCCCAATTGCTAGTGCTCTTCCCCAAGTCACCTTGTATCCATTTTCAATATATTCATATGTGTCCCTGTCTTAACAACTCCTTCCAAACCTTCCTTTCTAGAGGGCACAAGTTAGTTTTCCAGCTCACTACACTCTCCATCTGCAATTCTCCACAGAACAAGATGCCTCCACTAGGAATTGGAATCAGAATCCTCGATGATGACCCTGAGGTTGCATGTGAAGCTCAGTATGGTGTCTTTCTCCCTCAAAAAGAAGATTGCAGCTCTTCTTTGTCTTAGAGAAGAAACGACTGAGTTCAAAGAACACGGTGAGCCTTTTCCAAGAAACCTTTCTTGAGCAGCCCACCTGCCTAGGCTGCTCAAACCTGTCCTGCCAAAACTACCTTAGATTTATTTTGACTGAATTCATAGATACGCCTGTGCAGGTGCTGACTCCTTAAGCTAGATGTAAGCTCCTGGAAGGCAAAGGTATTTTACGAAATAAATGTGTGTTGATTGAATGAGTGGGAGCCAAGAAGCTTGGTCTAATGGATTGTCTTGAAGATCTGAGATCTCCATTTCCTAGAAAAATAGATTCTGGTTGTGACTATGATTGTTGTACGGGCTTTGACTTGGGAAAATCACAGAATATTTAAGACTTTAGAGGCCATTGATTTCAATCCTCGACAGATGGAGAAACTGAGGTACACAGAAAGGAAGTAATTGGTTCAGAGAATGTCCTCATGGCACTCCCTCTTAAATAGGCTACTGGCCAAGACTTGGATATGCCTTCATCCATAAGGCCATAAATAGGTTCCAACTGAAGTAAGAGGGATTTCAGTGAGAGATAAGAAAGACTAATTTTGCAGAAAATTGGTACAAGCTAGCCAGATTGGTATGGGAATATTTTGTCTGGGATTCTTAAAAGCAAAATGAGCAGTGAGGTGACATCCATAGTCAGGAAGACCTGAGTTCAAATCTAGCCTCAGAAAAATTACTATCAGCAATTACTATCAGTAATTACTCAGAAAAATTACTCTGGGCAAGTCACTTCGACATGTTTGCCTCAGTTTCCTCATCTGCAAAATGAGCTGAAGATGGGACTGGCAAACCATCCAGTATCTCTGCCAAGAAAACCCCAAATGGGGTCAGGAAGAGTCATGCTAGTCGGCCATGACTAAAGAGACTGGCCAACAATGAGGTAATAACACTATGGACAGGCAGCATTTCTCTAATGCTTCTCACTTTGCAAAGCACTGGACATTTTATCTCATTTGACACTCAAAATATAGGTGCAATTATTATCTTCCTTTTACAGATGGTAAAACTGAGGCCCAGACAGGTCAAGTGACTTGCCCAGCTAGTCAATATGGGATGCAGGATTTGAATCCAGGTCCTCCAGACTCTATCTCCAATGCTTTATCCACCATGCTACAGGATTTGGTGCCAAAAAAAAAAAACCTGGATTCAAATGCTACATACTTTATGCAAGTCACAACCTCTCCAGGTCTCAAATAAGCTAAGCCATTGGTTGGGGTCCTTGATCAATGGTAGGGGGAGAGAGAGCAAATGACCACAGAAATCGTTTCTGGTCTATGAGGCAGGGAGTCTAAGAAACGTTGCTGGATTTGAGAGAGACTGCCTGTCTGTCCTTAGAGTGAGCTTCAAAATCAGGTTCAATACAGGACTGGGGACAGCATGTTCCAAACAGTGGCAAATGTTCCTGGCTGAAAGAACATCTGGTTGGGAGGAAACAAGAAGGCCATTTAATTGCTGATGCACCTAAAAGGAAGTGGCAGACAGTTGGAAGCTCTTTAAGCCCAGCTCCAGCCCCTCCTGAGGACCGTTCTTAGAAAGCCCTGCTGGTTGGCAGCTAGTTCCTTCCAAGACGTATCAGGATTTAAGCAGGAGACAGGGAGGGACCTGTAAGACTGAGCTGAGCAAGAGGAGAGAAAATGCCTGGTTTTCTAGCTAATGCTCATCAGTTCTGCAGTCCTGGGTATGATGAGAAACAGCACCAACTTTCAAACACCGCTGAATTTGGTCACACTTATTTACCCATCTTGACTGCTGAAAGGCTTAAATTGTAAACTTCTTGAGGGTAGAGGGTTCTCCTGGCACACAGTGGGCACTTAATAAATGTTTGTTGATAGACTGAATTGATAATGAGGGAAAGTGGAAGGAGTGTTTTATAATAAGGTCAAGGGAAGGAGAAATCACACATATATTATAATTAGGGATGCAGAGTAATGAGGCTAGACAGCAGAAGCTGTCGATTGCCAGACTGAGAATATTAGTCTTTCTTTCACACTGCTGCTGTCTGTAGGAGGAACAAGAACCTCTGGGTTAGTATTTATAATAAGCTAGAACATCATACTCTGGTGGTAGAACTGATTATCCTAGCAAGAGCAAGAGATAGGTAGGGAGGATTTGTGTGGGGCTGAATGGTGTGATACCAGGCACCTGATGTTCCTGAGTAACTTTCCCTGTGTTTTTGTGTTCTTGTTCCCCTGTGCTATGGGAGTCTCCAGGGAGGTCTTGTGTGCTGGGTCCTACTGACAGTCCTCTGAGTTTTAAGCCCAGGTGGCATCCTTGATTACCCCTTGATGACTCTTCCATATTTGAATGTAACATCCTCCTGCCCAGAAGCTTTGGGGATCCTGTGGTCTGAACTTGCTCACATATTTGAATCTTTTAATTTAAACCTCAGGGTTTAATTTAATCTCAGGGTTGAAGCATGGACCCTGAGGCTTTGAAGAAACCTGGTTTGGTAGAAAGGGTAAAATCTAAATTCAGGAGATACACTCTCTGATTCCGACCCTATTCTGCCTCATTCACAGAACCTATGGTGCTCCACATTCCCCCGTCCAATCCCATATCCAGACCAATTCCTATACCCTAACTCTTCTCACCACAGCCAGGGGCTAGTTTCAAATCTGACCTATGACACTTCTGAGGTTTGTAACTCTAGGTAAGCCACTTCTCCCTAAGCCTCAGTTTGCTCATCAGTAAATTACAGATAATCGTCTTCACACTGTGAGCAGAGAGAGATTCCTAGTGAAAGGGGAACAGGTGAGTCTGGAGGAAGTAAGGGGCGATCGAGGCTCACTCTGCCAAATCCACCTCCCACATATTTAAGGGCTCAGATGGGATAGTGATCTCCAGCCCAGAGATTAAGAATCAGAAGCGATAATATTTGCAGAGCCCTTAGCACAATGCCTGGCACAAAATAGACAGTATATAAATGCTTATTCCCCTTTAAGGTTCATTGAGGAGTATTTATGTTAGAGGTCTTGGTGGAAACTAGCCTCTAAGGGCAACGAGAAGGAGCATAGACTTGTGAGGAGTCTGCCTTTATATGCAGGTGAGAAAGACCTGGAAGCCCTGCTCAGTCCATCAGCAAGCATTTATTAAGCTCCTCCTGTGTACCAGGGACTGTCCAAGGTTCTGAAGACACAAAACCAGAAATGAAACAGACCCTGTCTTCAAGGAGATTCCATTCTGTTGGGAGAGATAGTGATAATGATGTTTACAGATCAGTAGATACAGGGCCCATTCACAAATGGAGACACACAATATTTGGGGAAATGAGGAAGGCCTCTTGGAAGAGGCAGGCATTGGGCTGAGTTTGCAGCAGTGAGGAGGCAGAGCATTCTGGGCATGGGAGACATCTTATGCAAAAGATATCATGCATGGAGAACTGTTATAAGTAGGCCAGTTTGGCTGGCAGCATTGTAGGGAGCTGAGTGGGCTGAGAGGGTCTATTTCTGTGAAGGCTGGGATGGCCATCACTGGCTTCTGGAGGGCAGGAAGATTGGGCCCAGTGTGTGCTCAGGCTCTGCCATTAGCCTTGGGTAGTACTTCCCGGCTTCCCTGCCTCCCATCACTTGCTACCAATGTTGTTGCTGGTGTTCAATCACGTCCAACTCTCTGTGACCCTATTTGAGACCCTATTCTTGGCAAAGAGAGTTGAGTGGTTTGCCATTCCTTCTCCAGATCATTTTACAGATGAGGAAACTGAGGCAGATAGGGTTAAGTGACTTGCCCAGGGCCACACAGTTAGTAAGTTTCTGAGGTGGGATTTGAACTCATGAAGATGAGTCTTCTTTCTTCCCAGCCCAGTGCTCTGTTAACTATGGCACCCCCTAGCTACTCATGACAGAGAAGCCATTGATCATCCTTGGTATCATCTCCGGTCTGAACCAGTGTTTCCTGATGCCAGGCCACAAAACAGGAGAGGGCAAGGAGGTACAAGCCAACTCAGAGCCCTTAAAACCTCTCTCACAAGGATGTGGTAGGTAGAGCATGTAGTAAAACTTAGAATTAGGTGATAAGTAAGGCCCTGGGATTTCACTGGCTTAGAGAACTCCCATGTGGGAAAACTCCCTCCACCAAAGCAAGTTGGCACCTTCTCTACACCTTTTAGTCCTACAGAGTTCCTTCCATGACTTTCCCAAGGTCACACAGCCAGGATGTGTCAAAGGCTAGATTTGAACCTAGGCTTTCCTGGCTCTGAGAGCAGGTCGGTGTTGCTATGACACTGCACCTCCAAATGTCAAGGCCTTGAGAAATGTGAAGAGTTATGATGGATCCCTGTTGACTCAAAAAGGGCATTGTTTGTTAGCATTAGCTATGCTCTGTGCATGGCTGTCTAGGGTGCTTGCTTAGATGGCTTGGCCATCCTAATTTAAAATATTACTTTGTCTTGTCTACATCTGCTAGTCTTCACCTGCTCTGAAATTTTAATGGAAAAGTCGTGTCAGAGATCATACACTCTGAGCGACAGGGGGCCTTTGGCGTCCTCCAGTCTAACCCTCTCATTTTTTACAAATGAGGAAATTGAGGCACACATCAGAGAAGGTCGTACAGGGTTTGACCTCAGGTCCACAGACTCCCAATCCAGGGCCCTTTCAGGAAGACTTGGTTATGAGAACTTCCCTCCCTCATCAGGCTGATCCCATGTTTCTCCCCCTTACTCAGTCTGGGAGCCAAACTGGCCTGCTTCCTGGTGTAGGCTCCCCACCTCCCATCTCCAAGCCTTTGCCAAGACAGGATGGTTATTTCACACCTGGGGTCCATTTCTTCCTTGCCTCAGGCATTCTTTGAATACCAAAGCTCCCTTTAAGGTCACGGTTCTAGTGTTAACCTTCTGTAAGAGACCTCTCCTGATCTCCTCCCCTCCTCCATTTCTTTGTCTTTATTTTTACATACATGTTTTGTGTTTATTTAAATGGGTATATGTTGAATCCTCCTAGTAAAATGGAAGCTCTCAGACGGCAGAGACTGGTTAGTGTTTCTTTGTAGCCCAGAGTCCGGCACGTTGCTTGGCACATAATGCATGAAATAAAGAATTGTTGGTTGATCTTGTTTCCCCAGACTTTAGTACAGTATCTGGTATAAGCTTTAACGAAATTCTGTGCAGCTGAACTGACCTTAACCTAATTGAATGGAATTGATGTTCCTTTAAGATAAACACAGATTCTACCTGACTATTCTATCCCTGAGGACCCAGAAGGAAAGTTAATTAACGTCTTTACAAAGAGTTCTTTAATGGAGTGTTTATGACCAAGAAGCAAAGGGGGAAAAGCTACCAGCCCCAGGAGACCCTGGGCTGAGCCTGAAGCCAAGGAGGGAGCTCAGGACTTTACCTTTCGCTTGGTTTCCCCATCTGTAAAAGGGGCCATTGTGAGGTTAGTGTGTGGTAGTGGGTGTTTAAATACTGTGGAAAATATGGAGTGCTGTTATCAACACCCTGGGAAATTTCAGAGGTTAGCTGGAACCACCTTCCATAACTTCGAAGGCTGGTGCTCCTTGCAGCTTCTATGTGAATACTTCCAGTGATGGATTACACACTACTTTACAAGACAACCCATTCTACGGTGGGGCAGCTGGGGTGGTGGTGGTGGTGGTGGAGAGGTTTAGGAAAGAAGGCCCTCCTTATATTGGTCTGAAATGAGCCTCCTTTTACTCATCGGTGCTGGTACTGGCCCCTCCCAACACAGCTGGTTAATTTCTAGGATTACATTTGTCCTAGAAAGTGAGCCCCAATGCCCAGACCCCTCTGGCTCACATTCTTCCATCCCACACCTCCTGGCTGTCCCACTGACATCTTCAACCCAGCACGCCAATTGTTTGGTTTTGTCTTTGTGTTCTTGCCACTTAGCTGGTACCTGGCATACAGTAGGGGGTTAATACGTGTTCTTTGGATCATTTGATTGTTTAAAACATTATTTATAGTCCCCCCCTCCAAAAAACCCCAATCTGGTCTTCTAGTTCTGTGGAGGGTACCTTGGATTTTTCTCCCCCTCACCTGTCCCACCCCACCTCTACCCTTATCCAGAGGTTGCTAAGTCCCATTAGTCTCCAATTCCATTAGATTGGAACCTTTTCTTTAGTCATATGGCCACAATCCTAATTTAGATTCTCACAGCCTCTCACCTGGATTGTGGCCATAGCCTCTGAACCAATAGCCTCCCTGCCTTCAGTCTCTCCTGTGTTCAGTTTACCCATCACCTAGCTCCCTAAATCATGCTCCTTACACCGTGCAAAATAATTTTCAGTTCCATATTGCCTACAGGATTAAAAATAGAAATTCCTTAGCCTGGCATTCAACATCCTCCATAACCTGATTCCAACAGACCTTTTTTGCTTTATTTCCTCTGCCACATGTTTTCCAGACTGTTACCTGACCTTTCCCTTCCCTTCCTCCCCTCTGTGATTTCATGGGGGCATTTCCCAAGTTTAGAACAAACTCCTTCCTCTTCCCTGCCCTTCACAATCCTTCTTTCCCTTCAATTTCTACCTCAGGAGCTCCTTCTTCTGTGAAACCTTCCCTGACTTCTCTTGTCAATGGCGCTTCCTCCTTCGTCAATTTTCCCTCAAGCAACTTGTCAGGATGTTTTTTCTTTCTCCATCATTATGGTGGATCTTGTAGAATTGTGGTCTGTTACCTGTTAGACTGTGTTTTCCCCCTGCCACCTCTGAGGGCAAAGACTCCACAGATTTTTAATCTTCATGCCTATGGCTCCAAGTCCCAAGATTCATTTATGTCCCTTCCCGGGTCTGAATGATGGACACATAAGGTGGGAAGGTCATCAGCCTGTGCGTTTTCTATCTCTGCTCATACCCCACCTTGCCTGGGCCAAGTACCAGGCACAGCCCTCTAAAGGCCAGTGAAGGACAATTTCCAGATATAAGGGGAAGTACACTTCAGGGCCTGAGAGACTAAGAGCGCTAAGAGGCATTTCCCTATTATTCCCATGTAGCAACTGCATTTGCCCCAACATATGAGTCTGCAATGGGGGGTGGTTAAGGGTCACTGTAGGGGTGGGAGTAGGGGTTCTGTGGAGTGGAATGGTTGAGCATCAGGGAAGAGGACAATTAAGAGTGGGACAGAAGAAAGGAGATCAGATGGGCATCTCATACCGCACGGTATTTTGATGGACGCAGTTAATAAAACGACAAGACCAATAGGAAACTTCAAGATGTCTTTTTCTCAGAACAATTCCATTGCCCTACTAACTGTTCTCTGTATGCTTTTTCTTCAATCCATCCTTCAAAACCCCCCAAATCATCTCCCCATCCTAAAGGGGGGAGGCAGGAAATTCCCCATCCCTGGAGGTCTGCAAACAGAGCTCAGTGGCCACTCATCAGGAGTGTTGAGGGAGGACTCTTGTCCAAAGATCAGATTAGACAACCCAAAGGTACCTTCTGATTCTAAGATCTGTGATTTGTGTTTATTTTGAACTTAGGCCTCCTGGCCTAGAATTTCCCATGACTATCTCAGCAGCCCCACCTCTGGGCGACCTTGCTGTCTCACAATGTTCCCATGAGCACAGCAGTTGTCATTATCCCCTCTTTACAGATGAGGAAACTGAGGCCCATAGTGGGAAGTGGCTTGCTCAAGGTGACACAAGTAGGTAGTAAGTGAACAAGTTGTCTGGGCCAACACTCAATACATTTTCCATTATTGCAAGCTGGACACACTGAGGCCCCCTAAAACTTTCACTTCATGCAGATATTGTAGGTCATAGAAGGAATTCTTGTTCAGGTATGGCTTAAATTAGGAGCTGCCAAAATCTTTTCCAACTCAGAGACCTGGGATCCTGGGTTTCCCAAGGTCTGAACAAGCCATTCCTTGGCTCCAGAGCAGTGAAAGCTGGCAGGGCCCTTAGCAGCCATCTCTCTGATCCAACCAGTGATTGAGCTGAGCTAACCCCAAATCACAGAATCTCCAAGCTGGGGAGCAGCCCCAGGACCATTTGATCTGAGCAGCGCTGGAATGAGAATCCTCCTTAACTGTCCCTCAAAGAGATCAGCTGCCTTTTCCTGAAGGCCTCTAAAGGTGGGGACCCTTTCCCCACCCTTATCCCATCCCACCCTGAGGCAGCTCAAGCCTTCTGGCAACCTCCCCTCATTGCCCTGGGTTTTGCCCTTTGGGGCCAAGCCCTCTCCCACATACAGCACTTCAGATATGTGGAGGCAACTCTTATGTCCCCTCAAGGCTTGGCTTCTCCCAGTTAAACATCCCTGGATTCAACATGAAGTCACCACTCTACTTACACCCCTTTTGATACTTTCCAGCTCAGCAACGCCTTCCCTAAATGTGATGCCCAGAACTGAGAGCACATGGGTAGAAGCTGGACTTGGAATCAGAGAGACTCCTGGCACTTAGCTAGCTGAATAATTGAAGGCAAGTCCCTTTGACCCTCAATTTCTTCATCTGTCAAATGGGCTAATAGTGCCTATAGCCCTGACCTTCCAGGGTTGTTGTGAGGTTCCAATGAAATCATGGATAGATGATGCTTTACACATATTAAAATGCTTTATACAAGGTGTCCCAGGGCAGCTGGGTGGTGCAGTGGATAGAACATCTGCTCTGGAGTCAGGAGGACCTGAGCACAAACTTGACCTCAAACACTGACTAGCTATGTGGCCCTGGGGGAGGCAATTAACTCTGCTTGCCTCAGTTTGCCCATATGTAAAATGGCTGGAGAAGGAAACGGCAAACCAGTCCAGTATCTCTGCCAAGAAAACCCCAAATGGAGTCACAGAGAATCAGATGTGACTGAGATGACTCAACAAGAAGAAAATGTCCCAAAAGCCCCAGTTAATTTTTATGTTTAACAGTCTAAAGTTGCACTGAGACTTTTGGGTAATTGTCAGTTACTATTCAGTGAATGGTATGACCTAGGAGTTTGCTTTGTTTGACTGAGCATATTTGTTATAAGAGTTTTTCTTTTCTTGTGCTTTTTTTTCCTGTGTGTAGGGGGGAGGGGGAGATAGGAAAGAGAAAATAGATGTTTTTTTGCCATTGAAAAAAATAATATTTCAAAAGTGACTTGGGATGCTCGCTGACCCAATCCTAGGCTTACACAGCAGGACTGTCTGTCACTTCCTTATTCCTGGAAGTCCTGCCTTTCTTCACCCAGCCTTTGCAGCCACCAGGCATGCTGTAGACTAATCCTCATGGTCCACTGAAACTCCAAGACTGCTTTCAGATGATTTGCTGGGTGGCCATCCATGCCTCCCCCAGCTGGTACTCGTGAAACAAACTATTTGTGCCAGTAAAGAGTAAGACTTTACACTTATCAATATTCAATTTCTTTGTATTAGCTTTAGCCTAGAGTTCCACCCAGCCTGTCAGATCCTTTTAGATCCAGCATCAGTCTGCTCTGCTATCTTCTCCAGCTTGGTGTCATCTTCTCAGTGGGAGAGCATGTGGCAAGGTTCAGTGCAGAGAGAATCAGACTTGGAGTCAGGAGGATCTACATTTCACTCCCAACACCAGCACTTACTGACTGAGTGACAATGGGTTGCACCCACCTCAGAAGGTTAATAAGAAGGTCAAATGAAACATTGTATGTAAAGTTCTTTGCACATCTTAAAAAGTACTAATAAATGTCAGTTATCTACACCAAAAAGATCAAAGACAGAGGAAAAGGATCCATCTGAATAAACATATTTATAGCAGTTCTTTTTGTAATGGCAAAGAATTGGAAACTGAGGTGATGCGCATCCATTGGGGAATGGCTGAACAAGTTATAGTATATGAATGTGATGGAAGATGATTGTGCTAAGAGATAATGAAGGGGATGAGAAACCTGGGAAGACTTGCATGAACTGATGCAACATGAAGGAAGCAGATAAGGAGAATAATGTATATGTTAATGACAACATTGTAAGGATGAATAACTTTGAAAGACTCAAGAACTCTGGTCAACGCAACTCATGATCGGTCATAATCAACTAGAGCATGATGAAGCATGTTTTACGCTTTCTAACAGAGGAGATGGACCCATGGTATAAAACGAGACGTATGCTTTTTGGACACAGTCAATGTGGGAATATGTTTTCTTTGACTGTATATTTGCTATAAGGGCTTTTTCTTTTCTTTTCTTTTCTTTTCTTTTCTTCTCATTTCTTTTTCAATGAGAGGATGTGGAAAAGGAAGAAAATAGATTTTTGACCATTGAAAAAAATTAAAATTCAAAAAGTTACTTCACATTATTCCTACTATTGCTAATTGTAAGTATGTTGCACTTTAATAAAAATAATAATAGTAGCTAACATTTATGCAATCTTTACTGTGTTCCAGACATTATGATAAATTCTTTAAAATTACAACCTTATTTGATATTCACAACAACCCTGGGAGGTAGGTGCTATTATTCTTCCATTTATAGATGCTTAAACTGAGGCTGAGAGAGTTTAAGTGACTTACCAAGGATTGTACATATTAGTTATTAAAAATCTGAGGCAGAATTTAAATTCATGACTTCCTAACTCCAAGTTTACTGCCTTACCCATTGGATCACACAATTGTTTTCTATCACTATTATTTATCCAAAGCACTTTCAAAATGTTGAATAACATAGGGACAAATAATATCCTTGGGGTACTCTACTGCAGCTCTTCACCCAATCTGACATCAAACCATTAGGGACTACTCTTTAGGTTTAGCTATTACAAATTTAGCTAATACAAATCCACTTAACTGTATGTTTTCAGTCTAGGCCACATCTCTGCATCTTTCCACAAGGACAGTATGAGAGACTTCATCAAACACTTTACTAAAATCCAGGCAAAGTATATTTACAGTCTTCTCTATTGGATAAAATGCATGTGCCCTAGCTAACCACTTAAGACCCTTGATCATCGGTCTCCAACCTGCTTTTTGGCTTCCTTTTCTCCATTTGCCTTCCTGTGCTCTACATTCCAGCCTTAATAGACTCCCCGTGCTTGTGAAGGCCACTCCTTTTGACCTCCCTCATGCGTTTAATGCACTCCCTTCTCAGTTGCCTCTTGATACGCTCACCCTTCAGCCCCAAGAAGGCTCAGCTTAGACAATGGCAGTCATGTCTCATTTTTGTAATCCTGGTGTTGATCCCTAGACCTGGCTTACAATAGATATTTAATAAATATTCACTGAATTGAACTGACTTACACATTTTCTTCATGTAACCCTTTCATGGAAGGCCCAGAAAAGGTAAAGAATTTATCCAAGATCATATATCATTGGTCAACACCTCTAAGACCAATTTAAAATATGTGCTCATCTTTATCATAACCGAAATACCACCCCCATGATTTTTTTAACTGTACCCCTGTTCTCTGGGTTATGTATTTGGCATTAACATGACTCTTTATCAGAGATGTACAAAGAGTATGGGATGGGGGAAGGCCAGGGAAGTTGGATTCAAAGGGTCATCGTTTGGGTGCTGTGAAAGGGGCTTTAGAGGCTATCTAGAAAAACTCTCATTTTATGGGTGAGGAAACAGAGGGCTAGAGAAATGAAGAGATTTGCCCAAAGTTACCCAGTCACTAAGTATCTGAGTTAGGATTTGAACCAAGATTTTCCTGCTCCAAGTCCAGTGGTTGTCCATTATGCCAAGCCCTTCCAGTTTGGGAAATCAATTTCCAAGTCTTTCATTCATTCAACAGGTACTGGGGTAGATGCTAAAAATACAAAGACAAGAAAGAAAGGAAGAAAGAAAAAAGAAAGGAAGGAAGGAAGAGAGAAAGAAGGAAATGAGGGAGGGAGGGAAGGAAGAAATGAAGGAAGGAGGGAAGGAGAGGAGGAAGAAAAAGAGGAAGAGAGGAAGGAAGGAAGGAAGAAAGGAAAGAAGGAAGGAAGGAAGGAAGGAAGGAAGAAAGGAAGGAAGGAAGGAAACAAGAAAGTTGTCTTGCCCTTAAGAAACTTACATTCTGTCTAGAGGAAACAGCTGGCACACAATAAACATAGAATACATACAAAGTAATTGGGGGTGGGTACTTGTAATTGAGGGCGTGCAGGAGGCAGGATTAAGCTAACCTCTTATATAAGGGGCATATTTGAGCTAATCCTTGAAAGAAATTTAAGATGCTAAGTCAACAAATATTTATTATTTGAGAACTGCAGAGTTCATTTGTTTTCTAGATTAAGAAAATAATAACCATAACTAACATGTATACAGTGCTTTATAAATTACTGTTTCATTTGATCCTTACAACAACCTTGGGAATCAGGTGCTATTATGATTCCCATTTTACAGAGGAGAGAACTGAAGCAGACAGAGGTTAAGTGATTTGCCCAGGGTCACACAGCTAGTAAGTATCTGAGGCCACATTTGAACTCAGATCTTCCTGACTCTGGGCCCAGACCTCTATCTATTTCACCACTTGGCTGCCCTGGATTCCACTATTTCATTTCATAAATACAGTCACAAAAATTTATCCAATCCCTACTATGTGCCAGGGGCTAGGCATTGGGAATTCAAAGACAAAATCCCCTACCCCCAAGGAAGGATGGTCCTGTTCATTTCTGACCTGGTTAGGCTCACCTTGCAATCTGAAGTCCCTTTCTTGGAGCCATGTTTTCAAAGGGATTTCTGTAGAAAAACCAGAATAAGACTGGAGGAAGGTGGGGACTAGAAACCAGTCTATATATAAAGAGGTTAAAGGTCTTGGGGATGCTCAGCCAGGAGGAAAGAAGGCTTGAGTAGGTAGGTGGGCAAGGCCATAGCTGCTATATTAGAGCCCAGTCCAGCAGAATGAATGCCAGAATTAGTCAGAAGATGGGATTTGAGACTTAGCTTTGACCATTAGCTGTATAACCTTGTCCAGGAGAGGCCCCATGGGTTGGCCCAGGTGATCTCTGGGGTCTTTTTGAACTCTAAAGCTATGACTCTATGAATAATGTCATTCTGTCTGCAGGGGTATCATGTGAATAATATGTGACATTCATTCTGCTGGGTCCTAGAGTGGGGTAAGTGGGGAGGAGGAGATTGGTTCAATTTAAATTACTTTTATTTTTTGATTTTTGGAGGGGGGAAGGCTGGGCAGTTGGGGTTAAGTGACTTTCCCAAGGTCACACTGCTAGTAAGTGTTAAGGGTCTGAGGCTGGATTTGAACTCAGGTCCTCCTGACTCCAGGGCCGGCACTCTATTCACTCTACCACCTAGCCTCATCATGATTGGTTCAATTTAGAATCAGATAAGTTCCACTGAATTCAACAAATATTTACTAAGCACCTACTATGTGCCAGGCATTGGGCTACAAAAGATCTTCAGCAGTCCTTGTCCTCAAGGAGCTTACATTCTACTGGAGGAGACAATGTTCATACAAAGATAATCCAAGGGAAATGAAGAAGACAAGAGCTTTAACAGCCAGGAAAGTGGAAGTGGATGAAGCCTATGGCATCTGAGTTGAGCCTTCATGGAAGCTGGGAGTATATTGAGGTGAGAGATGGAGCCTCAAATTCAAGTAACACACAGTCATCCAGTTTGGTAAAAATGTGGCCTATGTGAAAAAGAATAGTATAAAAGAAAGCTCTGTGTGTGTGTGTGTGTGTGTGTGTCTGTCTGTCTGTCTGTGGATAGTGGTGGTGTGTGGAGGACCAGATTGTAGAGGGCTTTTAAATCCCAGGCTTGGGAGTTTGAATCTTAGCCTAGAGACAACACAGAGTCACTAGGATTTTTGAGTAGGGAATAGACATGTGCAGATTGATATTTTAGGAAGATGAGTGGAGAATGGATGAGAGATAGGGAAAGAGATGGTGAGGAACTGAGCTGATGGTAAGGGTGGTGGCTGTGAGTGGAGAAAAGGGGACAGATGTAAATGTTATTGAAGGCAATTTGATAGGAACCTGCAACTGATTGGATCTGAGAATGAGGGAGAGGAAAAGGATGAAGGGGGACTTTGAGACTGCAAATCCTGTGCCTTCCATAGGAATAGGAAAGTTAGGGAGAGGGGTGAATCTTGGGAGGAAGATGATGAGTTCCCTTTTGGACATGTTTGAGATACCTGAGGAACATGGAGGGGACGTCCAGCAGGCAGTTGGTGATGAAGGAGTATCAAGAGAGAAGCTAGGGCTCACTCTGTGCTTTGGAGAGTCATTGGTATAGAGATGATAGTCAAACCCATAGTATCTCCATGCCCCTGCTGACATCACCCCCCCCATGCCCAGTCATCAAACATTTTCACGTTTGATTTTTAGAGGGTAGGTAAGACAAATAGGATTTGTTTGATGGATGGAGGAACTGGAGACATAGAGAGATTAAATGCCTGGAGACACGTCACAAATCAAGCTGTTGGCAGAGCTGAGAAAGGAATCTAGAGAGGGAGTGGTGTCATTGACTTGAAGTCAGCAAAATCTGGATTCAAGTCCTGACTCCAACATTTACTAGTTGAGTGACCCTAGGAAGTCACTTTAACCTCTTTATGCTTCAGTTTGTTCATCTGTAAAACAAAGGGAACCAATGGTCTCAAAGGTCCTTTTTTTTTTTCTAAATCTACGATTTCCAGATTTCTCATTCATTATTCTTTCCAGATAGACTTCAACAAAGTTATTGAGAGTGGGGCTAACCAAGTCACTTCCCTGCTGTGCCTTAGATTCCTCTATAACCTGGCTGATGTCAATACCTAGCATCCACAGTAGGGATAGTGGATGCTTTGTTGACTCAGTGGAATGAATGAATGGGTTCCTAGGGGGAAATAACCAACCTGAGCACAGGGGTCATTATGCAAATGTACAAAGTTATAAAACTAAACAATGCCACCAAATTACCACCAGAATCCTCTATATTTGCATAGAGCTTCTTTGCCTGTTGCCAGCTTTCCCATTTATATGAACTTCACCAGGGAGGAAGTTTGAGACAGGTATTATTCTCCCCATTTGAAAGATAAAAAAGTTCCCTTTCCCAACTCGCCTCAGTGAGAAATCCAGTAATGTGGTGGAAAGAATACTGAGCTCCAAACCAGGAGCCTGGGGTCTTGTCCTGGTCCTGCTACAGACTCACTGGGTCACCTTGGACAAGTCCCTTTGGCTCTCTGGGCCTCAGTTTCTCCACCTGTAAAAGAAAGGGCTCCAAGGTTCCTCCCAGCTTCCATATTCTGAGTCTGAGATTGAATGACTCACACATGAGTTTGTCTTGGAGGCAAACATGGAATCTTGGTCTCCTGTCTTCTCACCCTGTGCTCCCTGGAGGAAGCTAGTTAGAGACTGGGTTTGAATTCAGTCAAATTAGTCTGGTGAGCTTTCTCAGCAGCCAGGAGAAGGAAGGTAGAGAATGTTTAGGTTTTGCCTTTACATTCCCAACCCCCACTTAGCACAGTGCCTGGCACACTGTAAGCATTTAAGAAATATTTGTTGAATTCAGGAAGGAGGAACAGAACAAGAGCAGGAGAGAAGGAAGAAGGAAGGAAGGAAGGAAAGAAGGAAGGAAGGAAGGAAAGAAGGAAAGAAGGAAGGAAGAAAGGAAGGGAGGGAGGGACAGAGGGAGGAAGGAAGGAAGGAAGAAAGGAAGGAAAAAGGAAGGAAGGAAATAAGAGAAGCAAGGACAAAAGAAAGAAGGAGGGGATGAAAGCAGGAAGGAAAAGAAAGTGAAGATGAAAGAAAGGGAGGAAGGTAAGAAGGGCTAGGAAGGAAAGAGGAAATAAAGTGGGGGGATGTGGGAAAGAGGGAAGGAAAAAATGGGGGCTAGAGAAGAAGGGAGGGAAGAAAGAAAGGGAGTGAGGTAAGAAGAGAAAGGAAGGAAGGAGGGAAGAAAGAAGGGAAGGAGAGAGGAAGGAAGGGAAAGAAGGAGGATAGAAAGAAAAGAGGGAAGAAGGGTGGGAAGGAAGGCAGAGGGAAGAAAGGATGGAAAGATGAGAGGGAAGGCAGGGAAGGACGGCAGAAAGAAAGGAAGGAGCAAGGGAAGAAATATGGGAAAGAAAGGAGAGAAGGAACAAGGAAGGAGAGAGGAAAGAAGGGAAAGGGAAAGAGGGAAGAGAAGAAAAGAAGGATGGAGGGAAGAAGGGAGGAGGGAAGGCGGAAAGGAGGGAAAAGGGGAAAGGAGGGAAAAAGGGGGAAAGGAGGGAGAAAGAGGGAAAGGAAGAAAAAGGAAGGAGGGCAGAAAGAAGGAGGGAAGAAAAGAAGGGAGGCAGAGAGTGAGGGCAGAGGGCAGAGGAAAGGGCCGGGGCGGGGCAGGGCACAGGCTGGACAGCACCGTGGCCAGCTGGGTCTCACCTGAGCCACCACATGTAGCGGTGCTCGTAGGGGAAGAAGCTGTGGGGGTCGTCGCAGCAGTAGCGGTGGTCCTGGAAGCCGCAGCAGTAGACAGCGGCCGCCTCGCCGCCCGGTCCCGGGCAGCTGAAGCCGCTCACCAGCTCCTTGGCGGCGTTCAGGTAGCTGCTACACGAGCCGCTCATTGCGCTCGGTCCAGCGGTGACCCGGCCGGGGCCAGACTAACGGGAGCACTGGCGGGCTAATGGACGCACCCGGCGCTCAGCCAGCAGCGAGGAAGGTGCGCCCTGGGAGGTCCTGCCGGGTCCCCTCGGACTGAGCCTCGGAGCGGCCTGCGTCTTTGGGTGTGAGCTCTGGCGGGCCCTCCTGGACTTGGGGGCTTTCCGAGTCTTCTTTATAGCACCTCAGGGCAGGGTCTTGGGCCTCAGGGCTCCGGGCTCCCTTTTTCCAGATCAGGAGCGTCTGATTCTCCAGTCCCTGGGTCCTGTCCTCCAACCTCAGGGCTCCAAGCTTAGGAGATCCCGGACTCCGCGCGCATTGGGCTCCTGGAAGATGTGGGAGAGCAGGCTGCCCCAGTCAGCGCGGCTGCCTGCGGGGGACTTGTTTGGAGAGGAAAAGGAAGAAGGAACACGGGAGGGAGGAGAGAAAGAGGGAGGGAAGTGAGATGACCTGGGGACAATGAGCGAGGTATGGGAAAAGGGAATAAAAGCAAGCGATGTTAGAGCTGCCGGACCTGAGAGGCCCTCTAGCGTAATCCTTCATTATACAGAAAAAGAAACTGAGGCCCAGAGAAGGGGGAAGGGGAAAGAACTGGGGCGAAAATCCTGGCCACCTGGCTCCCAGGCCTGGTCTTTCCCCTGAAAAGGTACAAATGAGTGAATGGGGTGGGGGTGGGCTGGGGGAGGAGTAGAGGACATAGAAAATTGAGAAATGGAAGAGGCCAAAGGAAAGGAGAGGGGTTGGGGCTGGGGAGGGAATTCCATTCATTAAGAGTCTGCTATTGTACGTTCAAGACCCTATGTCAAGTACTGGGATTGAAAAAATGAAGTGGACCCTTCCCAGTCTCCTTCCCCCCTCTCCCCTCCCCCTCATTCCCTCATCCCTACCAGAGGCAGTCAGAGTCTAACAGTAGAAAGACACATGTATGTACCCAGGCAAGATGGCAGGCTGGGGTCGGTGGGTAAAGGGACAGCAAAGCAACCTGAATGAGAGTTTCATCCTGAGAGGTTCATCCTGAGAGGTTCGTCCTGAGAGGTTTGTCCTGAGAGGTTTGTCCTGAGAGGTTCGTCCTAAGAGTTTCATCCTGAGAGGGTTTGTGGAATCTACAGCTGGGAGAGACTGTAGAGAGAACCTTCTCCTCCATTGTATAGAGGGGAAACTGAGGCAGCATAGAGAGAAGGCACAGCAAGGACCACACAGCCAGAACATAGCAGAGCAAGGATGAGACGCCAGCTCTTGTGCTTCTTCACTTTGGGACCTTTCATCAAGGTCCAAGTTTCCTGGGGACAGAAGACAGCCAGGAAGGAGGACTGGTGGGGGCTCTAATGGTATCATCCCGCTTGTTTCCTGAATTTGACTAGGAAGAGGCTCCATCTTTTGGTGCCCCATCCACCTTGCTCTCCTGCTGCCTCCTCCCCGGTTGCATCTAATGACACTTAGATAATTTTTTTCCGGGACAGAATTGTTATTCTTTTTTTAAAATCAGCTCTCTCCTGAGATGCAGAATCTCCTGTTCTTCCACGGGAAGGCTCTACCTTTGAAAGCCTGCTGGAACTCCCTTGGAAATCAGAATGGATTCAAGGGCAGGGTTCAGGGTTTCTGCTATGTAAGAGAATCATAAAAGGTCAGAGCTGGAAGGGGTCTTGGTACAGATAGTGAGAGTCTGGGAGGGCCTTCAGAATGGAAAATGTCAGGACTGGGAAGGATCTTAGAACATGGAATGGCAGAGCTGGAAGGGGTCTAAGAGCATAGAATTGCAGAGCTGGGAGGATGTGAGACATTATCTACTCTAATCTAACTTCGTTTAGAAATGAAGAAGACAGGGCAAGGGGATAATATGGATAAAGAAGGTGAGGAGAGAAAAGGGGAAGGAAGAAATAAGAAATAAGAAAAGAGGGGAAAGGAAAGGTGGCAGAGCAAGATCTGGAAGAAGATACACCTTTTTTCATTCAATCAAGGACATTTCTTTCTTTTTTTTGGAGAGAGGGTGATTGGGGTTAAGTGACTTGCCCAAGGTCACACAGTTAATACGTGTCAAGTGTCTGAAGTGGGATTTGAACTCAGGTCCTCCTGACTCTAGGGCTGGTGCTCTATTCACTGTGCCACCTAGCCGCCCCTCCCCAAGGACATTTCTTAAACACTTTCTGTACCAGGTCCTATGCCCAGCACTGGAAAGGCTACAGAGAAGATACTATTCCTTCCCTCAAAGAGCTTATGCTGAAGGGCCCTGGATGGGGAAGTAAGACATAAGTCAGATGAACAAATATTTTGTATACATGGTTAGTTGTGCACTGAATGTGTCAGATGGGCGACATGGGATAATGAAAAGAACATTGGACCTGGAGTCAAGAGGCTCTGATTCAAAGACTATCTTGCTGCTGGCAGAGTGTTTGGCAGAGTCACAGGTTCTCAAAGGTGAAGGTGAGGAGGGAGGGCATTCCAGGCATGAAGAACAGCCAGTGCAAAGGCACAGAGATGGGAGGTGGGATGTCTCATGTGAGAACAGCAATTATGCCCAGTATAGCTGAATCCTAGGTTGCATGGAGGGGAGTAAAGTATAAGAAGCCTGGAAAGGCAAGAAGGTGATAGGGTATGAAGTTTTAAATGCTAAACACAGGAGTTTATATTCTATCCTAGAGATAATAGGGAATGACTGAAGTTTATTGATTAAGGAGAGGGTGACATGGTCAGATCTGTGCAGGGTCAATAGGATCAAATGCCTCAGAGAGGTCAAGAAGGGGGAGAATTAAGAAAGGACCATTCGGTTTGGCAATGAAGAAACAAATGACAGCCTAGAGTAGTCTCAACTGAATGACGGTGTCAGGGCCACACAGCAGAGGGAAATGAAGCTCTGAGGACAGGTGGCCTTTTCAATGAGTTTAGCTGAGAATGGGAGGAGGGATATAGGATGATAACTGGAGAGGATGGTGGGCTCCAAGGAGGCTTTTTTAAAGGATGCAGGATAGGTGATCATGTTTGTAGGTATCAGGGAGGGAGCTAGGAGAGAGACAGAGACAGACAGACAGACACACAGAGAAAGAGACAGACACAGAAATACACACACAGACACAGAGAGATAGAGACAGAGGGAGAGACAGAGGGAGACAGAGACACACAGAGGTTCTAAAAGGTGAAGATGAGGAGGGAGGGCATTCCAGGCATCAAGAACAGTAAGTGCAAAGGCACAGAGATGGGAGATGGGATGTCTTGTGTGAGAACAGCAAGTAGGCCAGTACAGGTGAATTCTAGATTGCACAGAGGAAAGACAGAGACAGACAGAGAGAGACAAAGAGAAGGGGAGAGAAAGGGAGAAGAGACGGGGGGGAGGAAGGGAGAGGATGATAATGGGGGCTGTCTTCTGGATAAGATGGGAAGAGATGGAACCAAGGCTACATAGAGAATGATTGGCTTTGGCAAGGACAAGGGTCAATTCTTCATCAAAGACTGGAAGGAAGGTGGAAATAATGGAAGATGTTGGAGGCATGTGAAATGAGGAGAAAGGGAAAAAAGGGAGCTTGTGGTGAATAATCTCAGGTTTTTTTAAGGGAAGTATAAGACAAGGTGAGGGACGGTTGAAGAGAGAAGAGGTTTGGAAAAGACACTGTGAAGAGAGCCTTCTAGAGAATCAATTAGCATGAAGTAAAAGGGCCTGGCTGAGATTGGCCAACATATCTTTGTACTGGACTGAGTCATCATGATTTCCTTACTAGCTTTGTTTAAGCTCGCTCTAGCTCTGTTCAGCTGGACATAAGTAAGAAAGAAGGAGGCTTTTGCTGGGGACAATCCAGGTTTGGAACTTAAGAAGGTTTGGTAAACCGGTTCACCAAAGGGTCAAGGCTAAGGAGGGAGGAGAGTATAGCTAGAGCATGGGTGAGGGCTAGGGAAGATGCTGAGGCATAGAGAGCTTGGAAGTCATGGTGTGGAGAAAGAGCACAGTTAGGGGCATAGAGAGCTATGGAACGATCAAAGAGTAGAAACAAGTAAAGAAAGTTGGAGGTTCTTAAATGTGGAATGGGATCCTTATAGGTGACGGCAAGTTCAGGGGAACAACCCTCCCCAGGTAGAGTAGAGGAGTACGAGTAGACTGAATAACTTAGAAATGAGGATACTTGAAGGAACATCAATAAATATTTTACAGTTTCCCTAGTATGAAGGGGGTGATGAGGGAGACTGTGAGCTAGGCATTGAGAAAGGAGGAAGGATGTCCTGGGACTCAGGAGAGGAAAGTTGGTGGCACAGTAGATAGGGCACTGGACCTGGAGTCAGGAAGATTTGAGGTCAAATCCAGCCTCAGACACTTACTAGCTGGGTGACCCTGAGCAAGTCACTTAACCTCTGTCTGCATCAGTTTCCTCAATTGTGAAATAGGGATAATAATAGGACTTATCTCCCAAGGTTGCTATGAAGATCCAGTGAGATATCCATGTGTTCTTAGCACATGCCTGAGATACAGTAGGTGCTTAATAAATGTTTGTTCCCTCCCCTCATCCCCATAGATAACAGCCACAAGGGTCTGGATTGGGCCATAAACTTGGATAGCGTGAACCTCAAAAGAGGAGAAATGGCTAAGTGATGGTAGGTGAGTGAGAATCTGGAAGTAGCAGTGCTGCCATTGAAGTATTCTACAATACTTCAGCAAGAAGTATTCTGACTCCCCTTGGGGACTAGTGAGTCAGGGGAGAGGAGAGAAAGTACAACAAGTGCTGAAAAGAATGGCCACTCTTATGTAATGCAATCCAAAGGGAGCCAGGTCTCATGGAGTGCCAGAAGATGGAAGGACTTGGAGAGGAGCAGGTTACAAATTATGGAAGTTTATTAATTGTGGAACAGGAGTTCCAGAGGGCACAGTGGAAGGGGACAGACAGATCTGTGGTGGGATATTATACATGAAGGAGGTGGGTAGAGCTGAGATGAATGGGAATGAGGGAGGGGTCATCTGGGATGAGGATTTGTTCTTCAGTAGTTAGAATTCAGTATTATTGTCTTCTAAGTCCAAACCAATCAATTAATGAATCAACATACATTGATTAAGAACCTATGATGTGCTAGGTACTATGCTAGGAAACAAGGATAACCCCCACCAAAAAAAAGCTGAAGTAGTCATTGTCTTCAGGAAGCTTACATTCTACAAAGAGATGTTCTATTAAGGGGCAGAGGAAGAAGTAGTGGCGGTTGGTTATGGACTCCCTACTAAGGAAATCTGAGACAGCTGTTTGTCAACTTGACATTAAGAGCAAGAAATCTACTGCTGTCTTGGGACATGAATCCAGAAACTGATGATGAGACTCCCAAGACTCCCAAGACATAAAAAAATCTTGTGATAAAGGAGGCAATCAGATAAACAGACTTGTAGTTTTTGAACATGGAAGTGGAACCATTGTGGGTGATAGCCAGTCCAAGTGTCTGGCCATCCTTGAGGTAGTTTGGAGGAATATGTCATGGGAACTGAATAGACTGAGGAACTGGGAAGCTGGGTCATTTGAAGGAACATCAATATGTATATTAAAGTACCCTGGAAAGGGATGGAATCAAGGTAGAGAAGACCAGGAGGCAGTCCCAACTCTTGATTACTCCCACCATCTGCCTTCTTTCCTATTTAGGTACTGCTGAACAGGACAGGAGGAAGTAAGGAAACCATGCTGACTGTCTCCAGTACAAATTTCTGCTGGTTATTCTCTTCATTTTCAATTCCAAATTCTCTTCCTTCCTTCCTCCACCTCTCCCCGACCTACTGAGAAGGCATACGAAGTCATGAAAAATATATTTACACATTAGCCATGTCAAGAAAAAGATAAAAGTAAGAGAAATAAAGAAAAACTATTTCAATCTGTATTCAGAGTCCAACAGTTTTCTAGCTGGAGGGATATGGCATTTTTCATCATGAGTCTTTTGAAATTGTTGTGGCTCATTGTATTGATCAATTGATCAGATCATTGATTATCATTACAACCTTGCTGTTAGTGTGTAAATTGTTCTCCTGGCTCTCCTTACTTCACTTTTTTTTTATCAGTTCACATAAGTCTTTCCAGGTTTTTCTGAAACCATTCTCTTCATAATTTTCTACAGTACAATATATGCTGGTTAATCTAAAAATTTACTCCAATACCTCCATAACACTCTCTTCCCCTTTTCTCTCATTTGAGGCCTTGGTTTCATACCCCACTCCTCCCTTTCTTCTTATCTCACATCTCCTTGACATTTTCCACCATTTCCTTCATTCCAATTTCTGATAAAGAAGTGACCCTTCTCGTTGCCAAGGTCAATCACGCTGTGGATATCTTGATCTCATTTCCTCCTGTATTTTCCAGCAGATTGCCCCCCTCCCCCATCATGCCCCAATCTAATGACTATGATCTGCTTTTGCTGATTCACGTGAGTACAAATGACACTGTGATAAAGAACCTAGGAAGCCCTATCAAACACGAAGTTTAAGGCAAGAAACCAAAGACCTTATGTACCAAGGTGTGCTTTGGGGTTTTTGTCTTTTGTTTTTTGTTTGTTTGTTTTATTGCTGTTGATCACAGACGTGGGTTTTATGAGAGAAAGGCATATTTGGGAAGGCAACAGCAGACTCAAGAGATGATATCTGATTACAGGATTTAGATTTTGGTATTATGGCTTAAAACACAAGGAAGTTGGGCTCCAGGCTAAGGGCTGGTAAAAATATACTTGACCGGAATCATGCAAATCTAATCAAAAGCGTTTTTAAATTGAAAAGGAAGGGGAAGGGAGAAAATAGCCTGTAATGGCCCACCAATCTAGAAGAAAAATAGCATTAGGAACACCCAGAAAAATACTGGAGAGAAAAGACAAGAAAGGAAATAATAATGCCAGCCAAGTTCTAAGACATCTGATACAGTTGCTCAAAGTTTAGACCACGGTTTAGATGAACCCAAGAGCCTTTGGATTAAAGGCTAATTTGACCTCATAAGTATCACTGACACTTGGTGGGATGAGGGTTGAATTTGGAGTCAGAAGACCTGGATTCAAATCCTAATTCTACTACTTATTACCTGTGTGACTTTAAGTAGTCGCTCCATCAGGGCCTCAGTCCTCTCATCTGTAAAATTAGGGCATTGGACTAGGGCATGATCTTTCAGATCCATGATCCTTGATCCTATGAAACCCATTACTGGAATATTCTTCTGGGCGGCCATATGTTATTAAAAAGAATAGGTTAGTATGGGATAGTGAAAAGAGGCTGTAGATTCAAGGACCTGAGTTCCCGTCTCGTTTCTGATGTTTGCCACCTGTGTGACCTTCATTCACCTCCTTGGACCTCACTCCTAAAATGTTTCCTCATCTAAAAATTGGAGGGTTGGGTTAGATGGTCTCTTAGGTCATTCTAGCTTTAGGACCCTATGGTACAGATAAGTGGAGGGGGTAGGGTCCTATTGGCTGTTTAGAAAATACATTCATATGAAGCAATCCAGGAACATAGTGGGAGGGAGAGGAAGAATTGTGGAAAGCATCTGAATAAAGGCTATTTGAGGTAAAAAAAAAAATCAGAATATAAGAACAGTAGCAGTTCACAATTAGGACATGCATCCATTCATCAAGGATTTTTTAAGGACCATTATATGCCAAGAACTATACTAGGCACAAGGCATAGAGGCATGATACAGTGGTAATGGAGAAATTCAATGGTATAGACATCTTTTGGTGATCCCTTTGGGCCCAAAAGTGACCAGAAAATGAATTTCATTCTTTAATTGGCAGAGGAACCATTTAGGGCAACTGCTATGCCACCTGGAGACCACTAGGTGGCAAAATGACTAAGAGCCTTGGTCCTGGAGTCAAGCACTGAGTTCAGATGTGGCCTCAGACACTGTGTGACCCTGGAGGTCTGTCCAGCAGACAGCAAGTGTTAATAAAGTAAATAAATGAAAAATGTTTGTTTCCTCCATTCCCATTCTGAATCGGATTTGTTTCATATGATATCCCGAGCAGAGATGAATGACTCAGCCTTAGAATTTGTGACAGCGAAGAGGAAAACCAAACAAAATCCGATGTGCCTTTGAGCTTTGGAGAAAGTACATATCAAAGAACTTCGAGAAAAGGTAGGTTGAAATCCATAGTCAAAAATTCTTCTGCAGAAGTTACTCTAGGAGAGAGAGGAAACTCTCAAGAATGAATTCTGAAGACAGAAAGAGAAATAATCCTTATGAGTGGAAAGAGACCAATGCAAATGTACAAGGAACTCTCTGACCAAGTCAGACTTTTTAAAAGACATATACAGAAGGTAGAAGCTAATGGCAAGTAATGAGGTCAGAATAAAAAAGTAGGGCATGGTCCTGTAAGATTGTCACTTAACCTTCTTTCTGCTTCAATTTCCTCATCTGTAGAATGGGGATAATAATAATAATACATACTTCTTGGGGTTGCTGTGAGGTTCAAATGAAATGCTATTTTGAAGTCCTTTTCAAACCTTAAAGCATGACATAAATGTGAGTCATCATTAGCATCATCACGAGTGCTGAAAGCTCAGAATGAATGAGGCTGGTGAAGGAACATAAGACTTTTAAAATGGGAACATAGGAGTATGGCATAATGGACATGGACTATTCAAGAAGACCTTGACTGAAACTCCTCCTCAGATACTTACTAGCACTGTGACCCTGAACAAGTCATGACCTTTCTGGGTCTACAAAATGAAGGTGCTGGAGTCCTTGACCTCCCAAATCCCTGCCATTTCTAAATCTACAATTTTACAAATAAAAAAAGTATCAAAGAAGGGATGGGAGTGTTGGCTGGTGTAGATGTGATGAAGGGAAGGCAGATTTGTGTAGCTCTTACCATTACCAGTGATAACTGAAAGATAATGAAGAATGAAGGAAGTATTGCAGGGGTGGAGAAGGGTAAACATCCCAATTGTCCAAAAAAGAGGAAAGGATGGAATCTGCAAGCTAGAAATCAGTGAGCTGGGTCAGTTTTGAAAAAGAAGGTAGTACTTTTAAAAGGAAGAAGAGATCCCAAAGAGAAATGTTGGCTTCATCAAGAATGTCACATCAGACTACTCATTTTCCTTTTTTTGACAGAGTTACTAAACAGATGAGGAGAATGCTATGGATATGCCTTACCCAGATTTTTACCAGATCATTTGATAAAGAATCTCATGATATTTTTTTTTCTGGAAAAGGTGGACATATATAGGCTAGATTAGAGCACATCTAGATGTATTTGGAACTGTATTAGAAGAGTAGTTATTAATAGTCTGGTGTCAACTTGGCAGGATGTCTCTAGTGGAATGCCTCATGGATCTGTGATGTTGAACATTTTTATCCATGCCTTGATTAAAGGAATAGAAGGCATGCAAATCCAACTTACAAATGGCCCCAAACTGAGAAAGATTGATAGCCACTTGGTAGAGTCAGGATCCAAAAAGATCTTGACAGGCTAGAACATTGGGCTAAATCTAATAAGATAAAATTTAATAGAAATAAAGTCTTACACTTGAGTTCAAGAAACTGGTTTCACCAGAACAAATCAAGGGAAGTATGTTTGACAGCAGTTTATCTAAAAAAAATGGCTTGGTTTTTTAGTGGTAAATTGATTGAGAAATGGGATGTATTGGCCAAAAAAGGGTAATGGGGGCTTGTGTTGCATGAAGAGAGCTATAGAATCTATAAATAAGGAAGTGATGGTTCTCTGCTCTCTGCCCTGTCTTCCTCAGACCACACTAAGAGTATTGGGTTGGGCTCTGTGAGCCACATTTTAGGAAGTACATTGACAGTCTGGAGACTGTCCAGAGGAAGACAGCCAAGAAGTAAGGAGCATTGAGATCCTGCCATGAGGATCAGTGATGGAACTAGGAATCTTTAATCTGAGAAGAGAAAATTCAGTTGGAGACATGACAACTATCTTCAGGTATTTGAAGGAGTGTCTTGGGAAAGAGGGATTAGCCCTTTTTAAAATATGTTTTCTTTTTGGTCCCAGAGGAACAGTGGGCCAAAGCTGCAAATTCAGGTGGGTAAATTTAGACCAAAAGTCAGGAACAACTTGCTAGGAATGAGAATTTCCCCAAAGTGGAATGGGCTGTCTGGAGAGGTGTTGAGTGTCTCTTTCACTAAACAGTCTTCAGTGAAAAGCTAGACGATTACTTGCAGAGGGGATCCTTGTTCAAGTACAAATTGGGTTTAGCGGCTTTTAAGATCCCTTTTAACTCAGAGATTCTGGATTCTAGAAATCTGGCTTTAAATCTCACCTCTGCCCCCTTTACTAGATTTATGAGCATGGTTATGTTCTTTGATCACGTTCCACTCTCAGTTTTCTTATCTTTAAGATGCAGATAATAATGCCTGTAGCACCTACCCTACATAGTCATTCCTAGGACCAGATGAAACAATGTTTGCAAATCTTAAAGTGTTTAATAAATGTCACATCATTATTTCCATTTCTGCCTTTCACTAGCTGTGCAGCCTCTCTCTGGGCCTCCTCCAGGAAGCCTCCCATGATCCCCCTGTCAGTAATGGCCTTTTTTTCCCCTTACATATCACACACAGTCTTTACATTAGAATTTCCTGATGTGCTTATCATGTAAAACTGTCTATTAACAGTGCTTCTCCTGTGAGTTATCATCTCCTAGTCCATGGGCTCCAGGAAGACGTGGACTGGATCTTACCACCTGAACTTTCACTCTTGGCCCAAAACAGGGGGTCCTGCACACAGCTGGTACTTCATACCTATTTAGTGAAGTGACGGTGGACAATGAATGAGCCGGGAGAAAGACAGGAGAAAAGAACGCAGAGCTATGGAAGTTTCTACCACCAGGTGGCGCCCTGAAGAAGGGAAAGGCGATCAGCGTGGTCTTTAAACTTCGGGAGTGTTTCTCGTTTCTCATCTTAACTTTTTAAGCAATTATTACGGTCTTATTCCCTACCTGGAAGCTTACTCAGTGGTCTACCTTCATCAGGGAAGGGAAAAGGCCTTGCATTTAGAATCAGATGGGCTGGGACCAAGTCCTGTTTTGGCCCCAGGCTGGTTGTGTGAGTGAACTTTTCCTCTCCACGAAATAAAGATACTAAGACTTACACTAAATGACTAGAGGACCTTCCTTGGAGTCGGGAAGACTTGAATTCAAGTCCTGCTTCCAAGTTTTATTCACTCAGTGACCAGGGACTAATCATTTGGGGGTCCTTAACTCTGGGGGGTGGAGTTAGATTTCAGAGGATTTAAGGGGGGCAAAAAGAACCTACATCTTTACTTTCACTAAACTCTAACTGTAATTTTTCATTTCCTTCAATTATGAATTTTTTAAAATAAGAATTACTCTGATGAGGTGTCCATAGGTTTTAGAGACTGCCAAAGGAGTTCAGGACAAACAAAAGGTGAAGAAACCCTGAGAAAACCACAAATTCTAAATACTGATCTACATCAGGAGAGGGAATTCCCATACCTGGAGTTCCTTAAAGCTAAGAAATTGCAGGTCCTGTCCCCCCACCACACCACACCCCGAGAAAGACATACTTTTACATACCTCAGGAAATAATAGATATGAGAGCTGTAAGTAGGACGAAGGGGGCTCGATTTGGAAGAAGGAACCATCATTGGCCAATAAGCACTTAGTGAGGGCCAGGTAGTGTGCTACACACAAAGAAAGGCAGAAAAGACCTGGATTCAAATTCCACCTTGGTTAGCTGTGAGATTTGAGGAAAGCCCCTTCTCTCTGTGCTTCAGTTTCCTCTCTGTAAAACAAGTATAAGATACAGCACTGCCCACTTCTCCACATGGTTGTGAGGATAGCATTTTGGAAGCCTTCAAACAAAGGAGAAATGGGTGTTATTCTAAAGAGTGTTGAGTCTAGAGACACACACTTAGTTTTATATTCAGACTCCATTGCTTGTTTCTGTATGGCTTTGGGCAGGTCGCTGTTCTTGCAGTCAATTTCTCCTATAAAATAGGACTAACAATACTTACTCTACCACCTCACTGATTGATTGGGGGGGGGGGAACGACAGTATTTTGAAAAACCTTGATTCAATTCACTAGGTCTTTAATAAGCACCTGCTCTTGCCTAGTACAGTGTTTGGGGTTTATTTTTGTATCTCAGATGCTCTGTAGAATGTCTCACTTGTACTAACAAATAAAGCACACAAATGAAATAGTCCTTGCCCTCAGGGACTATATTTTATTAGAATACAATTAATGCACAGAGAAGTAAATATATACTACCTATGAAGGAGTTTCAGTGAAATTGCTATAGGGATGTGAATTGTTTTTATTCTTCTCTTTCCTGTTGTTATTGTTACAGTCGGTGTGATTTCAGTCATGTACCTGAGTGATCCAGGTAAGAGCTGAATAAACTCTCCCCCTCTTCCTCAGTGATCTTCCTCAGCAGGATTGGAAGGCCAGATCCTAAATCTTGGCTGGTGTGCACAGCCCTGGGCCGGCCACAGGTGGGGGCCTTCAAAGGTGGCTTTGGAAACTGATGTCTTCCCCAGAGTCCCTGAGGATACTGACAGGAGGTCTAGCTGCTGTCAGATGCCCAATCCCAGGCTAACGCTGCTGCTGGTGACATGTACTTGGATACTGCACAGGATGAGGGAGAAATAATCAGTCCTTGACTGTTCAGCACAGCTGCTTCACACTATCCAATTATCCCAGTTTCTAACCCAGCCAGTACCTGGAGCCAACAGGTGCTGTTCCTGGTCTTTTTTTTTTCAGGTTTCTTGGGTCAGCATGATCATTGGATGTGGGCTGAGAAGGTGTTTGATGTTGAAAGTGTGCTGAACTGGGAGGTGGGACTCCTGGGTCCTAAACCTGTCTCTGCTATGAAACTGTTGTGTGATCTTGGTAAGTTGCCCTCGGAGCCTCCCTTTTCTCCTTTGTAAAAGCAGAGTTCAGGCTAGATGTTCTCTCTAAGGTTCCTCTCAATTCTAACATTCTATGTTTTCACCTCATTCCTCACAGTGCCTTTTCTACTTGAACAGGGCACAGTCCTCCAAGTCACTTCCTCAGCTGTTCCATGCCCTATTGACTTTCTAGCTCACCTTTGTATTCTCCATTAGCATGTAAGCTCTCTAAGGGCAAGGATCATCTTTCTTTTTAACTTGTGTTTGTATTTCTAACATTTTGTCCAATGCCTGGCATATAGGAAGTGCTTACTAAATGATCTATCTGTGTGTCTGTCTATCTATCTAAAGTCTATATTCTGAAGTCCCTCCAAGCTCTAACATCCCACACTATCTTATCTCTTCTAAGGTCCTTCCCAGTCCTGGAATTCTACATTCTAAGATCCCTCCCAGCCCTTCCCCTTGATAGTCTAAGGGCCCACTCATCTGGTGCTATCATTGAATGAAGCCTTAGAAGCAAACACCTATTTCATAGAAGGCCTCACAAACTTCCTGTTAAGGGTGATTTCAAGGAAAACCCCAATGAAGAACAAAACATACCTACTACTAACCTGCTGTGTCAAAACCAAGGACTTCAGTCTCCTATGAAAGAAAAGACTAAAAATGAAATTAGCTCTTGAAAGAAGGAACTCTGGGACTTCCCACCCTTCAGTAATTCAACATAGGCAGGGGTCTCAGCACAGTAGACAGAGTAGGCATACAAGAGGAACAGTTAAGTAGCATGTCTCTTCTTCAGAACCTCCATCCTGGGAGGGTCTGCTCTGCACCAGGCTCAGGAACATAGTCTCTTCCCAGGCAGAAGCAATTTAAGAAGCTTGGGGACAGCAACTTATGTAGTGCAGCCTGGCTGTGCTCCCACTCTCATCTGGGGGAAAGACAGCATGATGAAATGAGGAGAAGACTTGGATTGGAGGCCACCTTTTATCTCTTCCTACCTTGAGCACCAGTGAGCATTTATGTGGTGCTTTCCAGTTTACAAAGTACTGTCCTCACAATGCCCAGGAGGCAGGGAGTCAAAGAATTATTTCCATTTTACAAACTTCAGAGAGGTTTTAGCAGAGGTTCTGTGATGCTCAAATTAGATCATGGATGCTAAGGACTTGGCAAACTTGAAAGCCCATTACAGATGCTGATTATTGCTGCTGTTGCTGTTTTTGTTAACTGATGGTCACCAGGCCTCCAATTTGGTGAGGACTTCATTCTTTTTTCTTTCTTCATCCAACTTTCTACTGTATTCCTGCTGAGTTCAAGCAATATTTATAGAGTGATACCTGGACATGCTGGTAAAAGTTTTAATAACCAGGCTTTCTAGAGGGAGGAAAAGGTATTCCCATATATGCTTTTCTTTTAGGCAAACAGGGTTAAATGCCCAGTGTCAAAGAGCTAGCAAGAGTCTGAGGACAGATTTGAACTTGGGTCTTCCTGATTCCAGGGACTGGTGCTCTATCCACTGGACCATCTAGGTGCCCACTTTATATTTAAGGTGTATTAACAATGCTTTCTTAAGTCCAGACAATGGTAAAAAGCCAGTTGAATCAAGCCCTGGCTTGTAGAGACTGCCATTTCTGAAGTATAAATAAATATTCACTCAGATTATTTAACAGTTAGACATGACTCCAGCACACCTCTGTGTGTAAGCAGTCCTGACATAGAATGAGCTACCTGGGGAGGTTATGAATGAGGCTGAGTTCCCCATCACTGAAGTGCAAGTATCACTTGTCATAGATGCCGTAGAGAGGATTGCTGTTTAGAAATGGATTGGACTAGAAGCCACTGAGGTTCTTACTAGCGCTGAGAGTCTCTGAGTCTATGCCTTGACCAGGGTCAAGAATGTGACAGAGCTGAACTCCAAAACAGGTTTTCTGATTCAAGTGCTCTTTCTATCCCCTTTGGAAATGAGAGGGTCTCTCTCTAAGGTCCTTTTCAGTTCTAACATTCTATGATTCTGCTTTGAAGTCACAAGACAGGTGTAGATCAGCCAGCTAAATAAGTCATGCCCTTCTACCCAGCCTAACAATCATGATCATCTTAATTATAACAACAACAGCTTGAATTTAAATTGGGATTTATACATATTAGCTTATTTGAACTTCCCTAAAACTTTATGAAGACAGTTCTTATCATCCCACAGAGGAACCTGAGAGGCTTAAAGAGGTTTAGTTATTTGCCAGGGGTAACCTGGCAAATTTTGGCTAGTAAGTAATAATTGCTAAATCCTTACTGTGTGCCAGGAACTGTACCAGACACTAGAGATCTAAATAAAAATGAGATGATCCCCTCTCTCAAGGAACTTATAATGAGTGACTCACTGACCACATTCTGGGCTTTCCTGTTTCCTTCTCTTTGTCCACAAAATTCCCCATATCTAGAATGCTCTCCCCACCAGGCATGGCCCCGTCCCACCTAATTCTCATACATGCCTTAAGGTCTAGTTCCAATGTGGTCATCTCAGATCTCAACCTTCTTTCTACGCCAACTGGAAGGACTCTCTCTCACCTCTGAGCCAGCACTCTGATTTGGACCTGGTGGCCACGTTGGACATGTTACTTTGCTTCTCTGGGTCTCAGTCTCCCCTTATGTAAAATTAGGGAGCTAGACTAGATCATAGGAACACAGATTTAAAGCTAGAAAGGCTATCTATTCTAAACCCTTTGTTTTGTCTTTTTAATAATAATGTTTTGTTAG
>CM053593.1:20834338-20893951 GCA_028646575.1 Pseudocheirus occidentalis
CACATCTGTCCTCTTCTTTATACTCACACAGATGCCACTTTAGTCCAGGCCTCCAGAACCACTCACCTAGGTTATTGCAACAGTCTCCTAATTGGTCTTCCTGCCTCAAAGCTCTCCCCACTCCAGTATACCCTATGTACTGCTGACAAAGGAATTTTCTTCAAGTGCAGATCTGACCATAGTACTCTCAAAAGCAATTCTATTGCATCTAGAATAAAACAGAAGCTCCTCTGCTTAGCTTTAAAGCCCTACACAACCTGGTCCCAACCAATCTTATCAGATTCATTACTTTTTCTCCTGGCTTCTCTTTGAAGGGAGACTCTTTGAGAAAGGGGTCTATACTTCAAGCCTTCACTTCTTCACCTGCCTTCTGATCTCATTATTCAACTGAAAATGTTCTCTCCGAGGTTACCAGTGATCCCTCAATTGGCAAATCTCAAGGCCTTTTCTGAGTTCTCATCTTACCATTAATGCTGATAATTGCCTTCTCCTCTCTAAGATTTTGTGGCAATGCTCACCCAAGGTTTTCTCCAAACTGGATGTCCTGTAGATATCTCAAATTCAACATGTGCAAAATGGAAGTCATTATCTTCCCTCTTCCCAGTTTCTTTATTACTACTGAGGGTGCCACCATCTTCCTCTTCAGCATCATCTTCACCTCCTTATTCCCAGTCACTCCACATATCTGATTCATTGCCCATTCTTCCCCTTTCTACATTCATAACATCTCTCATGCATATCTTGTCTCCACTCACACAACCACAACCCTAGCTCAGACCCTCATTTCCTCTTCTCTGGATGAGTGCAGCAACCTTCTAACTGGTTTCCTGCTCCTAAGTTTCTCCCTACTAAAATCCATCCTCCAGGAAGCTTGTCAAAGCATTTTTTCCTAAAGTATAGATCCGATCATGTCACCCTCTGCCCCTTACTCAATAAACTCTAGTGGCTCCTTATTACCTCCAGGATCAAATGTAAAGCCCTCTGTTTGACTTTTAAAGTCTTTCCTACCTTTCCACTTCCCCTTCCACTCCCCCTCTATGCATTCTGCCACCCAATAGCACTGGCCTCATTGTCGTTCCTCACACAGGACTCATTTCCATTCTCTGTCTTTGCCCTGGCCATCCTCAGTGCCTTCAGGACTCTTCCCCACCTCTCCCTTTTTAGCTTCCCTAGCTTCCATAAAGACTCAGCTCAAAGCTCTTATCTTTGAGAGGAGGGCGAGGTCTCATATCTACCTACTTAGTTACATATTGTCTCTTCCATTGGAAGGTGAGCTCCTTGAGGGCAGGGGCTGCCTTGTTATTTTCCTTTGTTTCCCTAGCACTTAGCTAAATGTTTAGCTAGAGCTTTCCCTCCCAAATTATCTTGTACTTAACTACTTTGTCATTATTTATATTTATTCTCTATTTATTCTGTTCATAGTTATAAATGTCTTTATCACATTAAAATATAACTCCTTGAGAGTAGCAATGTTTCATTCTTGGTATTTCTGGTCCCCAGTGCACAGTTGGTGTTTAATAAATGCATTTTGGTTGGCTGGGGATGTCATGGTGGAGATTCTTGTTCAAGTATGGATTGGACTAGGTTCCTAGCTCTAGAACTAGAAGGAACCCCAGAGGCCATTTATTCCAGTCCTCTCATTTACAGATAAAAAAACTGATACCCACCGAGGGGAAGTGATTTACCCAAGGTCACACAAGTAGTATAATGGCAGAGTCAGGATTTGAACCCAGGTCCCATGGATCCCAAACCAGCATCCTTTCTTCTCTATTGCTTCCCTAGATGATCTCTGAGGTCTGTTCTAACCTTCAGATGCTCTGAGCCTCTGGAACGGGGGAGAAACAAAGGAGACCAACAAAGGGCAGGGCACTAGACCAACCTTGTCCCCTCTGGGATTCCACCCAGGCCTGGGGCAGATGCCACAGGGTCCTCCAGCAGTGGTCACCTACTCAGGCAGGAGTGGAGTCTGACCTCTAGCATAGGAACTGCTCAGCAAAGCATCAGCTGCTTTGCTCATTCTTACCCTAGCCTTCTTTTTTTCTACATTCCCAACACCTAGCACTTAGTAGGCACTTGAAAGAACAAATGGAAACATGAATGAAAAACAAAAGAAAAAGCATTGACCAGGCATCTACTTTGTGTTAGGCACCATGCTGGGCCCTTGGAATCTAAAGCCCAAAGTTAAGCAGTCCCTGTCTTCAAAAAGTTTACAGTCTATAGACAAAGGTGGGACAGGGAGATGGAATCAAGGCATGATGGGACAACCCATGCAAAGACACAGAGGGGGAAGATGGGATGCTTTGTGCAAGACGACCCCATTCTGGTAGCAAAGGTAGTATTGAGTTGGACAGAATAAATGGTGAAACCAATTTAAGTAAATTGCATTGGACTGATCTGTGATATCATAGATAGATCTATCTATCTACCTATAGATAGACTGATCTATCTATCTTGGGAAGACCACTGGCCTCACAGCCAGATTCTGGTTGACCTGGGTTCAAATTTGTCATTAATTTGAAAAAGCCACCACCCCTCTGGACCTCAGCTTTGACCTCTGTCAAACTGAGAAGGATGAGGGAGTTGGAGTCTAGGGACCTTGGGGCTCTAATATTTTATGATGTCAATACTCTTTCTTAGAAAGGGAAGGGCCTTCAGAAGTTACTGAATCATGGAAGTCGAGAGTTAGAAGGGACCTTGGGGGTCATTAAGACTTATGGGATACATTATAGTGGGAGAAGAATCACCATCAGGATGTATCCAAGCAGTGGCCATCCAACGTCTATTTGATGCCTCCATTGAGCGGAGGGTGGCACATTCCACTTGGCACAGCTCTGTTCAGAAGTTCTTGCCTCAAGCTTTTGGTTCTACTTTATGGAGCTCTTTGGAACCCATCTAACCTTTCCTCCGTATAACCTCCCTTCAAAGCCATGATGACTTCCTAGTCTTTTCTTCAAGCTAGGCACATCATGTTCCTTCAACTTACCCTCATTTAACATGGACTCAGGATACTTGCCCACCCTGGTGGCCCTCTAGCTTATCAATGTCACAAAACTGTGGTGTGTGACCAGGAAGGGGACAGTAGGTCGACTCCTTGTTCATGGAAGCTGTGCCCTTCTTGAAATAGCCCCACATGGTCCCTCATCCAACCCCCTCATTTGACAGCTGGAGACCCAAAGAGGTTACTTGCCTTGTCCAGTGCCACAGAGATGTCAGAGATGAGATTTGAACCCAGGTCCTTTGACTCTTGTGCTTTTCCACCCTGCCTCCTACACGAGGCTTCTCCTGATCCCCTCATTTTCTAGTTTTCTTCCCCCAATAATTTGGTATTTACTTTGTATAGATTTCATATTTCATTCTGCATAGGAGCTCCTTGAAGGCAGGTACTAGGTGGTTTTTGCCAAGGCTCAGTTAACAAGCCATCTGCTGGCAGAAGGTGCTCTTGAGTCCAGTACCCAGTGTCTGGGCTCTCTCCCAGCTCAGATGCTTCTAATGACTGGGCTACATGTTCTATCTATCCCCATTTCCCATGTGGCCGGTAGAATGTAAGTTTCACGAGGGCAGGGAATGTTTGGTTCTGTCTTTGTAGGCTCAGCACTGAGCAAAGTGCCCCATACATTTGCTTGTCAAATTAGATTGATTTAAACCAGATTGGGTTAGGAGGTCCCACAGCCTAGCTGCTCATCCAAGCCAGGATTCCAAGGCCAAGTTCCTCCTGACTCCAAGCCCAGCTCTCTCCTTCCACTACATCTGGGGGATTAGACTAGTTCCGATGGGCCCCAGAGCAGTGAAGCTGCCTCCTGATTTAGGCAGATATCAAGAAAGGTATCTTTCCACACAGAGACATCCCTCAGTGGCACAGACTGCTCCTCCCATAATCCCAGGAGTTTTCCCTTCATAGGAGGCCTTCAAGAGTGGCTGGATGACCAGTTGTCCTCCACTCCGTAGGACTCTTGCTCCAGTATGCCCCAGCCCAGACTAGCTGGTTTTGGAGGGTCCCTCCAGCCTAGAGTGTCGGTAACACTGAGAGCAGCACTAGCTCCTTTTGGTGCTCACCTGGGCATCCCCACCTGATGCCAAGGCCCTGGCTGCCCAGTGCAAGCCCCTCAACATCCAGGACAGTGAGGCTTTTCCTACTGTACAAATGAAGAAATGAAGACTGGGAAAGAGGAAAAATGACTGGACCAGATAACCAGCTTGGTCTCTGCCAAAGTTGGTCTTCTGGTTTCCACCGCAGTGATCTACCAACTAACTGGATGCTGCAGTCTTGGCACAAATGCGTCTCCCTCTTCATTCTCCCAGTAACCCTGTGAGCCGGAGTGATGGGGCAGGAAGCAGCACCTCCATCTGACAGTTGTAGAAACTGAGGTTCAGAGAGAGGACAGCTCCTAGGCTCGCCCGAGGGGACCGAGGCTGTGGCAGAGTGAGGCCTGAGGGCCCTTTTCCTAACATCTTCGGTCTTTAACCCCCTTGGAAACTCTGGGGGTGGGAATGGGGCTGAGTCCCTTCCCGGGCGGGGGCGTGCCACGTAGACTCCACGGCTGCTGGCCGGCCAAGGGAGGCCGGTGGGAGAGGGCCGGGCAGTTAACCGAGAAGAGTTCAGGAGGCCAGGGCTCTAACAGTCCTACCGCTTTGGGGGGAAATCCGAGCCGGATTCCAGCCGCTTGAGAGGCGCGCCCATCCCCCCTCCTCCGCCCCCTCCAAACAGCCCCCTCCTCCCCAGTCCCCTTCATCCTTTCTGGATCCTGGGGCTGGGGCTGGGCCCGAGTCCTACGGAGTCATGCCCCTGCCGCAGAGCCGGCCTGGGCCCCTCGGAGTTGGGGCCTGAAGCCAGGGGCCAGGGAGAGTTTCGAGTGGAAGGGGTGGGGGTGGGGGTAGGGGTGGAGGCGGATGGTGACTGCTCCGGTGCCCCACGCACTTACCGAGCCGCGGTACTTCTCCAGAGACACCCACTTGCCCCTGATATTGACTACCTTGAAGTTGTAGAAGTCACTCTCCTTGGGCCCCGGAGTGGCCGGGGAGGCCAGGAAGAGGAGGAGGAGGAGGGGGACGAGGGGGAGGGGGCGACAGGGAGGCTGGCGGCCGAGCATGGCTCAATTCGGGGCGCTGCAGCAGGGAGGGTTGGCGGGCCGGGCCGGGCCGGGTAGGAGGAGGAGCGCAGGAGGCGGCGGCTCGGGCTGGGCTGCGTGGCGCTGCCCCCCCACCCCCCCAACCCCCGAGTGAGCGCTCGGGGCAGCGGGCTGCCTGCGGGGCCCGTGCACTAAGTCTAAGTCCGAGGGCAGCGAATGGGAAGTCCCCAGCTAGGGCTGGCCAGGGCCTGCTGGGGGAGCGGACAAAGAGCCCCAGGCCGACCGTACACTTGGAGGTGCTGCTAAGTCTCATTTACAGGGCAGGAAACTGAGTCCTAGGAAGGTCATCTCGCTCATGAGTAGTAGTAAAGTTGGGTTTAAACCCAGGTCACGGGCTCCTTTAGAAAGGAGCCGGAAGAGATCGGAGAGGCCAGACCCCCATTTTACAAAGGAGGAAACAGGGGCCCCGCACAGGAGAACTGATGTGACCGAGATTATACAGACAGTAACTGGCCAAGCTGGGATTGGAACGCTAAGCCCTTGAATCCGAATCTTTCCCAGGCACCGCACTGCTAGGAAACGTGGGAATGGCAGTGACCAGAGGTTGGTGAGATGCGCTATTCCTCTGGGATCCTTTTTGAGGATTTCCTCCATGAAACTTCACAAGCAGCCATTGCATCTGGTGGTACCTCCCCACACTGGGGCCCATGGCAGCTCCTCCTTCTACGGGCTGTTCTGGCTCAGGGGCTTCTAAAGAAGGTACCCGTGGTGTATACACAACTGGACTTGGTGCAGACAGACAGGCTCGGACCGGATTCCCTTTGTGGTCCTGAGCAGGGCTCCTCCCCTTTCTGGGGTCTGAGAGGTCCTCAGCTGTCAAATGAAAGTCAGGGACAAGAGGACCTCTCAGGTCCCTTTCTGATCTTGATCGTGAGATGCCTGGAAGGAGTTGCCATTCTAATGTCAGAAGCTTTGAGAACTCAAAGCCACCTCCCAGGAAAGATGAAGGTCTCAGAAGGGGCATTTAACTTGCCCATGGTCTTGTGGCTAGGAAGTGACTGGTTCAAGATTCAAACTCAGGTATTTTGATTCCAAGGCTGGTTGTTCCCGCCGGTCTCCTTTTCGGGTTCCCACAAGGTCTTGTGCTACCCAGGGCAGACAAGGGTTGGGTTCTGCCCAGAACAATTCTGCAACAGTAAGTCTTCTTTTCTCTGGATCAATGTCAGAGTTTGACAGGACCTTACAACAGAATTCCAGAGTTAAGAGGGACTTTAGAGTATGGGACATTAGAACTGGCAGATGCTTTCAAACACGAAAATGTTAAAACATAGAATGTAAAGTCTTAGGACTAGCAGGCGTAGTAAAGAGTTCCAATCCACTACAAAGCAGAAAACTGGGACCAGAGAGAGGAAATGGAATCAGAGTCCCAGAGAAATGACTTGCTCAAGGTCACAAAGCTAGTTAGTGATCTAGGATCAGAAATCAGCCCTCTCTCTGGTCTTCCAGTCCTCTTTAGACTGAAAAAGAGGCCTTTCTGGATACCTTCATGATAACTGTGCTTTGGCCAGATCAAATCCATTCATTCATTCATTCATTCATTCGTTCGTTCATTCATTCATTCATTCGTTCATTCATTCATCCAAAAGACCCCCAAAAGTGAATTCCCTTTGTCCAGCCTCAGTTTCTTCATCTGGGAATATTATTTCCCAATTCCAGGTGTCTGTTTACTCATTTGTAAAAGAAGTAGGGTTAGATAGCCGTTCAGTGACTCCTGGGAGAATGTATGTGAAAGATGAATGTTCGCTGAATGGATAGCCATGATCTGCTCTCTTCTGGTGGGTCATGTGAACATAAATGATACTGCCTGCATGCTTCCTGGGAGGATGGATCACTCTAGATGACCGCTGAGGTTCCTTCCCACTCTCAAATATTCGAGAATGCATTGGTAAGGACTGGGAGACTTGACCTGAAGACCTTAGCGGGTACGTGTGGTTTTCCTTAACCGCAGCTGAGCAAAGCAAGGGAAGTTTTCAGAAATGAGCAGGTCGTTAGAAGGATGGTGTCTTACTGTGGATTTAGTGGTATATCACAATAGTGGGATATGGCAACCAAGGCGGCTCATTTCATCCCTGCCTGTATTGAGAGAGGCATCGTGTCCAGAATCAGGGAAGCAGTCCTTTTGCTGTACGCTGCCCTAGTCAGACTCTGCCTTAGTCAGACCCTGCTTGGAGTTTTCTGTTGAGTTTAGGGGGTTGTATTTCTGGAAGGATGTTGATAAAATGGAGCACATCCAGAGAAGGGTAACTGGGATGGTGAAAGGTTTGTCACTTGACTGAAGGCACTGGGGATGAGAAGACTTGGGGCTGAGGAAGGAGAGGAAGAAGGGAACACACTCTCTCTATGTATCTGAAGGCCTGTCATGTGGAAGGGGAATCAGCCTCCTGCTTGGCCCCAGAGGGCAGAGCTGGGAACAATGGGGGGAAGTTACAGTGAAGCAAATTTTGGCTCAATGCAAGGAAAAAACTTCCCACAACAATTAGAGTTGTCTCAAAATGAAAAGGAGTGTCTCAGGAGGTACTGGGCTCCCCATCGCTGGGGTCTCCCAATGCAGGCTGGATTATTATTTGGTAGGGATATAGTTGGGAAGATTTATGTTTTGGTGTGGATAGTGCTAGCTGACCTAAGAGGTCCCTTCAAACTTAGAGGTCCTTGAATGTCTTGTCTCCCCAGCCCATCTCAAGTTATCATTCACTTACCCTTGCTTGATTTCTCTTTGCCACTCC
Organism: Pseudocheirus occidentalis; assembly: GCA_028646575.1. Taxonomy (NCBI): domain Eukaryota; kingdom Metazoa; phylum Chordata; class Mammalia; order Diprotodontia; family Pseudocheiridae; genus Pseudocheirus; species Pseudocheirus occidentalis. The sequence continues at coordinate 20,842,188 of CM053593.1, forward strand.
CAAAATACTGAACCTGATTCAAATCCCACAGGAAATATTTAACAAAGAAGCATTTATTGATTGATATCATCCAGTCCTAAAAGCATTCATGGAAAGAGGCTCAGCTTGGGAATCAGGAGACCTGAGTACCTACATGTTGTTTGACCTTGACCTTTCCTCAGTTCCAGTGTCCTCACTTACGTTATTAGGGTGTTAACACAAGTATCTCAAGGATAGCTAAGATCTCTTCTAAGCCGGCGTTCTTGGATTCTGATTGATCTCGGCTACTGTCATCCATCCTCTATTTTGTTCTTACCTGGCTGAGGATGTGTTATTTCTGTCCCTTCCCAATTGAATGTAAGCTCTTTGAGGGCAAGGGCTGGAGCATCTTTGCATCCCCATAGCCTAGCTCAGTGCCTGGCAGTTGAAGTGAATCCTCTTCTCTGGTATTCAGTATTCATCCTGCTATTGCTTTGCATGCTATTTTCAAAGACATTTCTATCCAATTTTTGGTGTGTTTCTGAGCTCAGCATGGCCCTGGGGTCTCCATGACTATGCTTAATTAGACCAAATTGGCAGCATCCGTTGCTTCATCTGTCTCTGGGAAGAGTGAAGAGGACATTCCTAGCCCTTCCTCTGACTTTTCCCACATTAGGGGAAATGAGGCAAAGGGTGGCTTAGCTGCAGCCCTTCTTGGGGCACATTCAATCCAGGGAGTGTGGATGGAGCCCAGCAAGGAGATGCTGGGTCACAGAAGAAAAAATTGCTCTTCCCCCCAGTCCTGTGGGAGCCTGGACTATTTGAATTCAAACAACCAATCAGCAAACATATATTAAGTCCCTACTATGTCCCAGGCCTTGCGCTGACCTAGAGATGCATGTACAGAGATTGAGACAATCCCTACCTACTCTCAAGCAGTTTATAATTTGGCTCACATTTATTTGACCCCCTACTATGTCCAGGAACCTGTTCTGTTCCACTAAGGGACTGCCACCAGGGAAGGGGAGACCATTGGCCAAAGCACCCAGGCTGCCAGCCTTCCAGCTGCTATCTTGCAGGCCATTTAAGCTACAAGCTTCTGACTCCTTGGTACTCCCTTTCCCCAGAACTGGCAAATACTTCTGATACTTTAATCCTTGTCATTCAGAAATGCCACCTTTCTAGGCAAAAGTCACTTTCCTGACAAACTCTCCCTAAGCTCTCTTCCCTATCCAGCTCAGCCCAACATCTTCCCCAAGTCTTTTTTTTCCTTTGGCCACCGAGACACCTGATGTATTATTAGTGTAAGGGGGGCTCATCATCAGGATCTCTGATGTGATCAGGGTCAGAACGCATGGTCAAGGAGCCTCTCCCCCCCAGACTATTCCACTAACAGACTTTTCTTCATCCTAGAACCCTTTCTCTCATCATCCCTCCGTATCCTGGTACCATCAGAAACCTGGTTTTCTCTCCCATCTCATGCCACACTCTCCTGGGGCTCCCTCTTCTTATCTCACATATGGTAGGGCAGGGGGAGGGGCGGGGAGAGAAGAATCAACATATTCCTTGTTCTCTGCGCTGCCACTTTTAGACACCCCTATACACACACACACACACACACACACGCACGCACACACACACCCCTTGAAGTTTATTCTATATCCAGTTATAGTGCCCTGTCCAAATGTTTATTGCTACTATTGACTCACCTCCAGGTCCCTCTCCCACCCTGCTCAAGGACCGCCTTCCACATCTGGCGGTGAAGTGATCTCCACCCCATCATCTTTTTTACTTCAGTATTCATACTGGGAATAGAACTCTAAACCTGGAGTCAGGAAGACCTGCATTCAATTGCTCCTCAGCCACTTATTATTAGCATGTTACCCTGAGCAAATCACTTAACCTCTTTATATAATGAAAGCGTTGCACTTTGGGTCCCTAACATTCCTTCCCGCTCTAAATCTGGAACCTTATTGTAAAAGTGGCATCAAAACCCTCCTGCCTGGTTCTGCTGCAGTTGTAAACCCTTTTTGAAAAAATGGCATCATATAATCAGGAGAGTGAAAACCAGCCTGTACACCTCTTCTGTCAATCAAAGCCATTGTGAGAGTGACTAGGCCATAACCTAAAGCCTTAGTATTAAAGGGAGACTCTATTTCAGAATCATGGAAGAAGAGATTCTGAGCATCTCCAGGGAGGGATATATTGAGAGACTTCTTGGCTCCATGGGTATCACAAAGAGGAGAATCTAGGTTGAAGCAAGTTCCAAGGAAAGGTCTGCTCTTTCCTCAATGTCCCATACTGATGTCTGTTAGCCACAGATACCATAATATAATCTGTTGTTTTGTTACCCAGATGTTTCCAGTAATTTCCATTTTGCCTCAACCACAAAGTGGTCAGGCGTTAAATAGAGATAGATATAAAAATAAAGTTAAGGAGAGAACCTAACCTCTGCCTAGGTGTTAAACATTTTCCAAACTAGAGCCTTGGAGTAATTATGACTGAACTCAGAATTTTTCTTCTAAAATAAACTCGCAAAAGCCAAAGAGAAGGAAACCAGGCAGACCTAGGGGCCATTATATTGCCCACTAGGCTTAAAAGAGCTAATCATTGTGATGGGGTGTTGTACTATGCTGAGCCTTCTACTATAGGATCTGAGATTTAACCTCCTCATTTTATAGATGAGAAAACGGACTCAGAAAGAGATGAAATGGGTTTAGGGTCATGCAGATGGTAAGTAGTACAGAGACAATTTGAACCCAAGTCCTCTGATCCCAAATCTAATGCCGTTTCTACTGTATCATGCTGCCTCTCTGTCCTGATACCTCCCCTCCCCCCCAAAACAAATCTGCTCAGATCCTCAGTCTCTTTAAATCCTAGGACCTCTGTCTCCAACCCACCTCAGCTTCCCACAAGAGTGCTCATATCTTAGACTTCACCATTAACTGAAATTGCCTCACCACTGGCTTAATCCACCAGACATTTCCTAAGTACCTACTGTGTGCCAGCACTGTGATAGAAGATGCAAAGCCCAAAATAAAAACATTCTCTACTTTGAAGGGGCTTCCAAGATCCTGAATTCCACAGTGAAGTTCCTCACTGTGAGCCCTGTCTCCTGTCCTTTCCTCCCTTCCCCAATCTCGTTCCAAAGGACCTTGCTTTTTGTCCTCATTGCTAGGGCCCTCTCCCCCACAGTAACCTTGAACCTGTTGTAATAGCGAGTATGTTATCAATTGTGTTTATCCTTGGGTATCTGCATATTAACTTCCCCATTAGAATATAAGTTTCTTGAGGGTAAGGACAGTTTCGGTTTTCTCTTTCTATTTCTAGCACTTGGTATATATAGTAAGAGCTTGAATCAGTGTTAGTTGATTTATTGACTGACTGGTCTATTCCTCTTCTTCCAGTCCATTTTCTTTACTTCATTCCCTTCACAATCTTGATTATTGACTCTATAATTAATCGTTTTAGTCAAGGGCTATTCTCCACCTTTAAATAGGGGAGGTTCCATGCAGTCGAAGCATTATGGCCTCTGAAGTCAAAGGTCTCAGGATCAAATCTCATCTTTGACATTTACTCTTTGTGTGACCTTGGACTATCTCTGAGCCTCAGTTTCCTCCTCTGTAAAGTAAAGGAGTTGGACTTGTGGTCTTCTGGTCTCTTTTAGATCTATGCAGGTCTCAATTTATGGTCCCTTATTCCTTTGAAATTGAGGAAGGGAAGGAAAAAGAGGTCTTGGCTGCATTGATGTTTTCAATTATACAGTGCTTATACCACTAACAGTAATGTTTTTTTCCTTTAAAATAGGATTTCTACAAATACCAATCCTGAAGCACCATGTACCTTCTCTGCTCCTACAGTACTAGTGACTGGACAACAGGAATCATGAAGCTTTTTGTAGTTATAAAGAGCAGAAAGAAAGCTGACAATCACTGATTTGGGAATGGTTGATTGCATTCTGACATGAGAACACTATGGGATATTCCTGAGCCATAAAGACTAATGTGAAGGATTCAGAGAAACCAAGAAAGAATTGGATGGACAGACCCAGAGCAAAGGAAGTCAAACCAGGACAACTTACACAATGACCACAATAAAGTAAAGGAAATATATATATCAAAAGACTGAAGAACTCTGATGAAGGCAATGGTCAAGCATGAGTCCAGAGAACTGACTGGGAAGCTTGTCTCCTGCCTCTTGACAGAGAGGTAGTGGACTATAGTGAAGAATTAGGCATATATATATATATATATACATATATATATATATATTTAGGGGGGATCATGTTGATTTATTTTGCTTGAAGTTAATTATTTGTTACAAGGGAAAGTTCTTTGATAGGGGAGAGGGGAAGGAAGGAGTGGAGCCAGAGGGGAGTGATGAGGGGTATGCATAAGAAATAAAAGAATATTAATTCAACATTGATTAAAGAAGGAAGACATGAACTCATACTGACTGGGTCCCCTGAAAATTCACGTTCTCTCACCTCAGCAGGCTTCTCACTGCCATACAATAATCCCTTTATTCATCTTTGACTCCCTAACACATCCCTAATGCAGCTGTTCCAAACTTTCTCTTCTCTCCTCAAGCCTGTAACTCTAGCCCTCTCCTTCTTTCTCTGGGCAGACACTGAATTTGAATTAGATTATAAGTTCCCTGAGGGAAAGGCTACCATCTTTTCCTTCTAATATCCATAGTGTCTGCTGGCTCACTGGCTCCATGAACACTTGCTGAATCTGCTCCAAAAAGGAATGTTACTAAACCACGATTTGCTCAGTTTCTTCCAGCTAGGTAGTAGTCAGAGGAAAGGCTCTCCCAAAGACCTCTGCTTCTAATCTGTCTCCATGCAAAAGAGCCTTCATATCTTAGACAGCCTCTCCCCCAAACCTCCTTAATTCAACTTTATTTGTCCCAGGTGCTGAAATTCCTTGTTATGACTCTGTTAACAGATGGGACAGATGGGACAGGGCCATCTGACTACATGCCCCATAATGCTTGGGGCCCAGAGAGCAACTCTCATTGGGAGAGCTTTCCAGGACTCCATTTCCCAGGGGGCCCTATGTCTGGGTGCAGGTAGTTGCACAATGAGTCACAGACTCTGATTGGTGGGAAGTCTTAGGAGAAGTGGGCGGTTTAAAAGGTGGACCAGGCAACATTCAAGAGTGCACAGAAAGTACCAGCCAAACTTTGGGCAGAGAAGTTCCATGGAGCGAGACTGCCATGGTGTTCCCAGATCCAGCAGGATCTGGAGAACCCCAGAACGAGCCAAGGCAGAGGCTTTGCCAAATGCCCTTGCTAGTTCCTAAGGAAGAGCCACAATTCAAGGCACCGAAACCCTAAGCATTTTCTCACTGGGCACATGTCTTAGAAACAATTGATTGCTTCCTCCAAAGGCTAGAAGCTATTAGATGGGATTAAAGGAAGATTAAACTAGAACATTTTGGGAGCCTATAAGCATGGACACTCATTTAGGTATTGGGACTGAGAAGGTTTCCATTGCTTGATTTTCCTTCTCTGGTATTTACTGTAATTCTGTTCCAGTGAAATATTTCTCCACCTGATTAAGGTTATTGCCTAGGCATTTTGGAAAGAATACAGTGAATAGAGGCAAAAAAATAAATATTAGTTTCCACATTGGATCAAAATAGTACTGGGGGTGTAGGACTGAGTGGGAGACTCCTTAAGTTGGTGGGGGCTCATCCTGGAAATTCCTGTTATTTATGAATATTCAATGCATTGTACTGGATAGGGCATTTACAGGGATCCATTGAAATTGGGATGGGGGAAGAGGGAGGTTTTGGCTACAAAATTTAAATTGTAAATTGTTGATACTAGTAGCAATCTATCTTTTTTCCTTTTGAAACATTTTTATTAATGACTTCTATTTTTATACCAGGCCTTTCCTGATATACCCCTGTTGAATTCTCCCTTATAATCATAGATAAGGCAAGTGACATGTTTCACCATCTGTCTCTTAGAACCAAATAATCAGATTTTAGTTACTTTTTGGCATCATTTACAGGATTGCAAACACTGTTTATTGTTCTCCTTATCTCTTATTGCATCAGTTCATACATATCTTCCTGTGTTTCTCTGAATTCCTCATAGTTGTCATTTCTTATAGAGTAGAATAATATGACGGCACATTAATATGCCACAGTTTATTCAAACATTCACCAATCAATGGGCACCTACTTTGTTTTCTTTTCTTTCCTTCTTTCTTTCTTTTTTTTTTTTTGCTACTGCAAAAAGCAAGTAGCAGTAAATTATATTGCTTAAGTTGCTTATACTGGTAGCATTGAGAATTTTTTCCCCTCAGAGTCTCCAGTAATTTGGCAGCAGTTTTTTTTCCAGTGTAAATCATCCTGGCAATCCAAGCCCTTTGATTCAGGAAAGCAGTCTATGCTTGTGTTAAAGTGACCCCGCATATTTGGTTCAAGTCCTGTTGCTGACTTTGTGAGGGGGTCACGGTGTATTTTGTGGAAGGTCTGAAGCATTATATACAAGTGCGTTGGTGTGAATGACTACTTTCCTTACTCTGGTATTGTAGAATTGGTGCTTAGGAGTATGGCTTGGCCCCTCAATCAAGGACTGTTGATTTGGGGCAGAGGGGAATCACCCACAGGTAGTATGGAGGTAGTGGAGAGGATACCATAGGAATAATACCCCAACTGCTGGAACGTTCTCCTCTGATCATTTGCCTTCTCTCTGTATTTCGGGTCTATATGACAGCAACAGCTACAATACCTAACATTTACATGTTGCTTTAAGGTTCCTGAAGCATTTTACAAATATTATCTCATATGTGTAAATATGACTCTGCCTTCACACTCCAAAAGTGAGGCCAGCTTCCCCTTGAGGTCCGAGGGGTGCTGCCTGAGGGACTGAAGGCATTTTTCTCCAATGTTATTGGCTTGAGGACTCATTCTAGTGTATCTCTCCCCTCCCCCATCTTTTGTCTAACCGCAACAAATTCCCTCCTTGCATTTAACCAATTAATATATATGATCTTTTACAAAGGGATATTTACTTTGAATATATAGCAATAATAGAATTACAAATATTTTTCCTCCCCAAGTGAGTAGGAGAGCACACTCTGTTTTATGCCTTTCATGGTATGTAGTTTTTCCTTTAAAAAAAGTTATTTTTAAAATTTCTTAAGACACGAAGTCAATTTAGATTATAGATTCCAAGCAGAAAGCAACTTGGTTGACACACACATATACATGCACACACATTACACACAGATCATTAGCGGTTTCAGTTTGAGGCAAAAGAAGAGCTGTAGTCTGGGGAACCACTGCTTAGGCACAGAGAATCATGGCCCCTTGGTCCTGATCTAAAGCAGGAGTAGCCATAGCTAGTACTTTTTCTGGATAAACTCTGATTAACGAAGTTTCATCCTCATGAGAATGGAATTTAGAGTCATCCAATACATACAGGGCGTATTCCGTATCTTTGTTACAGAGGAACTCACCCACCCCTATGCCATCCTCCTGCACAACATCTGCCTGACACACCCCACCAGCTTCTCCCTGGGATCCTTCAAATCCTGTCAGCTGCTTGATGATGTGAGTGATTGATTGGTGGATTCCCCTCCCAGCTTTGTTTCTGACTTTCTGAACCTTGCCACCATTGTGCTTTAGCTTCCATCTCACCCTAGAACGCCTCTCTACCATGCTGACCCCCCTCTCCTACTGCTGATTTCTTCTTCGGGCCTCCCTTTTTAGGGGGTGTCCAGGCTGACCAATCTTCCTTCCTCTCCTGGTTTGAATTCTGCCTTTCCGGACTTTGACACTCTTCTCTAGCATAGGTACCTTCCTCCACCTTCTTCCTTTTAAACTCCCTTTTGTGTGTTATCTAACCTTGTCAGAACATAAGCTCCTTGAAGACAGGGACTGTATTTTTGCTTATATTGTGTCCTCAGCACTTAGCATAGCACCTATCATATAGCAAACCTTTATTAAATGCTGGCTGCCTTGCTTTGCTTTGCCTGCCATCTTCAATAGGTATCTGAGGGTAGTAGTTTTTGCATGGAATTGGTCCCAACAAGGTCATGAACAAATGTGGTATTGCCATTGGCTGAATCTGTCTTAATTACCAAGGAGGTGGTATCCCACTGGTCACTCCTCACTTCAATGCCCCTATGTTAGACTTATTGCAAAATCCAGCAAGGATCCCACTCCTCAACCTTGGGTAGGTAGATCACTTTCCTAACCTCCAGAAGCTCACGAGGTCATATGCATCTTTAATATACTTCATCTAAAATAAAAAGAATAAACACAAAGACCAAGAAGTGAGGTCCATATTCATGTGCTACCTGTTATCCTGAAGCCTTTCCCCTCCTAGCATTGTCTCTGTTCTCTCACCAGAATACCACCAGTTATGAAAGAGTCAGCCAAAGAAGGACTGGTTTCCATGGGCTAGTGCCTTCTCAATTCACCCCTCCCCACCAGTTGCAGCTACATGGCCAATCACAAAGGCTCCTCTTCATATGGCTAGCACACTGAACTCAGTTATAGAAGGTCTGTGCATATTCCAAAGTACATGTAAGGATTACATCAACCAAATACTCTGCACATGCTCAAAAAGACTGGGCGTAGTTGGCCCACCCCCTGTTATGAATGCATCTCGTATGTACTTATGCACATATTGTCTCTCCCTTTAATACATGAGTCCCTTGAAGACAGAGACCCTTTTGAGGTCAGAGATACAAAGAAAAAGTGAAAATGGTTCCTATCTTCAAGAAGTCCACAGTCTAATAGTGAAGACAACATACAAAAAACTATGAACAAACAAGATATATACCAGATACACTGTAAATAACAAATAGAGTGAAGGCACTAGCAGTAAGGGGGAATCGGGAAAGTTTTCAGAGGAAAAGCAGGTAGAATCCCATGTATCGGTTTCTACAGGTGATATTAGCCAAGAAGGACCAAAGACGCTCAAATTGAAACTCTGAAGATGTTGAAGGAAATAATTTCAATGAGGAGGGAGTGAGATTTGTCTAAAGATATGGATGTTGATGCACTGGGAACTCACCAATTATCCTAGATTTTGTAAAAGAAATTTCAGGAAAATGGAAGTGAGGCCAGGGCATAGACAGTCAGTAGAAAATTAAGGTGCAATTCTGTAATAGCGTGAGGAATGTAAAAACTCAGAATGATCTGAGGATGCTGACAGAAGCAAAGACTTTAAAAAAAAAAGATTTTTAAAGCTATATTTGGATAAATAGGAGAATCGAAGAAGAGATAGGACCTTTGCTTAATGAGAATGACCTTTGCGCTAGAAACAACAGAACAAAAATGACCGGGAGCTGATAACCAAAATAAATAAGTATAAGAGCCTAGTTGTGGTTGATGGCCCAGATGAATGTCATCCTTGGGTCTTGAAAGAACTGCCAGGTGTAATTACTGAACCAATCACAGGAATATTTGAAAGATCATGGACAATGGGAAAGAGACCACAAGATGGAGAAGGATAAATGTCCTGATTTTCAAGGAAAATAAAAAGGAAAAGATCAGAGTCCCAAAACTCTAAGTTAGTGAGCTTGGCTTTGATTTCTGGGAAATTTTTTAGAGCAAATCACTAAAGTATGGTTGGTGACCCTCTAGAACAGTGGCTTTCAACCTGTGGGTCGCAACCCCTTTGGGGGTTGAATGGCCCTTTCACAGGGGTTGCCTAAGACCATCAGAAACACATATTTCCGATGGTTTTAGGAACTGAGACACAGCTCCTCTATCTGTCTCCACTCATGCGCAGATACACCCACATATGAGTATTAAAGGATTTCAGCATTAGTAAGGTTGAGAACCACTGCTCTAGAAGGAAAGGCAGTGATTACAAAGCACATATGTGATTTCATCAAGAACTTGATCAATTTCATTTCCTATAATGACAGAAATATTAAGCTAGTAAATGAAGGATCCACTGTGGATATAGTTTACCTAGATTTTAGCCAAACTTTTGATAAGATATCTCATAAGGAGAAGACGGAGCTATATGGGCTAGACAATAAGACAAGGGAATAGATTGAGGGATGATTGGATGACTGGACCCAAAGACTAGTTGTTAACAGTTCTGTGGGGACCTTTGCTTAGTCTTCAGCTGCTTGACGTTTTTTATCAGGGACATGATACACAAAGACATAGTAGATTATCACCAAATCTAAAGATGGCAAAGGGAGAACTAACACACTGGATGACAGAGTCAAGATCCCAAAGGATCTTGATGGACTAGAGCAGGGGTGGGAACCTTCGACCTTGAGGTCACATGTGGCCCTCTAGGTTCTCAAGTGCAGCCCTTGAGGACCTAGAGGGCTGCATGAGGCCCTAGGCTCCCTACCCGTGGAGTATTTGGTTGAAATCTAGTGGGATGTAATTCAAAAGGGATACACATGAAGTCTTTTACTTAGATAAGAAAAATTAATTTCCCAAATACAAGATGGGGGAGGCATGGCTAGACATTGGGTGTCCTGAAGTAAATCCCTTGTTTTTTGTGGCCTACAAGCTTGATATGAGGCAGTAACAACTAAAACAAATGCTAAGGAGACCTTGGGCAGCATTAAGAGGGGTACAGCCTCCAAGGATAGAGAGGTAAGAGTTCCTTAGATCACATATGGAATTTGTGTCCAATTATGAGTACAACAGTTCAGATCAGCTGGAGAGTGTTCAAAGCGGGGCAACCAGTTTGGGGAGGTGCCTGAAGTCTGGGTCATATGAAGACCAGTTGAAGGAAGTAAGAGGATTTAGCACAAACAAGAGAAGATTCAAGGGGTAACAAGAGCTGTCTTCAAGTATCCCAAGGGCTACCATATGGGAAAGGAATTAGAGGGCAGGACCGGGATGAGTGAAGCCAATTTAGGCTTGATGTCAGTAAGAACTTCCTAATGTCGAGAGCTGTCCCAATGGGGACGTTTGTGATTCTGTGAAATGAGCTACTTCCTTTTGTCCCACCACATGGTCCAGTTGTCCAGGAGCTGGTGAAAGAGCTTAACTCCTTCGTGGAGAGAACAGACTAGATCAAAGATGATGCCAATGACTTTTGACAAGGAAAGAAAGCACATTCTTAACAACTAAAGACCAAGGTTGCTGCCAAAACCGATCCCAACGCCCCTCACTCCTAGGACCTTCCCACTGTTTATCATCTCCAATTTGTCCTGCTATGTCGTACTTGTACCTAGTTATTTACATGCCCCCCCCCCCATTAGATTGGGAGTTCCTTGAGAGCTGCTAAACAGACACCAACCTGATCCTGCCGCTTCTGGGCTCGTGTCTCCCCATGATAAAATTTGAACTCCCCTACTGGCTCCAACCCAGCCTTTTAGACTGGTTGACTATGACCTTGTGTGACATTCTGACAAGTCCGCACTCACGCACCCTGTGTTCTAACCAAACTGATCTGCGTGCTGTCCACAGCATTCCATTTTTATACGGCCTGGCATTCTCTCTCTCCTCACCTCCACCTTGAAGAATCGATTGCTGCCTTGAAACACCCCCTGTCCCCCACCTCCTTCAGAAGCTCTTTGCTGATCTCCTGCTACTTAGCACTCTCCCTTCTCCTGAGATAACTGTACTTGTTGGTCCTTTCTCCATCCTTATTTGAGCTCAGGCTTTCTTCTCCATCTGACTCTGTGGCTGGACCAAGAAGCTTTAACTGTTCCCATGCTTTCCAATGTCTGTTCTCTGTAGTTCTACACCCTTTCTCATTACGTCCAAGGATTTGGTTTGGCTTCTCAGAATCGCAGTAAGTATACGTCCTCCTACTTTGAGGCATGCAAATGAATCAATAATGCGGGCACAGATCTATATATAACCCTATTAAAAAGTAAGGCCTTTATTCCTCTTAGGATCTTTGTATATTGGAAAGTCATTTCCCCACCCCCACCCCCACAGAAGCCCCTTAATCATTCATATGAAGAAGCCTAAATGGAGAAAATATTGGCATCTCAAGGAGGCCTTTGATTCCTCACTTGAAAGAACCACCTAAGGCAGTTCTCCTGACTTTTGCTGGTTAATTGACATTTATCCTGTATTATATGTCCCTTGCTCATTTTTTTCTTTTACCCCTAAAACTGTCTGAGAAAGTCTCTCCCTCTTTTCCTAATAATAACCCTATGGATAAAGTATTCCCCTGGGGCTCAGAAAACCCTTTAGCACATGGCTTCAAGTATGAGACCCTCCACATCCCCCTTTACCATGAGAACATCAGGGAACATTAGAGTCCCATACTCTCATTCCCCTCAACTATTTACTGTGCTCAAAGATTCCAAAGCCTAAATCTGGGAATAAAATTGGTAGATAATGTTTCGTTCTGCACCAAACACCCTCCTAGAAACCCAGAAAAGGAAGGAGCATCTCTAACACATTGGAGATGGGACTTCCTGAGCAAAGAGGGAAAGCTGGGAAGGCATCTCAGAGGGAGCCTCCATGTGACCCCCATCTGGGGACCTGCCACACCACCACTCCAATCTGGATGAAGATTTGGAGGCCTCCTGCATCCCATTCCTGTCTCCAGCCGGCTGTAAAGAATATCCTTTAATAAATCTCCTTTGGACACTTAAGTCTTATGTGTGGGTTTCCTTTTCCCCTCCTGAATGCAGACACAAGGTTACCACATAATCACTCTTTTGGAGAGGTTTGTATTTGCTGCCAAATGAAAGGATAGAAATGGGTTGGAGAAAATGATTAAGTCTCCTCCTCATTTTTAAACTCTTTGACCTCAAGGGGCCTTCGTTTTGGTTGCTACAGTGACTGGCCCTGATTTAACCATCCCCTCCTCCTGGATACTTTCTTTCTCTCTTCATTTTCACAATGCTACACTCTCCTGGTTCTTCTTTCTGTCTGACTGTTGCTTTTCGGGATCCTCTACTGAATCGTCCTTCAGGTCATGTCCCTGAGCTGTCAGCATCCCCCTTCATTCTGCCTTGACCTCTCTTCTCTCTCTCTGTCTTCTCATTTAGTGATCTCATCACAGCTCCCACCACTGCATCTCTCCAATCCAAGCCAACTCCTCCATTCCCACAGCTTCTACCTGGTTCATGCCCACACCCTTCTCATCTGGACTTTTTCAATAGTCTCCTAATTGACCTCCTTGCCTCAAGTCTTTCTCTGCTCTGATCCATCCTCGGCTCAGCTACCAAAGTGATTTTCCTGAAGTGCAGGTCTGACCACGCCATTGCCTGACTCAGTTAATTCCAATGGTGCCCTGTTTCTCTAGCATCAAATATAATCTCCTCTCTGACTTTTTAAAGCCCTTCACAAGCTGATCCCTTCCTATTTTCCCAGCCTTGTATATTACTTTCCTTTCTGGATTCTATAGTCGGGTCCAATTTGCTTTCTCTCTGTTCCTCACACATAGTATACCATCTCCCATCTTTATGTCTCCTCCCTGGAAATCTTCCAGAATATACAAGAAAAGGTAAAAACAATCTCTCCTCACAGGGAACTGATATTCTAATGGGAGAAACAACATGTACCTATAAGATACATAGAACATAAATAAGGGGGTCATCTCAAATGGAAAGGACTGGGAACTAGGGCCCAGAGTGAATGCTCTTCTCATCTCACAGGGATCACAAAATTTCTGTAGTCCTTCAAGACCCAGCTCAGGCATCACCTTCAACATCAAGCCTTTCCTGACTCCCCTCCCCATGGCCTTCCTCCCAAACGGCTCAGCATTTCACAACCTGGTACTGATGTTGTATTTACTCACCCTCGATTTATTCCTTATCCCCTCACATATGTGTGTGAGATCGTAGATTTAGAACCGAAAGGGGCCATCAAGTCCCCTTCTTTACACAAAAGGAAATGGAGGTACTTTTGGTATTATCTTTCCTAGAAAATCTAAGTTCTTTGAAAGTAGGGAGCATTCTAGCCATGTGACCTAGGGCGAGTCACTTAACCCCAATTGCCCTACCTTCCCCCTCCAAAAAAGCCAAAAAAATAAAAAATAAAAGAATAAAGTAGGGAGCATTTCATTGTTGTGTTTGTATTCCAGCATCTAGCAGGGATCAAGGTTTTTGTTTTGTTTTGTTCATGGTTTTTTTGTTTCTCTTTGTTTCTCAAGGGCTAAGCAAAGTGGTTGACCCATAGTAGGTGCTTAATAAATGTATTTTCATTGATCAAAGGTCCATTGGTTATTTAGAGTTATTTCCACAGAGATGACAATAGATAAGGGGAATGAAGGGTGGCTGTTTGTTATCTTTTGGGGTATAATGACCAAAAGAGAAGTTGCTTCAGATGGACCAAAGAAAGTCAGGCCAGGCAGTTTGAAGATAAATGGAATGCCTCGCTGCTCTTCCCTGAATGTCAAAGGGGCTTAGGGCCCGAGGCCAAGGCATCCTTTTTCAAGAATAGCACCAGCTGAGTGCAAAGAGGCTGAGCTGTATTCTGTTACAACCGTGGACAAGATAGGCATATTCATTCTGACAGCTCTTGAGAGAGGAATTCAGGATGACTTTTGAATTTCCCTGGACGTGTTTCAGGAAACAGAGATGGGTTTAGGGCAGGGGTCACTCCAGACCCCAAAGCACTTGTCTACCCCTGCCTCACCAAGCTTTCCTAATTCTTTCCTGTCAAAAGTGGACTTTCTTCTTTCTCCCCAAACTTGCCTGTTTTCCAAACTTCCATTTTCCCTTATTCTGTTGAAGGTGTTCTTCCTCCCCAATCATTCAGGCTCACAACCTCTATGTCCTCCTGTACCTCTGACTCTGGATCACAAATCTTGTATTCTATCGCATATAAGTTCTATATTTCCCATCTACATCTAATATATCAAATGCTAATATTTTCATGTCTAATCATGTGCCAAATCTTGTCACTTTTAGATTCCGGATTTGAACTCAGATCTTCCTGACCCCAGGCCTGGAGGTCTATCCACTGTACTCACCTCTTGTCTCCACTCAGGGGGTCACAATCTTCATTAAGACCACCATCGCCTCTACCTAGACTAAGGCAGTGGCCGTAACTGGTCTCCTTGCTTTCCCACTTCATTGTCATCCACATGGCTTCCAAAGCACTTTTTGTTAGTGTTAGTGCCTTCCCTCCGAGACTCCTTCCAGCTTATCCTGTCCTGGGTAATTGCATATATTATCTTCCCTGTGCATTTTTATTTACATGCTATCTAACCCATTAGAATATGAGTAACTTGAGAGCAGAGGCCATTGTTTTTTACTGTTCTTTCAATCCCCAGCACTTGGCCCAGACGCTGGAACATTGTAGGTGGTTAATAACTTCTTGATGATTAATTGACTGGTTGGATTATAGGACCCTGACTAGCAGTGATATTACAGATAAAAGACGTAGTGTGTCCAATGGATCCCAAGCGATGGCTGTGTTCCAGACATTTCATTAAGGAAGCTTGTTCACAGGCCCCGTACCATCCTGGATCCCTCGCTGGTGCTCACCCCACGCGGCCAAATTGGCAGGTCTTCTAGTTGCTATGTTCATAACATCTTCCCAAAGCTACCCTTTCTCTCCATTCTTGTAACCAGCGCCCAAGGATGGGCCTCATCACCCAGACTACTGTAATAGCTTCTTAATTGGTTTCCTTGCCTCGTCTCTTTGGTCCATCTTTCACTCAGCAGCCAAAGTCATCTTCCTTTAAAAAGCACAGGTCTGATCGGGTCACTTCCCTACACAATACATTCCAGAGACTCCCCATTACTTCCAGGGTTAAATAGAAAATGCTCTGGGGCTTTTAAAGCCCTGGCTCCCTCCTACCTTTCCAGCCTTCCTCCCCTTTATTTCCCTCCATGAACCCTGTGACTGATCTTCTCACACATCTTATCACCGACTCCTCCACTTTGTACTAACCATTCTCCATGCCTCTCCCTCCTCACCTGCCCCTCCTGGCTTCCCAGGCTTTCTTCACCACCTGGCCCAAATCCCACCTACCATAGGAGACCTTTCCCATTCTTTCCTCTCTCCCACTGAGATTATTTACCATTTGCAATGTGTGTATCTTATAGTTACACAGTTGTTTCCATGTTGTCTCCCCATTAGAACATAAGCCCATTGAGGGCAGGGACTATTTTTGTGCTTCTGTCTCTAGTGTTTAGCACAGAGCTTGGCACATTGTTGTTGTTGAGTCATGGCCAACTCTACATGGCCCCATGGACAAAGACTATGAGATTTTCTTGGCAAAGAGACTGGAATGGTTTGCCCACACTCTTCTGCAGTGTGTCCTTATTTGACAGATGGGGAACTGAGGCAAATAGGAGTTAAGTGATTTGACCAGAGTCATACTGTTAGTAAGTGTCCAGAGGCCAGATCTGAACTCAGATCTTCCTGACTCCAGGCCTCCAGAACACTCAATAAATGATTATTGACTAGATATGACTTGACTTGTACCATATACCTGTAAAACCTGTAGGAGTCTTGGCCTCTATGGCCTGAATGAGAAAGACTCCCTGAATTGGGTTATGTTAGAGTTGGTCTGTAATTTCCTAGGGGATTGTGGGTATCAGAAAGAAGGAGAAATCTATGGCTCTGTTACATCCAGAACCAGCAAACATCTCTGGAGCTTCAACACTGATCAGGGTCAGCTCTGGCCTCTTCAAGGTACTGTCAGAAGACTGCAATCACTTCAAGCAATCACTGGCACTGATTGGCCAGCACTAGGCACTAGACCTACAGAGACAAAACTGAGGCTGTCCCTGCTCTCAGGGAGTTGACGTTCTTTAGGTGCTGGGGGTATAAGGACAACCACATGTACCAATGTAGGTGTATACAAAGCATATGAAACTTAATGACAGGTGGTTTGGGAGAGGAGGGCACTAGCAGCTGGACCAATCAGGAAAGGCCTCTGATCAAGGTGGTCCTTGGGCTGAGTCTTACAGGAAATTAGGAATTCTAAGAGAATGAGGTGGGGAGGGAGAGGAATGACCCAGGTCAAGGCATGGAGATAGGAGATGGAATACTGAGATTGGACAAGCCATGCCTCCTACATAGTCCTTCACAGAATGAAAGAATCTCAGAGCTGAAAGGGACTACTACCATACCACCATCTTCCACTCATGGACAGGTAAAGGACATCCAAAAAGCACTGGACTCTGCCCAGTGCGGACCAAGAAAAGCCAGCCTTTAGAGACTCTCTGGCCCCGAAGGATCAGTCAGGGAAGAAACTGAGTCAGAGTCCTTGTGCTCTCAGTGCATTAATAAGATGTGGGAAAGGTCCAGAAGAAGGCTAGAGACACCCAGACATTTGTAAGGAGTATAGGACTGAGAATCAAAGAACTGCAAAGGATCAGTACTCCAGGTCAGGAGTCCAGAATGCCCTGAACTTTCTCTGAGCAGCCATTGGCTTTCAGGGCTGGGACCTTTCAGCAGACATTATCAGACCCCCACAGCAAAGGGAAAAAAGGGAGAAGATAGTCTTTGTAGGCATGGGCCCCAAGGGTTCCTGCCCCTCCCCCGTAACCCTTCTCTCCACCCCCCACTGTCCAGCCACTCATGGAAAAAGCGGCTGGTGATGGGAACAGCTTCGTGGTGATCTCACTGTGTTTGGAAAGATGCTGGAAAAGCACAGGGAAAGGAGGCTGAAGGAATTAGATCAGTCCAAAGCCTCTGGTCTCCTGCTGTCAACTGACAAGTCCCAGGTCTGCGGAGGCTCCGTCTGGTACCTAGATCATAGAGCAGATCCAGTTCACTCTCAGTGATCTGCAGGCCATGGCTGAAGAGTCCTAAGAAGGTGGGATCCAAGAGCTAGCCCTGGAAGGAACTCCAGGGGCTATCGAATGCCCCCCCATTTTATAGATGAGGAAACTGGGCCCATGGTGGGAGAGGAGCAAGGTAAAAGGACTCACCTAGGGTCACACAACTAGTAAGTGGCAGGGGCAGGATTCAAACTCAAGTCTTCCTGATACCAAACTCAACACACTACCACACCATGCAATGCTCCTATTGAAAATCTATTAAAAATTCTGTCCTCTTTCCCATGAAAAACAAGGAAGATCCAATCCAGACCCTCTGGTACCATTTGGAAATCACTGGGATGTGAAATGTGCAGAGGCCTTTGAGGACCCAGTTGACCTCACTTGGGCACATGGGCACAGGGAGCAGAGGGGTTGGGGCAGGTCCACTTAGGCCTTTTGTGCTGTCTGCTGCTGGCAGTCTGGGGGAGCAGGGGGGTGATGGTCAGCCAGAGCCAGGGGCTATTGCTTGTTCCTGCTGACAGGAAGATGCTTGAGTTATTCTATCCCCAAACTGAAGATCTTAGCTTTGGCATACGTTGTCACTGATACATTCCAAAGCTATGCATAGAGCGCAATTCCAAGGATGGATGGACACTCATCCCCTGATTTATTTTCTGCCAAGTGCTAAGTCACAAGCCAATCAGAGCTGGTGGGTGGTACCGGCCCATTGTGAGTTGAGTGCACATTGCCATCCAGGGAGGTCAAGCCCTCACGCAGATGCCCCATACCTTGTAGATGCCCTATGCGCATGCATCAGAAAGCTTCATGATGACCATGTAAGGGGCAAAAGAGAGCCAGCTGGGCCACTCACCCAAGAAAGTACAGCTGAGGGCCTGGGCCTCCTGCCAAGGGGAGAGCCATTGGTGGGGATAGATGTTCTAGCCCTAACCCAGGGCCCCCTGCCCCAGTTGTCCTTGGGTGATTGGCAGCGCGTGCAGCTGCAGGGTGAATGTCTAGAAGGGATACAGGCCAGGAAAAGAGGGCACAGGACCTCAGATGAAGAGCTGAAAGAAAACTTAGAGGTCACTAAGTCCAATGCCCTTATTTTACAGAATAGGAAACTGAGGGCCGGAAAGGAGAAAGGGCTAGCCCGAGGTCCTACAAGTAGGAAACGACAGGGTGAGGATTTGAATCCAAGTCCCACCATCCCAAGTTTGGTGCTTTCTACAGCCTCAAGGGGCGTGGCCTTTGGGTGGATGGGAGTTGAGCCTCGTTATTGAGGGAGCAATGGAGTCCTGGATCAGGATGTGACCCCACATACCAGAGGTAGGAGAATGCGCTTGGGGATCCCAAAGCTCTCTGGGAAGCCCTCCATGATAATCTTGGGCTCGTTGGCCCAAAGAGTGTGGCTAATGCACAGATTCCACTGGCCTGACGTGACAGGGAATATATGAAAGAGGTCTGAGAGAGTTGTGCTCAGGGTAGGATCAGAAATTCAGAGCTAGAAAGGAACAGAGGGCCCTCTTCCCATTTCACAGAAGAGAAAACTCAGGCCAATGGCTGAAGTGACTTGGCCAAGATCACAGAATGAAGCAGTGACAGAGATGGATTCTGAGCCTGGCCCTCCTGATTCCATGCTCAGTGTCTTATGCTGCAGTCTCACTGTACCTCTGGTGGGCTTTCCAACTACCAGGAAGCCTTTGGAACTTGATGCAGAGACTTCTAATCCCTGGAAGGAAATGGGAAGGACAAGCAGTATCAGAGCAGTGTCAGAACCTTCTCCACAGCACCAACAGGCCTTCCCAACCAGGACCCAGAAGACAGAGTCTGCAGGAGCCAAGACTTGAAGGGGCAAGAAGGAGATCCCCACCAGGATTCATTCTGAGCAAGGGCATGTTGGCCTTAGCCTAGAATGCTACCCTCCCACCCTCAAGGAAATGCCACAGTAACAGGAATGCCACTGAGGATCATGCCCTTGCCACGTGTGCCCTGGGGAGAACCACCTCACGCCTTTGGGCCTCAGTTCTCTCATCTGTAAAACAAGAAGAGGTGGACGCAGTGGTCTCTGAGGTCCTTCCTGGCTCTAAATGTCCTCCCCTCTCACATTGCCTGCTCCTACTCCTATCTATCTACTCACACAAATGTTGTCTCCCCCATTAAATGGGAGCCCCTCAAGGACAGGCTCTCTTTGGCATCCCCATTGTTTAGCACAGGGCATCACTTAGTAAATGTCTGTTTACTGGCTAAACCTCCTATCCTATGCATCTACGAGCTCCAGTCACAGGAGAGTGACTTGTCAAAAAAAAATCCTGATGCTTGGAGAAAACTCAAGATGGCAAATTAGTGAAGAGTGACCCCAGCCCAAGTCATTGAAAGATTGGGTCATCTGTCTTTCCACAAAATAGCCTTGTAAAGACAGCATATCAGAGCCACCTGTTGCCCATAGGGGAGTTAATTGGATTCTCTGGAGATCAGTAGGATGGGAGCAACAGAGGGTTGAGGAAATTGTGTCCAAGAAAGGGCTTATTTACCAGTTGTAGATAGACAGGTGGTGCTAGGTCCATATGGAAAAGATCCAGATGCAGAGGAAGCTGCTGCAGGCTGGTACCCTCTTGGGAGTTGGTGAAGCTTACTACGACTGCCCTGTACTGATCCGGACCTCTTCCCAGATGGTAGAAAGAGGGAGAGGCCCACCAGGTCCTGCCTAATAGTCAAACAATAAAGGCCCCAGGGAACTGGAGAGCCCAACTAATTAGGGGCTAGACTGGAGCCTGAGCCAGATTCACATATGAAGGCCAGTGAGGATGCCTTCAGAGACTATACAGGTAACATCAACAGTGAGTCGCTTCAAGGGCGCCAAGAGTGCCTAACCCCTGACCAGGCTGATGTGTGGTGTACCCAGGGAAACGGGGGAGAACATTACACAGATAGCCAGATGATACCTATCATGATGCACATGTAATCCACATTTGATATGAAACTCCAACAGGTGAGGTTCTGTTATGAGTCTGTAATCCAGTTTAATTCAACAAGCATTTTTCAGCACCTATGATATACCAGGAACTGTTCTAGGCACTGGGGATACAAAGACAAAATGCAAAATAGTCCTTGTCCACAAGAAGCTTGCATTCTACTGGGGAGATACAACACTTAACATATGAAAAGGACTTTTAGTATGTTTGTTTTTAGTGTGTGCCAAGTGCTGGGAATAAAGATACAAGTGGAATAGCCCTTGACACATGGTAGGCAATTAATAATTGTTAAATGATTGACTGACTGATTGATTGATTGATTACCTGCAGGGAGTTTATATTCTAATAGAAGACCAAATTTCCAGAGAAGTTAGTGACTGGGGAAAAGAGTATTGATCTGGGGAGTCCAAAGCATGGTGAACGGAATCATAGGGGCAATTGATCAATCGAGAGGCATGGGTAATTGTGGCAGAGACATGCAAGATGGGCTTGGTGAACTAGATAACTAAAGGGATGTGTCTGGCTTTGACTGGATAGAGTGGGTTGGATGAGCTTGCACTAAA
Organism: Pseudocheirus occidentalis; assembly: GCA_028646575.1. Lineage (NCBI taxonomy): Eukaryota > Metazoa > Chordata > Mammalia > Diprotodontia > Pseudocheiridae > Pseudocheirus > Pseudocheirus occidentalis. The sequence continues at coordinate 20,863,316 of CM053593.1, forward strand.
TCCCTCAAGAGTCGGGATCGATGAAGGTCAGGAAGGCATTCCAAAGCTGAGTAAACTAACTCTCCAGGAACTGTAGGCATGGTGTTTGGAGGATTATTCAGAGGATACTCTTCCACTTAAGAGAAGTAAAATGGTGGCAGGGAAGATGGCACAATGGCCCTCGAGGATGGCTAACCATGATTGTTTGAGAAGGGAGAAAACACCTATCTAGGGAGATCCAGAAAGGTTTTGAGTAGATGTCACATGAATTGAGTCTGGAAGAACTCTAGAACGATTCTAGAAGACAGAAATGAGGCACAACAGAGTTCTAGGCATGCAGGACAGCCTGGTCAAAGGCATGGAGGCAAGAGATAAACTTATAAGTTCAGAGAGCAATAAGCAGGCCAATTTGGTTGGAGGGACTTAGAGTGAATGAAGAAGAATATGAAATAAGTCTGGAGAAGTAGGCTAGTGTTGCCCTGTGAAGGTTTTTTCAGTGTCAGGATGAGGCATTTATATTTTAACTTGGAGGTAATAGGGGGTTACTGAAAAGCTCCTAGAAGGCTGCAGCCCAAGAGAAAACTGAGGAGTACATAAGGCTTGGATCTTGTATCCAACTTTGACATGTGACGCTATTATATACCATGTAGTTGCATGTGTTTAATGTATATTTAATATTCCACATAGAAATTTGCTAGATGAACCTGAGTATTTTGTTTCTGCACCTGACCTATGTGCAATGCATGACACAAAACCCTAATCTGGCAGTTATATGCTGTATTCTTACATGTGGCCTGTGTGTGTTGGATAATTGCCTATGGCTATGCTCTGGGCAAACTAATGGATGTTTTATGGTATGTGCCTACAGTTGTACCTGTGCACCTGCTGTGATTTGCAGGGACTACAATAATTTTTGTTGAGGGGAGGATATGACAGAGACCCTTTCATCTCCCATAATACAAAGGGCCCAAAGGACAACACTCATGGGCAAAAATCCCCAAGACTACATTTCTCAGGGGCATTGATCATGAAGGGAAGACCCTAGTTGTTGGAAAGTCTCCAAAGAAAAACAGGAAGTTTTTGAAATACAGAATGATCTGGGATACGTACCACTGTCCTTCCAGTCACCAAGGTTGCCATCTTCAGAGCCATCCTCAACTTTTCACTCTCTCTTGCCTTTCTCAGTCTTGTCAATGCTTTCTCTACTACACCTCTTACAGCTGTCCCCTTCTCTCCACCTACTATGACCACCATCCTAGTTCAGGCCCTCATTACTTAAAAGGCTTCTAATTGGTCTTCCTTCCTCAAATACCCTTCCTTGCCAATTCATCTTCCATGTAGCTACCAAAATAATTTTCCCAGTGCTCAAGTTTGGTCGTAATGCTCCCCTGCTTACTAAGCTAAAGTAGCTCCCTATTCTCTCCAGAATCATATGTAAATTCCTCTGTTTAGTATTGAAAGGCCTTTACAATCTGACATTCCAGACTTTTTAATCCAGCTCCCTTTCATGTTCTGTACAATCCAGACCAACTGGTCTCCTTGCTTTTCTTCACCCATAACACCTTCTGCCTTGGTGTCTGCACTATGTGTCTTCCCCATGCTTAGAAGATTTGCTCCTCACTTTGGCCTCTTAGAATCCCAAGTTTTCTTTCAAACCTCTCTCAAGTGCCACTCCTGCTTAAAAAACTTTTTTTGAGCTACTAGAGCCTTATGTCAAATCATCTTGTATTAATTTTGCATAAACATATATGTATATGCTATCTCACTCTACAGCATGTCAGCTCCTTGAGCTCATGGACTGTTTCCTTGTCATCTTTGTGTTCTCAGCCCCTAACACATCCTTGATCCTTGACAAATGGTTGTTGATTGATTAGATGATTGATTGGATAATTGGTCAAAGGAAGAAAAAGGAACAGGGGTCAATGGAGTAAGACTGCCACTGTGTCCCCAAATCCAGGAGTCCAAAAGAATCCTGATGACTTTGGTACCAACTGAGACAGATGCCTATAACCAAGAACCTTTACCAAGTTTCTATGCTAGGTACTGGACAAAGTTGAGAGAGAAAACTGAGACATCAGTCCCTGGAACTGCAGAGCATATGAGCCATGGAGGCAAATGTTTCCCTCCTCCCATATGTTAGGGGTTTGGGGGGATTAGATTATAATCCTTTGGGAGCCTGTAGGAGACTGTGCTTATTTGTGCATAGGAGCTGAGAATGTTTCTATTGCCCAATTCTTTTTCCTTGTTACTTATTGTGCAATTGTGATCCAATTAAATTCTTTGTTATTTGATTAAAGATTCCTGCCTGGTGTGTTGGGAGGGAAAGGACTGGGTGGGGGCCAGGAACTGAATACAAGCCTCTACATTGTAATGGTGGGATTCCAGGGTCAAGTTGGAAACCTGTTACATAGATCTCCCCACTTCTTCACAGCTAAGTTTGTAGAAAAAGTAGTCCATACTCCTTGCTTCTGCTTCTCCTCCCACTCACTCTTCAACACTTTATAATCTGGCTTCCAGACATACCTTTCTATTCAATCTCTCCAAGGTTACACCTTAGTTAATGGATATGGTGATTGTTTTTCAATCTTCATCACCCTTGATCTTCCTGAAACATATAACATTGTTTGTCTCCCTTTCCTTCTGAATGCTCTCTCCTCTCTTCTACTGAGCTTTCCTATTTTTCTTCCATCTCCCACCCCCTTGTCACTACTTCCTTTGTTGGTTCATTATCTGCTTACTGCTCCTGTTCAGTGCAGGCATCAATCCAGCTTCCATCTTGAATCTTCTTTTCTCCCTATGTTCTCTCCTTTGGTAATGTCATATACATCCATGCACATTTCACCTTCATTTGGACAACTCCCTTATCTAGTCCTGGTTTCTTCTCTAAAACCTCTAAAACACATGATAGACTTGAAAGTGCGCTGGATTTGGAGTCAAATGACCAAACCCAGCTCCTTTACTGGCTGTGTGACTTTAGGGGAATTGCTTATCCTTTCTGGGTCTCATCTTCTTCAATTGAAAAATGAGGAAGTGGATTAAATGACCCCCTCAGCCCTAAGGCTTTAATCCTGTGACTTCCAGCAGTCCATTGGACTCTTCATTAGGATGTCCTGCCAGCACCTCAAACTCAACATGTCCAAAATCAATGGACAGCACACTGGGCTGGGAATCATGAAGACTCATCTTCCAAAGTTCAAACATGACCTCAGATACTTACTAGCTCTGTGACTCTGACAAGTCACTTCACCCTGTTTGCCTCAGTTTTCTCATCTGTAAAAATGAGCTAGAGAAGAAAATGACAAACTAATATCTTGATCAAGAAAAAATGGGGTCATGAAGAGTCAAATATGACTGAAATGACTAAAGAACAACAAAGAAACAAATTTGCTGATTTTGCCAAATTCCCTAAGTCTTAAATGTAAGGTCCTTGAAGGCAGGGACTGTTTCACCTTGTCTTTGTATCCTTCATGTCCACCACAGCACCTGGCACAAATTAGGCACTCACCAAATGCCCACCGATTGATTGTCCTTGTATTCCTAGCATCTAGTCTCATGCCTGGAACATAGTAGGTGTACAAGAAAAGCTTATGGGGGGCGGCTAGGTGGCGCAGTGAATAGAGCACCGGCCCTGGAGTCAGGACGACCTGAGTTAAAATCCGGCCTCAGACACTTAACACAAAAACTAGCCATGTGACCTTGGGCAAGTCACTTAACCCCCAACTGCACTCCAAAAAAAAAAAAGCAAAAAAAAAAAAAAGGAAAGGCTTATGAATTGAATTGAGTTGATGAGGTCAGCATCCTCCCAGTTACCCAAGCACAAAACCTGAGTCATCTTAGCTCCCAGTTGGTAAGTCCTTTGGACCATATCTCTACAACATCCAGACCCTCCTCTCCCCTCCTTAATACTGATATCAGTTCTTATGGAATGTAGGGACCCATAACCTCCTTTCTGGACTATGGGGAGCCAAAACAGCTTACCGTCTCTTTCTCTCCAAGTTGACTGCTAAAATAATCTTCCTAATACATGACTTTAACCCTGTCATTCCCCTGCTCAAAAAACCTTTCAGTAGTTCCTTGTCTAAAGGATAAAATGCAAACTCTTTGCCTCCACCATCCTATTTATAAGTAACAATTTTAGCACCTGGGGAAATCTTTTTGAAGGGGTCAGAAATAAAGGCCCTGGGCACCTTGAAGTCACTTGGGGGTGGGAGCCAGGAAGCATGGAAAGGCAGACTCTGGAGGAGTTCACCTGGAGTACTCTGCTTGTGGTAGGGAAGGAAGTGAATGCACCAGCTGGTAGATTCTATTTTAACTAATTCTTCTTGCTAAGTAATTGTTAAGCTCAGTCACTTCTATGATTCAGGAGGGCAAGTACTATTACTGCTCTCTTAAATTTAAGGACCCTGGGACAACATCCCAGCCACTCCACCCTGGTTAGGGCTTTACCTAGTATTTAAGGTTCTTGGTTGTCTGGCTCCCGCTCACTGCCTTCACAAACATTTCCTGTTACTCCTTTTCATACGTTCTGTTCCAGTCAAACTGCAAACAATATATTCTCTGACCTCAGTCTGCATTCTCCTGCCTTTTTACCTTTGTCCAGGCTTTTACTCCATCTCCATTCCCTGCCTGGAATACACTCACTCCTCATCTCTGTCTGCTGAAATCCTCCTCCTTCAAGACCAAGCTTGTTACAATCCCAAAGATCACTTTCCAAGCTCCGAGTTCATTGGTTTCACTCTCCAGAGACTTGGGGGTGGTGATGGAGGGGAGAGGCTTAGAAATGTTGACACAGATATGCCAATCCATCAATAACCTATAATTCAATCAGGGTGGGAACTCTCACCACTGACAGATACCACCCCATCTAAAGTCTTACAGAGCCTGTAAGTTCCAGAGAAAGGATTTGGACCTGGGTCTTCCGATTCCCTATGGATCTGGCAGTCTATGTGACACTGCCTTTTAGATACTTGCCTGTTGACTCATATGCATATGGCGAGGAAACAAAGCTGATCTGAGACAAACACACCTTCTGGGTTACTGGGGGGGCGGGTAATAGCACAGAATCTGTCCCAGGGATCTGCAACTGAAGCTACCACAGAAGTGACTCTGATGGGGGAGGGGACATTGCCTTAAACTCTTGCCAGCTACACAGACTCACCTTCCCCAACAAGCCACACACCATTCACATTTTCTCTCAGATCTCACTCAATAGCGGCTCTCCTTTCTTAATAACAACTCTATGCCAACCACCCAGGGGACTGGCTCAGGATAACATCCACTCTAGCGTGTGATTATCAGCGACGAATGACTGTCCTGATGACTCTTTTACAACCCACGCTTGTGCAATCAACAATAAGGAACAGCCTTCTTTCTCCCCAGCTTCATCTCCCAGTCCTAACCCAGCTCAGGTTCTCTCCTTCCTCCATGAAATCTCCCCTTCTCTCCACCCCACCCCAGCTAAAAATGATCTCTTTCTCCCCAAATAGTCCTCGATCTTTTTGCCGGGATGCCTCTCTTAATTCAGCACATTCACCGTATGTATACGCCCCGTGGCTGCCTCATAGTAAGTGGTTACTACATGCTTTTTTCATTCAGGCATTCTTCCTTGGTAGTGGGAACCTTTGTGGACTTTAGGCTTATTTGTGGACCTATTCTAACTCCCCATCCCACCCCTATTAGATTATAAGCTTCTAGAAGACAGGGGCTGGATCATTTTCTATCTTCATGTCCTCACTGCTGAACACAATGTAAGAGCTTACGAATGTTTTCTGAATTGAATTATGTTGAAAAGACAAACAAACCCAGAAAACCTCGGTCCTTTCTCTCAAGGAGAATATTACACAGGTTGAGCACCAGATCCATTGTGAGATCCTTAAAAGCTCCCCCAGAGATTAAAAAAAAAAAGAGTAAAGTTAAGAAACAAAAAAATTCCAAGGGGAGCAGGCAAAAGGTGCTCTAAGAATTCCGTAAAGAGAGAGCTCAGTGAGGTGTGGAATGGTTGGGGGTAGGGCTGAAGCTGGCTCTGGGGGATGGGCAGGTTGACTTAGACCACAAACAGCATTCCATGCATCTGACCTATACACATGAGTTCTCTATCTGTACCCTGGTCTCCTGGCAAACACATGACATTTTCTACTCACTCTCCTCCCTTGCCCTGGGCCTCAGTGTACTCATCTGCAAAAGAAGAGGTTTGACTCTTGGGAGGTTTCATTCTGACAGTCTGGCATCTGGACTTGAGAGAGGTTCTCTTTGACTCTCATCTGCAAAGATGTGTGCAAGGGGCTATGGGCTAAGCACACCTCTCTGGAAAATGTCTTCAGATTCTGGATGTAGATTTTGGGGACATGGGTTTGAATCCTGATTCTACCACTTAGCACTCATATGACTTATTATTACCTATAATTGCCCAAATATAACAATGATCCAAAAAAATTTAATAGGTCTACTAGATATTCATAATATTCGTAACCTCTAAATTTTAGAATGCTTCCAAAATATAGAAACATAGCCAAAGAAATCTAAATCATGTGGGGATGGGATGAATCGTGCATTATCCGCATCATCCTCTCCACTAGAGATGAAGAAACAGACTCAGAAGAGCTAACAAGTAGCATGGCAGAACCAGGATTTGAATTCGTGTCTTCTGACTCCAAAGACAATCCCGCTGAACTAGTCCATCAACAGGTCAATCTCAGACAAACACCAGAAAGGGATGGTGAGACGAGTCATGAATTGAGGAGGAAGAGGAGGAGCTCCTACTGGCTTTCATTTGGGAATCTGTGCAGTGTTCTGATGACGTCAACTTTTTGTTGACTTCAGAAGTTCATCTTTTCAACTGTAATATGTTTCTGGTGATGATTGGGCTGCAAATCAGAGAGCATCATCATCTCAGAATGATGACTAATACAGAGGACAAAGGAATGAAGCTCAATGGTTGTGATCAGTCTACAGTATTTACACTTGTGTACAAAAAATGACAACAGGAGCATGGCTGAGGATAAGCCCAGAAAAGGAGATGGAATGGTCCTAGGAGAAGAATGAGAGCCCATTGCTTGTAATACATACATTATAGATAGAAATATAGACTATAATGCAGACAAGTACATAAGAAAGGTGAGGGGGCAATGTAGAAAATAGAGAGCTGGGTTTAGGTCCTGCCTTGGACATATAATGGTTATGTGACCCCAAGTAACCCCAAGCGATGGTCATGTGACCCTCTTGGTGCTCTAGGCAACTCTTTGAGATTATAAGTTACAGAGAAGGTGCCAACCTGCACAGAGGGAATCTCTTCATTTGAGAATTCCTTAAACCAATGAAATCACAGCTCTAGTCTTTTTCCTGTCCCTGTAATAGAAGGGAAATCACAAATTTAGAGCTAGGTGGGAAAGAAATCATTAAGACCAATCTTCTCATTTTATAGATGAGGAAACTGAGGCCCAGAGGAGTAAAATGACTTGCCCAAGGTCACACAGCTAATAAGTGTCTGAGGTAGAATTCAAACCCAGGTCTTCCTGTCTCTAAGACTAGAGGTCTGTCTGTCTGATGCTGCATAGGAAGAGGAGTCAAAAGACCTTGGAACAAATGCCAACCTTTTCATTTACTCCCTGTGGGACCTGGAGCAGCTTCCTGGCCTCTCCAGGCCTGCTTCCTTATCTATCAGGTGATGGGGTTGGCCTCCCAGCTACCTCCAAGCCCAGAATCCTCCTTTATCAAGTTAGCTTAGATGAGCTGTCATCAAACTGGGTCAAACCTTTATGTAGAGGAGGCTTTATGGGAACACTTGGATAACAATCCCAGAAGAGGAAGAGGCACAGAGGGATTGTGGGATGCAGCCCCTGAGGAAAATCACAATCCTTCCAAAAGCCATAGCCTAAGGCAGAGTGGGATAAGCATCACACAGAGCCCAGTGAAGGAGTTTTGTCCTGATGGAGCTGCCTAGAGATATTTACAGGAAAAGATCTGTACTCTTCTGGGCATGGGAGCTCTTTCCAGAGGTGCAGATTGCAACCCATCCAAATATCATCTTCTCCTTGGCAATCTCTCTTTTTTTTTTTTTTGGAGGGCAATTGGGGTTAAGCAACTTGCCCAAGGTTACACGGCTAGTTTTGGTGTTAAGTGTCTGAGACTGGATTAGAACTCAGGTCCCCCTGACTCCAGGGCCGGTGCTCTATTCACTTCCTTGGCAATCTCTTAATCCATATCCTCCCCTAGAGCCTCCAAAGGGTCCCACCCCCACCATGGTGGGGACCTCCACGGAGCCCTCTTGAAGCTGCATGGATGCCAGTGGAACAATCTGGACATATATCTCCCGTGCACTTTCTTCCTGGAAATTGGATGCAGCCACTCACGCCTACCACAGGCCTCTGCATTGCCCTTTGGGTGACCCACAGCTTGAATTCTTTGGAGACTGTAGTGTTCCATGACTCGCAGCCATCCAGCATCACTGGAATAATCTGGATGCTAAAAAGATGAGCCTTCATTACAGGGAGAAGTTTTGGTCACAGAATCATGAAATTTTAGGCTTGCAAGGGATCTCTCAGTAGCCATCTCGCCCAACTTCCAAAGGAACCGATTGATCAACAAGCATTTATTAAGTGCTCATTGTGTGCCAAGCAATGTTCTAGGCACCAGAGATACAAGGAAAAAGCAAAAAAAGTTCTTCCTCTCCAAGTGCTAGTATTCTAATGGTGGGGGAGGAGTGTTGGAAATGTACCTAAAAGCCACAGAGAAAGTAGAGATAAGAGAAGATTATCTAGGAGAAGGCATTAGAACCTGGGGGGAGGGAGGGATGGAGAAAGGTCTCTAGGAAAAGGTGGAGTCTTAACTGAGTCTAGAAAGAGACCAGGAATTTTTAGGTGTGGAGATCAAGAGTCAGCACTACAGGCATAGAGGATAGCCAACACAAAGACCCAGAACTGATGTTATGGAATCAACACTTTCAAGTTGAGGCCTTGGAGAAGACTTGAGAGCAAGGAGACCAGATCACTCACTGCTTAAAGGAATTAATTCAGACTATTCACTGGAAGGTCAAATCTGGAGCCCAAGCTTAAATACTTTGGTCACATAATGAAAAGATAGGACTCATTGGAAAAAATCCTGAGGTTGGGAAAGATTGAAGGCAAAAGGAAAAGGGGATGGCTGAGGATGGGATGGAGAGATGGTGTCATGGAAGCAATGAGCATGAACTTGGACTCACTTTGGAAGAATGTGAAGGAGAGAACAGTTTGGTGGTCTGTGGTCTGTGGGGTCACAAAGAGTTGGTGGCGACTGAATGACTGATCAACAGTGTCTGTGTGAGGAACAGCAAGTAAGCTAGTGTGGCTGGATTGAGGAGAACTTAAGAGGGTAAGAGAATGTTAAAGGCCTAGAAAGGCAAGAAGAGATTAGGCTGTGAAAAGCTTTGTATGCCAAACAGAGTTTCCATTTGATCTTGGAGGTAGTAGGGAGTCACTGGAGTTTTTATTGAGTAGGGCAATAATCTGGATGGACCTTCCCATTGAGAAAGTCATTTTGGTAGTGATAAATGAATCTGAGGGGGTGAGGAGCTGAAACAAGGGGACCAGTCAGAAAGCTTTTGCAATAGTTGAAGTGAGAGGTGATGAGAAGTCTGCACAGGGGGTAACTAATGTGAGTGGAGCAAAGGGGACATCTTGGAGAGTTGTTGTGAAGAAAGAAATAATAAGATCTGGCAATTGGCCATGATGGCATGAAGAGACAAGGCGGGCACTGAAGTCATGAGCCTGGGTGACGGAGAAGGAAGGTTCACTCGACAGTAATAAGGAAGTTGGAAAGAGTAAGGAGTTTGTGGAAAAACGTGAATTCTGTTTTGGATGCGCTGAGTTTGAGATGCCTCTAGGAAATTCACTTTGATAATGCAATGAGCAGTTGGTAAAACAGGACTGAAGCTCAGGAAGGAGGCTAGGACTGGATGGATAAAACTGGGTGTCACCTTCACAGAGGTGATCATTGAACCCATGGGAGTTGATGGCACCAAATAAGAAAGTATGGAGATATGCTTTGATAACATTAATAACAACTAGCATTTACACAGTGCCAACTATGTGCCAGACACTATGCTTTAGAATTATCTCATCTGATTCTCACGACAACCCTGGGAAGTAGGTGCTGTTATTATCCCCATAATATAGTTAGGAAACTGAGGCAGACAGAATTTGCCCAAGGTCACAAGGCTAGTCAGTGTCTGAGACTGGATTCACATCTTCCCAACTCCAGGGCCAGTGTTCTATCCACTGTGCCACCAGTTGTCTCAAAGATAGAACAGAAGAGGCCTCATAAGAAGTTAGTGGGTGTGACATGGACAGAAATACAGCAAAGGAGACTGAAGAAGACTGAAGATCAGCAGGAAGAGAATCAGGAGAGAGCAGTGTCATGAACACCTAGAGAGAAGAGAGTATTCAGGAGAAAAAATTGGTCCATAGTGTCGAATGCTACAGAGAGAACTCGAGAAAGAAGAAGGTTGAGAAAAAGGCTTTTGATTGGTCATTGAGAGATGCTTAACTATCCTCAAGGGTAGTCAGGTGGAAGCATTTTCAGTTGAACAATGAGGTCAGAAGCCCCAGTGTAACAGTTCAACCAACCTCTGTGAAAGACTTAACAGGAGGAGGAATCTACCACCTCTGAAGCCCATTAACTTTTAAAGAGAAGGTTCTCCCAGCAGCAAGCCTGAGTTGGATTTTTTTTTTGCCCCTTCTACCCAGTGTTCCTGATTCTGCCCTCTGGGGCCAGACAATAAATCTAAACCTTTCCCACAGGACAAACCTTCAAATATCTGAAAATGTTCCCATGAACCTTCTCCAAAATAAACACTCCTAGTTCCTTCAACCAATCCTTATATCACTTAGAATCAAGGCTCCTATGATTGTTCTCCTCTGGATCTGTCTTTCTTAAGTCACAGCATACAGAACTGAACCCCATATTCTGAACAGGCCAGAGGACAGAAGGACTATCACTTCCCTATTCCTGGTCCAAGACTATGTTAACTACTTACCACACCATTCATTGAACTTGGAGTTCAAACTTTGGAGTTCAAAACCCTAGATATTTTTCAGACAAATGACTGTCTATTCACATACTGTACCTATGATGCTGAGTAAAAAACAACAACAAACCAAAAACTCAAGTTTCTGAAATATAGTTTCTGAAAGGGAATCTAGCCCACTTTCTTCCTCTTGTTCATTAGCCATCTAGTGAGTATCTATCCAAGATTTGTATAATGATGGACTATTTCTATGGGTTGTCCACCTAACTGTATATAATAGTCTAAACCAGCGGTTGTCAACCTATTGGTTATGTCCAATTTGTAATAATGAAAAACATCCTGCATATCAGATATCTATATTTTTTTTCTTTTTTTTTTTTCTTTTTTTTTTGGAGGGCAGTTGGGGTTAAGTAACTTGCCCAAGGTCACACGGCTAGTTGTTTTTTTTTGTGTTAAGTGTCTGAGGCCGGATTTGAACTCAGGTACTCCTGACTCCAGGGCCGATGCTCTATTCACTGCGCCACCTAGCTGCCCAGATATCTATATTACGATTCATAACAGTAGAAAAATTACAGTTATGAAGTAGCAATGAAAATAATTTTATGATTGGGGCTCACTACAACATGAGGAATTGTATTAAAGGGTTGCGGCATTAGGAAGATTGAGAATCACTGGTCTAGACCATAAGCACTTTTCAGCCACTTGGTTTTTGCTGTGTGGATAGTCAGGTTGACCTCTTGAGTCATTATGGATGTCATTGATGTCTATGCAGTGTTCCAGGCTTGATACAGTCAGCATGATGTTGTCCACAAACAAGAGCATTTGGAGGATGTTATCATCTGTGAGGATTCCATTTTCAATAAAGAAGATTCTGTGCTGGGCACAGAATGAATGTCTTTAATGACGGAGTCAAACATCTTTGGCAAACCTACATTTCCCTAGTTTATATCTCATTTAAGAACATTTTTGGATAAAATTATCTTTTTTTGTCATATTCCATTTCTAATTTTATTTTATTTTTTTAAAATGTATTTATTTTTAGTTTTCAACATTCACCTTTATAAGATTTTGAGTTCCAAATTTTCCCCCTCCCTCCTATCCCCCTTTCCCATGGTGGCATACAGTCTGATATAGGCTATACACATGCAATCATCTTAAACATATTTCCACATTAGCCGTGTGGAAGACTGTATATAGCCAAAGAAGAAGCAGAACTAAAGGGAATAACCACAAAAAGGAAAAACAAAAAAGAGAAAACAGTCTGCTTTGATCTGTATTCAGATTCCATAGTTCTTTCTCTGGGATGTGAATAGCATTTTCCATCATAATCTTTTGGAATTGTCTCAGATCATTACTTTGCTGAGAGGAGCTAAGTCTATCAAAGTTGGTCATCACACAATGTTGCTGTTACTGTGTATAGTGTTCTCCTGGTTCTGCTCACTTCATTCAGTATCAGTTCAGGTAAGTCTTTCTAGGTATTTCTGAAATCTACCTGCTCATCATTTCTTTTTTAAAAATTAATTAATTGGTTAATTTTTAGTTTTCAACATTCATTTCCATAAGATTTTAAGTTCTAAATTTTTTCTTTCTCTCTTCCCTTCCTCCTCCCTGAGACAGCATATAATCTGATATAGGCTTTACATATGGATTCATATTAAACATATTTTCACATCTATCATACTGTTAAGAAGAATTAGAACCAACGGGAGGAACCATGAAAAAGAAGAAAGAAACAACAAAAAAAGAACAAGTAGTATACTTTGATCTGCATTCAGACTCCATAGTTCTTTTTCTGAATATGGATAGCATTTTCCATCCTGAGTTTTTTGGAATTGTCTTATATCCTTGTATTGCTAAGAAGATCTAAGTTTATCAAAGTTAGTCATTGTACAATGTTGCTGTTAGTGTGTACAATGTTCTGGTTCTGCTCACTTCAATCAGCACCAGTTAATGTAAGTCTTTACAGGATTTTTTGAAGTCTGACTGCTCATCATTTCTTATAGAACAATAGCATTCCATTACTTTTATATACCACAACTTGTTCAGCCATTCGCCATTTGATGGGCATCCCCTCAATTTCTAATATTTGGCCACCACAAAAAGAGCTGATATAAGTATTTTTATACACGTGGGTCTTTTTTCCACTTTTATGATCTCTTTGGGATACAGCCCTAGAAGTGGTATTACTGGGTCAGAGGGTATGCACAGTTTTACAGCCCTTTGGGTGTAGTTCCAAATTGCTCTACAGCATGGTTGGATCAGTTTGCAACTCCACCAGCAGTGCATTAATTGAACAAAGTTATCTTGACAGTCGATGTTTTCAAGGGATCCTACATGATTTTAACATATGCAAAGGAGACATCTTATTAGAGGAAAACCTTCAAGGTGATATTTTGATCTGCTGGATCAAAGACTTTTTAAAAGATAGTCCAACAAAAATAATCAGGGTGAAATTTTGTATCTTCTGCACCTTTTAGTCCTTTGTGTGAGTGTGAAAATGTAATCGGTTGTAGAATATAATTTATAAATTGTGTCCAGCTCTTCTCATATAATCCTCAAGTGTGCCTCCATTTCTGGGGAGATTATGAACATAGACATAATGTTGAGGTGTGAAAGTAAGCACACAGGTTGATGGTGATGTACATGCTAAACTGTCTTTTTTTTAAAATAATAAGTCTGGTTACACACACACACACACACACACACACAAGCTTGATATTGTTTCCTCTTTCAAATATCTTGGGAAATATTCCTAAGTGCCCTTAAAATTGTGTCATCTTCAGAACAGACTTGATATATTTGCTCTAGACCAGTGGTTCTCAACCTGTGGGGTCGCGACCCCTTTGGGGGTCAAATGACCCTTTCACAGGAGTCACCTAAGACTATCTGAAAACACATATTTCCGATGGTCTTAGGAACTGAGACGCGGCTCCTCTATCTGTCTCCAGGCGGGTCCGCCCACATGCAGATACACCCACATACGAGTATTAAAGGGTTGTGGCATTAGGAAGGTTGAGAACCATTGCTCTAGACCAAATGATATTTATGTCTTTGGTGCCATTCCTACTTTCTCATGTAGCAAGATAAAGACTGTAATGTGAGTTCAAATATGATAACTTAATTATCATTGATAGAAAAAACCCAGTTTGACAGATATTTTATATTTTTTCACCTGTCTGTTGTATCCCTTTCATTTTCACTCTTAAATTTTCTTGGGATAATCTGACTCGATTGGTCAACAGATCAAGTCATCAAACACTTATTAAATGCTTACTATGTTTTCTTGCCAAGTTTTTGTCACCTTATTTCTCACCTATTCCCCTCGATTTTTTCCTGTTTTGTGAGGCAATGCTGTTCCTGGTCATAACTGTAAGGGACCTTAGAGGTCATCTGGTTCAACACCCTCATTGTATAGATGATGAAATAGGCCCACAAAGGCTAAGTCCAGGGTTATATATGGCAGACACAACCCAGGTGCTATCCTTCAAAGTCTGTCACCCTTTCTACTATGCTAATATTCCATAATTTTTGTCCATAAGCTTTTACTAATGAGTTTATATTATAAGTCATTGTTGCCCAAACAGCCACATCACTCTATCTGGCAAGGATAATAGTTGCTAACTGAGGGGGAGTTCTGATCTTTTTTTGCTACCCTCAATAAAGTTATTGATTTATATTAGTTACAATTAAATAGAAAATGGTGATAGTTTGTGTTGATGTTGGTTCTTTTATCTGTTTCCCATTTTTTGGTATTAACATTGCCTTAAAATATAGCAGGTTGAAGTTGTCTTAAGTAGGCACCATATGTTCTCCTTATTTACATTCTTTCTTCTAATTTGGCATTGACTTTGACCTTTGCTCTAAAAAATTAGTGCCCTGCTAATAAAGACAGCTAATTTTGGAAACAACAATAATATTGGAAACCAGTTATTTCCTGCCTATTCTAGTAAAATTATTTTTTTTGAAATATTGTTTGGTGCTCACCACATCCAGTGATTCTCTACTCTCTTCTTGAAAAATGCACTGATATTGTATGACTTCTACAGAACCTCTGAGGCTCCGGCCACTCTTGTTTCTTATTTCTGAACTATGTTTTCCAACATTTTTTTTGCTATCTTCCCCATGTCCACCTTTGCACAACAAGTCACAGAGTATAAGACTCTGTGTTGATTTAGTTTGGAGGGTCTTACAATGTTCTTTGTAGCAATTCTCTGTTTCCTTATCCTCTGCAAGGAATGCTGGCCCAGAAGCTGTAATTATCTTCAGGGTGGTCTTTTTGCAAATATTTATCATGAGCACTGAAATCTGAGATGACCAACTGTCCTATGAAAAGATGTTTCTTGTTTCCTTTGGATGCGTGATAAAGCCAACTCTGCCAACTCTTTTATTTGCTTTTCCAAGGAGAACCTGTGAACCATCCTTCCTCTACAGTTTCCTCTTGTTTTCTGGTTTCACTTATAGCAAGAATGTCAAGATTGATAGCATTCTGTTCATACAGTGGTATAGCCACCGTCTGGTGGCTGGGATTCTGTACTCATGGGGCCCTGGCAATACTTATGAGGATATAGAAAAATACAGGAGAAGGCCTCTCTCTCCTCTATCTTTTACCAAAGGCACTGGTTACCATAGTTGTTAGCTTCTCTTGGCTGATTCAATTCCAAAAGAAGGTCCAGGGAGAACAGTCTGAGTATGTGATAAGTGTGTTGTTGAACCAGAAACAGCAAACATGCCTGAATCCTCACATTTCTGCTTAGTATCTCCTTAATCATTTTGTAGATAACTGGGAAAGGACTTTCAGCTAGGACCCGAGTTTCCCCCAATAAGGCAGTGTCCCTAAAGGCCTCAGAGTGATTACAACTCACTTCAAGTAGGAGTCATTTTGGTAATAGCAGGTCCCATTTATGTAGCTCTTGGAGGTTTAACAAAGCCTTTTATATATGTTATCATCCCACTTGATGCCCTCAAAGATCATGGCAGGCTATAGGACCATAATCAACCCCATTTTGCAAGAGAGGGAACTGAGAGTCAGAAAGGAGAAGTGACTTGCCCAGGGTCACACAGCTAGTAAATACCTGAAGAAGGATTTGAACCAAGGTCTTCCTGACTCCAAGTCCAGGGTGTTATTTCCTATGCCACTTGACACAGGAGGAACCAATCAATCCAACCACAAGAATTTAAGCGTCCACTATGTTCCAGTTTCTGTGCTAGACGCACTTAAGGAGCTTGTGCCTAATAAGAAGAGAGCGATTATTCTAGTTGGGATGCTGGGGGGAAGCTTCATGGAAGAGGGTACAGAAGGAACCAGGTCTTGAAGGGTGAACAGAATTCCAACAGTCAATAAAGAGAGCTGGCAGAATGATAGTACAAGGATGAGAGACAGCACAAGCAAAGTCACAGCAGCAGGAGAAACAGGTGTGATTAAAAAACAAGGAGCAGTCCTACTGTGCTACTATATGGGAGGCATGTAGGGAAGAACTGAGAGAAGAGCCAAGAGGGTAGACTGAGGTCTTGAATGACAAGCTATGGAGTTTAGACTGAGGTCCTGTCATACTGACCTACTTACTCTTCCTACTTACTACCTCTCATATGATGCTCTACATGGAGAGCTCTTGTACTGCCCATCTCCCATGTGTGGAATGCCCTCCTTCACTCTCATCTCTTAGAATGTCTAGCTTTCTCTGACTCAGATTAACCACCTCATTCTGTGTGAAGCCTTTCCTGATCCTTCATGTTACTAGTGTACCCCTTCCCTAACTACTCATTTCACATAGCACCCCTTTTATTTAATTTATGCAGCACCCCTCTAGCTTCTGGAGATAACCCTAAGAGACTGGGTTTTTAGTACTGCTTTTCCTGAGCCCCATTCGGTGTGATCCCCATTAGCAATCAACCAGTTAGATTCCATTAGCTTTTAGAAAAGGATTTTACTGAAAAGGTATAGTAAAAATAATTGGTACAAAGCATTACCTCCAAACCAGAGGCAAACCATCTCCTTGTGCATGCCAGGTCCCTGGGGAGAATGGACTAAAATTTAAAATAAAACAATAGAGAATATGTGTGGCAAAGGAATGCTGCCTGATTCCCAGTCCTAGAAGTCCTTTTCTCCATTTGAAGAGTCCTCATGAAGTTTACTGTGAGGTATGACACTGGGTAATTGCTCTGATGATCAGCTAGGTTTGCTCATTGTAGGGTATGTTCTCCACTATTGGGATGGGACTTCCAGGACCAGAACCAAAATGGCAGAGTAGAGGAGGCATGGAGTAAAATTCTCCCAACATTCCCTTCCAAACAACTTTAGAATAATTCCTCAACTCGAATTCTGGAGTGGGAGAGACAATAAAAGGTCAGGGTGAGACATTCTTCCAGCCCAAGATGACTTAGGAGATCAGAAAGAGAGATCTATGACATGGATGTGGAAGCTGGTGCAGCATGAACATGGATAAAATACCAGTGGTGGGGCTAAGTGGCAGGACCAAAAACTGTTGGGAAACTCCATTGCCTTTACCCACTTCTGGGTACAGTCCAAAGGCAGAAAGGAATACTTTCAGTTGAGAGGGAGCAGAGGCCCTGAAGAGTAGTATTGCTTTTGGTCACAAGAGATTGAGGACCTTGGACTATAATATTGCTTCCCATCCCAGCAAAATAAGCCCAAAGGAGCAGTATCAGCTACAATCCCAAGGGATCAGGGACCCTTCCTGGTGAGGAAAATTGAGGAATTAGGACAGCAAATGGACTACTTCTATCTGCTGTTTAGAGACCCTTAACCAAGGACCTGATATTAGTATGCTGATTGGAAACTCAGCCAGATCCAAAGATGGGTACAAGGAATTTTCTCACAATTATACATCTTAAGCAACCCATATGTCTTATCTGAAAACTGGCCCACATGGATCTATCAGTTATTTTTTTTCCAGTTCCCTTGACTATTTACAAATACTTGGGGGAGTGGGACATCTCTTTTTCTGAATTCAGAGAATGACAGCTGTTTACCCTTCCCCCCTCCTAACTTGGAAAGTCCCTAATCCTTCCTCAAATTAGCAAATTAGCTAATGTTGCATTGTTTCCTTTTAATTAATTGACCTTATTTGATTAATTGTTTTTATGTATAAAAACTCATCTCTGCTCAGGCCTAAGCTAAGGAGATCTGGTCCCAGTTTTTAGGCATATATTAATATACTCAGAAGATCAAACCTTTGTTTTCCTCAGTCATTTCATCTTTTACCTGCAACACTGGATAAGAACCAGAGTGCAGACCAGGACAGCACTGACCACATCTCTCCCCAAATCATCACCTTGATATACCAACAACTTCTAAACCACTAGAACTATCTGAAAACAGCAATGTGAAAAAATCTGAAGCTTGGGACAATGCTCCTCCTTCCACCACCACCACCCTCATGCTGGGAACAAAGCCCAGCTTTAACAATAATGCTCAAAGTTAAAAAAAATAGGGTAGAAAAGTAAATAGACAATAAAAAAAAGAACCTGACTATAAAAATCTACCATGGTGACAGGGAAGATCAAGACACAAAGTCAGAAGAAGACAATGAAGTCAAAACAGCTATAAGCAAAGCCTCAAAGTAAAGGTGGGAATTGAACAAAAGTCCAATAAGAATTCCTAGAATAGCAAAAAAAAAAATTATTTTCAAAATCAAATATGAGTGGTAGAGAAAAAATAGGTAAAGAAATGAAAGCAAAGAAAAAATTAGTAAAAGTTTAGTAAAAAGGCAAAAAAGATATTGAAGAAAATAACACTTTAAAAAAGAGAATTGACCAAATGGAAAAAGAGGTACAAAACTCTACTAATTAAAATAACTCCTTAAAAAGTAGAATTAGCAAAGTGGAAAAGGAGGCATAAAAGTTCACTGAAGAAAAGAATTCCTTAAAAACTGGAATTGGGTAAACTGAGGCTAATGCCTTAATGAGACATCAAGAAACAATAAAACAAAGTCAAAAGAAAAATAGAAGAAAATTGAAATAACTCATCAGAAAAACAAGTGACCTGGAAAATAAATCAAGGAGAGATCATTTAAGAATTATGGGTCTGCCTGAAAGCCATACTTCTAGAAAGAGCCAAGACATTATATTTCATGAAATTATCAAGGAAAAAATGCCTAGGTGTCTTAGATCCAGAGATAAAATAGACATTGAAAGAATCCACCAATCACCACCTGAAAGAGATCCCAAAATTAAAACTCCCAAGAGTATTATAGTCTAATTCCAGAGCTCCTAGGTCAAAGAGAAAATACTTCAAGCAGCCAGAAAGAAACCATTCAAATACTGCAAAAGCATAATCAATCAGGATCACACAAGATTTATCAACTACCATATTAAAGGTACAGAAGGCTTAAATATGATATTCAGCTATTGGGGTGGATCAAGCACATTTCTTGGTGGTTGCACTGATTCTAGACATCTAGACTACTCAGCTGCCACCTCTCAGTCTATCCAGACTTTGCAGTATTCAAAAGGATTTTGCTTGGAGTCAGTTGGGCACATCTATCTCAAGGTTACTAATCAACCACCTCCCAATTCCTGTGAAAACTTCTATTAACTGTGGTTGCCAGTGGGACCTCAGGATCTCCTGTATCCATAAAGATACTGTCTGACATGTTTACTTCAAAGTATTCATTTACCTAATATCAGAAAATAAAAAACCACAAAGAGACAGAAGTGGTCATTAACTCACAGCCACCATGGCTAGATGGGCAACAGGGTTGGTGCTCTTCTCCTTTCCAGTTCTCAGGACCAGCATAGAGTAGTCCTGTTGAGTTACCACCACAGAAGAAAGAGATGCAGATGGGCAAAACATCCCTTTAGTATCACTTCTAGCTTAACAACTCCTGAATCATTGGTTTTTCAAGCTCTATAGCCAAGTAGAAGACTTTTCATCATCATACAGGATAACCCCAAGCCACTTCTGGTTGGAAATGTACAGACAGAATAAATTTGGAAATACTTCAAGTACTACCCCCGCCATATATCAGGTTGCCACTATTATATTTATTATATACACACACAATGCCATCTTCTCCTTTAGACTGTAAGCTCCTTGAGGGAAGGGATTGTTTCATTCTTGTCTTGTTGCCCCAGTATTCAGCACAGAGTCTGGAAATGGTAGGCACTTAATGAATGTTTATTGGATGATGACTGGTTGAACGATTTGGACTTTGTTAGATGATAGGACGTTGATTGTTTTTGAGCAAGGGAGTAATGTGATTAGAGGTATGCTTTAGGAAGATTAAGCTGACAGCCCATGAAGAATCCATTGAGATTGAAGAATAGAAAAGAGAGATGGGGCGGGGGGGGGAAAGAACTATTTGGAGGTTGTTGTAACAGTTCAGATTAGTGACAATGAAAGTCTGAGCTAAGGGTCGCAACAGCAAGAATGGAAAATTGAGGCAAGAAGTGAAAGATATGAGGAAGAAGGATCTATGGGACTTGATGATTAACAGCATGGAAGATGAGAGAAAGAAACTAACTCATTCTGAAGTTCTGAATGTGGGTTAGAGAAGGAAGGTGGGAAATTAAGAAAGGAAGTTGGTTTGGTGGGAACATAACAAGCTCACAGTTGAATTGCTGAGCTTGAGGAACCAGCCAGCAGGAAACCCAGGGGGAGATGGCCAGCAAACAATTATTAATGCAAGTCTGGTCACCTTGCAAGTGTCTAAGGCTGGAGATATAGATTGAGGAGTCATTTACAACAAGGTGATAGTTGGAGCCCTGAGACCAAATGAGATCATCAAGGGAGAAAATGTAGACAGAAAACTAGACAGCTAAAAACAGCACATTGCAGGGTGCTCTTATTTAAAGGGGCAATGAAGAAAGGATATAAAAGGAATAGAGATAAATTGCCAAGAAAAATTACTCTTGTCTGCCAAATGGGTAGCTCTGATTGTTTTGCATAACTCTGATACTCCACACACCTTAGGGATGACAAGAAAGCTTAGTGTCCATTGCTGTAGTCTGAAGGACTGTTTAAAGGGTCTTATCACTGGTTTCCAGGGCAGATTCACTACATATTCATTCCCCAGACTTCCTCTTCCTTCTGAAGGCAGTAGAACTCACTGTAATCTTAGCCTTCTCAGGAATGGCATGTACAAGAAGAGTATCAACAAGAAAGGTCAAGTTGGGCCTCTTGGGAAGTTGGATTTATTGGGAATCAATCATTCCAAGCGACACACAGAAGAATCAGCCTCCATGTCCCACTCTAAGGACGGAGAAGCTTCACCCTGCTGAGTTCATCATTCCTGCTAGGCAATTTTTTTCTTTATAAAACCATTTATGCAGCCCAGTTCCTCTTGCATAATTGTGGCTTTCTAGGCAGTCTGTTTTAAATAGGTCACCCTTTATTTATTATTTAATGGAAACAATGCACTGGAATACTCATGGAGACCACTTCTGTAGCAACATGATGATGTCACTGGGAAAGGTTTTTTTAGCACCTTTGGTCACAGAATCCTGAAATGGCAGGGCTAGAAGGAGCCTCTTCCACCTGCAAGTCCAGAGAAGCTGCGAAGGAGCTAGTTGGGGCTTGATGGCAGGGGAATTGTCCAAATGAAGAAATGGAGTCCCCTCTGCAGCATTGGGCCACAAGTGGTACATCCAGCCATTGCTTAGAGACTTCCAGTGCTGAGGAGTCTACTACTTCCCAAGGCTAGCTCTCATTTTTAGGAAGTTTTTCCTTACATCTGACCAAAATCTGTCTCTTTGCAGTTTCCTCCCATTCATTACTTTTGATTCTGCCTTCTGAGGCCAAGTAGAATAAAGCTGATCCGTTTTCCATGTGACTGCCTTTCCAATACTTGGAGATAGTTATCATGATCCCAATAATATTCTCTTCTCTGAGCTGAATATCTCAATTCCTCTCATGGCATGAACTCCAGATCCTTTTCCATCCTGGTTGCGATCCTCTGGTCACTCCTCCATTTTAAGGAGGATGCCGTCTTTGTTCCTCTCCAGGCTGTACTCTGGAGTCCCCAGGACCTGTAGACCTTTCCCCAGTACTCACCTCCCTCCATTTTCCTTTCATGTGATGTCTTTCCCCATTACAATGTAAGTTCCCTGAGGGTAGTGACCATCTTTAAGTTTACAATTGTATTCTCAGGTTAAGCTTGTTTTAAGGGCAGCTATAGAGCTCTGGGCCTGGAGTCATGAAGACTATTCTTCCTGAGTTCAAATTTGGCCTCAGACACTTAGTAGCTTTCATTTAATCCCATTTACCTCAGTTTCCTCATCTGAAAAATGATCTGGAGAAGGAAAAGGCAAACAACTCCAGTATCTTTGCCAAGAGAATTCCAGATAGGGTCATGGAGAGTCAGATTGAGCAGCAAGAAATATTGAATAAATGCTTGTTGATCAGACTTGCCTTGACAAAGAAGAAAAGTACACACTTCCTACCTTCAAGCCCTTGCCTTTGAGAGGTAGTGTGGCATAGTAGATAGAATGCTAGAACTGGAGTCAGAAAGACTTGGGTTCAAGTCTTGCCTTGGTGAGGTCCTAAACAAGTCATTGGCCCTCTCTTACTCTCTCCATCTGTGAAATGAGGATGATGATAGCAGCTATCTCACAGGGTTATTGCTGTGGGACTCCCATAAGACAATGTTTTAAAAGTGCTTTGCAAATATTCTAGCACTATATAAACATTTTTGTCACTTTTATTTTAGTTTTTCTTCAGTTAACCAGTACTCTTTTTAGAGGAAAAAATGAAAGAATCTGTTGATGAATGAATGGATGGATGGATGGATGGATGGATGGATGAAGTCAGGTAAACAAAACCCTCTTATGTGAAACAAGACCACAACATTAACCCACTTTTACAGAACACATTCAAGGTTTTAAAAGAATTTATATGCATTGTTTCAGCGGATGTAGCAGGAAGGCTCTGGGAGCTTGGAGTCACACTACCAGAATCCTGACTCTGTTGCTTATTAGCTGTTGGAGCTTTGATTTCCCCATTTGTAAAATAGACAAATTGGTTCCCACTCTGGGCAACAGAGTCCTTATCTGTAGAAACAAAAGTAGAGCCAAAGGTCCCCTCCAGCTTAGATATTCTTTGATTCTAGAATTCTGTGCCAGCTGGACCAGTGGTTCTCTTGTCTGGTCAGAAGCATCTGGTGTTGTAATTATGAAAAGATATTAAGATAGTTCTTGGGTGGTTGTTGCTACACTCTGAGGAGACTGGCTTTCCTTGGCAGGTTTTCAAAGTCACTTTTCATCTTAAGGCTAGTCTGGGTGCCTGGCGGTATGGGTGAGAGGCTCAAGAGAACCTTGCTCCTACTACCTGTCAGGGTGCCCCTCACCTAGCACAAGGGAGGTGTACTGTACTGTGCCATGGTCAGACCCCGTCTAGTTACTGCATTCAGTTCTGGGGACCATGTATTGTTATTGATAGCATCCTAAGGAGGGAGATTAGAATGGTAAAAGGTCTTGAGTTCTTGATACCTGCAGATCAGATGAAGGAACTGGAAATATTTCATCTGGATGAAGGGAGTCTTAGAGGGGACATGATACTTGTATTAAAGCATCTGAAGAGCTGTTATGTTATGTTAGACTAGCTCTGCCTGGACCCTCAGGACAGAGCTAGGAAATTGTGACTGGATTGTCAGAAAAACTTCCTAAAAACTGAAGTTGTCCCAAAGTGGACTGAGCTGCCTCAGGAAAGAGTGAGCTACCTACCCTTCAGTAGAAGTATTCAGGGAAAGCCTGGAGACCCATATCAGGTATGTTGTGGAGGGGATGCATTATTGGTCTAGGTGGCTGCTTCCAACTGACATTCTGTGATTCTAGAATCTAGAATTTTGCAATGGGTCCCCACTGCCTATGCCAATGGGAAAAACACTTCCCATACTTTATAATTTAGCATTCAGACCCCCCACTGATGCCAACCTGCTTTTCCAACCCATTATCTCCCTTCCCACTCCCAACATGTTAATACATATGACCCTAGGAGAACTTTCTTTTCCAACTACATTGACTTGCTTATTATCCTCTTGAGCAAGCCAAGTGTATCCCCACCTCCTTACCTTTATCCAATCCCCTCTCCAGGCATGCCTTTTTCCCCTTCTTCGATCAAATCTGATTCAACCATTAAGGTTCAAATCATGGCATGACTCCCTGGAGAGCATTTCCTGCCTTTTCCTCCCACCCCACCAAATTTGTGCTCAAGGCGGTCATTTCCTCCTTTGACATTTTCTGTCTATGGTATTATTTGTCACTGAGTCCAAGTTGATTGAATTGTTCCATAATCAATATATTCTACCTTCCCCACAAATCTTTCACTTCATTAAAGGGCAACAACGCTTCCTTCATCATCACAGTATGCCTTTCTATGTCTATACCGCACAGGACCCTGTATATCTTTGTCAGTGACTTGGAAAGAGAAACATCCACAAAATGTTTATCAAATCTGAGGATTATATGAAGTCTGGAATGATCACTAAGACACAATACGTCATGATCAGAACCCCAACCCATCTTAACAGATCAGAACAATGAACTGACTCTATTAAGGTAAAATCTGTAAGAGGTGAATAGAAGACAGTTTGGTTTGAAAGAAAGAGTATGGGGCTCAGATTTAGGAGATTTGGTTTTTGTTCCAACTCTGCCACTAAAGTACTATGTGATCTTGGGGTGGTTACCCACCCTGGGACCCAATTTCTTCAGTTGTAATGTGAGGGGCTTGAACAGGATGATCTCAGAAATTCTGATATTCTATGATGTGAGAATGCAAAGTGTCCTGTATTATACTCAAAGAATCAATGGCACAAATAGCGATGGATTTAGTTGAATACAAACCCAATCTATCAGTCAATAGGCAGTGACTTAACTTGGTTTAATTTTAATTAAGTTCTTACTGTGTGCTAAACAATGTCCTAAGAGGAGATACAAAATGGTTCCTGCTGTCGAGAAGCTTACATTTTAGTGAGGGAGAGTGGATGAGTCAACAGTGTGATTTTTTTTTTTGCTTTTTAGAGGGGGGTATGCAGGGCAGTTGGGGTTAAGTGACTTGCCCAAGGTCACATGGCTAGCAAGTGTTACATTTCTGAGGCTGGATTTGAACTCAGGTCCTCCTGACTCTAGGGCTGGTGCTCTATTCATTGTGCCACCTAGCCACCCCTGCTAACATGGTCTTAATAGAAGTCTAGTGCCCAAAAAAAGAGAAGCAATGATGCCCATAAAGTCCTAAACCCAGAGCTGGAAGGAACTACAGGCGCCATTTAATCCAACACCCTCATTTTACAGACAAAGAAACAGATCCAGGGAAGGGAAATGACTCACTCAAGCTTACAGAGGAATTAAGCATCAGAAACAAGATTTTAATCAAGTTCCTCAGACTCCAGAGCTATTGTTTACTCTTCTGTACCACTGAGGACAAAAGACCAAGCAAGCAATAAGCAAGCATTGGGAAGTGTCTGCTATGAGCCAAGTACAACCTATGAAACAATCCTGTCTCATGAGGAGTTTACAAATGTAACGAGGGAGACATACAACTCAATATATAAGTATAGCATATACAGGACACAGTGAATAAATACAAAATAATTATAGACTATAACAAGGAGTAAATGCTGGAGGAGCTGTGGGAAGAAAGGCATAACAGGACACTGTTTGTGGCGCTGAGAATCAGTCCAAAACTTCTGCAAAACAATTTGGAATGACATATTTTTTAAGAAGTGACCAAAATGTCCATGCCTTTTGACCTAGAAAGCTGATTGTCAAGCATAAACACTAAAGAAGTCAAAGAAAGAAAGACTATATTGCAAAATACATGCCAGAATTCTCATAATCAAATTCTTTACGGGAGCAAAGAGCTAGAAACAAAGTGGGCACCCACCAACTGGGGGACAGCTAAAATAGCATGTGTGGTACACGAGTGAATTGGAAGAAGTGGAGGAAACAATGAATGCAAATCTTATGAACTCTGTAAAGCTCAGAACACATCTGGGCATTGTGTTTAGTTGGGACCACTAACTGTAGGAAGGTTATTGACAAACTAGAAAATGCCCAGAGGAAGGTAACTCAAGTGGCATTCAAAATTGTGTTATCCTAAGACCCATTGGAGCAACTCAGAATATTTAACCTACTGAATTTAAGGTTTGGGAATTAAAGAGGCATGATTACTGCCTCTACATATTTGAAGGACTATCATAGGAAAAAGGGAATAGATTGATTCTGCATGGCTCTGGCTGACAAAACTCGGTAGAACTGGTAGAAGAGAGAGGGAGGTATCAGTGGAATATATGGAAGAACTTTCCTTTTTTTTTAATGGAAAATCTTTCCAATGAGTATAACAGCATGGAAGCATAATTAACTACTGTGCAAGGTAATGAACTTTTGTCAATTCAATTTGATTCAACAAATATTTCAGTGCCTACTATGTGCAAGGTTTTATGCTAGGTGCCAAGGATACAAACACAAAGCAAAAAACAGACCATGTACTCAAGGAGCTGATGCCCCACTGGGAGGCAAACCAGGAACATATGCCTAAGTGAATACAAAGTGACTAAAAAATAACTTGGGGGGGGGGAGAGTCCTGTTAACTCAGGGAATCAAGAAAGACTTCACATAGGAGATGGTACCTGAGCTGCGATTGGAACATCATATGCCAGGACCAGCCAGAAGACCAATCTGACTGTAGCAGAGAATCCAGGAAGAGGACTAAAAGAACACAAAACTCGAGAGGTAGGTAGGAGCATTTTAAATGTCAGGCTGAGGAATTTGTGTTTTATTTCAGAAGCAATAGGGATCCACTGAAGACTTTTGAGTAAGGGAATGACATGGTCAGATTTGTATTTTAAGAATGCTAATTTGGCAGCTGTGGCAGGAGAGGGGAAACATTGGTAGAAGGGATGCTAATAAGAAAGCAATTAGGAAAGTGCAGGCAAGAGCTAATGAAGATGTCAACTATGGGAGAGGATGTGTGAATGGAAAAAATGGAATAGACACATAAGATGTTGTAAGAATAAACTTGGCAAGAGTTGGGATAGAAAGGGCAAGTGAAAGTTGAGTTGAAGATGACTTCGTAGGAACACCTGGGTGACTGGGAAGATGATGGTGCTAGGGAAATTTGGAGCAGGGGAGGACTGAGGGAGGCAAAGATAGTCCATAAGCTTTTCTTAACATCTACTAGATGCCAGGTATTAAGAAAAGCAAAAAGCATCCTCAAGGAACTCGTAGTTTCTAACATGAAAACAACTATGTACAAACTATATGCAGGGGAAAGGCTCTGGAATTAAGAGGAATCAGGAAAAGTTTCCTGTACAAGGTGGGATTTTTATAAAGGGAAAGGGCTGGGGGGAGTGATAGAAAAGAGGGCAGATTGGGGGAAGGATCAATGAAAATGGACACCATCTTGGGGTGGGGGAGGGGAGCGATGGGGAGAAAATTTGGAGCGCAAAATCTTGTGGAAATGAATGTTGAAAACTAAAAATAAATGAATTAATTAAAATTTAAAAACGAAAGGTGGGATTTTAGCTGGGATTTGAAGGAAGCTGGGGAAACCAGGACATAGAGATGAGTGGGGAGAGCATTTCAGTCACGGCAGAAGATCAGTGAAAGTATACAGAGCCAAGATTATGTGCTTTGCTTTGGATGTAGTGAGACTGAGATGCTAGGCAGTTGGTAATGCAACACTGGAGGTTCAGAGAGAGTTATGTACTTCTAGATTTGGGAACCATTTGCATAGAGATGATAATTGAGAGCCCACGGGAACTGATGAGATCACCACAGGAGAGATCGTCCCTTCACAGATTGATATTTTTGTGCTGGTAAATTAGGCCATTTTGGTCTCAATTCTTAGCTACCCCTTAGTCATTGAATGGGCTTGCCTCAGGCAAACTGAGGTCAGGGAAAGATCTTCATTCAAAAAGGCCACGGTTACCCACTGAATCCTGGTATCACCAGTCATCCTGAATTCTGTCTTGCCACTGAATTTGGATGACCCTGGAAGAGAAAGTGGTCTGATGACTTTGTGTAACCCTGTCTCACTTAAAACCAATTCACTTGCAAGTCAATACATCACCCTCATTATGTCAATGGTCTTCTTCGACAATGAAGGATGAACCATCAAAACAGCAACACTAATACGTAGAGAAAAAAAGAAGAAAAGGACGCAAGGCAGAATCCTGGAAGATGATCGATTAATGGGTAGTAAATCAATGATGATGAGTCAAGGAGACTACTATGGAAAGATAAGAAAAGTAGGAAGAGAAGCAGGAGAGAGCAGTGTTACAGAAGCCAAGGGTGGAGAGGGTGGCCAAATGATGTGCAAAAGTGTACACATTGTACACAGAAGTGTACAGTGATGCAGAGAGAGCAAGTAAAATGAAAGTTGAGAAAATGCCATTGGATCTAGCCATTAGCAGACCTTTGTCAAGCTTTGAGGGTATGGTTTTCATAAAATGTTAGGGCTGGAAATGAGATTGCGAGATCGGAAGGTGAGGAAATAGAGGCCAAAATGATAGACAAAAATGTTCTAGGAGCTTAGCTGTGATAATGAGAGATATTGGATGATAGATAGCTTGAGGGGTTGATACAGTCTGGGCTAAGAGGGCTATCTTTGTACTTGTAGGCAAGAGGGAAGAGGTGGTGTATATGGATAGATGGAGGTTAAGAGAAAGAGGGAATGGTTATGGTGACAAGCTCCTGGAGGTGATAGGAATGGCTAGGGATCAAGAAGCATAATATATGCCTTTGGCACCTTTTTGTAAGAGACTGGACAAAAGAAGGAGAAAATGGGAGATGAGGAAGAGGGTTTTGAGGAATGGAGCAAATGAATGGAGAAAGCTCACAGCAAATAACCTCCATTTTCTTAGTTAAGTAGGAAGTGATGTCCTCTGCTGAATGGAATAGGGAAAGAGGTGGCACAGGATTTTTGAAGAGAAATTTTAAAATAGCCACTGCAGAGAGTGTGATGCAGAGACAATTTGGGCAAGAATAAAAGGATTTTTATCAGAGTCTAGTTGAGATTAAGATGACATAAATTTACAGTGACCCCACATGGAATGTTTGAGAGATTTTTCTTGAGCAATATATGAGTAAGAGTGAAAAAGGCAGATGATGGAGGTAACTCAGACGGAAGTTTACTACAGTGTGACTTGATTGGACAAGGAGCAATGGATTCAAAGGAAGTCAATAGTACATGACTGCACTGGTCAATCTCAGGGTCAAGACTGGGAAGAGAGGAAAGTGAGCCCAGAGAAGGGTTATGAACTGAAAGGGGAGAGGTCCCCCTAATTCTATGATGCTACAATACTATGATCAGATTTAGGAAGAGTGAGGCAAAGAGACAGTAAAAGGCAAGATGGTCATCAGACAGGTCAGATGATCACCTCTAAGGGCTATTAAGGCTAATTGAATTCAGAATTGGGTTGACTAATTATTGGCCCCAAAGAGATTCATTAATAGTTTGATGTTAGTGTATAGAGAGTTCTCTAGTCAAGAAAACTATATCCTTGGCCACATATCATTTGATATTTTTATCATTGGCTTGGGTGACAGCACAGATGACATACTCATTAACTTTACCAAAGTCCCAGAAGTGAGCACAATAGCTTCCATGTTGGAGGGAGGGATCAGGCACTAAAAATGTCTTAACAGCATCAAAGACAAAGGTCCCATATGTACCAAAGTATTCATAAAAACCCATCTTTAGAATAGTAGAAGACCAGAAACAAAGTGGGTGCCCGTGGATTGAGGAGTGACTGAACAAATTGTGCTATATAAATGTAATGGAATAATATTAGGCCATTAAGAAATAGCAATGTTAGAAACAACATAATTGTGGAGACGTTGAAGTCAGTTGGTCAACAACCATCAGTCAAACATCTGTTATGTTCCAGGCACTGTGCTAAGTGCTGGGGATAAAAAAAGGGCAAAAGGTAATCCCTGAAAACAAGGAAATAACTACGTACAAACAAGTTATATAGAGGATGAAATGAAGATAATTACAGAAGAAAGGTACTAGAATTAAGGGGGATCAGGAAAGGCTTCTTGTAGAAGGTGGGACTTTAGTCTGGACTTGAAGGAAGTCAGGGAAGTCAAGAGACAGAGGAGGGGTTGGGAGCATTCTAGGCACCAGGGCCAGCCAGCAAAAATGACCAGATCTGGGAGGTGGAATATCTTGTTCTAGGAACAATGAGGAGGTCAGTGTCACTGAATCACAGAGTACATGGGGAAGATGAAGAGGAAGAGAAAAGAAGAGAAAGTATAAGGTCTAAGAAGATTGGAAATAGGGGGTGGTGTGGATCAGGAAAGGCTTTAAAAGCTCAACAGATAATGTTATATTTGATCTGGGAGATAATGGGGAGCCACATGAGTTTATTGAATGGGAGCAGGGCAACACATGGTTAGACTTGTGCTTTAGAAAGATAGTTTTGACAGCTGAGAAGAGGATGGACTGGAGTTGGGGGAGACTTGTGGCAGGAAGACTAATCAGTAGGCTATGAGGTAATGAGGATCCACATCAGTCTGGAGCTGGTGTCAGAGTAGAAAAGAGGGCATGTATACAAGAGAAGTTTTTTTTTAATTTTAATTTATTTTCTTGGTTACATCATTCATTTCCACAAGGTTTTGAGTTACAAATTTTCTCCCCTTTTTGCCCCTACCCCCCAGCTCAGAACATTGATCCCACTGTAAGGCCCCTCCCACAATCTGTT